>JANEYF010002729.1:0-741743 GCA_029963845.1 Rhamnusium bicolor | reverse complement strand
AGTTAACAAATGATAATAATTTAATTTATAAGCTTGGAAGGCTGTACTTGGTCAGCACTAAACAATGATTCAAGAAAGCGGATAACAAAGGAAAGTGCAAATTAAGGAGTTAGAAATAAAATAAGGTGGGAATTTGTTATTGAGTGGTTGTGTGAGAGATTTTCTTTTTAGATTATATTAAAGTGTTTTGTGTGTTGCTTCACGGTGTCTGAAATATTAAAAAAATTTATATATATATATATATATATATATAAAAAAATTTATATATATATATATATATATATATATATATATATATATATATATATATATATATATATATATATATATATATATATATATATTTTTTATATATATATATATATATATATATATATATATATATATATATATATATATATATAAAAAAAAATAAAAAAAAATATAAAAATATATATATATATATATATATATATATATATATATATATATATATATATATATATATATATATATATATATAAAAAAAAATAAAAAAATATAAAAAAATATATAAAAAAAAAAAAAAAAAAAAAAAAAAAAAAAAAAAAATAAAAATATATAAAAAAAAATAAAAAAATTTAAATATATATATATATATATATATATATATATATATATATATATATATATATATATATATATATATATATATATATATATATATATATATATTTAATGTATAATATATATATATAAAAAAAAAAAACAATTAAAATATATATATATATATATATATATATATATATATATATATATATATATATATATATATATATATATATATATATATATATATATATATATTTTTTTTATATTTATATATATTATATATATATATATATATATATATATATGTATATACATATATACTGTATTCTAAAAAATAGACAATTTAAATTATTAGAGCGTAAAACAAAAAATAAAGCGTTATTATTTTCATTTCACTCTATATTTTAAACTTTTACCAAGAAGAGGATACCAATCACTTTATAAATATTTTTATGAAATTATCTATTTTCTTTGTATCCATAGCAAGGAATAATGGATACAAAGAAAGTATCATAGATAATTTAATAAAAAATAAAACAAAAGAAAAATCTGTATAAGGAGTTTTATGCTGGTTCTGTACAAATGTTTAATAATGTTTCACAACGAGCCAACCGCAGAATCAGTACATTAATTTTTTCTTTAAAAAAATGTTATGCAATATACCATCATCAATAATTACTGTTGCCATTTAAAAAAATTGTCAAATTTATCACATTTTACAAACATTTTTGGAAAATAAATTATACATGGAAAAATAGGAAAATATATTTATAAATTGACCTGTCTGTCTGAGCGATTTTTTGTCATTCGCTTTGTATCGATTTGATGGAATTTATTCCAGTTTTTACGCACGCACTGTATACGCAAGAATATTGGAAAGTTTAGTGCAGCCTTTGCTAACCAAAGAAAATGCTATGGATATGAAGGAAAATCAAATAATTTTGTTTTAAAATCATATTAATACATTATGTAGGTATATTATATTAGTGGGAGCGGCGACCGTAAAAAACTGTGCCGATTTTATAGAGGATGAAACTTTCAGAAAAAATAGTACATGTAGGGACGTCAACCACTTGCCTAGGCAACCCTGCAAGAGCCTGATCCGACAGCGGGGAAAAGTCACTATATGTACTATCTTTTCTGAGGGTTTCATCCTCTATAATATCAGAACCATTTTTTTCGGTCGCTGCTTGGACCTAAGTAGACTTGTATAAAAATCCAATTAATCTAGATTTTTTAAGACAAAATGCCACTTTTGCTATATCTATGGGAGAAAAATAAATATATATGCTTATTTAAATTAAATTGAAAAATAACTATATAGGGTGTCTCACCGGGAACTGCATAAATCGATATAGAGAAAGTACATAAGAGAACATTTTTAAAATTTACCAATGTCAGTGTGGCCAATCGATAAAAATAATTACAAGCATTTGGTACTTCCGATTATGCCGGATGTCGATACAAATTTGCTTGTTTTAAATATAACACCCTGTATATTTCTGATTTTTTCAAAAGAGCATAAAATTCTGTAATATGTAACATACTCTATACCTAAACCCAGCCGTTTTGGAGATATTTGACATTTTATAAAAAATTTGTCAGTTGCAATGGTTTGCAAGAACTTTTATAACCTTCTTCGTGTAGGAGATCCTTATTTGCGCTTTGGTGTTGTAGAAACAACATAAGGTGAGTTACGTTCTACAGTAAAAATAAATTTGATAATAGCACAACAAGTGTACCATATTCCACGTTACATTTTGTCAACTTCAAACCGCGAAAACTTTTTTAGTTCAAATGGAACACCCTGTATTTTGTGGCATCAAGTTACATAGAATAAATTCTCTTTTCTAGTATACGCATTGTAGGGGTTAAAGTTACAACTTTTTGAAATATTTACGATTTCCTGTAAAAATTGCTATTTACTAAGCCATGATTGGAAACAATCAGCAATATCAGTCATTCTCTTATATCAAAAAAATTCCAGCCCATTTAAATTACATCCAACCCAGTAAGCATGCGAAGTTACAAACGTTTTAGAGCCTTCTAAAATAGATCGGCATAAGAACTATTTATGTAAACGTATATAAATTCTTTTCAAGACGTTATTTTCCGATGTTAGATGGCTAAAAATAGGCTAAAGATATAATTTACAAATGTAGGTTACATAGAGGTTTATAAAACTAATATAACTTGCATAAATGAGAGTACTTATGAAAAGTTTTATCGAACGCTGACAGAAGTTGCAAAGAGGTTTTATTGTTTCTAAAAAATTAATAATTTATGAGATATTTATAAGTACCTCTCATAAAAATCATACAATTAGCGGTGCAAAATATCTGTAAATTGTTTTTATTACTCTATGAATAGTTTCATAAATCTCAAAGTAAATGTCTTATGTAAACTCTATATTTAGCCTTTTTGCCATCTTATATCGGAAAATAACGTCTTCAAGAGATACGTTCCATAAATACCCTAATAGCACACAACGTCCTAGGGACGTCCATTCTAAGTTCATTTTATGTACAGGCGTCCATGGACATAAAATGGATATCCAAAGGACGTCCGTATCCGACCATTAAATGTACAAACTTCCAAGGATATAAAATGGATGTCCGATGGACGTCCATGTTTGGACATTTAATATACCAACTTCAAAGGACATAAAATGGACGTCTGACGGACGTTGATGTTTGAACACATTTTGAAATTGTGTAGAAAATGTTCATTTTGCGAATAGATGAACACTCAAGTTTTATAGATTTTTTGCAGGGATAGCGTGATTTGATTGATTTAACTAAGTAAATTCTTTTCAAATTATTTCCACTAGGTGGTGATATTCTGGTTCTAGTTCCTAAAAAAATATTTTTAGGTTTGTTATGTCTCCTTGTGAGTTGGTATATGGGCGTGTCATATGTATTCATAATGATAACAATAAATTCAAAAATTAAATCTATTACATAAAAAGTGAAAAAGTAAAAACATCTATAAATCATATCTGGATGATAAAGATAACATAATAACAGTATTGTATTGTATTAAAGTATTAAGCATACTTCGTGTGTTATGCACGTAAAATGAATAATATTAATATATGATGTGAAAACTACAAATGCAATTCAAAATTCGCGCGAGTGGGAAACGTACATGTTCCATGTTGCCAAGTGGAAAAATAATAAATTCTTAACAATTGATTTCAACACTGAACAGATAATATCTAAACAACTAAATAAAATCGTGTGTATCAGGTATTATCGCCATTTACTATTATTTTTTTTTATACAAAAAGATGGTACAGTTACAATTATTATCATCTTATGATAAAAAATGATGCCGTGGAGGGAAATGAAGGTGTTTGATTTGGTAACAATGCTAAGTAAGCTCCTACTGGAAAAAGTGATACATGATTTTGGCAGTTTATTTGCTAGATTTTGCTCGCTTTTGGTGTAGTTTGTATAGTTATTTTAATTTTGAGAAATATAAAATATTACCGTAAGTATATTCTTTAACGCTGGGTTAACTCGACATCTAAAAGACTACTAAGTTACTAACGTTTTGAAGTCGACAGCATAATAGAAGTAGACAACAATACAAATCTAAATGCTGATTTATTCTGGGGCATTAATATGTTATTTGTAGCATTCTCTTAATATTTCTTGGGGCTTGCTACCCACGAATAATTCTAAGCTTGATTATCTAAACAATACAGTAACCCAGTGTGATACTGCAAAAATAAGTCTTTTGTCTGGTTCTAGTTGCCAAAAAACACCCTCTAAATAATTCTTTGTGTAGTCACAAGCGCGGAGGCTTATTTTTCCAATGTCATAACTGGATAACTGTATTTTTTTAGATAATCGATAAGTTTGGAAAAATGATTTAGGTGATTCAAGAAAGAAAAATAAACTAATATGGGTATTATGGGGTATTAAAAAATATCCAAGTAATGTCCCATTATAGACGTCCTTCGGATGTTCCGTATGGACGTCCGAATATGGTTCAAAGTTGTGACATTTGGGCATCCCAAGGACGTCCATAAGATGTTCTTTGGACTAAAGGATGTTCATGGGACGTCCTGAATTATCTATAATGTCCGCTGAGGACGTCCATCGGATGTCCATAGGACTACGTTGTGCTATTAGGGTAGTTCTTATGCCTATTTATTTTAGAATTCTCCTCAGAATGGCCAAGGTTGTTTTGCACAACTCCGACAATTTTTTAAGGCCAAGTCTTATCCCATTTAACCGACCCTGTAGCTCTTATCATTTCCGAGATCCCAATGGTGAACATCGAATTTGGGACACACGGTATATGACTGTGTGTGATCTGTTGCGCAACTGTTTGAGTTAATTCAACCCTTTGTGTAACATGCGCCGTTGGGCAACAAGTTGAAACATGTATGTGGATTGAAAGGCGTTGTACAGCAGACTCACATAGTGCTTGCTCGATTATAGTTTCGCGGACTGTCAGCGGTTTTTGTTTAGAAAATTTAAATTATCATCTACCGCTAGTAGTAAAGAATTTTGGGGAATTTATACAAATGTATCATGATTTACCGGAATTATGGAATTATAACTGCTAAACATGCTGCTTCTATAGACATTTCTGACAATAACATTAAGTATCTCAGTTAGTTAATTAAAAATGCGTGATCTCATTGTACAATAAAATATGATGAACTGAATAATTTGCACAAACTCTTGTATTGTGGATAAATAATGCTTGATCTACAACAAAAGTTTATGCAAATTGTTTGACCGTGTATGGGTCCTTTTAGTATTTTCAGAAAAAATTGAGAAATAAACAAACAAAATAGTTTTTCCGATTGAACCATAAAGAAATGTTCTGAAATATATCCTACAAAGAATGTTGTACCTTTTTTTTCAAAAAAAAAAAATTATGTCTGTAAGTCATAATAGTGGACCACCCTGTACAATGACTTTCTCGTTTTCATTACAGCATTTTAAACAAATCATATTTCAATTTTTCTTTATTTATAGTATTAATTTTTTCGCCATACTGTCTTAATTTATATGTTACAAAATAAACAATAAATTATTTATTAATGACATTTTTATTTTGTTTTTCTTTCTACAAACATGAACCCAGTGGTCAAACTAAAAAAATCTTATAAATCACTAAAAGTTGTTTGTGTTTTTATGTAAATTTAACCATATATTTTTTTATATTTATGTTAATAGTGTTAGGAGGGTTAAAAATATAAAAAACAAAGCGGGAAAAAATAAAAATATAACATTTAATAAAAATATTTAATCACATAAAAATATAAACAATATTTGTCCACAAAAATTAGCAAAATAATAGTTAATAAAAATGAAAAAATATGTATAAAAACAAATATTCACCAAAAAAATTAATTAAAACTGTTGTGTTTTAAAATATTGCAAAGGGTGCACACGGCAAAAATATTATTAATTATTTGGTGAAATTTGGCAGATAATAAAGAAATAAAAACAATTAGAGAAAATATGAAAATACTGTAAGCGAAAAATTAAAGACAAACTCAAAATAATAACATCGATTAATACAAACATAAATTTAAAATGAAGCAAATTACTAAAATAAAAATGTAGCATAACATGAAACTGAACAAAATGTAATTAAATAAACAGAACAATAGGAAAATATAGTTAATAAATTAAATTAAAACTATCAAATTAGTATAATTATAAATTATTATTATAAGTAATATTTATGTAAAGAAATATCTACTATTAGTATTCACAGATTTATTCTTACGAAATAGTATAATAAAATCACCAGTGCTGTGCATTTAATAATAATTGTTATTTTGTATAGTGTAAAAGTACTAAACGACTACTAAATAAGTTGTTTGATAAGTCAGTGCAAATATTTTATGAGAATATTGTCTGCCCTAAAACGATAATAAAGTACTCAATAAAAATTACTCTTTCAACGCTTCTTCAGAGAGATGCAAGCTGCCAAAGTAAAAGATATAATGTTTTTATTGAAATAACTTGAACAAGGGGGTAATGTTTTTTTTATATTTTGTACATAGTGACTAATTATACATGGCCTTAATTTGAACTGAGGTTATATTTTTCCACACATTGTTAAAAAAACGTTTGAGCTGCCACTGGATATTAAAAAATAAACGAGGAATTTTCTATTTTAGGAATTTTAAATAAATAAGGTATCTAGGAAAATATTTGTAAAGTATTTGTGAGACATTTGAAACATGTACGTACTAATATTATTTTAAAAAAAGATTACAGTTAAATAATTGCATGTTTAACTAGTTGTCACTAAAAATACTCAAGAGTTCTACTATCGCATCATTTTAGTGTTAAATGCGTTTAAAATATTATTATTGACACAATTTTTTACTAATCCGGCACGAAGGACCAGTTGTGGACTGTATTGGTTTCATTTTGAGAACAATCTAAAATGTTATGTAAACCAAAATTCAAATTATTAAACTAAGATGACTTGCCCTGACCGGCACTTTTCTAAAGGACGAGTCGTACGGATATAAGTGAAACAATAACACTAACGTAGTTTTCCACGAAACACCAAAACACCATATACCGCACTCGACGCATTTTTCAACCAAATTGACATCATCAGAAGATGATTAACACTTTTTTATTAAAACTTTTTAGTCATCTCCAGATGATGCCAACTTGGTTGGCGAAGCGCGCGTCGGGTGCAGTATATGGTGTTTTTGGTGTTTCGTGGAAAATTACGTCAGTGTTGTCTTTACACCAAAGGTCCGACCCACTTCAGGACAGAGAAGCAATAAGTCGTTAAAATACAAATTTAAACAAAATCTTGCAGTGTTGTACTTTTCACAAGTCAGTGGCGTACCACGATATATCAAATTAATACAAAAATTTGGTATACCATAAAAATATGAAAATAAACAAAACCAATATGTACAAATATTTACAAAACTATACAAACATTGTAATATTGTCGTAATATACATTAATTTTATTACTAATATGACTGTGACTGATTTTTTCAAGTAGGTACTTACCTGTGAAGTATCTACTTGTATCTCAAATTTAACATTGTTTAAAATAAAAATTATTTAAAGGAATAATACGTAGTAATGACACTCAAGAGGCAGTGTCATAATAATATTAGAATGACTTTAAAATTCCTTTAAATTAAAAAAAAATGATATTATTCTTTTTTTATTTTGTCAGTTTGTATATCCGGTAGGAAACGTTCACAAATTGTTTATTCAGTACTTTATTATTGTTTTGGGCCACAGAATCCCCCTTTAAAATATTTGTAGTGATTTACCAAAGACCCTGTATATACGCAAATTTTTTTACTCAAAATTAATACTAGAGTTTGACGTGTTTAAAGCTTCTTCTTAGTATGTATTTTATTTTTGTTTTATAAGAACTTTTTTTCTTAAAATTTAATGCAGGATGGAATCATATTTGTCAGACTATTTTAAAACTAGGAAATTTTCCTTGACTTTAAAAAAATATTTAGGTAATAATATTTACTTACACCTATATAAGTTATTCAATGTAACAATTTATAAATGTACACGTTAATGGTGATACATTCGACTAAAAAATTTGACGGTTGTATCCAAAATAAGTGAGGTTACATATAAATAAATACTTAATATATGAATTTGCTTTATAATAGAATTAAGTACTGTATCTCCAAAAGATACTTCAAAAAATAAATTTTATATATCTCGTTTACTCAAATTATTCTTTTTTGAATGAAAGAAAATAAAGAGAATTTTTTTAAATGGACCATATTAGTGTGACATCGCACAATTTTGCATCACACGTAAACGTGTCATGGCACACTGGTAACACTGAAACTTGACCCTTATGCTTATAAACATAAAGGAGACATATTAGACAAAATGTTATTTTGTGTAAGATGGATGGTAAGTAAAAGTTCTTAAATATTTCTTTCAAGGAAAAAAAATAAATAAATAAAATTTTGTGCTGTACTCTAAATGTCAAAAATGTCGCCTTTATGTTCGTGAGGAAAAGGGTCAAGTTCCAGTGCTACATATAGGCAACCAGTATGCCATGACCCTTTCACGTAAGTTGCATAATCATTATTAATTATATGATGTCACAACTAATGTGGCCCATTGCTAAGTTTGTAAAAATGAAGCATTTTCAGCTTCTAATTTCTCGAAAAGTCCATTCTAAACATAACTTAGATCCATCAAATGCTGCTTTTACCAAATCACAGTTGAAAAAATAGTTTACTCGGGTTGGTTTAAACAGTGTCTACAAAATGATTTCCCATAAGTTCCTTTGTTAGAGACCGTACTTGTTAGGATATCATTTTCTAGAAGTATGTAACCTCATTTAGAAGGGTATTAATTATATTAATAATTTTATTGTTTGCAATAAAAAGTGCAAGCCTAAAGAGTAAACATTTTTAAGAGCTATCGGTAGACAATTTAAACAGTTAAGCATGCAATAAGTTCAGTCCATATCATCTTCTATGCTGTAAGCTGGTGCATTCACAAGGGTGCTATGATCTACATGTGAACGTACCTTATTTAAGGCATCCAAAACCCTGTCGGGCATATGATCCTGGATCATCACAGGCGAAATCAGTACTTCATCGAAATCGGTATTGGCAGCCCATAGTGCTTGATAGACCGGATCTTTTTTATTTAATGCTTGTCTAGAAAAATAGTTAGAGTAATAATAATTAAAAAAATATATGAACAATCGTTTCTGTATGTTATACGGTAGGTCATATATTTAGACAAATCTAACGATACATATGGTTTCAAAAAAAGAAGCAGAAGTAAGTGTACAAAGTGGGCAAATTTCGATGTTTGTATAAGGTAACTCGGTAACTGTAACAACAGAACAACATATGACAACTAGTTTTACTTACCAATCTAAGCCTTTCGACTTTCCTTCTAGTTCTGGCATAAAGTTGTATTTTTTTTTAAATGGGAATCATAGTTGGCTATGGTTTAGTTAAAAAGGATTGTTTTTTCTCTTTATTATATATCATATGTGAGATTGCTTTTGATGTGTAAGTATTTATTAGCGGAAATAATCTTTTAGTAGATTACTTTTTGCGTTTTTTTAATATCACCGGCACACAAAAAAAAAAGTTGTTTGTACATTTGATACCACCTACCTCCCGACATGTATTTCGACCCGCTGAATCCGAATTTGAAGTCAGTTTGGACCGTACACCCTCAAATATCGAGTAAATTGAAAAACTGTAAAAAAATAGCGAAAATTGGGTGTTTCGGTAATAAAAAATTTGGTTGATCTAAACCAAGCCTAATTTTTATGTATTTCGATCCGCTGAATACGAATCTAAAGTATATTTAGACCATAAGCCGTTTTAAATCTAAGTAAATTGTAAAGAACCCTCGAAAATTGCTAAAAGGCAAAAAATTGTGATTATGTTGATGAAAAAAATTTTGTAGACCCGGAGCGAAGAGGATTTTTATGTAATTTGATCTGCTGAATCCGAATCTGAAATATATTTGGCCCATTAATCCCTCAAAATCTCAAAAAATCGCAAAAAACCGATAAAATAGCAAAAAAATTGCAGTTGAAAAAAATTTAAAAAATCTATGAAACACGATTAAATACGTTTCTTGTATTTTTTTTATGCATAAAATACAAGTTTAGAATCTGAAAATGTGAAAAATTGTAAAATCTATAAAAAATGACGTATAAACAGAATGAAAATTTTTTTCATCATAATCACAATTTTTTGCCATTTTTAACAATTTTCGAGGGTTTCTTACAATTTACTTAGATTTAAAACGGCTTATGGTCTAAATATACTTTAGATTCGTATTCAGCGGATCGAAATACATAAAAATTAGGCTTGGTTTAGATCCACAAAATTTTTTTTATTACCGAAACACCCAATTTTCGCTAATTTTTACGGTTTTTCAATTTACTCGATATTTGAGGGTGTACGGTCCAAACTGACTTCAAATTCGGATTCAGCGGGTCGAAATACATGTCGGGAGGTAGGTGGCGTCAAATGTACAAACAACTTTTTTTTTGTGTGCTGGTGTATTTATTGCAGGTAGGCGTGTGTCATCTATGGCAGTGTTTATCCGTTTGTCAGTAAATTGCATATTAATAATTTTGTTTCCGTCATAATTACACCCCATTTAATCGTAAAAGTGAAGATGTCATACGAAAATTACGAGAAATATGATATGCTAGAATGCTTTATTTAAAGTAATAACAATTATGATATTGCATCCGAAATTTATTTCAGTCGCTATTCAGAAAGAAGACAACCTAATAAAGCTATTTTTAAGAGATTAAAAAAAAATCTATTAATTGTGGGATTTCCGTTTAAAAAAATACAACTTTATGCCAAAACTCGAAATTGCACCTTTTTTAAAATTTTCTCGACGCCACTGTATTCTACAGAAAGAAATGCCTGAAGAATGTAAAAATTGTTTTTTCATAACTTTGTTTATAACTTGAAAACAAAAGACGATAGCAAATTTTTGTTTTTGCCACTGAATTTGTTTAAAAAAAGGGATCAAGAATGTGTCTTCCATTTTTTTATATCTCTTACAGTTACCGAGTTACCCTATACAAACATCGAACTTTACCCATCCTGTACATTACGAAAATGTATAGAGTTTGAATATCTTGTCAGAAACTGAGATACAATTCCATTCATTTGTTTTATTTTCCATGGATCCTGGGTTCTTATTAGAATCTCTACCAAAAATTCTGCAGATAAAATTAGATCATTCCACAGCAACTGCTGGAAGAGGCAATTTCAGGATTATTGTATCATAACAAGGAGTATAAAAATAAGGATTTTTCTAATTTGGACAATTACTTGTATAATTCAATTCAGTTCTAAATAGTAATAAAAATAAAGTTACATTTAATACAGATTGAAATTGTCGGAACCAGGACAATAGGTTAAAATAAAACGCTACCTTGCCTACGTTTCATTTAATATGCTTAAACTTCTTCAGGACTCATAGCCAAATAAATGATGTAAAATTCCACAACAGAATTTTTTTAAAAAAAACCACGTCTGTAGGCATAACAATTACAAGACCAATCAATTTGAAAGTCAATAAAATATACATATATGTAGACATTAGACACACAACAGATTGAAATTTAACAATGTTCTTAACCAAAGACCGAAATCAAAAAAAAATTGTTTGATTTCGGTTTTGATTTTTTTTGATTTCGGTCTTTGGCTAAGAACATTGTTAAATTTTAATCTGTTGTGTGCCCAGGTAACACTAATGCTCTTATTAAGATCTCCAAGGTCGCTTTAAAATTATACAATAAAACTTCGAATAAAACAAAATGATCTTCAAGACAAGCTTAGGATCACCATAAAGCAGCTTCTAGCCAAAAAGGGCCCATCCTAAAAGGGTCTTAAAGACTAAATTTTAAAACTATATTAAAAACCATTTAGTTTTAATTTTATATTCTTAAAGAGTTCTTCAAGGCAACCTTAAATTTATGTATTAAAACGTTTTGCATTTAAAATAAAATTGCAGCAGACTAAATTGCCTTGAGAATCATTATAATTAATCCTAAAAGGGTTTTATTTTGTTTTAAAGTCGGACAACTTTATGCGTGAAATAGTTAAAACAACGGCAAGTCTCTAATGGGGCAGAGTGATAATATTTTAAACGTAACGCATATAAAGCTGATTAAAAATAATATTCAAATGCAAACTATTCTGGTAAAAATTACCAACAGATGGCACATTTTTGACAAAATATAATAAAATATTTCTACATAACTCGAGCGCCACCAATATAATGTGTTTTTTTATTAATCTAAAAAATTTTTTAAAAATATCGTCAATTTTTATTTTGCATCTAAACATCCATATGCATTTTTTTTATTAAATTGCATGTTTGGACACACCGTCCTTCTGTTATTTAAGAGGATGTAAAGCGCATATATTTCAATAATATTTTTTTCTTTGGCTATTGAAAATATTCATCATGGCGGGTCTGTATCTTATATAAAAAATGGCGTGGTCTAGATAAAAACTGATTGCAAGTTAATAGAACATTTTAAATCTTACAAGACTTAAAATAGCGTTTTATTTACCACTATAAGTACAATTACTCTCCCAGACATTTATTTACTCTTCCTTTTAAAACTGAGTTGCTTTAATATGTTCAAACTCGTGGCCTTATTGATTTAAAGGGATCTGGCGCGCGTATGAAATCCTAACCTTAAAATTGTGCCGGTTTTGTGATTGCTGGATTTAGTGACTTCGTTTTAATTTAAAATACTTGTCACTAATATTTTCCATTTTAAATTTGTCTTCTAGTTTTCATTCATGTATAAAGTAGGTACACGGACTGCACTGGTTCACTAAATCAGCAATCAGTTTATTGAGCAGATGGCGTGTTTTCTCCGATTATGGAGGGGGTAGAATTAGTTTTAATAAAGTCATCAAAAATCCAACAGGCATTTCTTTTAATCAAATTGACTAAATTAAAACCTTTGAACTCTAAAATATTCTTAATTTACTCTTTAAAAAGTAAAAACTATGTTTTAGGATTTAATGTGGAATTTCATTGAGCATATAGGCTTAAGATAAAATAGTTTTCTTAATGGGTTTTAATGACTACATCAAGGATACTCCATAAAACTACATTAAAACCATTTGTTCCAAAATGGATTGTTTTAAAACCAACTTGCTATTTAATTCTTTAAAAAGGCAAATTAGTTTTAAAATAGCCAATGTCAAGAGTATTATAAAACTAGTATAAGATCAATAGGGCATTAGGAGCAAACAGTTTTTTTATTTTAATTTAAAGAGTGCATTAAATCCTTTGCATAAGAATCAGTGGTCTTTAAGAACTTTTAGTTTATCTTAAGGTAATTTTAAAACCACTATCCTTTTATTAAACATGTTAAAGCACTTTTAAAACCTAAATAAATCAAAAGTATCTTAGAGTTGTTACTTGGGTGTCTAATGTCTACATATATATATATGTATATTTTATTGACTTTCAAATTGATTGGTCTTGTAATTGTTATGCCTATAGACGTGGTTTTTTAAAAAAAAAATTCTGTTGTGGAATTTTACATCATTATTTGGCTATTGAGCCCTGAAGAAGTTTAAGCATATTAAACGAAACGTAGGCAAGGTGGCGTTTTATTTTATCCTATTGTCCTGGTTCCGACAATTTCAACCTGTAGAAGATTTTCAAGGACACAAATTTCACATGTTACATTTAATTATGTGATGATGCAATTGTACATATTATATTACCTTCTTGTAGCTCCATAATTAGCCAAGAGAATAATGGAGGGTTCAATTAGTCAAGACTGCGAGATAGGGCAAAGGCTTTAGTAACCATAACAGTGTTTCCTATAGTGCTTAGAATTATGAATTGTTTAGTTAAATTATTAATTGATACTTTAATTAATACGTAAGTTAATAAAATTGTGTAGTGTTATCGGGTGTTTTATTTCACAGATCCACAATTCGGTAGGTTGCGCAACAATACAAAATACATAACAATAGATATAGAACTACACAACAAATTACATGACGACATAAAAACATTATAGATGCAATTACTTGTTGAATAATGTTAACTTGCTGTTGGTTGCTAAATGATTAACATTTTGTTTTGACCTACCGTATATTTACACATACATACTTATTGTAACTAAAATAAAATGTCACACAACAATTACCACAATCTACAACACACCGGGACATCACAAAAGTATAAAAAAATACGGGATACCTCACGGTGCACTTATCATGCAGAATTTAATTCAACAAGTGAGTTTAGGTCCAATATGATTAATTTCAAATAATAACAATGCTGCCTCCTCAAAATGGAAGGTTAGTTTAAATAAAATTGCAAACTGTATGCCAATTCACAGAGCCAATATGTCATTAAACAAATTTCGAACGAAAGCCCTTCTGTGAAAATTATATTTCATTTCACCGTGTACTTTTTTGTGTAATCTAACAAAAATAGATTTTTCCGAATTTGCTGCTAACTTTACTATAAAAACGTGCTCATTTTGTTTTTTCAATTCGAAAAATCATTACCAAATGTGAACTTCCATATACCCACTCTACAATGTATTGTTATAAGACAATCCATGAAACTAATTTGATGAGGATGATAATCTTTCCTTAAATGAAGACATGCGTTACTTCTAATAAGATGGTGCTCTATGTTACCAGACCGGGGATGGTCAGATAATACATTTCCTGGTAAGTGGATTAGTTGGTAGAATAGCCAGCAAGGCCTCAGGATTTGACGCTACTCGACATATATCTGTAGGCCATCCCAAATCTGGCGTTTACAGAACTCCACAACAGAACTTTCAAAAACATAGGCAAAGAATTACTGCAGTGTTGCTCTATTCCAAGAGAGATTTTGCCAACGTTTTGAGCACTTGCCATCAATTAAAGTAAATAACATAAATAAAACGTCTTAGTTGTCTGAACTCTTTTAACAATACTCTGTAAAGTGGGTATTTTAAAATGTGACCTTGGTCGTGGTTGGTAGAATTCTAATTACAGGGTGTCTGCTAACCTGGAAAACATGAAGCTATCAGGGAAACCTGGACATTTTAGGGAATTTCACAGCGATACCTTGATTTTTTTTATTTTTAGAAACATTTACATTATTTTAATACCGTCACATGGCAACGCATTTGTCGAAAGAGATGTTTCAGTAAACAAAAAGTGCGTTGAAAAAAAATATTGTTTGATAGCCCAGAGGGTAATATATGACAGTTTCATAAATATTGGTAGTATTGAACAACTTAAGATAAATAAGTTTTCAGTATGTAAGAAACAACAGTAAATGGAAAGAGGCCTTGAAAAGAAAAGAAAGAAAAGGAGAGGTTGAAGAGTTATTTAGAAAGAAAAAGGCTCTGCAGCAGATTAAAAGACCTGAAGAAGAAAAAGGATGAATTGAGTCAAAAAACAGAGGCAATTATAAAATCAATTGATGAGGAAATTGACACTACTTATTGTTGTTACAGTGTTTTTATATTTTAAAATTTCAGAAATGTTTATTTTTATTGTTGATCAAACGTATTTATCAACTGTTGAATAGGTGGTTGGCTATTGCATATGTTGCCTTGATGTAGACTATCAAAAGCTTTAAGCCAAACTCCCACCATACTTCAAGCGAAAATTGACGCCATAGAAATATGTGCTCGATAATTCATTAAAAGGCACACGAGGAGCAAGAAACTATATCCTCCCAGACAGCCAGGCAACATTCAATCTTTAAGATTCTTTACTTGTAAATCTAAAGTTACGTAGCCACTAAAGCAACATAGAGGAACTTTTGCGTTGTTGTATGTTGCCGTCTGTTCCAAATTGTAAAAACATAAAGCAACATAAATGAACATTTTGTCTCCATTAAAGTAACCGATGGTAACAGTGTTTGCAGTTTCTTTGTGTTGCCGAAATATAGTGTCTTCACAAAAGCAACTTGCACAAAAATGTCAACCGACGAAGATCGCCTTTCTCCAGCAGCAGCAGCGTATATTATTTTAAGTCAAAAAAAGAAATTTGAATCCCACAAACAATCAAAACTCCTGAAAGATTCAATTAGCTGTATTAATAAATCATTATTCCATTTAAACACGTTTTTTCTTTAATTCCCAAAAACACGTCCACTACACACTACTATAAAACAGTAACTAACTGTCTCCGCCGCATAAACAAAACGTCGCACTTATATTTGTTCCGACTTGTTCCTACTTTTCCTCTGAAGTTTGCCGCTTCGAATGGAAACACGCAACACAATGGAACATTTGCTATTTGTTGCGGGAACAAGAAACAACATACTGGAACATACAGGAACATTTCCAATAAACACGCAACATAAACATAAAAGTTCCTCTATGTTGCTTTAGTGGATACGTACCTTAATAGAGGTTAGGAACGTCTACAACTGACAAAAAATAACAAGGTTATTTTGATGTGGGTACTAGGGCATGAAGAAGCAGAAGGGAAGAAGACTGCTGATTGCAGATAGTCTTGCAAGAGAAAATGCAGGATTATCATTCATGGCACAAGAACTGTTTGTGGAATATCTGAAAGCCACACAACAGATGAGGTCAGAAAATGAGGAAAAAATAACAAGGTTATATTGATGTGGGTACTAGGGCATGAAGAAATAGAAGGGAATAAGACTGCTGATTGCTGATAGTCGTGCAAAAGAAAATGCAGGATTATCATTCATGGGACAAGAACATTTTGTGGAATATCTAAAAGCCACACAACAGATGAGGTCAGAAAATGAGGGAAAAAATAACAAGGTTATATTGATGTGGGTACTAGGGCATGAAGAAATAGAAGGGAAGAAGACTGCTGATTGCTGATGTCGTGCAAGAGAAAATGCAGGATTATCATTCATGGGACAAGAACAGTTTGTGGAATATCTGAAAGCCACACAACAGGTGAGGTCACAAAATGAGGAAAAAAATAACAAGGTTATATTGATGTGGGTACTAGGGCATGAAGAAATAGAAGGGAAGAAGACTGCTGATTGCTGATGTCGTGCAAGAGAAAATGCAGGATTATCATTCATGGGACAAGAACAGTTTGTGGAATATCTGAAAGCCACACAACAGGTGAGGTCACAAAATGAGGAAAAAAATAACAAGGTTATGTTGATGTGGGTACTAGGGCATGAAGAACTAGAAGGGAAGAAGACTGCTGATTGCCGATAGTCGTGCAAGAGAAAATGCAGGATTATCATTCATGGGACAAGAACAGTTTGTGGAATATCTGAAAGCCACACAATAGGTGAGGTCAGAAAATGAGGAAAAAAATAACAAGGTTATATTGATGTGGGTACTAGGGCATGAAGAAATAGAAGGGAAGAAGACTGCTGATTGCTGATGTCGTGCAAGAGAAAATGCAGGATTATCATTCATGGGACAAGAACAGTTTGTGGAATATCTGAAAGCCACACAACAGGTGAGGTCACAAAATGAGGAAAAAAATAACAAGGTTATGTTGATGTGGATACTAGGGCATGAAGAAGTAGAAGGGAAGGAGACTGCTGATGGCTGATAGTCGTGCAAGTGAAAATGCAGGATTATCATTCATGGGACAAGAACAGTTTGTGGAATATCTGAAAGCCACACAACAGGTGAGGTCAGAAAATGAGGAAAAAAATAACAAGGTTATGTTGATGTGGGTACTAGGGCATGAAGAAGGAGAAGGAAAGGAGACTGCTGATTGCTGATAGTCGTGCAAGAGAGAATGCAGGATTATCATTCATGGGACCAGAACAGTTTGTGGAATATCTGAAAGCCACACAACAGATGAGGTCTGAAAATGAGGAAAAAAATAACAAGGTTATGTTGATGTGGGTACTAGGGCATGACGAAGTAGAAGGGAAGGAGACTTATGATTGCTGATAGTCGTGCAAGAGAAAATGCAGGATTATCATTCATGGGACAAGAACAATTTGTGGAATATCTGAAAGCTACACAACTGATGAGGTCAGAAAATGAGGAAGAAAAATAACAAGGTTATGTTGATGTGGGTACTAGGGCATGAAGAAGTAGAAGGAAAGAAGACTGCTGATTGCTGATAGTCGTGCAAGAGAAATGCAGGATTATCATTCATGGGACAAGAACAGTTTGTGAAATATCTGAAAGCCACACAACAGGTGAGGTCAGAAAATGAGGAAAAAAATAACAAGGTTATGTTGATGTGAGTACTAGGGCATGAAGAAGTATAAGGGAAGAAGACAGCTGATTGCTGATAGTCTTGCAAGAGAAAATGCAGGATTATCATTCATGGGACAAGAACAGTTTGTGGAATATCTGAAAGCCACACAACAGGTGAGGTCAGAAAATGAGGAAAAAAATAACAAGGTTATGTTGATGTGGGTACTAGGGCATGAAAAAGTATAAGGGGGAAGAAGACAGCTGATTGCTGATAGTCTTGCAAGAGAAAATGCAGGATTATCATTCATGGGACAAGAACAGTTTGTGGAATATCTGAAAGCCACACAACAGGTGAGGTCAGAAAATGAGGAAAAAAATAACAAGGTTATGTTGATGTGAGTACTAGGGCATGAAGAAGTAGAAGGAAAGAAGACTGCTGATTGCTGATAGTCGTGCAAGAGAAATGCAGGATTATCATTCATGGGACAAGAACAGTTTGTGAAATATCTGAAAGCCACACAACAGGTGAGGTCAGAAAATGAGGAAAAAAATAACAAGGTTATGTTGATGTGGGTACTCGGGCATGAAAAAGTATAAGGGAAGAAGACTGCTGATTGCTGATAGTCGTGCAAGAGAAATGCAGGATTATCATTCATGGGACAAGAACAGTTTGTGGAATATCTGAAAGCCACACAACAGATGAGGTCAGAAAATGAGGAAAGGAACATAAGTCCACCTACTGGAAGGTAACTCCAACTCAAAGACAAGTGAAGAAGTCTATAAACTACTCGCAAAGAAGAGCTAGAGAGCTACTCGAACTTAGCAAACCAGAGTTAGCGCTAATAACATGCCTTCTCATAGGTCGTTGCCCACTAAGATACCATCTCAAAAAATGGGCAAAGCTATAAGCGACGTATGTTGCTTCTGTACCCCAAGCAGCACAAACATGTATTTAGCTGAAATAACCCAGATTGGGCTATAAAAACGTTTTAATTGCTTTCGTCAAGTTGCATTTTGGCCACATTATTTTAGTCGTGGTTCAACATAAAATTTAAACACAAAAACGTAATGATGGTCTTTTTTAGCTATATACTGGTCATTTATAGTAGCCGCAATATGGCCATGCAGGTTTGGTTATAAAGTCATTTTCTTGGTGTCATGTATAAATAAGCAATTAAATGGCAACAACGTAAAAGTCCTAATACTGTCATTATAGTTATAAAAATGACCACAATATGTTGGCATGGTTTTAGTTATTAATTAGTGATGTGTCATTCGTTCATTTTACAAGGATTCGATCGATCAGTGATTGATAATCAAAAAGATCGAATCTTTTGTATCTATCATTCGATCGTTCTAGCCAGTCGTTAACTGAACAATATTGAAATGATTGAATGCGCAGTTTTGTGCGCCTTTGCCTTAACTCACTCTCTGACTGGTTAGCTTTCATCATTCAATATACAATTCAATCATTTGCTCAACTCGGCCGTGCAAGTCTGATAGGGGCGCCGAATGCTGAATCCACCATTCTTTTTACTTTATTATGAATATTATGTCTATCAATTATGTAGGTATATACTAACTAACGGAGAATAATATATTATAGACTTGTTTATGTTATTTTCTTAATTATCACAAATGTTGGAGCTGGCGTTCGGCGGTTTGTTCCTTAAAAGTGTCGTGTTTTTTGTTAGTAGAGGAATCATTGGGACCGTATTCCGGTCAAATCTTCTGTATAACTTAATGCAATTAATTTTCTTTCCCAGTGGTTCTTGCTGTGGCAATGAAAAAAATTGTTTATTTCAAATTATTTTCATTGATTGAACTGGGCAAATAATAATTATATTATCGAGTTTTACCAATTGAAATTTAAATATGATATAAAAAATAATTTGATTCCAAAAATTCCTGCAATAATTAAATAAAAAATAATAGAACACTCTCACATTTTGCAATAATTCACGTCTTTTAAAACATACGTACTTCTATAAAAAGGGATTTATGCTGTCTAAAGTAAGTTTATATTTTGGTAACTTTAATTTCATTATGTTGTTATTACTATTAAACTAAGCGAAATAATAAATATGGCATAAATATTTTCAAGTAAATTAATTAAGCATTTATACAAGACATAAACAATGATGGAATACCATATTGAATGATTCGTTTGTTTTACCTGGGACACCAATGGGTTTAGGGGAATTTCTGTTTACTATAATACCATCGTGTATAGTTGGTTGCATATGTTTTCGCACTCAAACGACATAGTCATTTATGAAAGCCCTGTACCATTCATTTGTTAGTCGAGTTGGTTCGATCTTCGGTCGTCGTTCATATTCACTATTCTCATTCACTCAATACGCAAATGAACCAAGAACCAAGCATTCACCTAGGTGAGACGAAAGCGAACGATGTTAAAATCCGCGATTGACCGAATCGTTCGCCGCAAAAAGATTCTATCATTCAATACTTTCAGATGATCGAATCCTGAAGATCGAATCATTCACGAATGACACATCTCTATTATTAATATAGTGTTGATATCCGAACTACTGCCAAGAAATTAGCATGACTACTTTATTTGGCGATTTTCTTAGCTGTTAAGTCCGCATTACGACTAAAATAATAAAGAAGAAGTCGTTACTAAATACCCTTTTTTAAAGTAATTTTGTAGACGTAAAAGCCTATTTTGGACTAAATAGCAGGGTAGGTATATAACCTTAAAACAAAGTGTTGTTGGTGGTGTTTAACCACTTCATTTCTAAATATATGACAGATACTGAAACTAATCCCCAAAAGCATTCATAGAGTGAAGTTAAATGTAAACTCGTACCTGCAAAATACCATAATCAAATTATGTTCTTATCTTTGCTTTATACTTTAACCATTTGACGTATGTAATTAATTGAAACAATATACAAGTAAAAATTTTGGTTTATATTATGTATCTAATAATTATGATGTTTGTGAAAAACAAAACAAATTTGAGAGTTAAACTTGTTTCTTCGCCCTCTTTATAGTATATTTATTTCTTTTCAATTTAGATTTTTCCGTTAATAAATTTCTATTGTAATAAGACTTAAATGAATTCTTCTTTAACTTTGCTACACCCTGTATATGATAACTTGTATTAATGTTTATTTTAAACCGCTTTGAACAAAAGTTCAATTTGTTTCATTAGTCAAATACTTGGAACAATAATTAGTCCTCGAAGGTAATTGGTTCAAACCGGTATTTGTTGAATACGTTCCTTAAACAAATTTAATCGTATACCTGAATCCCTCAAAGGATTGGAGTTCTTATGTACTTATTTGAAGTAGTAAATTTAATAAAGATGAAATCATAATGCACAGACAATATAATATGTAGTGATAGTAAACTCACAGATAAAAGAGTAGCAATTTTCTCTTCTGCATATATCAATAAAGAGTAATCATTATAAAATAAATGTAGAAACTCAAAGTAGATAGGTGTTATCTCAGGAATGAATTGTACATATGTTGTTATGCCAAACGGTGTACCTGTGCCTCCTGTCTGTGTCATAAAAAAACGAGAGGTTATGTTTTTGTTCTTTTTTTATAGACCATAGTTTCGCCATTTTTTGGCGAGGAAACTTGCTAACCATTTTAACCAAATTCTCGTCAGATTTCTGGTTGTACTTTGGCCAACATTACCGGTTAAATTTGCAATTCGGCTAAAAAAGTTTGTTAGTACCATTTTGGTGATATTTTGGCTTATTTCTAGCATCATTATCGAAAACATATGCCAACTTGCCGCCATATTTCCTATTAAACAAGAACCCGAACGGCGGCCATTACGTTGAATTTTCAATATTTTGTTCAATTTACCTCTAAAATAACGTTTTAATTTACTAATTCGATATTTTAATCAGTTTTGATAACCCTATCATCGATTGCGCTCTTTGAAATTATCAAATATATCGTTCTAGTATATTTCGAATTAATTTAATTATCCTTAAAACATAGGTATTTCAGGAGCCCTCTTTGTTTCTATGAGTATTTTATGTAAGTCTTCAGGAATAATGCCTACGGTAATAGATTTGACCCTCTTATTCATTGTTCATTGACCAAGAACTATATATTATATTATAAGTACGATGGATGCCCATTTTATTTGACAACACCCTTTAAAACCAAAACTAACCACACTTGAATAAGTAATATTTGAGACGAGTTTATAGCTAAATAATTTCCATAAAAAGCCAAGCTGCAGATTATATTTTCGCCATAAAAATCGTTGCGTAGCTATCATTAAAGCAGCCATAATAATTAAAAAGAAAGTCAATGTAGGCTAGTGATTATTTGGCTCTAGTTACGTTTCGATGACCAGAATATTATTCCCTATTTTGACCACCATTACATCTTTAAAACGTAATAATGCGGTTTTTATAATAACCACTGGTTATAGTGGTTGACTGGTTAGTCAATCTTAGATATATTAGAGAATAAATACTGGAATTTTTAGAAAATATTGCCTGGAAACCCTGGAAAAGTCAGTGAATTTTTAGATTTAGATTTAGTAGACACCTTAAATTAAAAGAATAAAATGAGCAATTTTTTTACAAATTTCGGAAAATCAGTTTTTGCTAAATTACGCAAAAAATATTTGATAAAATTAAATTTAAATTTTATAGATTGAGATATCGCACGGGGTAATTTAAATTTTACAGATTGAGATATCGCAAGAGGTAGGGTGTCATTAAAGATTCTAAAATAGGTGCGGTTGTTAATTTTAATAAACTGCAATTACTTCCCCCTGGATCCCATTTAACATGTTTAAAACCACTTTCAATTCTTCTATCTCTCTCTGTTCACGAGATAATTGGGAAGGACACTTCAAATTGACACCTGTATTTAAACATTATTTCCGTGTGGTATTTGAATGCTACTATTCAGTTATCCCGGGAAAAGCACGCATAAACATGCGTATTTGAATTTATTCTAAAAAACAAAATAAAATATGAACAGCAACATGGCTTTGTGAATTTCTGTAGCGATTTAAAAAAAAAAGTACCTGAAGTGCTACTATGCCTGTTTGTGCTATAAAAAAATATCTTCCAGAACATGTTTAAAAACTGGCCGGTGACCAGTTCGTTGATTAAACAAAAGGAACTACTACTAGGGGTACAGAGGAATACATTAAGACATCACTTCATATACTTTTTTGTCTGTGCCACTGGTGATTTTAACATAACAATTTTTTAACATTCCCACACACGATAAACACGCTTGTATCCTACTGTTTTCGTTTTCTATGTATTTTTATTACTGGGGTTCACCACATGCGTGAAAATAATGGAGAACGTGATTTTTTATATTAAAATCATTGATAATAAAAATAAACAATACAGAAATTAAACAACCTCCGAATCCAAAGCTAAAGCTGTTTAAAAGAGGTTACACTTTACATGTGGACATATAACCATTCCCACCGATATTAGGGGCCATCCATAAACCGCGTAAAGCTGTTAAAGACGGCAGGGATTCACCGAATCAGTTTTTCTCCTTTTAAAATTTTTTCGTAAATAAATATAAATTTAAAAAAAATAGCATTAAACTAAAAAAAACTTTGCCTTTCGTGTCATTTTTTTGGGGGTCGCTACCTGGCCTTGGGGGGTCACGAAGTATCTTGGTCTGTCACAGACGGGGGAAGGAGGATTCAAATAGCCCTTTGCCAGGACGGTGGTAGAATTTCAACTCGCAGATACGATAGAAAGATAGATATCTAGTCAAGCTTGCCATCGAGCGCTCTAGCTCTTTGACTCTAGTCAACTACACTAAATTTGATTGAATGTTTCAGAAAGTATCGTGATTTGCAAAAAAACTCAAATTTTCTTTTTTTTACTGACAGTGGCAAGAGTCGATTATAGGACCAGATGTAGGTATGTTTATTTTTTAAAAAATAATATAACATTTTTAAGCATTTTTGGAAAGCTGAATGGCTTTTTCATTCTTATTTCATTTAAAAATGTTTTCCTTTACTTTTTGTAATGTTCACTTTAACGTTTCAAAATACAAACTTCATGTTCTCCATTAATCATGCATTGGAAAGGGGTTAGTAATGTGTTAGTATTACCTCCATCTTTTTTCATACTTTTGTCTGAAATTGTTAAAATTTATTTGTTAGTTGTTAGTTCAAATACAATGTCTGTTCGTAAACAATTGAAATATGTGTAGGTAATAAATATGAACCCTTAATAAAGTTGGAAATGCTTATTGATTTTTTAAGAGAATATACTTTCCAAAAATGATTAGTGATTTACTACATGAATCCTAAAGAAAATAACAAAACCTAATATAGAATAGTATATTTTATTGACATATTCTCTCACAATTCAATGGCTTACGAACAAGTATTTTTTGCTATACAGGGTGATTCATAAGGAATGGGTAATATTTTACCTGCTGATTCTATAGCGGCAAATATTAATTTTTTGCTTAATAATTGGTGGTCAAATTATAATACTTATTGAGATACAGGGTGTTAAAGTTATAAAAATAATTCAGTAATGTTATATTTCAGTTATTTTTTCACACATGAACATTAAAGTGAGTACAATTAGGTTTTTTGACGTGAGAAAATCGAATAAGTTATCATTTTTGGTGTATTACATAGAGGGCGCTACGTAAGCTATATTGGTTTAACAGAATCCGTCATAACTTTCTTGTACCTTATTCATTTATAATGTCATTGCAAATTTTATATTTAACAATTATTATTTTTAAACAAAAAAGAGATACTTGTCTTATTTTCATAAAATGCACCCTTATCGAGATATTTACATTTTAGAAAATCCTGCGCACTCATATTTTTTTTTTACATTATTGCAGTGATCCTCTCTTTCCTCCTTAAAATGCACAATTTGTACTTAGTTAACGTAAAACAAACCTCCTGATTAATTAAAGAGTAGGTGTTAAAAATGTTTAACAAAGTATGCTATGGAAATAAGTGAAACATACTGGCACAGATGTATTTATTTACTATTATAACGAGGGGTTTTCCTCGCTATTTTTAATTTACTTTACTGTACTCAAATGAAACAATAAAAAACAAAAAATACATATATTCATAATTTTAACATACCAAAAAATTCATTCTGTGCGTGGTTAACAAGTAATAAACTAGGTACATACAATGCCTGCAAAAGTATACAAGCTTCAGAAAATATTTACATTATTTTCAACTAATAAGTCTATTTTAGGGCGCCACCCGCCTTTCTTTTTTTTGTTTTATACCAAAGTCTAGGAAAGTTACATACTTTAAACGTCTAAAAAATACACGCACTAGGGCCGTCGAAAGGGGGAAAGAACGGTTACTGTTCATAAAAGTTTATCGCACAGTTCAAGAGCAAAACTAAAATCTAGGAGGCTTTCTCCACCTCTAGATAGATAGGCAAATCAGCCTTTTGATGCAAATTGTTAATCTTCAAATTTCCAGCTCACGCTCAGAGCGGAAGCTGTTTACTTTTTAATAGGTACCTATGTGACAATAATTAGAAGTAACATCACCTTACCAGCTCATAGAATATCTTTCTTAGGCTACATACTTGGTAACTTCAAAACCATAATTTTCAGCCAAACCAAATCTGGAACGAACGTACACAACTAGCTCACTCAAAGCCTCCGTCTTGTCTCTATTTACAAAAAACTATAAGATAACGTACTCACAACGTAACGTACCAAAACACATCCTCTCTCGGCCGTGGCTCGGCAGAGAATCCTCCTTCCTAAAAACCTAGCCGTTCCCGTCTCAGCGTTCCCCCTTGTCCCCACACCGCAATATTCACGCTGGTGCACTAGAGGTACAGTGGTCGCTTGAGTTATCGAAGATTTACAATTTAGTTAAGTCGGTTCTAGAATTTTTAAGGTTTACCTCAAACCAAATTATGCAATTAGCATTAAATTAATTGTATCCACAAATGGACCGTTACACTATCTGCCAAATATTTATTATTATATTTGAATTACTGGTGTTTGTTAATTACAAATTGTGTTAAAGTAAAGGTGTGAATATGCCACGACATAACGATTTTACCAATGATGAGATGAGAGATATGATTTGTGTTTATGCAAGAACAAATTTCTCTGGCTTTGCTACAGCTAGAGTATATCGACAAACATATCCTGGTAGAAGACAGCCTAATTACATTAATTACTAATTACATTTTCGAAAATTGTTTAATCGATTAGGCGAAACAGATTCTTTTCGCCCCAAAAACCATACAAGACGTCCCAAAATTACACGACCTGACCAAGAAGATGAAGTTTTAGTTCAAGTAACTAGTGATCCCGAAACCAGTACACGCCGTCTGTCATAGCTACTGTAAGTAGTCAGTCTTCAATAGTAAGACTGTTGAAAAAGGAGAAGGTTCACCCGTTTCATTTTATTCCCATTCAAAATTTACTTCCACGGGATTACCCAACTAGAGTTAATTTTTTTCGCAGGATGCAAGGAAAACAAAATGAAGACCGTTCATTTTACAAAAAATATCCTCTTTACAGACGAAGCTGCATTTACAAGACTGGGTGTTTTTAACTAACGAAATAGACATTCTTTGCAATTAGAAAATCCGCATTTAATCAGGGAAAAGCATTTTCAATATGAATTTAAGATTAATGTATGGTGTAGCACAATTGGAGACAAATTTTTAGGTTCAATTGAGCTGCCTCCCAATTTAAACGAACTTTACTTAAATTTTTAAGAAACCAGTTACCAGAACTTATTGAAGATATACCACCAATCGTAAGAATAAACATGTGGTACATGCAGGATGAAGCACCACCATATTTTCCCCTACAAGTAAAAAATCACTTGAATGAAGTGTTTCCAAACCGCTGGATAGGTCGTGGAAGTCAGTTTCCTTGGCCACCTCGTAGCCCAGATCTCAACCCCATGGATTTTTATGTATAGGGTTATATTAAATCCCTTGTTTATTCCAAAACAATAGATACTCGCGAAGAGTTGTTGAGAAGAATTCAGGAAGCTGCTGATACTATCAAAACTAACTTAGCCACTTTCTTTTCTGAAAGAAAATCATCAAACAAGCGACAAAAATGCTATATTGAAGTGGGTGGTAGCCATGTAGAACATGTTCTCTGAGAGATGTAACACTTTTATTTGTAGTTTCAAAATATTTTGTTTTTACCTCGTTCTTTCTATTCAAGTTGATAAATTATCTTTTAAATTGTTTAATTTATTTGCGCCATTTTTAAAATTTAAAAATACTCACTTTTTCTTACCTCTTCAGATATTTGGTATTGAAAGTTATTTTTCTTAAAATGACGAATAGAATATTACAAATTATGCATTTTGAGGAAAGAGAAGAGGAGGATTTTCTAAAATGTAAATATCTCGATAAGGGTGCATTTTATGAAGATAAAACAAGTATCCCTTTTTTTGTTTAAAAATAAATGAACGAAGTACAAAAACGACTGATTCTGTTAAACCAAGGTAGTTTACGTAGCGCTCTCTATGTGATACACCAAAAGTGATAGCTTATTCGATTTCTCACGTCAAAAAACCTAATTGTACCGACTTTTATGTTTATATGTGAAAAAGTAACTGAAATATAACAACATTACTGAATTATTTTTATAACTTTAACACCCTGTATCTCAGCAAGTATTAATATTTGACCATCAGCTATTATGCAAAAATTTATATTTTCCTCTCTAGAACCGATAGGTAAAATATTACCCATTCCTTATGAATCACCCTGTATATGAGATACTTTTAATAGTTTTCTACAAGACTTAACACAGGTAAAACTGCCGCCACCTTTTTAAAAAATGAACGCTTTGATGTTTACGCGATTACTGCTTTTGATACATTTGATTTCTTTATATATTTTACATTAACATTAAACACATTATAGGTAATACAACGTCCTGTATCCCTAAAGTAAGGGAGAGGGCTACACATTTGGAGATATGCTGGGATCAATTTGTTTCTGAACAAATTTCTGCTTCGCGGACTAAAATCAAACAATTACAAAGTTATAACATTACAGATATTTTCTCTCGAAAACTCTGCGCCCGGAGCCAGTCAAACATCCACCATTCGACCAAGGAATCATATTTCATCTTAGTTATCGAGTTATTGTCAAAATAGTACAATTCTTTGGTCTAGTGGGCTTCAATACTGAAACAATATTAACTGTCAACGTTAGTTAAAATCACTAACTCTCAATGTGAGTTATTAATTGTGGCAATTAATTTAGATTTTAGCTTCAATCTAATCAAAATGGAAAGATATTATTCCAATCGTGAATATATGTTGATATGTTGGAATTACTTGGGTTTTGTAATGAGATTTCCCCACCGTTGCGTCATCATTCAGATCATAAAGTTATTTTACGCGTAGAAGCTTCTTGAGACTTGAGATTTAAATCCACGGAAAGGAAGTGTGGGACACAAAGAAGTTTATACTATTCAAGAAAAAGAAGAAGTTCTAGTAAGCATCGAAGATGATCCGTCTATGAGCACTCGGCAAATTGCAGAAAATAAGATTCGTCTCACTATTCGGTGTACAGAATTTTAAGGAGAATCGTAATTCAGACTTTACAAGCTGTATCTTTTGGAGCAACGAATCAACCTTTACCCAAGAAAGTATTATTAATTTGGACACTATACATTTTTAGTATGATGAGAATCTGCTTCAATATCATCAAAGAGGATTCCAAAGACTATGACCAGTAAACCTCTGGTGCGGAATACTTGGCAATTTAGTAAACAAACTACACATTTTTCACGATCGCTTTACTTGTGTAAGATATCGGGAATTCTAAACTGAGGATTTACTCCCACTAGTTGAAAATGTTTCTAATATTAGACAGGATATTTGGTACCAACATGAAGCGCCGACGCATTTGGGAGTTCGTAATTTACCAAACCAACGCTTTCCACAACGATGGATTGGAGGCGGGGAACCATTTCGTTGACTGCCTCGGTCACCTGATATAACACAGGTCGACTTCTTGTCTTGCGGTTTCATCAAAGAAAAAGTGTATCAAGTACCAACTGAAAATCAGGCGGACATATTTATGCCGTAGAGAGTTAGTGATAATCTTTTAACCCTTGAGTACCCGTTATCGGTCTGTCAGACCGACGCGGCAATTATTAGTACATAGTTAGGCGCATGCGCATGCTAAAAGTTCATCCCGCTCAGTATCCTCCTAAATTATGCTACTTAAGTTCAGTGTGTTACCTAGAACCGATAGCTTAACGCGTTTTATTTTTTATGATATTTTCGGACTCTCAGACCGTAGTGCGTTGTGGACGTTGTATTTTGTTACGTATTTTCGGAGTCTCAGACCGGAGTGGGTTGTGGTGCTACATTATTTTATTGAAATATATATTGTAAGGTAAGACTTATTTTTGACTTGTAATAGCTTTTTATTACAATAAAATAACATTTTAGAAATGGGAGACTATGAGAGAGAACAGGCGCGTTTAGAAAAAATTATGCAAGATGTATTAGCAGAAAGTGAAGCTGAAGAAATTGCTGAAGATTTGGCGTCGGATGGTGAAATTGACAATTTAGAGACCAGAGACCTGAACAGTGACACAGAACAAGAAATTTCCGATTCTGATGAAATTGTGGACATGGGTTATACAAATAAGTTATATTACATTGGAAAAGATGGTCATACACAGTGGAAAAAACATGCCCCTAACAAAAGAGTAAAAACGAGGAAAGAAAATAAGTATGTTCGGTTACCAATGGCACGAATTCGAACAAGGGATCTAAAGGAACCACTTGATATTTTCAGGTTTTTCGTAGACGACACATTATTGGCCATAATTGTCGACAACACAAATCGCTATATCGATTCTATAGCTGATAAATATACTCGAGAAAGTGATTGTAGACGAACAAATAACGAAGAAATTCAAGCGTTAATTGGATTGTTGTATTATGCCGGGATACTAAAAGCGAGTCATTTGAATGCAAGCGATCTTTGGAGAACTGATGGAAGTGGAGTGGAAATATTTCGATTGACAATGTCACTGAATAGGTTCAGATTTGTGCTAAGCTCGTTACGTTTCGATGACAAAAACACACGGGAAGTAAGAAGGGAGAATGATAAGTTGGCTCCAATTAGAGAATACTTTGACCATTTTGTTGAAAATTGCAAAACAGGTTATAGCCCTTCAGGATATGTAACGGTAGATGAAAAACTAGAGGGTTTTCGTGGAAGATGTGGATTTCGCCAATATATTCCATCTAAACCAAACAAGTACGGAATAAAAAATTTTGCATTAGCTGATGCAAAAATGTATTATACAATGAATATGGAGGTTTACGTTGGACTGCAGCCTGAAGGGCCTTATAAAGTGAGAAATAGTCCACAAGTTATTGTTGAAAGACTATGTGAACCAATATATAATTCAAATAGAAATCTCACTATTGATAATTGGTTTACAAGTATAAACTTGATAGAGAGTTTACTCGACAAAAAAAATAACTGTTGTTGGAACAATACGCAAAAACAAACGGGAGTTACCTCTCGAATTCAGCAATCCAGCAACACGGCCAATAAAATCGAGTATGTTTGGATTTGGTAAGAGCTGTACTTTGGTCTCCTATATACCAAAAAAGAACAAAAATGTGTTATTAGTATCGAGCATGCACCATGACGATTCTATCGATACAAAAAATCTACTGATTGCAAACCCGAAATAATCATGGATTACAACTCAACTAAGGAGGGTAGACATCGTTGATCAGCTATGCGCCAATTATAATTGCGCCAGAACAACTAATCGTTGGCCGATGGTGATTTTCTACGCAACTTTAAATGTAGCTGGAATCAACTCCTTGGTAGTATATGGTGCCAATAATCCAGAAAAATCTATTTTACGACGCAACTTCTTGAGAGAACTTGCTATGAAACTAATTCTACCCCATTTACGACTACGTCTAAATTTACAAAATCTTTCAAAAGATACGAAAAGTCGAATTCGTCAAATATGTGGTATAACAACTATAGCAAATATCGCCAATCCACGTAATGAAACTGGTAGATGTAATTTCTGTGACAGCAAAAAAAATCGGAAAACCCGATACTTTTGCCGTTCCTGTAAAGTATGGATGTGTCTGGAACATTCCAATTATATTTGTGATGCATGTTATCAACCTTATGACGACTAATTTGTGGCTTCTAAACAATTTTAATTTAATGTTTTTGTTACAGACGTTTGCATTTATTTTGATCCCGAACCAGATGGTTATTTTACGTTATATATTTTTAATATTTATAATGTATGTAATAAAATGTTAAAAAAATCATGCGGTCTTTTTATGAATTAACACATGTATATATTGCAACAAATGCATAAAACAACGCTCCCGGTCTGACAGACCGAAGCGGGTAACGTTTACTCAAAAGTTTTAGCGGGCACTGGAGGGTTAAGTGTGCATTCAAGTTGGGTATTTGAATATATTCTTTAATGAATTTAGTTAAACTTACTTTTTAATTGTTTCATTGCTTATCTTAAAATAATAATGTTCCAAATTATTAATCAATTATAATTTTACCCCCAAAAACCCATATTGATTTTTTAACAATAACTCGATAACGAGGCGAAATAAAAAAATGTTTGTTCTTTCATTTCAACTAATTTTACACTTATAACCCCCCATATTTTGCGGATGGGGAGTGACTTTATGATACACCCTTTGATAGAGTGGTTTGCCAGTAAATGCTCCACATATAATTTACTACTATACTATATTTATTAATGGTTTTTATATCTTCATTTTGTAGAAAACTACCTTTATTATATGTTAAAAAGTAGGTAAATTTATATAATTTATACAATCAGTATATCAATCAATAACACATTACACATTTCAACCAGCGGACATTAAAAACAAATCAAAAACTACTTACTGTCCACTAGTCGGATGATGTCGAACGATGTGAACGATCTTCCCCGGTGGAAATAGGGGTTGATGACTGGTCAAGGCTATGGTGCTATCCGAGGGATGGATTCCCATATGTCTAGCGTTTTCTTTGCTTCGCATATACTCGGTAACGTCTCGCTCACCCGTTGACATCTCAACGGCCGAGGTCGGTTGAGAGCAGCCGCAGCAAAGTACGCTGCATGCTATTGTTTTCCACTGAAAAGAAAAACTTAATTGAAAGAAAGATGCGGAGGGAAAAAACTTTTATTCCCCAGGTATGTTGAACCTAGAGCGTGCGGTTTAATTATTATTGGATTTAACTCGAAAACCATAGAGGATCGAAAGTTTCGCCAGCTGAGACTGTTTTTATTTACATCGTAAATGCCTAAAATATGTGAATGAGTTCCGTTTGCAGAACTCATAATAATGGAAAAATTTTAGAGAACAAAAAATAATAAACATACACTAATTACAATATTTTCGATGTGGAAAGTATACATTTTTATAAACAGATGAAATTTAAAGTGGCGATAGGTAATACTACAGCTAATCTAAAATTCTTATGACATTTTGTTGTATCTTGTAAATATTAGATGTAGGTAAAAAATATGAAAAATTGCGCAATTTGGCAACGTACACAAAATTAACTATTGTTAATTAACTTTTGTTAAGACAGATAGAAACGAAGAGAAAGGCAGTTAAGTTAGTAGGGCAATTGGATTCTTTAAAATTATTCTGTGAACTTTTTTTAATTTTCAGTTTCTTGAAAGATTTTTTTTTATATTACACACCCCAAAATAAGTATCACTTTACCTGGAATTTACCATAAGTTTGAAGTAAATTTTGTTTTCAGTCGATTGTTCGATTTGGATCTTTTTTTTTTTAATTTTAGTGTTGGATAGGTGGTAAGTCGGTGATCCGATTGCTGAAACATCAGGACGTACCGACTTTCCTGGTTTATGTATCTTAGGCAAGCAGAACAATCTAGGTACACTTGGGTTAGATACATGTAACTTCATCAAAATGGTTAACAGAAGAGTTCGAAAATTTACCTATTGCACCATCTAGTTTCTCTGTGATTAATTCCAACGATTTCATTAATAAGGTGAAAGTATTCAGTTGCAAGAAGGTGAAATTTTGATCTCTTTTGACGATTGTTCATTGTTTCCAAGTGTTCCGATACCACAGACCTTGGACTACCTTAAGGATCTACTCGAATTAAACAATCTCAGTCAAGATGTAGTAGAAGAATATCTTAAACTCACTAAACTTTGCATGAAACAAAATCGTTTCCGATTCAACGATAATTTCTTCGAACAACATGAAGGAACAGCAATGGGTAACTCTTTGTCACCATTCATTGCCAGTCTCTTCATGAACAGATTCGAGACGGAAGCAAAAGAAGAATTCGAGTATTTCCCCAGGGTTTGGCTTAGGTATGTGGATGATATTTTTGCAGTGTTCGATACAAAAAGTCGCTGATATTGATAACTTTGTATCTAAATTAAACAGTTGCTTTGCGTCAGTTAAATTTACATATGAAACTGAAAACTCTGGACAACTACCATTTTTAGATATATTAATAATTAGAAATAGTGAAAGTAAGTTAGAATTTGACATTTACAGAAAAGATATCAGTACTCTAAGATATATCTCTAAGGACTCTCACCATTGTGCTCAACACAAAATGGCGAGTTTAAATTTTCTAGTCTATCGTCTATTAAGCTTCCCCTCAATAAAGAGGGGGTTTGAAAAAAGAAAAGTCATTGATTAAGGATATAGCTGCCAGTAATGGATATTCTGTAAGTTTAATTGATAAAATAATTACGAAACGAAAGTTTAAAGAGTCGCTTCGAAATTCCTCGAGCTTTCAAAATGAAAGAGAAAATCCAAAATTTGTATCGATTCCATTTGATCTTCGATTCACCCGTGGTATTGGTAAGATTCTTAAAGATGTAGGTATGACAGTGGTTCATTCATCGGGAAACAAACTATAACAACTTTTAGGCAATCCAAAAGACAAAATTGAAACAAAGGAAAAGTCGGGGATTTACGAAATTAGCTGTAAGGACTGTAATCAAAAATATGTTGGACAGACTAGACGATCAATTCAAACTAGATTCAAAGAGCATATGGCCCATCTCAAACATGGTAGAACAGATAAGTCTAGTGTAGTCCAACATGCGTTTGAGAACAACCATAAAATAGATATTAGCAATTTAAGATTAATTAGGAATGTAACAAATACTAAACAGCTGGATGCATTTGAAAGCTTGGAAATCATAAAGTGTAAAAATAGTATGAATAGTGACAGAGCGCCTATCCCAAATAGCCCTCTTTATTGGTTAGTAAGTCACGGTTCACCGAACCGTGACGGTTCGGTGAACCGTTTAGTTTCAATCATCTCCAGATGATGCCAACTTGGTTGGCGAAACGCGCGTCGAGTGCAGTATATCGTGTTTTGGTGTTTCGTGGAAAACTACGTCAGTGTGACATTAGAGATTAGTTTAGACTTATTTTTTCTTTCTCCTTTTTGATTTACTTTAATATGTGCACTAAGTAACGTCGTCAATTTATAAAGTGTCAGTTTGTGTGTTATGCAAATTGTTGCGTTATATTTCTCTGTTCTTTGCTGTAGTTTTATCGTTAACTTAAATCATGTGCTAAATTGTAGTATTATGGACGCTCAACATTTAACACTGATTGAATATGGGTAAATCAAAGGTATGTGGCTAACGTAATTTGTGTTCAAAAGAGTATGATTTCAAAAGTTAAGAGGCATTATAAGGATATTGGGTAGTATTTCACGAAGGAGGGATAAAAACGTAGGAGAGTTACTACAGCTGTAAATGGTATTTTTTTATGAGTTACAGCCTTAAGAACTGGAGATTGCATCACCCGAATGCTCAAACCGAACCTTTAGCGGCTGGAAGTGTTAACATTTCTTTACAGACAATTAGAAATTGTCTACGGAAACAGAATTTACGACCAATAGTACCAACCACAGAGCCACGGTTTACCAGAGGCCACTGGGCTGTCCTGTTACAATTTGCTAGGTAGCGCGCCGATTGTGATCTTGAAGAAAAGTCTAATGTACTCTTCCCAGATGAATCGATATTTTGCCAATACAGAAGGTCAGAGTCCTTTCCAATGTAATGTTCGACAAACGGAGAGTTTTGGAGGTGGGTCAACCATGGTATTGGGAGGAACTTATTTTCATAGGAGCACGAAATAGTGGCAGTTAATGATGTAGAGATGATCGTTACCTCTTGTGATCCCATATGCCCTTTTCATAGGCCACAACTTTACGTTAATGCACGATAACGCACGAGCACACACTGCTGCCAGGATGATGACTCAATATCTTGGAAGAAGTTACTGTCAATGCATGAATTGGCTAGCTCACAGTTAAGACATTAACCCTATAGGCCCACGTCTGGGACCATAGGATGGTCTTCAATATTGAAAGTGATTTAGAACAATATTGATGAGGATTATGAGAGATTGTATACTCTTTGAGGTGCTACCAAGCTGTAATTAAGGCGTTTTTGTAAAAATTTAATAAATATTGTCTATATTGTTATTTTTGTTCATCCTGCGTAACTCATCTGATAACATAGTTAATAAAGTGAACCAAAAGAAGATTGTTAAGAAAATATGAGGCGAGAGTTAGCTCTAAATTGTAATGTGATGTTGTTGCTGACCAAAACCCAATACCATTCTTAAGTATACCTCGTATTCAAGCAAAACTAAATGTTTACTAAAAAATCATTAGCACAGTAACATTCCTGAAGAGGTGAACTATAATGCAAAAAAGATCATCCAAATCGAACAAACGACAGAAAAAATCTTATGGTACATTTCAGGTTATGCGATAATTCTTGTGGGGTGTGTATTATTATAAAAGTTGTAATTGCTATAAAATGTTCTTTCACTTTTCCTAAAATTACTGTACAAGGCGTTTCACGAGTAAAATTGAGGTTAATTGATTAATACAAGAAAAGTTGTTATAATTCTGTTAACAGGGTCTTGTGGACAACCTTTTGGCTAAAATTTTCGGAATAACCTGATGACATTTTTTCTGCACCATGCCTGCGCCATACAAATATTATTTACTACAAAAATATATTTTCTTAATGCATATCATGTTGCGAAACACCCTGTATATTCTTCAAAAGAAATTTCATTGTGCTATGACTTTGTGCCAAACACTTTTCTTTGCATTTTATGGAAACTGTCGAAACTCTCATATATTGTAATAGGTAAAAAAACATGAGATTAAGGTTTTGAAAAATCACTTTATTTATCTTGTTTTCCGTCTTGAAAGAAAAATTAACCAAAAACAGATTTGACATGCACAAATGAGTCATGAAGATGAGAAAAACAAAGTTAAAATTATGGTATGATATCGATAGAAAACAACTTTCGTACAAAACTTGTTTCTGTATCTAAGATAACAAAGTTTTTATTTGAACTTACATCTTAAGTAGTGCATCTGATACTTAAACGACATTATTTTCTTCCTAAATATCTGCCACCCCAGAAATATTTTATGACCTGTTACGAACAAAGTAAAAGGCGCTTACCTTAGGGTCGACGCTCCTCTTGATTGCATTAATTAAATCAGTCCTTAATGTCTCCATCTGGTATAGTCCTATCCTAGGCACGACATCCTTCCCCACCACAACGGAAACGGTGAATTCCTTGGTGTATTCCACTGCCGGCGCTGACAGCAAACCCCCAGGAGGCGAATAACAATAACACAGCAAAGAAGGATATCTCTGTCTCATCAATATACCCAAAATACTGGCCGTTCCGGCACCTGAAAAACATATTTTGTGCTCTAGTCAGATCTTAATGAAGTATTTGGGGATACAAATAGGCTCATTTCATCGTGATATATTTTTGCAACAGGTCAATTTTTTACTATACGATAGAGTCCAGTATATTATAAGACATTTGAAATGTTTCAGCTTGGCATTCTATACAGCATGACTTTAAAGTGAGACGTACATTCGATAAAGTTCTTACAAGAATGTTTGAAGTGTTTGCAAGTTTTTCCGGAACATTTCGTGTAAGAATTTTAACGAAATCATTCGTTACTTTAGGAATTAAAATCTATTCTGACCTAATAATATTAAAAATACACAGACGCAAGTTTCTTGGAAAAATTTCGTACCTAAAGAATGTCCAACTATCACAATTTCAAAATCTTTGGTACCACGATCAGGTTTATGTGCCTGCGCTCGTTCAACCAGTTGTTCCTCATCTATCTTCTCCAAAATATACTGAGCGGCTTGTACCATTCCTTTTGTGGCCTAACCAATCGTCACGGGGAGGAGTTAGAGGAAGAGTGTCACCCTCTGCATTGAGGTCAGTCAGAATATCCTAAAAATAAGAAGTTTGTTGGTAGTATCATCAAATATAACGCGTCGTTTAGATAACTAAACTATAGTTAGTTATTCTTATTAGCGACCTCTAGTAGAAACAACAAAAAAATAATATCACTGCCATCAGAAATGACGTTAAAATTATTGGAGATCACATACAATAGTAGAGGATAGGGAAAGCTTGGTAGTAACTGTCGAGAGATATTATTTTTTCTATATAATAGACAAAAATAATATTAAATAATATAATATAGATTTATTGGGGTCAAAATAAAATAAAGAAGATTTAGTGATTTGTTTTTCTTTATTTTATTTTGACCCCAATAAATCTATATTATTTTGTTTGCATTTGCCAGCTGGAAACGGGCAGTACACATAGGGCTCTATGTGTTGACTGTGCTCATTGAGGCCCCAATTGTGGCACATGGGAACATGAAGGCACTAATTGAGTACTGTATACTGTACTTTCCAGCTTTATTTTAGTTCTTGTTCCTGATCTATCCCATCCTAGATCCAATTCTTTAGCTACGCTACGCTGATGAGGGGCAATAACTCCAAAACACGTGTCCGTAGCTGCATAGTTGTTTTTTTTTTGGGGATATGGCACTAAATCTTCTTTATTTTATTATAAAAATAATATTGTATTTTAGGGGTAACAGATTCGACCTATTTATAGGATGTCTTAATTGATGTTTATTGACGTTAAATATTTAAACACACGAATATTGTTATAAACAATTCTTAAATGAATAATTAATTAAAATATGAATAATTAATTAATTATACACTACCAAAATAATTAATAATAATTTTGCCAGGAAATTAATTAAAGATTAAAAATTATTTATTGTTGTGAACCACACTGATTGTTGGCAAAGAACTCTTTCAAAATACCATAAATTCACACGCCTTGACTCGAAAAGAGAATGTTGATTATTCGAGAGAATATCACCAGGCTGTTAAAAACCCCTGGACATTTCCGGTCTTCACTGCAGTTATCCGAGACCCTATTATCCGCTAACAGGGAAAAGTTCCTGCACTATAAAGAGAAAATGTCGCCCAAGAAAACTGCAAACCTATAAATACCTCCATTGTTTAGGGTGTCAAAAGTCATCCTTTTTCCATAAAGGAAAAAAAAATCCCGTCACAATGGGCATGTGTAGATCTTATTGGTTAGTTTCAAATTTAGAACCAATAAAATGCAATCTGCTTCAACCTAAATAAAAAAATGCAATCAACTACTCATTTTCATCGTTTTCCTCCACTCACCTATTTCACTGTATGTAAATCTGTAAATTTTGTTCTAACTGAGAATTAACATGCAATTTTCAGTGCTAATACCGATTCGTATGTAGTTAATTGTGTACATGTAGGGGGTATCCTATATTCGTCATGATTGGATATCTTAATAGTATAGCAAGAACAAAAAAATGGGTAACCATCTTTTTCCAAGACTAATTCATTGGTGAAAATGGAAATCCTCAATGTTTAATTGTTTTCAAGTTATACGTCAAAATTTTAATATATCCAAATTTGTTTTGCAGGTTTATAACAACTACCCAAAATTTTCAAACACAGTTTTACGCTAAGTTGTAGTAGTTTTTACACAAAATTCTGTGGCATAGTCAGAATTTTCTTATATGTTCATTTTTAATATGTTACAAAAACAGCCTTTTATAAATGGATACCTTAGCGATTATGGCACAGCTGGATGCAGAATTTCAGCAGTTATCCAAAAAATACATGGTTCGTTATACTTATTTTTGGCCTCCTAGGTCACCCGGCCTCACACCAATGGACTTTTTTGTATGGGGTTTTATCAAAGTTGAAGTTATTAAGGGAAATTGTGCCTAAAGAATTTCATATAATTTTAAATATTCATAGAATAAACATTGTGATTTTTAACAGTTAAAATTAAATTAGGGCAGATGTAAATTTTAGTTAATAGCTCGAAAATAATTGAACATAGTGGATTTCCATGTTCACTATTGAATTTGGCCTTGAAGAAGATACCGATAGTGTGTCTTCCGGTGTTTCTATCAATAATATTCACAGTCACATGCAATCATGACGATTTTGGGACACCCTGTACATAAATGTGTCTTAAACATCTTAATATCACCTCACAATTAACCAATTTTGTTGTATCACTAATGAATTTAAAAAAGCAACAAAAGGTCTTAAAACAAATCCTTGTGGAACACCAAAGATGGTCATAAATATAAACTGTATGAACTTTTTAACTAACATACATAAAAATAATTTATTTAAAAAGCGTTTAATGTCTAAATATATTCTACGAATACCGGGTGACCCATTATATTTTGATCTTTTTTAAACCTATATAACTTTTTGAACTATTTGAGATCATGAAATGCGATTTTCACCAGTCTTCTTCTAATTTTGATAAGTTTTTTTCTAAGTAACCGTATTCTTTTGCTCACTTCCGGTTTAACCGGAAATAACATACCGTATTTTCGGGGATAGCGCAACTTTGTTATTTCAAATGAAATACCCTATATATTTTTTTACAGTTGGAAAGCCCATTGTGTCCCCTTTCCGTAAATTCCATATTTGTCATAGAAATTATACAGAGTGATGGTTTTATAAGCTTTTAAAGTGAATACTGCGTTTTATTGAAATGCGACGAAAAAAATAATGATTCACAAAGTAGACTATGAAATAAAAAACAACAACACTTGTAAACGTCAAATTGGTTTATTAACAACTCGGGTACATGAGTTACTTTAAGAAAAATGTTTACTTTAAGTGAAAAAGCTAAGTGTGTAATCTTTTCTGCTTACACTAAATCTTACAAAACAACACAAAGAAGATTTGAAACTATGTTTAACAAGGAACCTCCAACAAAAAATTCAGTTAAAAAATGGTATAGAAACTTTTGGAATTCGGGTTGTATTGACCGAAAAAAAAAAGAACTCTAAATAATGAAAATAGGCTTAATAATGCAATTGAAATTTTGGAAATGACACAAAATGATCCTTCCTCTTCTACAAGAATAATTTCTTCCGCAATAGGTATTCCGAAAACTAATGTTCATACTGAAATGTACCATACCTAGGTCATATCATCTATTTCAAATTTTACCTATTTATTACCAAAATTAATTACTTTATTATTTCTAAATTAAGATCATTAAACGTTAATTATTATTTCATTACAAAGAACCAGAATATAAATCGTATTATATTAGAAATCTCAGGGTTAAATAACATTTCATTTTAGGAGCAAAAGTGCACGTTTGAACGCACAATTTTAGTTAGTTATCAATATGTTAATGTAAACATAGAAATTCCAATGCACTACACATACGTGACTGCAGTTCTGTGTGTGGGAATCTGTTAGAAACGCATCAACATTTCAAGGGAAAATCGACTTTAAAGGTCGTGACGTCAGGGGATACAATTTATATAAAACACGGGTCCCGGCAGGACTCGAGGTGATTGCTAGTCGATCATCCAGCTCGGGATTAATTCCGAGTTAGCCTGTACGGTTTTTATCAGCTCAAGATTAATTTCTCTGAGTTAGCTGGAGGATTTATCCTTACAGTTTACAACGAAGGAAGACACGGTGCATTTATTTTTCAAAGTCCATGAAGTGCAACTATTCCGGTATGCACAACCTGGGGCGACGAATTGAGGAAATAGGGGGATATGATGTGGACGAATCACTAGGTAAAGGTTAGACTATCTAACAGGGTTTTAGTATATTAGTTTATTCCAAATTCTAAATGATTAGAGTAATTTTTCATAAGTTTAAATATCGTAAAATAATATGTTTAGTTGAATCTCTGAAAATTAGAGTGCTATAAGATTAAATACGACTGTGTGATGTTTTGGTTCTCTGGCAAAGGTAAATAACTTACGTATTGTGGTACCAAGAAAACATTTTAGTATATAGGAAAGTTAATTAGGGTAATTTTTCAGTTTTAATCATTTTATTCATTTCAACTTAACTCGCTGTGATTGTGGGATTTCAATTCACTGGGTCGGGTTTGCTAAATAAAATATGTGCAATCGGTTATTCGGTTAAAATAGGTCAGCTGTCTATTATCGACACCATATTTTGAGTTCGTCCCCGACCACCCTACGGCGTTGTTTGTTGTGGTCATTTTGTGTCAACGCACACTAAGACCGATGCAGGCCACACCGCAGGGTGGCCGGCTGCTTTATTTCACAAGGATTGTAGCCGTCAGTTCATAACTGCGCTGTACTTGTTATTACGTATAATCAATTGATGAAGGTATTACTCTGGATTTGTTGGGGTTGCCTGTTTCTTGACTGTTTAACTACGCCGATTGGTAGAGAGCACTTCGCCTGATTTGGGTGATGTTCTAGTCAAAACTTCGAAACAGTTGGGTTACATGTGTGATTCTAAGAAACCTCGAGGTGGCCATGTTCGCGAGTCATGCAGGGAAATTTCCCGTACAGCAGATATGAATTTACGCTGACTTCAGACTCCGACAGTCAAATTTAGACGGACATTTCTGTCACTTAACATTGTTTGTTTTGCACATGTTTTATATTGGCAAGTCCGGCACAGGTATTGATGTAATTACATCACAGCAATAAATAATACAAAACAACAAAAGGGGGGTTGGGGTGATTCAATACTATTATCAAAAATGTTCTAAAATTGGATGCTTGTAAAATTCAGATTCATCAGAAAATAAAGGAAACTGATTTTCCGAAACGAGTACAATTTTGTAGAAAAGTTCTTAATTTACGTAGAAGAGATATGCATTTTTCTTGATAAGTTAATCATGTCAGACGAAGCGTCATTTCACTTAAATGGCAAGGTGAATAAGCATAATTGTAGAGTTTGGGCATCAGAAAATCTCAGAAATTTCCATCAGTATGTCAGATCCTCTCCAAAAGTTACTGTTTGGTGTGCGGTATCAAAACAAAAAAAATTACGGTCCTTTTTTTTAACAATTCAATTGTCAATGCCCTATCATATTTGGATATGTTAAAATATTTCTTTTATCCGCAACTTGAACAGGGTAATTTGTTGAGTACAGTCTATTTCCAACAAGACGGTGCTATGCCTCATTATCCTATGATTACTAGAGATTCCCTGAATGCCACTTTTGGAAATCGTTGGATAGGGAGGGTAGGTAGATCCAGTATGGCCCCCTCGATCTCCAGAACTCTGTTTCAGATTTTTTCATATGGGGGTATGTGAAAGACAGGTGTTATAGCCCTATGCCACAAAATTTAGAACAACTTAAAGAAAACATTCGAAATGTCTTTAACAACATTACTCCCGAACAGTTAAGTCGAAGTTATGACAACTTTGCAAAGCGAATAAATAAATGTATCCAAGTTGATGGGCATCATGTTGAACATCTTTTTATAACTAATGTGTATTATTTTGTTTATATCTTATTTGTTTAATAAATATCCTGTTACGCTTTGTTGTATTTCATATGTACATTTTCAATATTAGCATTTGAAGCAATTGTTAATAAACTAATTTGACGTTTACAAGTGATGCCTTTTATTTCCATAGTCTACTTTGTGAATCATTTTTTTTTCGTAGCGTTACGATAAAAGTGATAAAAAAAGGATACTCAGGAAAGAACTTATCAAATTTAGAAGAAGACTGGCAAAAACCACATTTCATTATCTCAACTAGTTCAAAAGTTATATAGGTTTAAAAAGGGTCCAAATATAATGGGGCACCCGGTATCACTATAACATTTTAATCCACAGGTAAATGTGACTTAATAGAAGTATTATTACGGATAATGTTTATCAGCTTAAGCTGCTGCTACAACCATAAGCAAGCTCTTAAAATTATTTAATTTATGTCTGGATTTATTTTCTGTATTCATAATTCTTTGTTACTTTAATACAAAAGGCATGCACCATTTATCCACACTTTCAATTAAACCTGTATATTATGAAATGCATTCAGTTAGTCGGTTTCAAATTAAAAATTGCGCAGATTATTGTTTTCTAGGGAGCAAAAAAGGGACGTTAGGCTTATTATTAAATTTTTCCAATTTCCAATTACGACTGCTAGAAGTGCGAATTCCCGGATAATCTGCATCGGAACAATGAGAAGCGCAACTATGAAGGGCTATTGAAAACCGAGTGCCCTGAAACTCCACACAAATTAATTATTACATAGCTTTGCTTCTTAGTCTTTTGTTTGAAAATTCAGATAACTGATGCGTCCCGTCATCACCTAAAATTCATTCATTAAAAAATATACACACAAAATTTGAGGAATATTTAATGAATTATATCTTACAAAAGGAAATCTTAAGTCGTTCATGATTTTTTCTGGAAATTTCGCCTAATTTAAAACAAAATATAAGTAGAAGACAGAAATATACAGGATGTTTCAAAAAACGTGCGCCAAACTACTGATGGAAATTCATCATCTAACAATGCCACGAAAAGTTCTTATGAACATCCGGTAACGATTCGTTGCTGAGATACAGCAGATTCAGTTTTTCCAGAATAATTCAGATTCAAATCGTAGTTGTGAAGCCAGTTAAAGGTTAAATAAACTTGTCTCTTGGCACTTTTTTAGTTTAGGCTCCAGTCAGGAGATAAATAATTTTTTTAACCCTCGCGTGACCAAAGGGGTAACTGAGTTACCCCAAAGTTCCTTTTTTCAGCACTATTTCGTAAAACTTTTTTTATGATACCATGTTTTAGCTAATCCTTGAAAATACTTAGATAAACATATTTTTCTTGGAATTTTATATTATCTAATTTACTTTTGTAGTAATTAAGAATTTTGTGAGTGGGGTAACCTAGTTACCCCGCTTGACCATCTACGTATTAAAGATGCGCCTGGCTAAAACAAGTAGTAACTTGCAGAAATCGGTTGTGTACGTTAATCGCTGCTGCATAAAATTGCTTCAGTTCAGTCGGTAACTTCATACAGTCACTATGGCGCGTAAATATCTGACGAACGATAAACTACGTGCAATATTAGAAGAGACTGACAGTGATTACGAATATGAAATTAGCGATGAAAATGAAAGTGATACAGAAAACAACGTAGAAGAACAAATATAGATTCCTGTTGAATTTGATGTGGAAAATAATTCCGAAATTGAAACACCTGCGGAGCCTGAAACATTTTATACGTCAAAATCAGGTTTGCAGTGGCAATTTCATCCACCCCTGCAACTAGAAGACGTGCCCATAACTTTGTAAATGCATCTGTTGGCCCGAAAAATGCAAGTTAAATACTTTTCAAGAACGCTGCAAATTATTACACAACGGTTTATTATTTTCTTGTATAATTTCTTTTCCTGGTCGATTCCAAAGGATCATTATTGAAAATAATAAACCAAAATCTCTGAAATAAAATTTACATATTACATTATAGCTTACAGATTACTTCAGTACTAGAAGCATTTAAGCTCTTTATTACTGACAATATGCTGAGCAACATATGTGGATACACAAATATGTGGGAAAAGGTATATACGGATAAAAATAATGAAGGTAATTCAAATCCAAGTCAGCAGATCGATATAACTGTAGAGGAGTTGCAAGCATTTATTGGTGTCCTGATTGCCAGTGGCAGAAATCTTGGAAGGAAACTACACATTACAGAAATGTGGATCGAAAATTCTATGTTCAAGCAACCATATTTTACTGCAGTGCTTTCTAGAAATAAATTCAAACCGATTTTTAGATGTATTCGCTTGATGATCCCCAGACTAGGCAGCAAAGAAAGGAAGTAAGTAACGACCCTTTAGAAGGTATCCGCACTAATTATGATGAGTTTGTGAAGAATTGCCTAGACAATTATTCACCTAGTAGAAATGTCACTGTTGATGAAAGTTTGGCAACGTATCGTGAAAAGTGTCCTTCCCGAGTATATATAAAGCAAACCTGGACGTTATGGGATAAAAAATATGGGTCTGTGCGGAGTCCGACACAGCGTACATTTTGAACAGACAAGTTTACATTGGCATGATAAACAACAAACGGGAAGTAAATCAGGGACAAAGAATAGTACTAGATATGGTCAAACTTTACTTTGGAACATGGAGAGGAGTTATTAATGAAATTTTTTTAAATTCTATTCCTCTAGCAAAAGAACTCTTTAAAGAAAAAAAGACGATAACCGGAACGCTGCAAATGAATAAGCGAATGATTCCACAAGAATGTCTTGCAAACACTAGGCGTGAAGAACACTCCGATAAAATGGCCCTCGTTTCAAATGTTCCCTGAAAAAATAAAGCAGTTATTTTGTTACCAACGCAGTTCAACGATGCAGAAACGGCCAAGGAAAGAAAGAAGAAAAAGCCAATCATAAATTTGCGCTACAATGCCACTCAAGGTGCTGTGGATACTGGGGACAAACTGACGCGGGAGTACTCTTGTGTTCGAGCTACAAGACGGTGGCCCCTAAGAATTTTTTTTAAATCATAGACATGGCAGCACTAAACGCCTATATAATATTTTCCCAACAATTGCCTGATTGGTGTAGAAATAAAGGAAAACGCAGAAAATTCCTTAAGATACTATGTCAACAACTTGCACTTCCGAATGTGAAAACTAGAGAAAGAAATTATTGAGGCATGCAAAAATCTATTCTTGATGCAATTCGACTATTTCTGACAGAAAATGGAGAAAGGGTTGAAGCTCCTCACAGAAACACCGTACCTGTTGGCACAAGCACTCGATGTCAGTTTTGTCCGCGGAGGGAAGATAGGAAGTCAACAATTAAATGTTCCGAATGCAACACACACACAGAAAAGAAGTGACACATTTTTTCTGCATTGACTGTCAAAATGAGTGAGTCCAGGACAGAAAGTAGAGTTTTCTAAAATAAAAATATTTTTTTATTACCTACCTCTTTTTGTTATAACGTTAGAATACAATTTAATTTTTTTAACTTTATTTCTGACTTGCTTGCAAAATAAATTATATAACATTATTATATTTTCTACTTTTATTTCATAAATAACATATTTACAATAATTTCGACTTCACAAAACCACAATAACTGAAAATTTAATGTGGGGTACCTGGGTTACCACGTTTGGACGATCCCGTAAAATTTCAGATCTTGGTCACGTGAGGGTTAAGGACGCAAAATAAAAATATCCAAACCAAAAACGTAACCGAAAGAATAATTATAGTATGTTATGAATTCAACAAAATATGTCACTGTCAATGAAGCATTAGAGTTTTCAGCAGTTTATTTTGTTAGCAACATCTTTTCGAATTCGAGAATAGATTTGATTTGCTCTATTTTTCCATCTAGTACACTGAAAAACCGACAAAAACGTTTCAAAAAATTTTTTAAGGTACAACCACATGGCACCTTCACAGAATAATAGATTAGGCCCTTGGCCATCTAAAATGGCAAATTACAAAATTTTTTGGGAGGTCCAACTTTTTTTATTATGAAAAATGTCATAAATCTGTCAAAATTAATTTTTCGTACTTTTTTACACATCCCTCACGATATCTCCGGAACCAATTGAGATAATCAAGTTTTTTTTTTAGTCGATAAAGGAAACGTGAGCGGAGGTGACTGAATTAATTTAGTCTTTATGGAAAACCTAGTTTTTTATAAAATTAGGTAATACTTTAACATTTATTTTTCTTGCAGTACTTTTTTTCAGTAAGCGAAAAACTTTTTTTGTTTTAAGGAATTTTGCCACAGTATATGCATACGGAATAAAATTAACACATCAAGGAAGTTTTAAAAAAAAACGCAATACTCTACGACTTGTACGTTTCAAGTTATTGTTATTTGAAATTAAGTTTCTGCGGGCAGGATATCTCCCCCGGTTCTACTGTGCTTTAATCAGTGTGCTATGCGTGTTGTGGGTGCATACTATTAAGTATTATTTTTGACATATCTTTAATATAAATTTTATTTTCATAAGCACTTAGGTTTTACTTATCATTATTTACATTGCACATTATTTAAAATCCATTATATTTATACATTAAAACCTAAAATTGAAAAAAAATATGAAATAATTATTTATTTTAAAACATAAATTTAAAACTTGTTATAAAAATATTTTAAAAATCGTCAACGTCGGAATCTAAAAATATCTAGACAGTTCCTTGGTTGCAGCAGTTTGCATATTTGCACTCACTGCAGCATTTCAAACCTTGAGCAAAACAGGTACATCTGTTGTTACAGACCCTGTCGGAACATCTTATTGACAAACTTTGCCTTACAATATCGGGCACAGATTTTTGACTAGAAAAAGTTGCCTTCCAAACATTTTCTTCAAATGTCCAACCGTATCGAGTTGGATCTTCCATCTGCATGTATTGTACATGGCTATTGTACTAAATTTTTAATTGATACAGACACCGGGCTCCGTGGTCTAGAGGTAATGTACTTGCCTCAAAACTTCGGGGTCCCGGGTTCGATTCCCGGTCGAGGAACTGGGATTTTTCTGTGAGAGCGATTAATCGTAGTATACTCGGACATTGGGTGTGTGTCCATTGTCTCTAAATCTGTAGCCCTCTCCCACACAAGGTCATTCCAGACCTTCAGGGATAAAGAGGGTTGTAATTTTATGTGGTGTTATTATTATATTATTATACCTAAAAAGAAAATAATTACATGTAGGTGTTTTGTTTCTTTTTTAATAGGTATGGGCGATCTAGAAAAATAATTATTACCTTTTTAAATGTTGTCTAAAAGCATGGTCAGTAGGAGGCAGCTCAGAAGTTGGCCGATTTGTACTTGTTGTTAAGTCCCATCTCATTCAGGGATTTTATATTTTTGTTTTTATTCTTATATAAATAAAGCGTATATTTTACCCTTAATTCCATCGCTTTAACCTCTGACAGAAAAGGAAGGTTTTCTAAATCTTTTAAATTATTTAAATTTTTATATAAAACATAAAATGCCGTTTTCTTCCCTATTTTATACATGGCATTAGTTGTGTCACAACCAGTTAGGCAATGAATCGTTAATACTTTCTTGCAAATTTCCTCTCCTAAATTTGCTACAATATTATTGTTAATTGACAAAAAATGTTACTCTTACTATGTCCTAATTGTATAAATATATTCCTTTGGGACATATCTGGTGTTTCACAGTAATAATGTAAAAGCAAAATCAGGACATCAGTATCAACAGATTTTACCAGAATTGTATTACCTGATTTTAATTCTGATAATATAAAATAAACATTCCATTGTTAAGCATTAAATAATATGTAAAAACTCAATAAAAATAATACTCATTCGCATTCACATTACACAAAGAAAAGTTTGTTTCTAAATGACAATATATGTATAATATAAGATTACTTGTATTCAATAGTCTACACTCTACACACTTGAGTGGCGCCGCAGTGAGGCGCATCTAGGATCGAAAAACTCGTAACTTTAAAAAACAAAATCTCGAAAACTATAAGTCGTAGAGAACTGACTTTTTTTTAAAAAACTTCCTTGAAGTGTAAGCTTTATTTCATACACATATGGTATGACAAAATTCCTTAAAATAAAAAAGTTTTTCGCTTACCGAAAAAAATGCAGCAAGGAAGGTAAACGTTCCAGTTTCACCTAGTTTTACAAAAAAATTAAATTTTCCATAAAAACGAAATTAAAGCAGTGACCATCGCCCACATTTCCTTTATCAATTAAAAATAAATACCTATAATTATCTCGATTGGTTCCGGAGATATCATGAGGGATGTGTGAAAAAAGTAAGAAAAATTAAGTTTGACAAATTTATGACATTCTTCGTAATAAAAAAAGTTTGACCTCCAAAAAAAATGTTGCAATTGGCCATTACAGATGGCCAAGGACCTAGGCTATCATGCTGTGAAGGTCCCAAGTGGTTGTACCTTAAAAAAAATTTTTTCAAAAAGGAAGCTACTTTTTTCCCGTTTTACGGTGCACTAATCTTCTAATTATTCTTCGAAGTAATTGTCTGCACTGCTATTAGTTTATGGTGATGCAAAACAAATTTAGAGAAAACCTAAACAATCAAACGACTGTAATATCGACAATTTTCTCAAAGAAAAATTCCAGGTAAAAGCATATTCCAGAATGTTGTTCGACGTTTAAACAGTCTGTCTAGAGCGAATACTCGTGGCGCTTAAACGTAGGCGATTTTTCATATCTACAATTCATAGGAAACGAAATGTTACCGATACTTCTATGAAGTAGAATATGATTTCAACATGGATTTTGCAGCCGATGACATCCCAGCTTACTTAAATGAAACTTACGGTCGTCGTTGGTTTGGTTGTGCTGGGCATATTGCCTGGCCACCTCGTTCGCCAGGTATAAAGCCTTTAGACTTCTACCTCTGGGGTCATTTGAAAGACATCATTTATAAAACGCTAGTTAATACAAGGAAATAACTATTAGAATGGATGGAGGACGCATTCGAAGAATAAGAAAGAATCGTCATTTGAAAGACATCATTTATAAAACGCTAGTTAATACAAGGAAATAACTATTAGAATGGATGGAGGACGCATTCGAAGAATAAGAAAGAATCGTCACGTGTGTGGAAGGGTCAGAAGATCTTTACGTCAGAGACTAAATGCTTGCAATGAAGCTGATGGTGGTCACTGAATGTTTTCTATATTCAGTCTGTAAATAAGTAATTTTATTATCAAATTATTAATTCTAATTTAAAAAAAAATGCAGCTATTTTCTCATCGGACCCCAAATTGTAAAAGTGCTAACAGGCAAATTTTATTTTGTTTTTAACTGGCCTCGCAACTACAATATTAAAAAATAAAAAGTCAGTATGTATTTTTTAAATTTTAAACTCTCAGTTCGCCCGGACGCCCCTATATAGTTCATGCCATTTCTGAATTATTTTGAAATAAACTGAAAAAGAAAACTTTAACGCCTGTATATCAACAACGAGGAGTCACTAAACCCATATTCATAGGAATAGTTCGTAACATTGTTAGGTGATGAATTTCTATCAGTAGTTTGGCGACTTTGGCGTATGTTTTTTTTAAACATTCTGTATATACTGTGTCCATAGATTGTTATCAGAACTAACAAATATTTTTTGTTTTTGGATGTTCATATTCTGCGAACTATCCTTACTTGGTCTTAAACTAAGGTTATGAAAAAATAGTAAAATCGGTCGTAAACAAGGTGTTTTACGATCTAATGTTTCAATTATGGTTGATATATATCTGGACATATAGTTATTTTGATCATAAAGCATGTTTCGTTAATAAAAAACTAATTACTACCTTCATAGATAGAGTCCCTCGAATACTGATTACAACTTTTTTCCTATCATAGTCGAGTGCGACAAAGAAAGGCGTTTGTCCCACATCTACGTGGTAAGTGGCATAAATTATTTCTATATCTCCTAAATCAGTCAGTTTATGCAACGCGGCATAGTTACATTGGCAACAGTTGTCTTCCACTATCTCCGGATCTGCCCCACCACTGGGTTTTCTACAGGGTACGCAACAACAACACCTAAAACATTTATTAACTATTATTAAAAATATGTTTCTAATGAATGCTTTTATTTTGAGTTGACTAATTTCGAAGAGGTAGTGAAATATATTGAAACAAATGAATATTTGCAATATATAGCAACGGTGATTATAATATAATAAAATACATTGGGGTACCTCAAGGAAACTACCTATGGCCATTTTTGTTTCATTTATTCATTAATGATCCAATAGGAAACATAATTTTAAAATTAAATTGTAAATAATCAACGCAATACTTGTTTGCAATATGCATGTGGTGTCACCCATGTCAAACATGTCACAAAATTATGTCCAATTTATTAACTCATCTATTTACCTGAGCCCTGTACATAAATGGCATATTCCCATAGAATTTGTTATGACGTAGATGGGCCATCCGTAAGCCCGTACGGCATAATGGGCAAAATGTATTACAGTCTGAAAAAGTTCCAAGTCCGCTCCATCTTCATGTAACGATAAAAACTGTGTACGAGGAGTCACTGCTACACCAGAAAGAAATTCGTATGTGTCTTCTTTACGCTAAAAAGCATCATAAATTTAAATTATAAGTAGTCCTATTACATAGTCTGGAGGAATCACTTTTTTCTTATGAGAATACTTTAGGTCAATAAAGTCTTATAATCAAAAGGAAACGTTCCATGTTATATAATTCCCACAAGATCTAATTTCCACGACGTCTAATTCCCACTAAACCCAATTCTAATAGTCACTCTGATTATCTGTTCGGGTTTCCGAATGAATTTTACATAAAATCCCATGAGATCTAAGTCCCACGAGATCTAATTCTCACGACTTCTAATTCCCACGAGATTTAATACTCCGGGGTCATTTCCCCTGAGATCTAACGCATCACCCTGTATATATCTGTTTGGCTTTCCAATTGCGTTTTATTATTGTAACATGTTGTAACACTGATTTAAAAATCCTGAGATCCAATTCCGATGAGATCTAATGCTCTTGAGAACATAAAAATGTGATGTTTCTCTACATACTGAAGTATTGCCTTACATGTGCAGCATTCACAGGGGTTGGGACAACTCAGGTAGCGGACTTAATTCGCAATTGTGAAAATAATGCTGGAGGTGGACTTTCATGCAAAAATGTATGGTAGATGTATAGAGATGTTATTGGACTGGAAATTGAAAATAAAGTCACAATTAGATCTCATGGGAATTAGACCTCGCGAGACTATTAAATCGATATATTCGGAAAGTCGAAGATATTCAGGGTCATAACTAAACTGGTTTAAATTAGATCTCGTGGGAATTAGATCACACGAGAATTTCTTCTCTGACTTTAGATCTCATGGGATTTTGAAACCTACATAAGGTGATGCATCGGATTTCGTGGGAAAATAATTTCGGGGAATTATATCCCGTAGGAATTAGATCTCGTGGGAGTTAGACCTCATAGGACGTACTCACATAAATTGCATGTTATGCATTTAATGGCATAGCTATTTTGGACATTGGCGATGTTTTCGCTTACACTCTGTATAGTTACACTATTATATTTTCAAACATCCATTTTTGTTTTATTTGGATTTCATGAATAATTATTGATATCACTACCAACCTGTTCCACAATGGCTTTTTGTTCGATTTTCTGAAATTTTCTTAATAAAACTAATCCAACGATTACGTCAGAGGGCACAACATCCAAATCTCTAAAGAAATCTGATAACAATCTAGCTATGTCGGCAAATGAATTTCTGTTTCTATCGCTTGGCGAGGAACAACAAAATAAGAAACGGCACCTATTGTGCCAGCTATCTTGATAAGCTCGAAGTACTTTCCTGGAAAAAGAAATATCTAATTATTCAGTGGGTAAAACTAAAAGGTGCTCATTGTTTGCTTGCTACTGTTTTTACTGTAGGGTTATACTGGGTGACTTCGAAAACTTATTTGTTGACTGATATCAAAGTTTATAAGCATACATTTCAAAATAAAAATGTTTTTAAAAAATTGTTGAACCAGTGTATACTTTTACATTCTATTATAAATATCTAGGATGCCTTTGATATTAATAAAGGAAGGTTACATGTATGTGGTGATTTTTATGAAAGTTTTATGAAATCTAGAGAATATACAGGGTGTTTGGTTTTAATTTTCCCAACATAAGAATCTCGCTTTATTATATCCATATTTTTTTTATTAAAATTTAGCGTAAATAAAATTGTTGCTCAAAACTTGAAAAAAAAAACCTAAAAATTAATTATTGACGTTTTTTACAGATTTCGTAAAACCATTCTTAGAGAATTTTACTGGGTGATACAGTAGAATAGGGGATATTCGGGGAGTATAAACTACATTTAAAAATGTATTTTTGGCTTTTTGGACATATCAAACAATATGATATGATTAACTATCAATTTTTAAATAACCACCCATATTTTTACATATTTCGGTTCAATAAAAAAATTCTGAGTATACCGTGGGAGTTTCGTAAATCTTTGAACCAATGCACAGTAGAGTATTTGACTTGTCCAAACAAATTCTATGAACATTATTTTCTAAATAAATATACTGCAGATATTGCCAACAGATCCAATTTATTGTAATAGAAATGTGTTTGGCATTTAGGACTATGTTAAACCCAATACACCACGTTTAAACGTCTAGAAAAAGTCGTAACCGATGTTTGTAATAAAAAAAAACAAAACAATTTATATCAATACATTTTAATTTAAGTTGTTGCTTTAACTTCAGCCTCAAAATGGGGTTTCTATTTTGTAAATTTGTTTATCATATCCACTGTTACATTTGCGGTAGATAGATATAGATAGAAACATTTTATTTCCCCACAGTTACATACACATACAATATACAATAACAATAACGAAATAAATTTTACATTATAACAAACATATACATATACCTATATGATGCATATTAACAGCTATTAAACCTTTAGAGAAAATGCTTAGCAAACAATAAATAATAATAAAACATTTTATTTTTCCTATTATAATAGAATTTTGAAGCAAAAAAAATATATAAATAAAATAAACAATAGTTCATACACATGTATATACGCATACATACATATATGTACACACATATACACTCTCACGCACATATAGATAACCGGACCTTTTTAACTAAAATCTTCTTAAAAAAAATTATTTAAGTCATAGAAGACTTTGGCTTTTAATATCTTTTTTTGATTTAAATACATTAAGAGGATTCTGCTTGACCGATTCTGGCAAATGTTTAAATATTTTTATACCTGCATATATATAGGTCCCTTTCTATTTACATCAAAATTATATAAGGGTGTCAAGAGTTTATTTTTGCATCGTGTATCATGATCATGAATTTCTGAATGTGTGGGCAGCTTATTTTATTCTTTACATATTATTATACTAATTTTATATATATACAAATGTGTTAGTGTAAATATATGATCTCTTTTGAGATACTCTCTGCACGACTTCCGTGCTTTTAGACTACAGAGTGCTCTTATGGCTTTTTTTGTATTAAGAAAGTACTGTTAGCATTAGTTGATGTTCCCCAGAATTCTAATCCATATTGCATGACAGAATAAAAAATTGAATAACATACTCTTTTACCTACACTAAAACCAATGTTTTGTTTAATTGTGTTTATAGCAAAAACTGCATGACGTAATTTTTTATTTAACTCAACAATGTGCATTTTCTAATCTAATTGTTGATCTAAATGAATGCCAAGAAATTTTGTGCATGTCGTGGGAATGACTTCTCCACTATTTGTTGATATAACTGCGTCAGATAATTTTTTATTTGGTTGAAATATGATACCTACTGAATGTTTTGTTAAAATTTAGAATTAAATTATTGGCTGCAAACCAATTAACCAGATCTTCTAGTGCTATATTTGTTGTATTTACTAATTCACCCAGGTCACTATGTCTTAAAGTTATGCTTGTATCATCAGCAAACTGAGAAAATTTCGCTAATGGAAAATTTGGTACTATGTCATTAACGTATATTAAAAAAAGGGTTGGTCCAAGGATGGACCCCTGAGGGACATCACATTTAATATAATTAGGGCTTGATTTTATTCTGTTTATTTGTCCCCCCTCACTAGATGTTATTCCCTCGGACATAGTACGGTAACTTAAATATGATATAAACCACTCATTAACAATACCTCCTAATCCATAATATTCCATTTTGTCAAGTAATATTTTGTGATCGACGCAATCAAATGCCTTGGATAAATCGCAAAACACTGTAATTGGTATGTCTTTATCTTCTAATATTTTATTTATGTTACTGATTAGATCAAAAGTCGCAGCTGTAGTATTTTTTCCATTTCGAAAGCCAAATTGTGATTCTGAAAATATATGATTTTTTTCCTAAATATTTAGTAATTTGGTCTTTAACAACCGCCTCTAGAATTTTTTGAAATTAACGATAAAAGAGATATTGGTCTGTAATTATAGAGATTTCTGTTACTTCGCCATTTTTATACTATGGCTTTATTATCGCGTGTTTAAGGCACCTTGGAAATATTCCTGGAGTCAGTGACGAATTAATTAAGTAAGTGATTGGTTTTTGAAACATTCCACTTGTACCTTTATTATTGTTATAGGTATATCATCATAGCCCGTACTATTTTTTGTTTAAAATTATTAATAATTCTTTTTACATCTGTTTCTGTTATTAGGCTCAAGAAAAATGAATTTTTGTTGTTAAATTTCAATGTTCTGACATATTCCATGGCTTCTTTTTTAATCTTTATATTTTTGTTACGTTTTCTGCTATATTTAAATAAAATGTTTGGAATTCTGAAGCAACTGCGTGTGGTTCTGAAATAACTGCATTATCATCATTTATAATGTCAAAGTTTGGACGTGCTTTAATTGCGTTTTGTTTTATATATGAATTAATTAATTTCCAGGTGGATCTTATTTTATTATCTGAGTTTATTATATAATTATTAGAAAAATTTAGATTTGCCATAAATATAATGTTTTTCAGATTTTTACAATAGATGCACATATGATTTACGAAATATAAATTTGTAGAAAAAAATTCTTTTAATGTGTAACAAAGAACGTTTATTACGACATGACGTTTTTATTCCCTCTGTCATCCATTCAGAACACTTATTATTGTTGATTTTTATAACCTTAACTAGAAAGGCTACATTAAAACAACTATCATAATACTCATAAAAAATTTCATAAGCTTCATTTACATCGGTTTTAGTGTACAGGAGAGTCCAGTCAATTTCTAAGACTAACTTTTCAAATAAGGCTTTATTTTTTTAAACTGAATATCCTTTTCTTCAACATCATAGAATTAGAATTGTGGGAGCTAGTTTGAAGTGTAATTTTTTGTCCATAATGATCACTGAAACTGTAATCATTATTCGAAATGTTTAAGATTTTTCAGTATCATTGATTAGTATATTGTCGACTAGAGAATGATAATTATTTACAACTGTTGTGGGCGTGGTGATAGTGAAAGATAAGTTAAACATGTTTAGCACATTTAAAAATTCATTTTTTGTACGTTCTCATTTTCGAGATGTATGTTAAAATCCCCGCAAGCCACAAATACGTGATTTAGGAACAGTTTATTTATTTCAGACATTAAGTTATAAAAAAATCAGAAACTACATTATATGATTCATCCTGACACCCTGATGACCTATAAATGCAGATTATTATAATTTTTAATTATTTACTTACAGCTGCAACGTACTCAAATTCTTTTTCTTTTGTTTCTGTATTCAGGTTATCTACATTTTCAAAATCTAAATAGTTTTTTATAGTGATCAAAACTACACCGTACTAATGTTTCCGTTACTAGTTTCTCGGACTGTTCTTGTGTTCTAGCTCGAGCTGGTTTAGCAAATTTCATTGTGTGTATTATACAGTTATAATCCCTCTCGGGACTCTTGCACAGTAGAACATCCGTTTTTTTTTATAATTAATACAATAATTTATTAGAAACACCCACTACTCTCTAAGATTTCACATGCCACTTGCTTGTTGGGACTGGCCTATGTTTTAATTTTTTTAATATAATTGAATTTTTCCTTCGAATGTTAATGAATACAAATATAATACAAGTTTTAGCGCCACCCAGTATTTAGTACAAAAAGCGGAAGTGAAAAAGTGCGAGTGTTAGTTGATTATTGGACCACAATTTGGTCAAAGTAAACTGATTATTGATTAGTGGTTACCACATAGGCAGGCCAAAATGATTATCATTGTTCGCTGTTGTTTTCCTTTAATTTTTAATATGTTTAATGTTTAATGTTAATTGTTAATAATTGTTATTGAATTATGATTGTTAGTATTTCTTTTAATTGCTTATATTACACTACTATGCGGTCCACATGTATTGAGTCCTCACTTTGAATGCGAATTACAAAAAAACTAAGAGGCTAAGAATTGTTTAAAAATGAGGTTTTATTACTTGGACATATATCCTGTAATAGTTTTAACATTTTATTTTTTTAGAGTGGAATGAAAAAATAATAAAGCTGCAAAATTTTTTGCTAATTATTATTTACTACTTTTACAAAACTTATCATAGACAAGAACAACATAAATCTTTTTAAACAATTATTTTCCCGGCTATTTGCTAAAACGCTGAAACTTGGATTACAAAAAAGATAATATCCACATTATGTTCAGTGTGACTGACTTAATAATGTTATTTTTAATTCCAACTATTCTATTCAATAAAACCAAAAATAAATAAAACAAAAAGTTCAACAGTTGAACAATCACCTTAAAAACCGACACGTGTTTCTGCTTTTAGCTTCGTCTGAACAGTTCATTTAAAGGATGCCAAGTAACTAAATACTAGTAAACCCCAATGTAATAAACATTGCGATGGTTTCAGAGAACAGAATAATTGAAATTATATAGTGGAAATTCCCCGTAGGGTAGAATAATTTAAAAATAAAAATAAATTAGGTTTCCTCTTCTTGGTAAGAGTTTAAAATATAGAGTGGAATGAAAAAATAATAACGCTAAAAAATTTTTTTGCCAATTATTATTTACTGCTTTTACAAAACTTATCATAGATAAGTACAACATATATCTTTTTAAACAAAAAAGCTTTATAAAGTTATCTAATTGAACACTATGGTCTTCTAGGCAAAGGTTTACGCTATCAGAAGGCCGATGAATTGGCCGAGGAACCCTGTTTCGGGCCTGAGTCTGTGTTAGGCATTACAAGAAGGCAGGTCACAACGGCCCTCAATGAGTGGGCCCACGAGATACTGAGGAAGCATTGGAGGACCAACAGGGCCTGCAGGCAAACTCGAGATTTTGGAACGGAGCCGAACAAATCGTTATGGGCCGGACTCGGAAGACTCTGAATCTTTTAATCATAGTTCTGACAGGCCACTGCAGACTTAGGAGGCATCTATCATTGATAGGTATTGAGGAAGACCTTACATGTCCAGTTGCGGGAGTGGTGAAGAAACATCTTGCCATTTCCTGGGTCAGTGTGAAGAGTTTGTGCGCCTCAGACATAGTATTTTCGGTTCCGAGGCGCTTTTAAAGGAGAATATGAGCTCCCTCTCAATGAGTAACATCCTGACTTTCATTAGAAGGTCGGAAGGATTCGACAGGGGAGCAAGAGAAGCACATGGCTGAGGGGACAGCTGGAGGTTTTACTGAGTAACATCGCGCACTAACTAATTTATACAACTAAAACTGCGCGTTTCTACTGTTATCTGTTAAAATCTACACTGAACGACTTTTAAACACTAATTGTTAATGCTAACAATATCCCATTCTTTCAAACAACTTATTCAAATTAAGCAACAACCCTTTAGTGCAAATTAAAATACACAGAAACTAAATGTAAAAAAATGGTGAATTCGACAAATACGGACGTCGCGTAACATGTGACCGTCAGAGCCAATAAAAAAGATGACATACATATGACCAGACTCTTTACTTAAGGAACTTTAGTCAAGAATACCGACAAATGGCCCGAATGTGGCCAAACACGAACGTTGGACGCTCAACATTGGTAGCTCGTAGGTTTGACGTCGGCCACACGATGCGACAAACTATCGAACGTCTAACGTCGGAAGGTGGTCGTTGCATCATGTTGCGCCGACTTTACTCTCTGTAATACAGCGCGTGGGGTGGATATATTGTCCAGCGAATGGCTGTTTGTGGTGTGATCCGGTTTGTCACAGCAAGTAGACGAATATTAAAAATAAATGTTCCGTTTCAATAAAATTTTATTAATTTACGTAATGACATGTGAGAAAAATAATAAAATAACCAAATAGGATGCATCGTATGATAGCTTAATAAAAATCAAACGAAGTCCTAGGTTTTCATGTGCATTGACAACTTGACGTTGTTTTTCTTTAACGCTCGTTAGTTTTTTTACCACTTTTTTGCGTTTCCTGAAAATGAATTTTTTAAGCAAAAACTTAAAAAAAAACTGAATTTTCCACAGGTCAACACCCTCAGGTAAAAAAGTACCACGCTGCTATGAAATACATATTTTTACATAATTCGCATAAATCGTAACACGCGATTCGTGTTTTGTTCATACATCGTAAGTTTTTATTCATGAATTTCGCGTAATGATGAATCAACATTTGCATATTTTAAATCTAACAACAACGAAATCAAAAATAATTTAATGTGCATGAATGAATTTAAATTATTACAGTTCTTGGAAACTGTGATAAATTACACAGGCCTGCATGGTTTTAGGGGTTTACAATTTTTTTTACATTTTTAGAGTAAGTAAGTCGTTCTGAACTCTGCAGTATTATTAGTTTTCGTGTATCACGTACTGTTTACTCTAAACATAAATAACGACATTATTAGTAATTAACACATATCTCTTTAAAATAAAATTGTTAAGGACCACTGCCTTTTAATCTAGACGTTTCTAGTTAGAACCAGAATATACAAATAGTATTCGAAAAGTACACACAGCAGTCAGTAGTAACTTAACTGTGGTTGAACGTGTGCTTACAGTATATAATATCGTGATAAAGTTATTAAAAATTCGTCATGCCCTCAAGACATTGTAAAAACAGCGCCGATGTGTTTTGTTACATTTGTGGTTCATCTACAGTTTAAAAGAGATAAAGAAATATTACGGAATTCGTGAAAAGAAGTTATTATGCGTACTTTGGTGTAAACCTTGGAGACCAAGACAAAACATGAGCGCCACATAGAGCTTGTCATACATGTGTTGAATCGTTACGGAAGTGGACTCAAACAAAATAAAAAGAAATCCTTACCTTTCGGCATACCAATGGTGTGGCGGGAACCCAGCAATCATGCAGAAGATTGTTACTTTTGCTTGTGTGACGTAAGTGGCTTTAATACTAAAAATAAGAAAAAAATATTTTATCCGAACCTTCCATCAGCAATAAGGCCGGTAGCGCATGGGCCAGATGTACCAGAGAATTATACTCTTTTATCGTCTGATTCTGATTCGCAATTAGAAATTGAAGATTCGGATGAAGACTTTTCCTTACAAAGTACTCAGCCTCAGCTTTTTACTCAGAATGAACTAAACGATTTAATTCGTGACTTAGGACTTTCAAAAGAGTCTGCTGAACTTTTGGGATCTAGACTGAGTGAAAAGAATTTACTTCTTCCAGGAACGACATTCTCATGGTATAGAAAACGTGAAACTAAATTTTTAGAATAGTTTGATCAAGAGGGATCCCTTGTTTACCGCCATGATGTTCCAGAATTGGTTAGCAAGTTAGGAGCATCCATTTATCAACCAAATGACTGGAGGTTTAGATGAGTCTATGATCATCTAAAAAGAGTTTAAAGGGTGTATTGTTGCATAATGGTAATATATATGCATCAGTCCCGGTTGCACACTCTGATCATTTAAAAGAAAGATATGAAGATTTGAAACTCCTACTTGAAAAGGTGAAATATGCAGACCACAACGGGATGTTATGTGGAGATTTTAAAATCTTAGGTATGCTCTTAGGCCAACAGTCTGGCTATACTAAAATGCCCTGTTTCTGATGCGAATGGGACAGTAGAGCACGAGGTGAACATTGGCAAAAGAAAGAATGGCCACGTAGAATTAATTTAGTACCTGGTTCAAAAAATATTGTACAAGAAAGTTTCGTCGATACGAAAAAAATTCTTCTGCCTCCGTTACACATTAAGTTGGGGCTAATGAAGCAATTTGTTCAAAGTTTCCTAGTTTGTCAGAAGCCAAAGGTATTCTTGTTGGGCTACAAATTAGAGAGTTAATGAAAGACAGAGTGTTTGACTCAACAATGAATGATAAAGAAAAGGCTGCATGGGTTGGCTTCAAAAATGTAGTTCAAAAGTTCTTAGGTAAAAACAGAGATCCTGATTTCAACAATATAGTCAACGATATGTTAGAAAATTATAAAACATTGGGGTGCAAAATGAGTTTGAAACTTCATGTTCTTCATTCCCATCTTGACTATTTTCCAGAAAATCTCGGGGCGGTGAGTGAAGAACAAGATGAAAGGTTTCACCAGGACATTAAACAGATGGAGATGAGATATCAAGGAAAATGGAACGTCGCCATGATGGCTGACTATTGTTGGTGTTTAAAGAGAGAATCTTCTGAAGGTGAAACTTCACATAAACGGGCTTCAGCTAAGCGTTCATTTGAAAGTGAAAGAAAGCGTTTTCATTCGCAAAGAGACATGTAAAAATGTTAACAACTTTTTTTGTAATATTATTTTCTTGTAGGTACTTGTAAATTTTGATTTAAATTTTGTAGTAATTAAAAATGAGAAGTATTTTACTGTAATGCATTATTTTAATCATTTTATTAGAAAACCGTTCATGTATTTTTACTTTGTGAAAAAACCTTGCGTGATAGAGCAAAATGCAAGTCATTTTTGGATTCGGCATGAAACAGTCATACAGAATTATATTAAAATATAGAAACCCCCCACCATAAGTTTTATTTTGCAGGCCTGTGTTAATATTCTTAACGGACAAATAGAAAAGGAATCAGTATCAGTTCATACTATTATTATAGTTCTAAAATTCGCTTTTAATTGATACTAGGCTTATTCCAAGAAAATTCGTTTTATTTTAATACTTTTCAGAAAAAAAATCATACCAATTAATTAATCGAATGTGAAGTGATCGACGATAACTACCGTTAATAGCGACTAATAGGATTAGACAAAAATTGCTAACTTTATTACTGAAAATAAGGAACAGGAAGAAAGCAATAATAAGCTAGATAAAAATGAAAACATTTTAGTGTAAAAGCTTGCATATTACTTATCATCCAAAATGCAACACTATTTTTGCTCACTATAAGTGGGTATCGTATAAGTCACATTCGCCAATTTCAGCTATATTTTATATTTTTTTAGATGTATACATCGTTTTTATACAATTATGGTAATCCGAATTTGGAAAATCAACGAAATGAAAATGTTTCAAATTTCACGTTCCGCTTCGACCTCTTCGAAAGCTGACCCATGTCCCCTAAATTTTTTATAGAACAAACATATTGGATTAGCTCCAGAACAGATGGACGTCGTTTATCGGTATGTACGTACAGCATACCCAGTTAACCAAATTTGTAGTAGTTGTATAACTAGATGAGATTTAAAAAAAAACCTATATTATAACAAAATGTTATTCTACTTTCGTATTTGTGCGCACTATTTTTAACATGTTTATTATACGGTAATGTTTCTTCCTTGTTTCGGAAGAGTCATATGTGAAAGAGTATTTACGTGATATTGATAAAATAATATTTTATACATAAATCATATGAAACACAAAGTTATAACATTTATGTTAATTTATGTTATCAGTGCTAAGTAACGGTTTCCATATACAGCGCATTCTAAGGTTCTGTTAATATTACGTAAAATGTAGTAATTTTGTGTAATTTACAAAAATTGTGATGTCCCGCAAATACTGGTGTTATATCATAACTCCATAAGGATAAAGATACCTTTTTTTATAAAATTTATATTGTTTATAAAAAAAAATAATGAAATATAATAGTGATAAATGTTATATGCATGCTTTTCTGAAGACAATACATGTATGTGCATATCGTACTTGACCATTAACTTAACCTAAAACAGCAGTATGTTCTTAACAGTCTGTAAGTTTCCGTTTTCTTTAACTGCTAGTTTTGTGCGGTTTAAAATTTGTATAATTCATTTAAATCTACTTAATATGCCTAGAAATACATATTTAAATTTATTATATAGACAAAAACGCAGAAGAATTGTTGACGATATTGAACAAGTTGAGGCTATCGTTGTCAATAAAGAAAAAACAATTTCATGTACAGATGACACTGGTAGTATTACTGGAAACTCCAGCGACACAGCTAAAATAATTCCTCTTGACACACTGTTGTAGTGAACTAAATCCACTTGAAGACAGCGAGATACCATTTTCTTTAAATGAAACAACCGTACTTAACAAAGCTTTTATAATTGTGGAAACCTATATTTTGACGGAACGTGCGGGACAAGACGCGACATGTGGGCAGGAAATGTATAACACATGACATCTTCCACTTTTACAGCGCTTACATTAGAGCTAGAACGATGATTGTTGTTTTTGCTGGCACGCGACCAAGGCGGGGTTTAGCTTACATGTGACACTTCAGTGCCGCACTTAATTTTGTTACCGAATTATTCTAGCAGTGCTAATATATTTGTATGTATAATATTATAAGATAAATAATAATTATTTAATAAACGTTTATTTGCTGGCGTGTTTTGAAAATATTTTAAGAAGGTTATCGTGTTGCAGTGAGTTGTGTAATAGTGTAATATGTATAAGTAATAATTATATCTGTTTATTTGCTGGTGTGTTTTTGAAAATAATTTAAGAAGGTATTTGATGTAAAAATGTTTCGACGGTGGGAGGCCTCTACGTCTGCATCTTATTGTGTTTGTGAAAATAAAAGTGATAGTGATTACAGCGATAAAGAAAATCAAAGTTCATTAGTATTTTCAGTAAGAAATAATCGGTAACATTTGAACTAGCAAGCGAAACAAATTTGCCTTAATGTTTACAATAATCTTTTTACAATAATCTTTTGAGTTGCAAATTATTTTAATGGAACATGAGGAAAATTATAATAAAGCACAACTGTTGGAAGTCCTGCAAACGAAAAATTATGAGAAGTATATTATATAATGTAGCGAAGAGATATAGCCACAAAGTATTGAGATTACCGCCATATTTCTGCATTTTCAACCAGATTGAATTAATTTGGAGTAAATTGAAGAAAAATTTCAAAAAAAGGAAATATTTTTGCGAAATTCGATAAAAAAGTCGTAGAGTTAATTCAAAATGAGGTGTTGAAAATTAACAAGGAAGATTGAGAAATAAGAATTAGGAAAGTAATTACAATTGAGAATAATTGTTTAAAAATTGCCAAATTTCATATAAATAGTGGAAATACATTTATTATAATTTTGAACGAGGATAGTAGTTCATCTGAAAATGAAGAAGAGGGTGAGAAGGGCGAGGATTCAGAGGAGGAACTAGAAGAAGCAATGTGAGGTGAGGTAAAGTGAAGTGATGGGAAGTGAAGTAGTGAATCAGCTGCATTATTTAATTCCGTTATTTGTGTTTTCGTAATTCAATGCTTGAGAAACATTTTTTCAAGATGTTATTATTTATTAATGTTATTTTTGTTTCCTTTTTGACAAAAAATATGTCTTTCTGTTATTATTGTAGTAATATATTGTCTGTAAGACAGTCTATTATGCTGAATGTTTTTTTGTTTATATATAAGTTATTGAATAATATGCTACCTAAACATCTTTTTGATACATGTACTTTTGTGAGTGACATACATAATTATGAAACTAGAGGTCAACAAAATTTTTATATACAAAGAACAAACACAAACTTTGGTGAAAACCAATTATTTGTCAAGGGATTGAAGTTGTATAATTATCTACCAAGTGAGGTTAAAAATAGTCAAAATTCAAATATATTTAAAACCAAGTGTACAGTCCATGTAAAAGAAAAATGGCCAATATAAAATATATTATACAGAGTTCATACCAATTGTGCCTGTCCATGACCATATTAGATTGTAATTGTAAAAATTGTAAACATTAAGTTAGGTATGTGTATTTAGTTAAGTACTTTGTCCTATTTACATTGATTAGTGTTGTAAATCTTGTATTCTTGATTGTATAGCAAAGTATGCTAATAAAGTCTATTATTATTATTATTAATAACTTTACTATTAGAATCTATTTTTAGTTGTTTTATTGAGGAAAATATTTGTTTCTGTTACTATTTTGAGAGTATATTTTTTGTTTTTATTTTGTTTTTTAAAGGTTTCTTGTTACTTTTTAATAATCTCTTTATTCTATACTAATATTCCATACCCATCCTTTCCTGGCAAGAAATGCTTATACCTCCTCATGGTTCTTGCTGGGTAGTAACACATTATATTAAGCGAACTTGAATACTGTAACTGCTGTATGTGTTGTCAATACGTTAAATTCAATACTTTCAAGTTAATACTTTTTTTGTACAATTGTTAAAATGTTGCTAACTAAGCTGAGCACAAAAACCTACATTAAAAAAGTAAACGAACGAACAATACAGTTAAATCCGGCTCCGAGTTCCTTTAGCGTCTTACCCCGGATGACCCATCACAATATAGGTTTCGTCAACTATACAAAATATGTTACGGAACATAATGCTGAAAATAACCTAAAATGTAAAAGTACATTACATAATGATTTAAAAATGTGGACAAATAATTATTTACAATGTCATTTTGCAGTCAATGACATTGCCAATTTTAAGGGCAAACTTGCCTGAGCTGCGATTCCATAAAGATGCTCAAAACATCTTGAATAGTTGTTAAAACTATTTATGTTGCACCAGGTTCCTACATATAGGTTTACAAAAAGAACTATGTAATAGTGTTAAAAAAATGTAGTATGGCATCTCAGATTCTACTCGACTATATGCACCTTTAATTTCGATTTATTATTAAAATGGTCAATTAACACACCTCGTTTAATACAAGAATTATTTATTTAGCAAAACTTATATACCAAATATTTCTACACGCCGATATTTAAATAAATATCATAACATAATTACTATATTATATCGATTTCGGGCAAAATACTAATTGATAATTCTTAACGCTGAATTCCATTGATTTATTTTTGACCAACCCTACCTCGCTAAAAGTATTTAGGTTAGGTAATAACTAAATCTGTGATCTATGCTTATCCTACAGCTATATTTTGACGTCTGCCATCGCCATATCCTTGTGAGCTTTTTTGGTGTATACTTTCATAACGAAAAGTAGATCTTTAAAATGTTCCATTAATGCTTTCCCTAAAATCGCCTTTTAATTAGAAGAATAAATTGATATTATAATATTTTCTATTCTTTTTTTTTAATTTTATTTTATGTAATTGACGACGAATTGACGTCTCCATATTCAACTGTGTGTTCCCTGAATGTGAACTCAAACGAACGGATGTGACTTATTTGAATACCTAGATAGTCAATAATTTTATTGGGCAACCATCACTTTCTCAACGAAGTAGCCATTTTTTATTTTAGTTAAAAATAATTAATTAAATAAATTACATTATCTTCAAATTACCATTATTTAAATGATGCCACCTAAAAGAAGCTTATTATTATCTGTGTTGCAGAATTTGAAGGAAAAGCAATAAATATAATGTTAATTTCGATAGATAAAATGTATATTATTTTTTTACATACAAAATGCGTACCCATGAAGACGTCGTGAAATTGTGCTGAAATAAAAAATGTTTTTTTTAACTCAATATATATTAGATATAAATATTACTCTTCGGTATTTCCATTGTAAGGGCAACAGTCATTAGGCTTTTATAAAGTTTTGTTAGAATTAATTTTTTGTTGGGGTGAAAACATGTACAGGGTTATTCATTATAAATTACCCACCCTTATCATCGTTATTATTGTCTATAGATAAACAAATTTTAAATAAAAGTTGTATGGTTTTGACTGAATTTTGTTAAAATGCCATCAAAAGTACAGTAGCGTGCAAATTTCAGGGGATACAAAAAAATAATATTTTTTTTAAATGGGATACCCTGTATATTATTAAATTTTTGGAATGATCCTTTGTTTCTGATTTCACAAATATAACACATGTTACTTCTACCATATACCGTTTTTGAGTTATTAAACGTCGATAATCTTAGTTAAACTAGTTACTGTGAATATGGAAAAGTTAACATTTATAAAGTGAGCTATGAAAATGACAATTATTATGTTTGATAAGTGACATTTCTTTAATAAAATAATCAAAATGGTTTACAGTGAGGAAGAAAAAACCAAATATTTATACAAAATAGATAATAAAGATTTATTTAGGAAATTTAAATATAAATAAATGATGTCATAAAAGATGTTCGATGTGTCCACCATTATTGTCAATGCATAATTGATAACGTCTTCTTATATTTATAATTGCACCGGAAATGGCTTCATTATTTACATTCAAATTGTTTATTTCAAGTCGAATCCTGTCTTTAATAACTTGAATACTATTATTATTATTATTATTGACAATGTCTTTTAGAAATCCCCAAAAAAATAAATCCATAGGGTCAAATCCGGACTATTAGGTGGCCATTTAATAGGTTCATTATTCCCTCTTCATATTGGGAATACATTATTCAAATGATCTCGAACGGGTAGGACACTATGTGGAGTTGCCCAATCCTGCATTCATATCATATCATCAAGTTCGACTTACGGAAAATTCTGCAAAAGAATATTTTCTGCTTCTGGGATAATTATTTTCAGATAGATAACTCCAGTTAAAGTATAATCATAAAATATAGGCCCAACAATTTTGTTTCTGAAAATTCCACACCAAACGCTAACAGTTTTTCTTCCTGATTTTTTATATTTGGTTTACCAATCTTTTTCTGTTGTGCTTGTTTCCCCGCGACCTTCGATTTTTCCAATTAAAAACCCCTGTCGTAGAAAATGATGATTTATCAATCCATAATATTTTAGTAGAACAATCGAGATCTTCATCCAACTTTTGAATCATCTGGCGGCAAAAGTTCAGACTTTTCCTTTTATGAGCCTCTGTTAAAACTTGTACGGGTAAAATTTTATATGGTCTGTAGCTGTTATTTTTTAACGTACGTTGGATTTTGGAATAACTTTTACCTAATTGATCAACTGCATTATTTATACTACATTCACAATTTCCTAAAAATGTTTCAAAAAAGTCTAATTGCGAATAAATATGGATGGACTTACCTTCGAAATGAAGCAGTTATCTAGCTGTTCTTCCTGGTTTGCTTGAACTACACGCTTTTTTCTACTAAAACTGGAGGTATTATTCACCTTTCGGTAAATATTTTTGAACGTATTTTCTGATGGTGTTGGACGATTTGGATACACCACCCTATATGCTCTTTTTTGCTGCACGTTTATTTTTGTTATTTTGATATAACAAGTAAATATTTGGACTTTTTCTTCCTCACTGTAAACCATTTTGATTATTTCATTAAGGAAATGTCACTTATCAAACATAATAGTTGTCATTTTCATAGCTCACTTTAATAATGTTAACTTTTCCATATTTACAGAAACTAGTTTAACTAAGATATTCGACGTTTAATAACTCAAAAACGAAATACGGTAGGGATAACGTATGGTATATTTTTGAAATCAGGAACAAAGGGTCATTCCAAAAATTTAATAATACATATGCAGGGTATTCCATTTAAAAAATATATTATTTTTTTGTATCCCCTGAAATCTGCAAGCTACTGTACTTTTAATAGCATTTTAACAAAATTCAGTCATAACCACACAACTTTTATTTAGAACTTTTTTTTTATAGGCAGTAATAACGACGATATGGGGTGGGTAATTTATAATGAATAACCCTGTACCTAATGAAAATAAATTAAAACAACTTCAAAAAATAATAGAGAAAATAGAGGTGACAACCTTCAGAAATTCACGCTGTACATTTTTCACATGGACTTACCATGTGAAAAATATTTAACGGCATAGTAAATTTTGCGAAAGAAGCAACTGACGTTAATAAACAGTGTTTTTTCTAAAATTATTTGTATAAGGAATAAGTTGATATCAAGTTGATATTTTTTACGTGAAATAATTCTATATTATTTTTTAATTAAATAAAAAAATCGCGATCCGTCTTTATTAAAATAAGGAACCAGGACAATAATACAAAATAATATAAAAAATATACAGGATACAGCAGCCGACAAGTTCGCGGCGGGCTTGTTGAATTTAGTATCACGAGAATTAAATGGAAAATCCTATTCTCACGCAATGTACATTAAGCGTGCAAATGCGGTGGCCACAGTTAACATTAAGTTAATAAAATGTTCAAGATAGTATTATTGTCCGTGTTCTGGATTTCATTAAACCACAACTTTATTTCGTAGCGAATTTCAGAAGCAATGGCCCTTTCGTAATAGTTCAAGGCCCATTTAAAGTCTATCCACTTTAAGAATGAAGTACTCCTGAAACCTATTTACACAGCCACACGCGCCTCAATTTATGCTTGAATCGGTCACTGTTCAAGGCGATTCTTTCTACGACAGAAAATCTTTTTTTTTATACGTCTTTTGTCTTTTCTCTTTCGTCATTTTTACAGAAGCACAGGGTGGGAAAATTTCGTTGTTTGTGTAGGGTAACTCGGCAACTGTAAGAGATACAAAAAAAAATGGAAGACACATTCTCGATCTCGTTTTTTGAGACAAATTTACTGGCGAAAACAAAAATTTGCTATCGTCTCTTGTTTTTGAGTTATAAACAAAAATTCGATTTTTTCAACTTTTAGACACAAGTCAATATCATGGTTGTTTGTAAAAGTTATCAAAAAACAACCTTTACATTCCCGAGGCACTTTTTTCTGTATAAGACAGTGGCGTCGAGAAAATTTGAAAAAAACGGTGCAATTTCGAGTTATGGTAGAAAGTTTTATTTTTTTTAATGGGAATTATAGTTGGTTATGGTTTAGTTAAAAAAGGAAATTTTTATTCTCTTTCAAACTATATATCATAATATGTGGGGTCGCTTTTGATGTGTAAATATTTAATAGCGAAAATGATCTTTTAGTAGATTACTTTTTGCGTTTTTTTATATTTATTCCAAGTAGGCGTGTGTCATCTATGACAGTTTTATCCGTTTGTCAGTAAATTGCATATTAATAATTTTGCTTCCGTCATAATTACACCCCATTTAATCGTAAAAATGAGGACGTCTTAAGAAAATTACGAGAAATATGATATGCTAGAATGCTTTATTCAAAGTAATAACAATTGTGATATTGCATACGAAATATATTTCAATCGTCTTCCAGAAAGAAGACAACCTAAAAAAAAACATCGAAATTTGTCCACCTATACATACAAATTTACTGTATGCACATGTAGATACTGAACAGTTTAATACGTTTTACCATGAATCCCACATTGCATAATCATTGAAATGTCAAATAATGCCAGTCAAAGACTGTATAGTGACTTATTCAATATGAATCCTTTCCTCAGGAATTTTGCAGGTAGAATAAGGAGTGTTACCATGTCTAGAAATGTTTCCATGTATTTATAATACTAGCAAAACTATATGGACTCATATAATAAGTAAGAAATTTTCTGAAGGGCACCAACTGCCAAAAAATTTAAAATAACTGAATAAGGATATGAAAAAATAGACAGGCTATTTAAAATAAAAAAATTCGGTTAAACCCAAACCGCATTATGAATTACAAATAGCAGAACAAATTACTGTCTGGTCAGGGAAAAGAGACCTGCAGAAAGAATGTGATTTCTGCATTCCATTCACAACCAGGCGTAAATGAGATAAATGTATTAGTGTATGGCAAATTTTTGGAATCGTTTGCATCCACACCTACTCATTGGGAGAAATATTACATTCATGGTTATGCAGCAAGCTGGCAACTTATCGGTAATACTTTTCCTTACGCGGGCCATCTTTCGTCGGCTGAACAGTAGTTGCCTCCAAAATCCATAAATGAAAGTTGAAATTTTAAAATATAATCTTTATAGATGATTGTGCACCACGTGACCAATTAATTACCTTTAACAGCCTCGTCTGGTCGTCCCGTCAGCAAAAGATAGTTGAAAACTATTCCTTAGACACATACGTATTTGCAAAAATCCTCATCAGTTAGTGCCGTAATATGAAAATCACAAAATCACAGTTAAAAGGGTACCAATTGGTCACGTGGTTTACAATCATTTATTATGAAGGCTCTGTATAAACTCATCATTTGAACAGAAATCCTCATCAAAAGATACCATATTAACTGTGAAAGTTAATGATACACTTTCTATGATTTCGTCCAAGTCAATAAATTGCTTTCCTTCTTTTATAATATATTCAGCAGAAACTGTTCAGTGTCCATCTAGTAGAAATTACTTCAACTGATGACAACTTTTCACTTTCAAAAGCAAAATAATACTGATCCTAGACCCGACCAGTTGATCACAAGCCACAGAGAGAATCTGGAAAATAGCTTTCTATATAAAATCAACGCTTCATTCTAAAAACGGATACGCTGTACAGACTGTGTACTGAGTCATTAGGCATGGGTCTTCTAAATGGCAACGTTACAATATAAACCGGAGGGAGGTCAGTCGTCCCTCGTGATTTTCCATCCCACTGTCGCGTCGTGCGGTCAGCAGTGCACATTGCCTGCGATACAATGCCAATTTTCAATATACTATGTCTAATGAATTTAAAGCTGTCCGAGGTGGCTGGAGTACAGCCACGGTCTTGCGCTGGCGTCACACATGCCGATTTAGAAGTGATTTACGCTGCAGTCTTATTTGAAAGATTAATGCGTGAGGTTGTACCTATAAATTATACATAATGTCAAACGCGCCAAAGGGTAAAAAACGACCGTACGCGGACACAGTGAATAAATTTATCGGTGAATTTCCAGATTTATTCTATGACGGATGCAAAATAATTTGTAAAGTTTGCAATCAAGACTTAATGTGCTGGCACAAAACAGATTGTCGTCGTCATATCAATACCATGCAACATCAAAATAAAAAAAATGGCATGCCTTTGACAACTCAGTTTATGTTTGATTTATTGTTAATAGCCTGTAATATTCCGCTACATATACTGGATAAACAACCATTTCGGGAGTTTTGGAATAAATACAATCCCCAGGTGAACTTACCAAGTCGTACATCGTTAGTAGATATATTCCAGCTGTTCGTGAAGACATTGTAAATAGTATTAAATGTGGATTAAAAAATACACGGCTCTGGTTATGTATTGACGAGACGACAGGTTGTAAAAAAAATTCTATTTTAAATATTATAGTACGTGTACTGGACTCTCTTAAACCAACATTTCCACTTTTACTAGCTAGTAAAAGACTAACTACGTGTACTGATGAAATAATTAAGCGTGTGGTGTTGGAGACATTCGAAAAATTTGAACTTTCAACAAGTCAAGTATTGATGTTTGTGACTGATGGCGTCGCGACAATGCGCGTGATAGGCCGTTCTCTTCAAAGAGACAATTGTAGATTTTTACATGTTACGTGTAACGCATACAGCGTTACATCTTGTGGCAGAAACGATTCGAAAATGTTTTCCAGAGGTAGATGCATTAATAGCAAATACAAAAAAAGTATTTCTCAAATCTCCTAAACGGCTTCGAGCATTTCACAGACAGTGTCCTGGTATCCCTGAACCACCAGAGCCGATTCTTACACGTTGGGGAATGTGGTTGAAAGCGGCTTTTTATTATACTGAATATTTTCAACAAATAAAAGCTGTGATACTACAGTTCAACCGTAACGAGGCTGCAGCTATTAGGGAAAGCCAGACAAGCTGTCAAGACGTTTTCCTTGAAACAGATTTAAAAACTATTAATGACAATTATAGAGGACTACACGACGCAATAGAAAAATTGCAAAATGGTTCGTTGTCGTTAGTGGAATCGCTGCAAATAGTGGACGACGTAAATACACAGTTACAGGCTATAAATGACGCAAAAAATAATCGCGTTAGTGAAAAATTCGAGTGTATTACAGAAAGATCCTGATTTTAGCAAATTAAGACAAATTTGTGATGGTGCAACTTCGTTAAGTGAGTTCACAGATTGTTTTACTTATACCTGTATTACATCCGTAGATGTCAAACGGTCATTTTCAAAATACAAACAAATTTTTTCACCAAAGCGAACATCGCTGACGGAGACCGCTGTAGAAACATACCTGATGCTATTATACTATAAATCTTCCCCACTTTGTGATGACGACAACCAAACTACTTCATAAATCTGCTTAAAAGGGTGAGTTTTATACAATTTTTTATAAAATGTAACATTATTGTTAAAATTTATTTCCATTTATTGTACTTATTCAAGTATTATGATATGATGTAAACATATGAGTCATATGACGGCTCTGTCGGCCAGGTGACCTCGGCCAGCTTACAATGATTCGACAGTATACTACAGATAAAAACCAGAGATTATGTGCAGAAATGAACTCTTGAAAATTTCTCGTAAGATTAACCGTTACTAAGAGAAAAGGAGTAAAATTAATTTCATTCAATTAAAAAAATAGTCGGTCTCGGCTCATCACATCCAAAAAATAAATTATTTTATATCGCTTTATTTCGTTTATCTGGTTTATCTTATTTGTCTCATTTCCCTCATTTGTCTCATTTATCTAATTTGTTTTGTTTGTCAGATATACCTCATTTATCTCTTTTTATCTTATTTATCATATTTATCTTATATAGCTTATTTATTTTGTTTATTTCAATTTAATTATTTTATATAAATAAATGGAAATAAATGGAAATAATATTTCAATAATTAAAGTAATTTATTTCTTTCATTTCAAATTGAATATGATGATGAGAAAGTACCGTCGAGGAGCACCTAGCCCTACCGATTATTTCTTATGTTTTTAGTCTTTCGGCACAGTTGTTTTATATGGACGAACAGGAATTTAGTGTGTTTAGAATGTTTTCTAAACTATAAACATGCGAGTAGAAGGTATCCATAACGAGTTTAGTCAGCTGATGCTTACTATATAATTAAAATGAAATGAATATCAAAATAATCATCAAATGCCATTTTGATAGTGACAATACTATTCGGCGCGAAAAATAGTTGAATGTCGAACACAAAAGTTGAGTCTCAAATCTTGTATAACAAATACATTTTGATGAACAAAGTACTGTGTGATACCTCTCATTTCTCAATTATTTTACCCAAATTTACATATTTTATTAACTTATTGTTAATTGTATACCTAAACCTCAAATTGGGCCCTTAACTTCGTGCTGTTATTTATAAATGAATATTTTACAATTACTTACAATTAGTAACTAGTTCATTGTAGAAACGAAACACTTACCTTTGTCTCCAGTTTCTCGTACTTCCAGATCTTTTGTACTGAAATTTAGACTCCGATTCTCTCATAGATCTCTGATACTGTTTCATTTTTACCCACGATCTGCCGGCAGTGTCGTATGTACACCACACGGTAATCAGAACAGACAATAGAACACACCAGTTAAAAACCACCATACCTGTGCAAAAGTAATAAAATTATACATTTTAAAATAATATGTATATTAAGAGGAAGGCATCGTTAGCAGTCAGTGGATAAAACGGTTTAAAAAGACTGCTTTTTATCTTGTGACTAAATGCAAGTTCATTAAATCGATAAAAAAAATATTTCACTTCTCTAAAAAATTAGAATATGTACAATTTTCTTCATGCTATGTATGTGTGTACATGCGTGTATATGTTTATATACGTATGTATATGTAAAGTACATGTATGTATATGTATATGTGTGTATATATTTGTATATGTATGTATACAGGGTGAGCCACGGTGGGTGGAGTATTAGAAGTATATGGAGAATGGATCAACCGATTGCTTTGAAATTTTGGCTACCACGATAATCGAGTATGATCTCTTCAACTAAAATATTTTCGAAAGTGCGGTGTTGCCACTTATACGTAAAACTGGCAACATCTTCGTTATTTTAAATGGAATACCCTGTATATTTTTGCGTTTTTTAAATCGTCGTCTCTTTCTGAGTAACTTTTATTAATATTTCCCTATACCTATCTCAAGCCGTTTTCGAGATAATAATTCTTTTCTGTATTTATTGCCAAAAATTTGACTTTCAGTAAATCGTGTTTTCTCCTACCTACGCAGTAATTAAAAGATAATTTTTTAGTTGCGGCTAGGCAAGGCCTGGGGCATCTCCTCCATTAATCAAATGTTTCGAATATCATACAGGGTGAGTTAGAGAACGCTTTCTACAAGTGACTAAGAAAAATGGACGAAAGTCAATTTTTTTAAATGGAATGCGCTGTATATTATCACTGATTCGGAAAGGCGATACATTTGCCTCTTTAAAAAGGTAATATACTCTATACCTAATGCACACCGTTTTCGATTTATGGGCACTTTTCTGTAACCTTACCAAGAATATTAGTCTTCTGGTATATCGTAACGGGTGGGCCATGAAATTTTTGTTTTGTCATTTTGTAATGACAACAGATGTTATTTTTCTAAATAAATTTTACGTTAGTGATATTTGCACCTAATTTGAATAGTTATGTAGCACAAATATGGCAGAAAATAATTATACAAACACGGTTTTAATTGATTTGTTTATTATCCATGGAGAGTGCAATAAGATTATCAGCAGAACTTCAGCAGAAGATTTAATGAGAAATATCCGAATTTGCCGCAGATGAACAACAGAAAGTTTTTTACGAATTCAGAGGAATTTTATAAATTTTGGTTCGTCATTAAGAGAAGCAAGAAATTTATCTAACCTGTGACATCTGACGAGGTAAATGAAATCAATGTGCTAGCATATTTTCATACAAATCCCCAGTATTCCATACGTTGTGCTGAGCGGGATTTAGCATTGCCATATTCATCCATTCGAAGAATACTAGCAAACCATAAAATGCATAATTACAAATTTACAAGAGTCCAATTTCTCATGCCTCAGGATTATCTACAGAGAATAGAATTTTATGAAATGTTACTTGTACGTATGCAAGAGGACTCCAATTTTTTAAAGAAAATTATATGGACTGATGAATCAAAATTTCCTAGGGAATAAAATATTACATATTCGACGAAAAATTGAATTCCAGAAAATATTTAGATATAATTAGAACAATTGTGGAAGACTTCCTTGATATTATGTCAATTGAAAAATATATAATTTGTTGGTATCAACTCGACGGGGCTCCTGCACATTGTACACACGAAATTAGTATGGAGTTGGACCGCTTTTTTCGATGATTGTTGGATTAGACGTTTGGGACCGTGGAATTGGCCTCCGAGGTCCCCTGACCTTACCTCGTTAGATTTTTATCTTTGGGGTACTCTTAAAGACAGAGTTTATGAAACTCCAGTCCACAACAGGGAAGAATTAGAACGTCGAGTGATTCAAGAGATTGAAAACTTGGACCCCGCTGAAATAAGAGCTGCTACAACAAACGTCGTCCATCGTCGTATACAAAAGTGTCTGGAAGTTAACGGTCTACATTTCGAACAATTATAACAATATTTTTAAGATTTTTGTATTTATTACTGTTATTGGTATTATTTGTTATTGCTACTTAGACTTTGTTACTGTGGTTAGTTATTATTTTTTCCTAATACTGACACTGTTATTGTTCTCTTAATGATGAACCAAAATTTATAAAATTCCTTTGATCTGCGGCAAATTCGGATATTTCTCATTAAATCTTCTACAAGTTCTGCTGATAATCTTATTGAACTGTCCATGGATAATAAACAAATCAATTAAAACCGTGTTTGTATAATTATTTTCTGCCATATTTGTGCTACATAGCTATTCAAATTAGGTGCAAATATCACTAACGTAAAATTTATTTAGAAAAATAACATCTGTTGTCATTACAAAATGACAAAACAAAAATTTCATGGCCCACCCGTTATGATATACCAGAAGACTAATATTCTTGGTAAGGTTACAGAAAAGTGCCCATAAATCGAAAACGGTGTGCATTAGGTATAGAGTATATTACCTTTTTAAAGAGGTAAATGTATCGCCTTTCCGAATCAGTAATAATATACAGGGCATTCTATTTAAAAAAATTGACTTTCGTGCATTTTTCTAAGTAACTTGTAGAAAGCGTTCTCTAACTCACCCTGTATGATAATCGAAACATTTGATTAATGGAGGAGATGCCCCAGGCCTTGCCTAGCCGCAACTAAAAAATTATCTTTTAATTACTGCGTAGGTAGGAGAAAACACGATTTACTGAAAGTCAAATTTTTGGTGATAAATTCAGAAAAGAATTATTATCTCGAAAACGGCTTGAGATAGGTATAGGGAAATATTAATAAAAGTTACTCAGAAAGAGACGACGATCAAAAAACGTAAAAATATACAGGGTATTCCATTTAAAAAATAACGAAGATGTTGCCAGTTTTACGTATAAGTAGCAACACCGCACTTTCGAAAATATTTTAGTTGGAGAGATCGTACTCGATTATCTTGGTAGCCAAAATTTCAAAGCAATTGGTTGATCCATTCTCCATATACTTCTAATACTCCACCCACCGTGGCTCACCCTGTATAAATGAATATGTACTACATATATGTATGTATAGTGAAAAGATAGTTTTAACTGACTAGTTAAGCAAGAAACTAGAGAATTATTGAATCGCAGTCAGTAACAATAAACGATATCGGCCAGAAAACGTTTAACTAATACTCTTTGTTATTGTCGAGCTTTTTGGAATTTTTTTAATTTCCTTTATCAAGACATTTAACTTGAGGTTAAATAGTAAAACACAGCGTCATTACATAACATTAAATCTTCTAAATATTAAAATACTCTCACTATCCGTGACTAAGTAAACACACACATTAAACAAGATAGGGGTTCAAAATAAAACAAAGAAGGTTTAGTGCCATATCCCCAAAAAAAACAACTATGCAGCTACGGACACGTATTTCGGAGTTATTGCCCCTCATCAGCATAACGTAGCTAAGGAATTGGAACTACGATGAGATAGATCAGGAACAAGAACTAAAATAAGGCTGGAAAGTACAATACACAGTACTCAATTAGTGCCTTCATGTTCCCATGTGCCACATTTGGGGCCTCGATGAGCACAGTCATCACACAGAGCTCTATGTGTACTGCTCATTTCCACCTAGCACATACAAACAAAACAAGATAGATTTATTGGGGTTCAAAATAAAACAAAAGAAGGTTTAGTGCCATATTCTCCAAAAGGAAACAATTATGCAGCTACGGACACGTGCTTCGGAGTTATTGCCCCTCATCAGCGTAGCGTAGCTAAGGAATTGGATCTACGATGAGATAGATCAGGAACAAGAACTAAAATAAGGCTGGAAAGTACAGTACACAGTACTTAATTAGTGCCTTCATGTTCCCATGTGCCACATATGGGGCCTCGATGAGCACAGTCAACACACAGAGCTCTATGTGTACTGCTCATTTCCACCTAGCACATACAAACAAAACAAGATAGATTTATTTATTGGGGTTCAAAATAAAACAAAGAAAGTTTAGTGCCATATCCCCAAAAAAAAAACTATGCAACTACGGACACGTGTTTCGGAGTTATTGCCCCTCATCAGCGTAGCGTAGCTAAGGAATTGGATCTACGATGAGATAGATCAGGAACAAGAACCTTCTTTGCTTTATTTTGAACGCCAATAAATCTATCTTGTTTTCTTTGTATGTGCCAGGTGGAAATGAGCAGTACACATAGAGCTCTGTGTGTCGACTGTGCTCATCGAGGCCCCATATGTGGCACATGGGAACATGAAGGCACTAATTGAGTACTGTGTACTGTACTTTCCAGCCTTATTTTAGTTCTTGTTCCTGATCTATCTCATCGTAGATCCAATTCCTTAGCTACGCTACGCTGATGAGGGGCAATAACTCCGAAACACGTGTCCGTAGCTGCATAGGTGTTTTTTTGGGATATGGCACTAAACACACATTAAACTTTCTACTTAAAAACATTTATTGTTAAGAATATTTAAACATATCAATTTTACATTTTACTATCGGCCGAAACAATGATTTTACTATAGTTGTGTTAAGATATGTGATTAGTAATGTACTGCTTTTATATGTATTTATGTACAGTTTATTTTAAACTTATTTGTAACAAAAAAACGTCGGCTTCCTTGATCCCTTTACAGCCTTCAAAGAAGCAGACATTTTTTTTTTGCAAATAAGTTTAAAGTATATTTTATGAATGCTGACCACGGGTTATAAATAATTAATCTCATTAGTTATAAAGGAGGAAGAATTCCAATATGAAAATACCAATTATTTTTTAACCAGTCTGTTTTGGTGAATACATTTTTGACTATTTCACGGAATTATTTGAAATCTATTTAGCGTACATTTTAAGCCGTTATTTTTTTTTATTGTAGTTTAAATATCAACAATTTAAACTATTTAAACCGTTTTATCCCTTGATTTGACCAACCGTGTGTTCTCCTTGAAATGTGGGAAAATTTTTGAGTAATTACCTAACACAGTTTCTTTGGCTTTATCTACAGGGCAGTCTATATAGTAATTTATAAGCCAGGCTATTCCGGCTGATAGCCATGCGGCTTCTATTAACATCACAGCTGAAAAAAGAAAAGCGATATCATAAAATATATGAACACTAAAGAAAATTAAATGAATTAAACATTACAGATAATAACAGATTTTATCTGGGAGAGGCTGAGACAGCGAACACACACCCAATATTAATTTATACCTAAAAAAATACACACAGTATAGGATCAAAACCTTTGACTCTTGATCGAGAGTCCAATACGCTTGACGTTTTACCACGCAGTTGTACCTACCAAATCGTTTATAGGCAAATAAAAACTATATAAACACCATTTTAAACAGTTAACTCTCTCCATATTTCTTTCTCACATCTCCCCCCCCTTGACTACATGTTATCTCCCTACGTTGGAATTCAAAGCTACAAATCAGTAATACTAATATTACACTAGACTTAAACAGCGTATCAGCGCGCCAATATCCCTTGCTGTAATGATGGCCTTGGATAACAGGGGTCGTACAGGAGTATTACTCTTTACACATATTCATCGATGATGGCCTGGATCAAGTTCTGTAAGAGCTGAGCCAGCTCCTTCAACGGAGGTGTATAATACACAGGGCGCAGTTATTTTGGTACTTTTTCACAATTTGACGGGATTGAACGAAATGTCGCGTATCATTCCTAATTTTTTTCCATAAAACTGTACTGGCGATGAATATAGAATTCTTTATTAGTACCATACTTAGTTATTTCAGTGCAGTAGACTATGAATAACAGGGACTAAAGTGAATCGATCTACTGAAATGCGTCAGTTCGATAAATATAAAGAAATAATAACAGTTTTCACACACTCTGCCTTCTTTTGGACAAGTCTTTGAATAAAATGTAATTATAGCATTTCTTTATTAACAAAATTGTTATTAAAATCAAATTACATCAGCTTCAAAATAAAATGCCAACTTACTTAGTCTGAGGTAGAGTATATACTGCATGGAGGACCTTTTTCCTGTGTCGAGTATGCTTCCACGCATGGCCACTACACAAACGCATATTTCGATGGCCATGGACAGTATTAAAATGCCCAGGTATCCCAAGACAAGGCCCCATAGCAGCAGGACGCACTGTACGCTTCGATCGTACTCGACTAGGAAGAGAACAACACCCAGTATAATGGTCCTGAAACAAGAAGAAAATAACAAAATTATTTTTAAGGTTTGCGTAACGCATCATTATATTGGAGAGAGTTTTGAAAGTAGAGGTAAAGAACACCGAAAATCAATTTTATATAATACTAAAAATACAGGAATACGAAAAAATTTCATCATGAATAATCATGTTATAGATGATACATACAATATTGGTTTAATATAAACGGAAATAAAAAAACACCGCAGACCTTAAAAAAATTCATTCAAAGCAATTCGCTTAAATATCACTAGTGATAAACAAAAGTCGTCATTTTTAAGAAGCTTAAATAAATATCCAAAAGCTGTGTTTGTTGTACTGATCGATCCACAATTCTATAGCACATAGGAATAACATGCAACAGTCGTCAGCTGTATTAATGTAAGAAAATAACTTCAAATCATCAGCATAAAGTAGGTTTTTACATTGCAGGTCTATGATGATATCATTCACAAATATAACAAAAAACAGGGGCTCAAACACAGAGCCCTGAGAGACGCCAGAAGTAGTCGTGTTATTGACAGACTTGAAACCACGATACTGTATATAGTGTGTCCCATCCAAAAGTAGGCACCCTAAATAACATTGGAGATAAGAATTTTTGGAAAAATTGGTGAAACACGTCGATCCTGTTTCCAAGGGGAACATATTTTAATGTAATACTTGTGTACCTATCATCATCCCCCTACCCTACACAGCCACCCCCTCAAAAAATTCAAATGGTAAGGGGGGTCGAGTGATACATCTTTTTGAAAGGTCTTTCAATTCCCTACATAACTGTGTCTTTTTTTTTAACTTTTATCGATTCGTTCTTAAGGAAAATAATTTTATTTTTGATGATTACACACAATCGAAATCGTTTAAAAAATCTAAAATACACGGCACTGGGTATTGGAATTTATAAAAAAAAACTACATTCTTTAGTGTTTTCAAATCAACACGAGTTTTTTTCGACAAAAAACACTTTCCTTGTCCGTTTAGTTTTAGAATAATAAAAGACTCATAAGTATTTGACAGCCCTTGAACATTAATTTGTTCACAACCAATTTTAAATCGAGATACATTTTACCAGAGTGAGTTCGCAAAATGGTTTATACCCTTCAGGAGAGAATAGAAATTGTCAGCATTTATTTATAAACGATAATTGTGCTAGAGCTACGGGGCGCATATTCAATAGAAATCACCCAGATAGAAGGGTTGGTTCTCAGTATGTTTTACAATTATTGACAAAATTTATGGAAACAGGTTCTGTAGGAAACAAAAAGCATGAACCTCAGCGACCGATTAGGAATGAAACAGTCGAAGTGGCAGTTCTGGGTCATTTGCAGATGGATAATACTCAATCGATCAGAAAAGTAGCTGAGGCTTCCGGTGTATTACGAAGCAGTGTTCATCGAATTGTAAAGGCCCACAAATTTCATCCATATAAATTTAAATTGGTACATGAATTAAACGAAGATGATCCCGATCGTCGGCTTGAATTCTGTGAGATTTTTTAGTGAACAATTAAACGGTACTGCTAATCTACTGTACAATACGTGTTTTTATGATAAATTGACATATCAGTTAAATGGGGAGGTATACAGGCACAATTGTAGGTATTGGAGTGAAACCAATCCACATTTGTTCATGGAAACTCATACCCGAAGGCCTCAGAAGTTAAATGTTTGGGCTGGCATCTTAGGGGATCACATTTCAGGCCGTTTTTTATTCCTGGCAATTTAAATGGCGAAAGGTACCTCGATCTGTTAGAAAATAACATCGACCCAATGATTACCCAAATCCTCGAAGAAGACGATAATCTTTTAGAGGGCGAACTGTTTTTTCAACAGGATGGGGCACCCCCACATTTTGCTATAGCAGTCCGTCAATTTTTGGATAATCGATTTCCTGAGCGATGGATTGGAAGAAGAGGTCCTGTGCAGTGGCCCGCTAGGTCATCCGATTTAACTCCCTTGGATTTCTTTCTGTGGGGACATTTGAAATCGAAGGTATTTGCAACAAAACCGCATCTCTGGAATAGTTACGTGAAAGAATTGTTCGAGAATGCCGTTTATTGACTCCAGATGTATTCAGAAATGTTCGTACAGAATTTCAAGACAGATTATACTGCTGTATGGAAGTCGGTGGGGGTCATTTTGAACAATACATACGATAATTTAAACTGCTTCTTTTATTTTTATTTCCCGAACCTAAAATAATGAAACAATTATTTCTCAGGAACGAATCGATAAAAGTTTAAAAAAATACACAGTTATGTAGAGAATTGAAAGACCTTTCAAAAGATGTATCACTCGACCACTCTTTGCCATTTGAATTTATTGAGGGGGTGGCCGTGTAGGGTAGAGGGATGATGATAGGTATACATGTATTACATTAAAATATGTCCCCCTTGGAAACAAGGTCGACGTGTTTCACCGATTTTTCAAAAAAATGTTATCTCCAAAGTTATTCAGGGTGCCTACTTTTAGTTGGGACATCCTGTATACTGTTCTCGCTGATTTAGGTAGAAGCAAAAAATACTCATAAACTGTTAGCAGGTCTGTACTCGGCAAATTTCACCGTGATACAAAAATTATCTTGGTCAAAGGTGGTCATGGATTCTAAAATAATTGTTGAAGCTAGTGTCATACATTTATACTAATCATATATTGATCGTCAAAACCATTTAAGCTTGTTCTAAATTAATACAAAACTATGTTATTTATAACTCATTTAAAGTAAACAACACAGTATGTAATTTTACTAATTTTGTATTTTCTTTAATTTACAAAATATCAATAAATACTAGACGTAATACCTAAATAGGTACCAACGTTGAAATCCCCTCAATTTATTTAATTACATATTAAATAAATTTGCCAACACACACTTCTTCATGATTTATAAATTTGTATCATACTAAGTGAAGTGATTTAACTTTAATTGCGATTGCCCACTAGTAAATCTTTACCCCATAAATGGAATTTCTTCTTCAGGCCGTCGTGCACACTATTGGCAGACCGGTTTCTGGTTTTCACCTTCATCAGTGCGAAGTAAGTATATACACAATGACAGCAAGAGAAATTTCAGAATCACTAGTCTCTACATGAAAGTAGAAGTTGAAGTCAACTCCATCTACCATTATCAGTCGCAATGTAATATAAATTGGATAGACGACCGACAAGCGATGAGTAGATATTTTTTTAAATTGGACGTTCCGTAGTTACGTAGTCCCAGCAGTTTTATATCTTTCTCCAAATACTGAATAATGTCTCTTTCAGTCTAGCTTTTAACGAATTAAACTGGAAAATTTTATATGAATTATTTAAAAAAATGGTAAACGTAGTCGCATTTATTTGTGCGAAACTTCTCTGCTTAAAATACATGGTACATCCTTATATAAAAATATTGTATTGTGAAAAAAATTAAATGTAAAAATGTCCCATTTATTATATGCCAAAATGGAATAAAATTTACATTTGACTCCGGGGAAAATGTTAAAATTTACGTTTCCAACTATCTAGCATTTAGATGAAACTTTTTTAAAATCCTAAGGGCATCTGGAATAAGCTATTAACTGAGAAGAGTCTTGATGAAATTTTAATAAAATATCGACTTTTCTTATGAAGGGTGTTTCGCCCAATAATATATCTAGGAAATCTCCCTTGCAACCACTGTCAAGTGGAAATCTCCCCATTGCGCTTATATCTCATCAATTTTATACAGATGATACTATTACGAAATGTGTTCTTGTTTCTGTATTGGCATTCCTGTTCAGTTGCGTGTCTACATACCCGGGAAATATGTTGCCGTCAATTTATTTTGCCATTTTCTTCTGATGAATTTACACCATTTGTCCCTTTTATTAATCATATTTCTTTGAAAGTAAACGAAAACATAAATCTTGGTGTTTTGAGATTTAAAAATAAAAAATACAGAGTGACTCATTTTCAAGGACGAAATTTTTTTAAGTATTCCTGTGTTATATAATTCCCCTTTCTTAACTTACATACAATATTGTTAGAATATTGTCTGTTCATTTTTATATACGTTATCAAGTATCATATGATTTGTTTAAAAATATAACATCTAGAGAACGTTTTTAGCACAAATTAAATTATTAAAATTATTGTCCAAGTTATTTATGGCACTTTTCTCTTCTTTCTGATTATATATATATATATATATATATATATATATATATATATATATATATATATATATATATATATATATATATATATATATATATATATATATATATATATATATATATATATATATATTACGATGACCAAACCACACCCTGTATAATATACAGAGTACATAAGAATAAAATTATGTTTATAATAATAAAAAGAAAGTAATAGGGATATTTTGCCAATACTAAAGCAAAGAAAGACTCTATAATTTAAATTAAAATGATAATTTTGAGTGGTATGAGAGCCCAATTTCAGTGAGAGACACTTACGTTAACTTTATGCATATCAAATAGGTAAAATTTGTAATAAATGTTGTTAAACGCTTGATATAAACACCTCCCGTGTGGTAAATGAACTGTATGTTATTATGTTATGGTATAAAACATTGTTTCTATATAGAATAAGTATCAGAAGGACTATTGTGTATAGCATGGCAACCAGAGCCAGAACATTATTGATTTTAGGTACCAAAACCTTTGGATAACCTGAAAAAAAAAAATAAAATTTTATTGTTATTAATTAAAATTATGAACTTTGTTAAAGACAAATATAATAAAGTTAGTCATAGAATAGCTACAAGTATGATAGCAATCATGAACACTGGAAAAAAAGTGCTATAAACTACTTTCATAATTTGGGTAGCGTAAACTCTACGATATCTGAGTTTTCAATCATTTCTACGAAGTAAGTGCATCGTCTAACTTTAAAACTTTACAAAAGTGAAAGAGACTCACCTTGTGAGCTAGTACAACGATATAGCATCAAAATGTAAAGACATTTAAAAGGTGTATGTGTAAATTATGTCCAAGGAGGTACATAACTTTGACAAATATGAAGGTTTTTCTAAAATAAAAACCATTTGTTGAACTTTTTATAGCTATGTCAGAAGAATAGCATCTATTTATTGTTTCCAGTCAGTTAGTTTTAAGTAATTTGTTGTATTTGAAAAGTTTCCAGCCAATGAGGTTTAACGAAGTCCTAAAACGAAAGGCAAAGTAAAATAATGTTTTAAATGTATTTAGACATGCAAATATGGTGTTGATTTGTTCATTAGTTCTTAAAGTAATCTCTGGTATGTGGTTTAGATGATTGTAATTAGTTATATAAGAGAATTTGTTAAAAATTGTTGCAATTGTAATTTTTCTAAATATTCACAAAAGGTCATAGTATGGCATATCAAAATAAAGCTAATCATCTCTATATCTTTATTCAATAATAAAATTAGATCCATAAGGTATAATAATGAAATAAAAAGAAAATTAAATTTTCATATTTAAAATTTCAAAAATCAAGTGTCATGATTTTTGGAGAAACGTCAGATTAGGCCAATAAAAAAGGTCATATTTAACCACTTAACTAATATAAAATTTTGAATTTATGAAAAATTTTTGTTAGTTTACAAAAATTTGCGGTGACTGAACCACAATCATATTTATTTTATTTAATCCACATTAGATTCTGTTTGAAAAGGATATAACAGTTCAACATGAAACTTTCCTCGTATAATATCATTCTCACAGTTTTTTAATTCGTAAGTATTTTCATTTAAAACAGTTTTAAGTACATAGGGACCCTCATATGGCGTTTGTATTTTTGCACATACATTATTCTTATAATCAGATACTTTCAAACGTTTAACAATTTCTTTATCTCCTGCTTTAAATTTTACCCTCTTTTTAATCTTGTAGCCTAAATATTTCAAAGTTCTAAAAATTTGATTTAATTTTTTCTGTTTTAGGGTACATGATTATATCCTCGATACAATGAATACAAAACTATCGTACTTGTCTACAATATCCGATTGTAAACCAAATGGTACAACTTTAAATTGAAGAATATGTCCATCAATGGAATTTAAATTTCTTGCATCTAAACATAAACGTATCGTTTCGTCTTTCTTTTTGACAACGACTATAGGATTAATGTAATTAGTTTTAGCTGATTCTATTATGTTAGCATTTATCATATTAGTTAGTTCTTTTTGTACCTTTTCTTTATATTTAAATGGAATAGGATAAGTTTTACTTTTAAAAGGTTTGCTTTCATCTACTTCTAGTTTATGCATATAGCCATTTGCTACTCTTGGCTCAAAATTAATTAATGAAATATGTTTTTGTAACAGATTTTGTACTATTTTATCATACTGGGCTTGACAATTTAATATTATTTCTTTGGGCTTATTAAAACTTGTATTTAAGACATACGTGTTTATTACCACTGTATGCTTACCGCAATTCACATTCACACTATTGGCTTTTTCGCCATTTAATTCATCATTTTTATCATCATCATTGGCGCGTTTGCCATTTACCTCATTATTAATTACCGCAATATTATTTTCAGCTCGTTTGCTGCTCACATTATTCATATTAAATATGGGTATTTTTTCACCCTCAACCATTAATATTTTATCACCCAATTCTATTTTTGCCCTTAACTCTGTTAAAATGTCTTCACCTAGTATTACATCATAATTCATATCTGAAATAATCACAAAATCATTTTTAAATGTTTGATTTTTTAATCTCAAAAGTAGTATTTAATATTTTATTACATTCCGCAAACTTTTTGCCATTAGCATTAACCAATTTAATCTTAGATATCCTTATACATTTATTATTTTTATTCAATTGTGTATTATAAACCTTTTCATCCAATAAACTTATTTCAGAACCCGTATCATTTAGTGCATTTAATTTAATATTATTTATTTTAATTTGAATTACAGGTAATTGACTAACTTTTACATTTTGTGAAATTAGACCATTCTCGTTTCCTATAAACTCACGCATATGTTCGTACCTAGTATCTATGTTTAAAATTTCCTTAACTAAAAATCCTGATTTCCCGTCCTAGTATGTATTTGTGCAGTCGTTTCAATCTTATCAAAATTAGCTTGCGAATATTCATTTTCCCGTTTATCCTTCTTTATATTTGTATTTGCCACTTGAGCATAAGTCCGTTCATCTGTCCGCGTATTTTCATAGGAATTTCTCCTATCCCCCCATCTAACTTGCTTTCTTTCATTTCTTTGATTCGCTTCATTTGTCCTTGACCTATAATTTTCCTGTCTTTTAAACTCATTACCCCCACTATAGCTTCGCATGTCCCTATTCTCATTATCTGTTTTATAATATTTATCTTTGTCCCTTTTCTCATAAAAATCCCTGTTATTTTTACCTCTATTTTGATAGAACTCATTTCCATTATTATAATTATTTCTATTGTTAGAAAAATTATTTCTACATTGATAGTTGTAATTTTGCCCCGATTGATTATTATTTGTATAAAAATTTTGCCTATGATCATCTATTTCACGTAGATATTCTATCAGCTCATCTAAATTTCCTATTCTTTGCGTAATTATAACATTGTATATGTCACTAGTAAAATGTCTTGCTAAATAACGTACCATTTCCCCTTCTGAAAATTTAGGTTCTAAATGCCTAACATTATAAATTTTCCTCATAACGTATTGCTCCCTACTTATACCACCTTTTTCATTATATTTTCCATTGAACAAATTTTGTCTTACCTTTTGTTGAGTGTACTCACTCCAATATTGTTTTAACAGTAAAACTTCAAACTCATCGATTGTTTGAAACTTACTTTCGACCAATTGGAACCAATAATCCGCCTCACCTTTAATCATGTTTTGTATGTGCATTTTTAAATCAGCTTTGGGATGTAATGTACCCATGTGCTGTCTTAACCTGGTCATAAAAACTTTAGGATGTATCCTATTGTCCCCGTAAAAATAAATTTCCGTTTTACCGGTTGCATATACCTGTCCTTGTCCTTGTGGAATCACCCTTGTATTCTCTTCTAATAGCCACGTATTCTCTAACATCTTTCTATCCAGTTCTTTTAATTTCGTGTCATATATTTCCCCATGCTTTTTCAAAGTTTTCCCCATTTCACACATTCCTCCATCAACTATTTCCTCAACATTACTCCTAATTTTTGCTCTCAACTCTTCTGTACTTTCCAAGATTTTAGTGTCTATTTCTTCCCCAGTAATTTTTCTCATGTTTTCCCATTTGTATTCTAACTCTTCCATTTTCTTTTTCAACTCGTGGTTGTTTTCTTCTATCTTCTTAAATTTTTCTTCCATTGTCTTCCCCAAATTCTCTTCCAACTTGATCATGTTCATGTTAATATTTCCTATGTTTTCTTCCATATGTGTGTTGTTCTGGGCCATTTGTGTGTTTATTCCCACTACCATTTCCATTAGTCTCTGGAGCATTGAGTCATTTTCTGCCCTGTCGCCACTTTGTTGGCTTGTACCAGCAACTTGATTTGTGTCCTCCATTTCTTTACCAGATCTTAATTTCATAAATAAAACAAATACCTGTGATTGTCGCTGTTTGGGAAATAATAAAAAATGGACACAAAATACAGAATTATAGAATTATGTTTCGAAATTGTGCTGTTATTTAAAATTTTAAAATTTTGCCAGATACTAAATACAAATACTGTTTTCGGCGTTTCGCCAATCGCCCCACGTTGCTGCGACAATTTTTTATATATATTTTGTGTGATGTTTTTTGTTTTTAATAAAAAATGTTGTTGTTTGTTATTTTTATTTTGAGACTCTTTATTATTTTTACCTCTCCTCTCAGGGTTCGGGCAGGTTCCTGGCGATCAAACTGAAGATATAATGTTACAGCCCAATTTCAAATAAAACACACCTTCACAGATTGCAAACAAAAGAATTTATTTTCAAAATTTCCGATATGGTTTAGAAAACGTAAATGTCTTAAAATTAAAATGAAATGGCCTTTATTTATGATCAGATCTGTTATTATTATAGCTGCTATTAAGTCGTCGAGTACCTAGGGTTTATTGTGGTTGTACTTACGGCGATTTCTTGTACTTCACGTTATCGCAATCTCTGTCGAATTACGCTTCTGCTTATTGTTGCTCAGTGCTTTTCGATCCTTCCTCCGTGGCAAATTTCAGGTTCATCAAACTTCAGTAACAATGGCTGCACGGTTCATTGGATTTGTACTTTCGTAGCACGACACTATATTTATTTAATAATCAGCAAACTTTTATTTACGGTACGTATTTACCTTTACTAATTTACTCAAAGCACATTTACTATTCTATACAAAACTTCTTGGTTATTGCAACTAGAAATTTCTCTTCTATTCCACTAAGAATTATTTTATGATATTCATAAAATTTAATTTTTGTTGTTTTAGGTTTAGAAACCCTGTTTTAATAATTTGGAGCTTGAGTATGGACTTCCTTTGAAAATATAAATTTACAATTTTTAGGTTAGGAAAACTTCTTATAAAATTTCAATGCTCTTGCTTTCAGCTTTCTATCCATACTAATTCTTAAATATGACCTTTTTTATTGGCCTAATCTGACGTTTCTCCAAAAATCATGACACTTGATTTTTGAAATTTTAAATATGAAAATTTAATTTTCTTTTTTATTTCATTATTATACCTTATGGATCTAATTTTATTATTGAATAAAGATATAGAGATGATTAGCTTTATTTTGATATGCCATACTATGACCTTTTGTGAATATTTAGAAAAATTACAATTGCAACAATTTTTAACAAATTCTCTTATATAACTAATTACAATCATCTAAACCACATACCAGAGATTACTTTAAGAACTAATGAACAAATCAACACCATATTTGCATGTCTAAATACATTTAAAACATTATTTTACTTTGCCTTTCGTTTTAGGACTTCGTTAAACCTCATTGGCTGGAAACTTTTCAAATACAACAAATTACTTAAAACTAACTGACTGGAAACAATAAATAGATGCTATTCTTCTGACATAGCTATAAAAAGTTCAACAAATGGTTTTTATTTTAGAAAAACCTTCATATTTGTTATGTACCTCCTTGGACATAATTTACACATACACCTTTTAAATGTCTTTACATTTTGATGCTATATCGTTGTACTAGCTCACAAGGTGAGTCTCTTTCACTTTTGTAAAGTTTTAAAGTTAGACGATGCACTTACTTCGTAGAAATGATTGAAAACTCAGATATCGTAGAGTTTACGCTACCCAAATTATGAAAGTAGTTTATAGCACTTTTTTTTCCAGTGTTCATGATTGCTATCATACTTGTAGCTATTCTATGACTAACTTTATTATATTTGTCTTTAACAAAGTTCATAATTTTAATTAATAACAATAAAATTTTATTTTTTTTTTTTCAGGTTATCCAAAGGTTTTGGTACCTAAAATCAATAATGTTCTGGCTCTGGTTGCCATGCTATACACAATAGTCCTTCTGATACTTATTCTATATAGAAACAATGTTTTATACCATAACATAATAACATACAGTTCATTTACCACACGGGAGGTGTTTATATCAAGCGTTTAACAACATTTATTACAAATTTTACCTATTTGATATGCATAAAGTTAACGTAAGTGTCTCTCACTGAAATTGGGCTCTCATACCACTCAAAATTATCATTTTAATTTAAATTATAGAGTCTTTCTTTGCTTTAGTATTGGCAAAATATCCCTATTACTTTCTTTTTATTATTATAAACATAATTTTATTCTTATGTACTCTGTATATTATACAGGGTGTGGTTTGGTCATCGTAATATATATATATATATATATATATATATATATATATATATATATATATATATATATATATATATATATATATATATATATATTTTATTATTTCCAACAAATACACTCCGGTGTTTACTTTGGTTAATTTGAGTATACATTATGATTATGAATAAAGATCGAGAGTAAATCGTACATTCTAAGCCCGTACGTATCGTATCGTACATAGGTATATAACACGGTGAAAAAAATAGACGGTTTTTCATAAGCACAATTTTAACCCTTTCTGCTGCCGTAACCACTTGCGGCAATATCTGCTTCCCGCAATTAACCCGCAAAATGGTGATTGTCATTTTTTGTTTTTTTCTTTTACTCTAAAATTAAGATTATATTAAACAGAATAAATAAAAACAGTTTACATTAAGTGAAAACTTTATTTTAAATACAAAGATAAGAAATTTTTACCACTAAAAATTTAAATTTTTGGTTTAGTGGAACATCTACATCAATAGGATGACAATTAACAACATTCTGAGCATTTTAAAATTTTCGTCGTCAGAACTGGAGCCATCGTCATATTAATCATTCCTATAATTAATGAATTTCCTCAAAATCTTCTTCATCACAATTCATTAAGATGTTATACAATTCGTCCTTAGATAACCATTTCTGTCTCTGAAGGATAAATTTAGCCCTTTTCAGTAAAAAAACTCACAAAACCGTATGCATCTTGAATAACTGCAATCTTACAAACAAATATTTGCATGACTGGTTGTATGTATTATACATTACATACAGTCGACTCCCGCAGATGACGCCCAAACAATTCTTGTGGATATATCCACTTTCCGCCAGTTCATTTTTTCAGTTATCAGGAAACTGCTGAATGTGTGAAAATAATTTTAAAAGAGTTTTAGGAAGCAATCCCAGTTTCGTATACTATCTGGTATTGTGGATATCCTTATAGATAAAGAGACTTTTCAATATTATATGTACCTACTTCCAAAACTGGCAAGTGTTTAGAATAAAGAGAAATCCTCGTAATATTTTATAGCTGATAGACTATTTACAGACGTAAATATATTTTTTTACTTTCCTGAACGGCTTAAACAAATTCGTACTGTTCATATACCCCATGAATGAATCGCACATATTTTAATGCATTTTGTTCTTGGTTTGTTCTTGAAACAGCAGAGATCCATGTTTTGCACAAACTTTCATCGTCGGAAAAGAAAACACGTGCACTTTCGGCCCATTAACATAATTTACAACCCGATACGCTGCATGTATACGGCATATTTACGAACTTCAATACTGACAATTTAATTCAAAAGCACTAGTTATAGCGTGAAATCTCTCGGAAAAAACAAAAAATAAGCTACAATTTAATTTTAAAACACTAGTTATAGCGTGAAACATCTTGGAAAAACAAATAATAAGCTAGGATGTGCCTAATCCACATGTAACACATACAAATAACTGGCACTCTTGTACTAAACACATGCAACTGCGTGGTAGATTGCTTGGGCCCAGCGGGTGTGATGTAAGCACTGAGGAGTTGTTTTTAGGTGATAGTGGTGAAAGTCGGGCACCTATTCAATAAAAAAATCCAAAATTCATTTCCTAGCACTTTTGTTAAATTTGCACACGACACACTGTAGATTTAATGTACTTTAGTTAAGAGCAATCTTATTAGGTTACTATAAATGAGTAATTACTGTAATTGAACATCATTTGGATACAACAAATTATTCATTCAAGAAATTCATTCAGGGTCGTGGATAATTAGATTTAATTCAGAAATCGTTTAGAATCAGTAATTTAATTAACCAATAAATTCATCAATAAAGAATTAATAATTTAATCCGATAGCGCGGAGCAGAGACGCCAATTTTCATGATTGCTTCCCAGATTATTTTTCTGCAGCTACATTTTTCCGGTTCAAGGAGATATAAGAGGGTTTTTGTTTAAACGGAAGATTACTCGGGTGCCAGTTTATCCTCTTCGTCTCTTTCATCTTCTTATATATATATGGGGATTTAACTGCTTCCACGTCTATTAGCAAAAATCCGACAGACTGAGATTTCCTTCTGATGTACTTTTTGACGTCGAATTATATCCAATATTTTAAAAGATATTAGTACAATTAAATCAAGAGCTAAATTAAAGAAAATTATTTATGTATAAAAAATTATTAATGAAACTTCTACTTTTAGTACCTATGGAGTAAAAAATTATCCATTTTTTTATACGTATATTAATGTCTAGATTTACAAATAATATACATATAACAATAGAGTGTGACAAATACTTAATTTACAATACGTTTGCTGCTATGTCTAAAAGTTGTTTTTTGGTACATACAGTGTGGAAATTAAGTAATGCATAAATTCTGTAATTCCGTTCATATCAATTTTTTGGAAAAAGTCTCGAAGGGGTATAGCGATTTTAACTTCAGCAAATATTTTCAGTCTATTTTCAGTTTCTTATGTCCTTTATTTTTTAAGTCATCGACTTTTTAAATGACAACCTATATTTTTTATTATTGATTTTGGTAGTAGTTTTCATTCCGGTTCCGACCATATAAAATTTTCAATATATTATTATTTGAAAAAATCGAGAAAAGCAGTCTTAAAGTTCAAATAACAAAAATTCATTAAATTGGGAAAATTTATCTAATTGCCTAAGTTTGATGGAAAGTTATCGACGGAACATTCATTTTTATTTTGAAATTATACAAATAGATGTGATACACCGACAACTAGATAAATTCACCCAATTTAATGAATTTTTATTATTTGAACTTTAAGACTGTTTTTCACGATTTTTTTCAAATAATAACTTATTGAAAATTTTTTACAGTCAGAACCGGAATAAAAACTACTACCAAAATCAATAATAAAAAATATAGGTTGTTATTTAAAAAATAAGTCGATGACGTCATAACTTAAAAAAATAAATGATATAAGAAACTGAAAATAGACTGAAAATATTTGCTGAAGTTAAAATCGCTATACCCATTCGAGATTTTTTTCCAAAAAAATTAATATCAACGGAATTACTGAATTTATACGTTACTTAATTTCTACACTGTATATTAATATCACAGAAGCTGTCCACTTCATTAAAATTACTAGATAATGTTTTTAATAAGTGACTAATTGCAGATTAGTTATTGCAGTAAAAAGTTACGTTTTGTCTGGATACTAATCTAGGTACCAGAAATTTTAATTTAGTAAGGATTTCAGAGTAGTCAATTTCATTATGTATAAGTTTATGAATATAAGAAAGGGAGAGCCGCAGATGTGTTTCTTCTTCCTAATCTATTAAACTCGAACCTCTCCACAGAACACTCCATTTCTGTCTGGATACCTTCCATCAATTTTAAATGACAAAATTTTCAAAAATTTTCTCTAAATTATTTCTAAAGCATCCTTTTAATAATATAACGAGGATTCCAGATCACGAGGCCATGTTCGAGTTTTGATCTTACAAGTGAATAACATAGTTTTGAAAGCTTGTAAATTATTTAATTTTTTGCAGCATCTTATTAGGAAATCAAGCATTTTCATTAAATCGATGTACATATTAAATGAGTATAATGATAAAAAGTTATATCCAAGTCTTACATACCATTAATATTATAATATTATAGTTAAATTTAAACGTAGTTTTCCTATTGTGAAAGATAAAGCTTCGCATTTATTAATATTCAATTGAAAATTATTTAATAGGCACCAATCTTGCAATTTACTAAGTTCAGCCTCTAGCCTAGCATAGTCATCTGCGGAATTAATACTATTGAATATTTTAAGATCATCAGCAAAAACAATTCATTACAATTATTAATCTTGTTGCATAAATCATTGATGAAGAGTGAGAAAAGTAGAGGTCTGAGATGGGATCCCTGTGGCACTCCAAAGGTTGGTGAACAGAAGTAGCCCACCCGCTATTAACTGATATTTGTACTTTATTCTTGTTACTTATTTTGACTGTTTAATTACAAATCTCATTTTAATTTTCTGGCTGAATGAATGTGTTTGATTTATAGCAATGATGGAACAAAATAGCTGTATTATTTTTTTTTAAGGGACCACTTTTTTATTGAGAGTACCATAATTTTTTTCCGGCCACTTTAGTACCATATCCAAAGTTATTAGTATTTCAAAGAAGAATAACACACTCTGTAAATCATGTGTTTGATCGTACTGGAAATGTAATAAGAGTTCCTGACGTGAGTGAAATTTAAACTAAAAATTATATAAAGCGAAATCGTACACCAAACTGAGAATTCAATGATATTAGTCACTATACTTAAAAAACCGTTAAATTGGCTTGCATGTTTAGGTAATTTCATAAAAAAAATCTAAAATAAATCAACTGGTTTAAAAGGAAATTCTTTAAAACTCTTCGTAATATATTTTAAAAAGTACACTTATTTAAAAAAAGCAAGTGACTGACTTTGCCGTTTTAACTTCGATCATAAATTTCCAGTGTAGGGCCTTGCGAACGTGTTAACCCATAATGGTACGGACATTTGGTGGTTACATTTCCACAAATAGACATAAAAAAATCCAATTCCCTAGGCCGTTTATCACGAATACAGTTTCAGAGGGCCAGAAGAGGGTGACATCGTGAATTTCAATTCCGACGCATACGTGATCCCACGTTCTCCGGATGGCCTTTAACGTAAAATATTTACATTTAAGTTTATAGTCCGGTCGACGCCACTCTAGTCCCCGTTCCGTTTTTGAACTGAATTTTATTATTTTTTTATGTATTAAACGATAGCTCATGTCGAAATTTAGTAAGAGCACCTTCCTTATGCAGTTTTTAACATTTTTCGGTTTTAAATATCTAAAAAAAATACACCCTCACCCCTTTTGTAACTACCCCAACAAACCATGATATTTAGATAAGAATTTGACAAAATATGTAACGTTATAAAATTAATAAATGGCGGTTATGCCAGCAATATTATTTTTAAATTGTTAGCCAAATACAAAAATTTAACAATGATAGCCAAAATTAATATTTAAAATCAAATGATCTCTAATAAATAAAGTTGACCTATCATAACTGGACTATTATTTGGGGATGGCAATTTTATTGCCTTTGCTCGAATAGTGATTTTATTTGGTAGGATAATGATATTCAAATCCAGAGATCCCTATGTAAAATCAAGAGAAGCTACTAACTTAGTGAATTGAACGAAGATGCATACTGATTTGTTACGGTGGAAGAGTAATTAGGAATCTTAAATTAGGGGTATTTATTACACACGATTTGAATAATTACATTTCAATGGTGCCCCAGGAATTTATTAAATGTGAGTAATTTCTAATTAACATAGTGGGGGTTAGGATGTAATTTACAATATTGTTTCATATAGGATCGTTTTTGTTAGAGAAAATTCTATTCTTATGTTTTTTGTTCGTCTTAAATTTAATTCTAAAATAATACGATATTAACTCGATTATAGATTAGCGTGAAGATGGATGGGTCAAATTGTATTACAGATTCTTCGTCCTAGGTATTATTTGTATCAAATTAAAAAAAATCATTAAGAAATCGTATTTATGAAAAAAACCTTGCTACTCCAGAGAAATAAAACTTCCACTGCGGAATGAGGCTGAATAAGCTGAATTTTTGCAGAGACCTTCGTTTTGATGTTCTAATGAAGCACAGAAAAATCTCATATGCCTACCCTTGTGCGTCTTGAGATATCGAAGGTCAAAGGTCATGAAAATCGGTTTTTCGCGAAAATCTCGCTTCCAGTGCATCTGACGTAGTAAGAACCTATAACAGAACTTACGTAAAATAGTATTCTCTACAAAATTGTTCATATACATTTTTTTTCGTACGACCAACCGTTTTCGAGATATAGCATGATGAAGCGGGAGCGCGCATTCGTAATAGGTAATACTGTATTATACTGCAGAGCTATAAATATAAAAGCACTTTTCTTAATCTGTTAGACTGGAAAATTAAATTCTCATTATTAAAGCCGTTAAAAATTTGTTTATTTATAAAAAAATATATAATAAATAATTAATAACAAAAAATACATTCTTTTCCACACCACGCCTTATGTTTCCTTGCCTTCCTCCTCGTCGGGTTCCACTAGCACCTCGATCAACACATTGTCTTCGTCAGACGCTTCCTCTATATCTGTTGGCTCTATGTCTGTTGACAAAACCTCTTCAGGCTCAAGGTCACTGAAGTCTTCGATGTTTTGCAACTCTGTTGGCGGGTTCAGGCATGCCTGTCCGTGACACTGACCACAAACTTTGGAGCATGGCAGCCCGACTTTTCTACACCCGCACTGCGCACCCCACCCCTTTTTACAATTACAGAATATTGTATTTAATAGTTCGTCTGGAGCAGGTGGCAGTAGTGTTGTTTTCGGCTGTAATATGTCGTTTTTTAAATCCCAACCCCATTCTTCGGGTTGTAGCCAAATCTGTACTTGGTAGTAGACCCGATAAATATGCTGTCGAGCTGCTTCACTGGTAGGTGGAAGGGATGACAATTTAACAGGTCTATTAAGTCGTGTAGCCTTAATGAATTGGGTGTATCTAAATTTGTCAAGGTTCACTTCATCTTTTGGAGCACCATACATAGCTAACAGAAAACGCTTTCCGTTCTGAAATACTGTATCTGACGGGCAGTTTTCTGCTTGAAATATTTGAGCCGAGTGAGTTAAATCGGGATGTTTCTCAAACGGTTGGTCGTACGAAAAAAATGTATATGAACAATTTTGTAGAGAATACTATTTTACGTAAGTTTTGTTATGGGTTCTTACGACGTCAGATGCACTGGAAGCGAGATTTTCGCGAAAAACCGATTTTCATGACCTTTGACCTTCGATATCTCAAGACGCACAAGGGTAGGCATATGTGATTTTTTTTGTGCTTCATTGGAACATCAAAACGAAGGTCTCTGCAAAAATTCAGCTTGTCTGGCCTCATTCCGCAGATGGCCTTTATTTTTACCTTATTTCCCTGGAGTATGCAGTTATGGATACTATTGTCCAAATCTAGATAGGCTAGTATTAATGAGATAAATAAAGCCCTATCCAGACCACAGTAACTTTGTCGACATCTGTTGCCGATTACAGGGGGGCTATTAAAAAATGAATCCGATTTGAAGCTCCATAACTCCGGAGTACATTGAGATATCGATTTGAAACTTTTTTTTCTTCTCAAAAGTTTGAAAGATATTCCTAGCAAATTTTTTAACAAATGTAACTGTCATTGACATTTCGAGTTAGTTGTGAGATTATCATAACTTTGGTGAAGGTTTTGTCCAATTATCTCGAGATTTCTTATAATAATGGCATCTCACGTAACTAAGTCTAACTTAGAGATCATTGCAACTTGTTACCAAGAAAAAAATTGCCGTGGCAAAAGATTTGCGGAAGAATTTCCATGGAAGAGATGAACACTTTCTAGCATAAATCGTGCTATTAGGCGGCTGATAGAAACTGGATCAATTTTTAGAAAACCTGGGAGTGGAAGATTGTAACTGTTACAAATAACCAAAATCCAGAAATGGTACACGAACTGTCTTTGTCAGAAGAAGAAATTCAACTGGGAACTCATTTATCACAATGTAAAATAGCAAACAGATTAAGAATCTGCCATTGATTCTTAGTCTGTACACATTATTCCAAAATGATTAGGCATTAAATGCTACAAACGGTTGTAAACCCCAATAATTTCCCTAACGTAAAAATGCGTCGATCATTACGAGCCTTGCAGCTTTAAAAGGTTTTTACGTTCAAAGTGCCTTCATTCAACAAAAAGCGCCAGTCAACTTGGATGTCTAGTATCCTGCAATGACAAAAGTCGCTTATTTTTTACTAATTTGTAGTTGATAAAAACCAATGCAGATAACTACGTCCATCATTTGCGGCAGTTGATAAAAACCAATGCAGATAACTACGTCCACCATTTGCGAGAGAATCTAATACCTGAAAGGCGCCAACAAGGATTGTTTTTATTTAGGATGGTGTCCTGTCATACAGGACTCTAAGAACACAACACGCCATCCTTTATTTAAGCAACTCAGTGGCCACCGAATTCTTCTGAATGTAATCTATTGGTTTATTCAGTATCAAATCCATTACATGAAAAAGTGTATGCCCAAAAACGGGAACCGTTTGTCAACCTGGAAGATCCGCGTCGTCGAATAAAAAGAAGTGACCAAAAGTGTCCTCAAATTTAATCGGAGATGCTATTTTACAATTTAAACATAGGCTAAAAGTAATAAATTTGAAGAATGGAGGTCCAGTACAACATGTTTCTAAGTAGTAATATAAAAATATCAATTTAAATTTTGAAATTACGTATAATTGTTTTTTTTTTTTAACTGAAAATAAAAAATCGTTATTTGCTTGTTTTAAATTTGATTGAAATGCCTCTCAACCTTTGTCTGTAAGAGATAAAAATTTCAAATCGATATCTCAATATACTCCGGGGTTATGGAGTTTCAAACATGATTCGCTTTTTAATAGCCACCCGGGTATCATCAAAATCAGCACGTTTGTATAATTGTTACCGAAATGTCGGTAATATACGTTACCGACATTGTCGACAACAAAATTTTGTTTTCCATTTTCGCTCTATATTTTATGAAAGACTGAATTGACGGTAACGTGTTTTGGTTTCGGTGTATGTTATATAATATTATATGCCTCCTGGAGGCAGTGAATTATTTTTCGTACTTATTTTCCCAGTCGGTATATATGTTTTAATCTGTTCTCTTAGTGACAAAAAACAAGAATTTTTTAATCTGGCTAAAATTTTTGGATGGATTCAAAAAATAAAAATAAAATACAAGTCCACTTATTTTCCCAGTCATAAATATTTTACATTTACTAAAGTGGAATATTAAGTTTATGAAAATAGCAGTCTGGCTTATCTCAGATAGCGGAAAGTGAGTCTGGCTGAAAATTTGCGGATTCAAAAAATTTGACCGATTTTGCGGCTCCGTAACCCTTATTTTTCCAGGCTTGAAATTTAGCATATAAATTGTTATAATCATAAACTGTAATTAAAAATAAGTCTGGCTGATTTACGAAATTAGCAAATAAGTCTGGCGGCATCCTCAAAATGGGGAAAAATAGAAAATTTTTTGCTCTTATTTTCCCGGGTTTGAAAATTTGTCACATGATAGATTATATTATATTTTCATAGAAAATATACATCTGCCTGACATTTACAATCACGAAGGCCTTGCCAGACACAAGCCAGGTAGTTAAACGAGGAGCGGAATAGCAGCATGTGCGTATTTAGGTAACGACGCTGGAATGCGAGTTACCTGAGAACTTGAAATTAGTATTGATGATATTGACGACAGATGCGAAAAAGATGATGCTGATGATAATGAATATTATGAAAACACTGATAGCAATGGCGAAGGCGAAATTGATGAAGATGAAGACGAAGACTTCATTTAATTTATATTTAATTATAATAATATTTTTCATTAAAATTTATGATTTCGTTAATAAATATTCTTCAACCTGCCCCATCATAATTCTGTACTCTGTGTTTTTTTGTATTTCATTGTTTACTGCTCTCATAAAAAATAATGTACGTATGACACTAATCACCTGTATAATCGAACGTGCCGAATTTAGGGCGCCTGACGATCATTAGACGAGTCTGGCAAGGCTTTGGGGGTGTTGCACATTAGTCAGATTGTATTTTAAGCTGTTATTATAATATAGGTCATCGTCTGATAAATTTTCATGACTGCGAAAATGAGGGAAATTTTTTTGATGAAAACTTTTCAGTTTTTCACCTGCCAGACATATTATCCATACTCACAGATTAGCCAGACTATTTTTTTTACTTACCTTCAGTATACCTCTTACTACTAGAACTATTTTTATCAGTGGAAAAAAAAGTGTAGTGTATTCGTATGTTCTGACGCATTTTCCGCCTCAACCCATCGGAACCCCCCCTAAATATATATGAATTTTGCTTTAAATTACTATCCTACTATATAAATTCTATCCATGTTTGCTGACTGGGAAAATAAGTACCGAAAATCGTCACTGCCTCCTGTAATATGTGTTTGAATTTTGTCATCAACATTTCATAAAAATTATTGCCGTTAATGTCAACAACAAAGTTGTTTTAGTCTGGATGGGACTAACAGGTTATGCATTCTGTTCTTGACGTATAATATACAAATGTGGACAATTTTATTAACACTTTTACTACAAACTCCTATTTTTCCTTATTTTCCAATTGTTACTTTCTAGAAAATTGGTTATTTCACCTTCAACAAATTATATTAAATAATTAAATTTCTATCAAAGCGTATGAATGAATTTATTGCATTCATGCATATACTTCATCCGCATAATTAATTAATTTAAATCAATTTTGGAAATTGATTGGCAAAATAACGTCACTTCAGAGTTAATGACATTGTTGACGTTTAGAGCTCAATTCAAAACCCAATAAACTGATTTTAAGTACCTATATAGATTTGACCAGATCATCAATACAACGATAAAAATTACAAAACAGCTATTTTCCATTTGTGCTCATTGATTTCCCAACAAAGTTTATTGAATGAAGCTTGACAAGTGACCGAGTTGAACTATAGTACACAGATAATTATTCTGTTGCTAGCTCAATATTTACAGGATCGGCTCCAGTGCTGGTAAGTATTTACAAACGGGTTTTAGTATCTACAAAATGTTTGTGTCTCAATAGATTACTAAAAACCCTTACAACTTGTCTAAAGTAACAAAAGTAAATATTGAAATTTAAAACTAGCCTAAAGCAGACTAAGCAAGACAGACATCGTGAGTGATAAGTGTATCCCTCTGGTGGTCAGTGCTACTACGAGTCAGACATCACTGATGTCCTAGTGACTGATAGCGACCTATCAAGAGCTGCGACCTCTAACCCTGGTGGGCTAAACTATATACTGAATAAAATGTACAGGAAACAACTACTCAGCGAACAAAAGCCCCGATCTGCGTTGAATTAAACCTGCAAGTATTGTTTGGTAGCTAAGATCATTTGTCAATTCCTCACTAGACATAGATCGGTTTCGAACTTTTTATGTTCTCATCAGAATTCCATAAGTAATGGAAAAGACAAATAATAATAGTAGTAATAAAGGTATAATAAAAATTTAAATACCAATGGATGTATGTATAATGCTACATAAGATATGAGCGACGAAAAAAACGTCTATGAATTTAAATTGCTTTTTGATATCGGATGAAGTCAATTAGTTGCGGCAATGTAACAAATGCGCTGCGGATTCTTTGGATATTTCCTTTGTCGGTATGCCATTATTGACAAAAAAAATGGAAAAATATTCTCGAGATGCCCATGTTCATTGCCATAAGTCAATGGTCCTACGACGTCAACAATTAATTTAAATTTATAGCTCTTATAATTTGTGTTGGACTGTAACCTACAACCTTTTGATCATCCACCTATCTCGGCTATCCAACACCTTTATGAATTACTGAAACAACAAAAACATCCGCACAAAATACAAACCGTTTTCGTTTATATTAAAAAGGTGCAACGATACTTGATGAAGAAACAACATGACATATAGTCAAGGATTTAGGAATTACCCAGGTTCATCCTTTACATATCAAATGGTATAAATATTTTATCAAATGCTGGAGCCAGCTCTGATTCCGCATCCACCATCTGAACTATCTCATTCCAAGTCTATTCTAAGGCTTGCGAGATGTGAAATTGCCGTTGTCCAAATTAGGTCAGCGCTGGAATATGTGAAGAGATAGGATAATAAGGAAATAAATGAGGGAAATATTTTAGGTAGGAAGGAAAATTTACAATGACAGCTTTCATGAAATTTGCACGCTACGATAACGTTTATACATTTTATTCAATAATGTCTATTTATAGTTTTAATTAACGGTAGTTATTGTTTGCTTCATTTTTTATATATTCCCAACATATGGTGTGCCATAAATCTTGGATTTCTTTTTGCTTATAACTGTTTTATCTTTTAACTCATTTTAATTATTATGAATCCATATTGTAAAAATGATACACCTAATGAAAAAGGCAAAAAAATTTAAATACTGACAATGTTGTTTTCGGTGACAGGATACGTACAGGTAGTAAATTTATTTAACGAAGATATAAAAAATATCATTTTTCAACAAGATGGTGCTCCTCCAGACTATGCTGCGCGTTTAGAATTGAATTAAATGAGACAGGTGAAAAGGATGAAAAATTGATAACCAGCTAGATCGCTGGATCTAGCCCCGTTGAACTATTTCCTATGGGGCTACTTAAAAAGTAAAGTTTACATAAATGGACCTGTAAATTTAAAAGCTTTAAAATAGAAAATTCGTAGGAAATTCGCCAGATAAACCTTGATGGTAATGTTCAAAAGGAGTTTGTTAGTCGATTACAACGTTGTCAGTATATAAACGAAGCCCATTTTGAACATTTAACTTAGTTTAAATTTCTTTTCATTGAAACCTATTTTCATAATCTACCAATTTCTCGACACACAAACGACTTCATGAGGTAAACTTGCGACCAAGACAACTGGCAACACACCCACTATTGATTAGAAAGCAATCGTTTACGTTTTAATAGGTAACATCTATATGGAAAGGTACAACCATTCATTCACTGGTTGTTCAAGATTTAAAGCTCGTGGTGTGGATAGGATGGTAGGATTTTGGCATTTTGGCGAGAAATAGGGGAAAGATTGTGACGTAACTAACTGGTATTTGTCACTTTGCCACCCTGTAATACAGCAGCGGTACTTTGAATAGCGCCAGTTTTTGTTTTAAAGTGTAGGAACACCACTTTATTCTATCAGCTGTATGATAGGATAACTCAGTGAAGAAACGGTATGTCCAAGAGTCTGTGTGTATAATTGTCGGTTACATAGCAATGGACAACTTCACATTAACTGCCGAAAATGATTCTCGGAGTACAAACAGATTTTTTACTTATACCTTGCTTTAAATAAACGGCAGAATTTCAACTTCACTTACTCTATTTTGTTTAAGACTGTTTTACAGACGAAAAACTAATAAATATATACACAAGAGTTGTTATAATGCAACATAAATATTAACAATAGAAAAGTTTTTAGACCGGCTTATTAATAGCTGGAAAAATTTTGTTGAATAAGGGTCCTTATATTGAGAAAAACTACTTTATCAACTTGTCGACGTTTCGGTAAATTTTATTACCATCCTCAGGGCACTATAAGATATAAAATTATGATATATGTATAAAATTAGTAAAAAATGTAACTAAAAAATATGTATATAATATACCCAACAAAATTATCCCAACTATAAATATTAACTTATATTAAAGTAAGCGACCAAGAAACCAAGCAAGAGGTAATGATAATGCAAGAACGGTTTTCAGTTATATCAATACAGCCATTTTACGGAAACAACTACTACGGTATTACTAGCAGCAGGCAATATTCAAATGATTACTATAAGCATTTACAGAAGCAAGCAAAAGGTGATTTCAAATAAAGGAAAGTTACGACAATTATTACTACTGGTCTATACAGCAAGGGGTTAATGACTCTATAGTCACTAGTGCTTAAGGCGGTAATATGCCAGGTGGTCGGTACAGCAATATATCCAGGTGCAAGTGGTTACGGGTACAAGCGCGACACAGCGGCAGAATGTCAGTTCAGGGACAGGCGGTGTATCTGACTTTCTAATCGCAGTTGTGCTATATCTTTAGATTAACCCCATATGTCCCTTATTCAGGTTTATTGACCACGTCATTAGGCAACTCAAGTTCTCTAAATTCTTAAGATTTCAGGAACCTAAAATTGCATTTCTTGCACTCTCATAAATTTCTTTCCTGAAAATCTAGGAGATTATGGTGAAGTGCGAGCGGAACTGTTTCATCAAGACATTCGCGAGATGGAGCGTCGATATCAAGGAAGATGGGATAAGAATATGATGGCAGACTACTATTGGATGGGATATACCAGAAAATGTCATTACACAGGACTTTCAAAAGTAAGAGGGCACGCTACAATAGAAGATTTTAACGAAATTTATAAACATTTTTTTGAGGTTATGTAAAAATTCTAATGCGATGGGTCAATGCTGACCTCGGATTTGGTTTCAGCGCCTCAAAATACATGTAGGTAAAATGGTTAACTCGTTTAGGCTTTTAATCTATTTAACCTTAGTTTTGCCTGGTTTTTACCTGTTTTTTGAGGTTATGTAAAAATTCTAAGGTTATGTAAAAATTCTAAGGTTATGTAAAAATTCTAACGTGATAACGTGATGGGTCAATGTTGACCTCGGATTCGGTTTCAGCGCTCCAAAATACTAATTGATAAAGTGGTTAACTTGTTTAGGCTTTTAATTTATTTTTAATCTCAGTTTTCGCTGGTTTTTGCCAGTTTTTGCAGGTTATGTCAAAATCCTGACATGATGAGTCAATTCTGACCTCGGATTCGGTTTCAACGATCCAAAATGCGTATAGGTATTGTAGTGTGTTGGCTAGTCAAAACTTTTTTTCGTGTGTCTGTGAATTTGCAAACTCAATTTACTCCATAACGGTTGCCGATATTGACTTAAACAAAGAGGACCTTCTTTAAGTAAAAATGTCCAAAAATTCTTAATCAGCATGAAAAACTGAGTGAATGCCAAAAATTTTGTCTATTTATCTTTTACCATTCCTCAAATAATAAAAAAAAAAACAAATTTTATCTTAAACGCATTATAGGTCTCTTACTCCCTAGGGGTGCGTTTTATGTCATATATTTATAAGAATTTTTTTTACTTATTTTGATAAGTACTACAAGCTGCAGACCTGAAATACTGGAACGTTATTTTAGAAATACCCTGTATATCTTGACCAAAATTAGTCTTCTCTAGAAAGCGTTAAATCTACACTACTAATTGAGATAGAGTCAAATCAAAAACAAAAATGGAGATAATCGATCATGTTATGAATTCTGTATATTACCGTGTTTATGACACCACAGATACACGCCAGGCTTGGCTTTAAAATTTATGAAAAAAAAATATATCTCGAAATTTAACTTCTCATCTCCTAAACTCGATCTATATAATAATATGCTTGGTTTAAACAAGTTCCCCAGCATGTATATATTTCTATTACACATCATTTCTGGCATTTCTTATTAGATATTTTTCAATATTCGTATAAAGTGCTCCCCCCTGACCTCTGTCCGATGGACCGGAATGGCAACGCCGTTTGGTAACTCTAATTGGGACACAATAACGGTATGTGAAAAATTATTTCTGTCACAATTTACTACTCGTATATCTGTTTACAGACCCTTTATCAAAATAAGTAAAATACGAGTTCAAATTTCTTAAGTTAAATTTATTTGGTATAAGAAAATATGACCGTGTATCCATAAACATTGTCGGCATAAAAGACCGTCGCAAGGAAAGTTCTCTGCTTGTGTCACAAAATAGTTACGCCTAAACAACTGCCATATTTATGTGAAAATTCTTTTGCTGCGACGACGTCCATAATGTTAATATTAGATCTAGACGTTCACTTACATTCCCTTCTCTCGATCGTGTTATGAATTCTATATATTACTGTGTTTATGACAACACAGATACACGCCTGGCTTAACTTTAAAATTTATCAGAAAAACATAGCTCGAAATTTAACTTCTCATCTCCTAAAATAAATAAGTTAGAGAAATGCTGGATGTAATAATATGTTCCTTAAGGATGTACATATATACCTAACAAAAAAGATTCATGATTCCACGTTGCGAGCGAATTCAGAAGTTATAAGATGCTCAAATTGATCTCAATTGATCTTGAGTGTATGCTGATACTTGAATATTGAAACATTTTATGTATTAAGTATTTCATTCATAAGATACCACTGTATTTTAAGAGAGATGTATTTCTAGTTGAAACAACTGTTACAATATGTTAAGTTTTCCAAAGGAATAACCCCCAGAGTTATCTTCCACTTGCCTTTCATCAGAATTAATATAAAAGCTTTATGCGTGGTTAGTCTTCTACAGCTCTAAGTTTCCAATCAAAAGATTCGAATTCCGAGTTTGAAATTGACAAATGCTCACAAATTAGTGATTGATTAACTCACACTTCAGATATGCTAATAGAAAGCAATAAACTGTGAAAAAGTCCTTCTAAGGTCTCTATCAGAATATTTCTTAAAGTAGTCACGTACAAATCTCGTATCCCGCCATCCTGGCAGCTGGGGACGTGCGGCGTGGGTGTCAGAGGGCGAATTCCTTGGAGGTGGTGGCGAATCGCCGCTTCTTACTACAAACGGAGAGGAAGGGGAATATTGATTATACTTTCGGTAGCAGGAATAGGCTTGGAGATGTGATAGCAGGACATTAGGGGCCACGTGATGGGTCTACTGCCGTGAGAATTTGGAACAGGCCTATCATCTACACGAAACTGGGTCGAGACAAAAGCTATTGAGAGTTACAGTTGCTTTTCTTACTAGAAATAAATACATTGTTTCTGAAGTGAATTACCAAAACTGTTTGAAACAGGTGTTAACAATGAGAACATCAAAACAGTTCGATAAAAAAAATTAATTAATTTATTTGTCCGTTGTCTTGCTCAAAAGTAACAGTTACATTTATTTAAACTTAACTTAAATTTTCTTTTTAATAATAACCATGCCATTATTAAATTTTAAAAACAATTCAGCTCTATGAATCAGCAAGATTGTGTTTAATCATTCAATCGTTTAAATTCAGTGTTTAAATATGAAAAATTATCAAAAGGCAATATGAGGCTCAAAGGTTTGTATCGAGAGTAGTGTTACCAAATCGCGCTGCTATGCATAGACTAACTAAACGTATGTCTAAACGAGACATTCAGGTTGTGACCGATTCATTAGATATAATACATTGAAGGAAAACTGAAAATTGGCATCGTACCGCGAACATTGTGCACTGTTAACCCCACAACAGCTAAATGGAAAAAGAACTCTTTCTAATACTTACGTTAACAAGTGACGGCTTACCTGTCTATGGTTTACATTGCAATGTTGCCATTTAAGAGACCCATGTTTAATGATTCAGTACACAACCTGTTGTGTATATGTTTACTGTTCGTAAGTTAAAAAGTGTGAATGGGTTCGCAGTCCCTTCCTTGAGACGCGTAACTTTACGTTGCGATGAATAACTGTTTTTGTATAAAGAAAACAATCGTTCTGCATCTATATATGTTATATTCTTAACATTCGTCTCGTATACGTTATCAACTATTTTAATTATATGGTCCACGGCAGCGATTTCCGGCAAGGTGTTATTTTTATACAAAGCGGCCTGGTCACTCAAACAAAAGAGACGGGTGTATATAAATTTCTTGAGATGCATGTACAGATTTCATATTTTGCATGTGCCCTCCTGTATTTAAATAAATGCTATTTCACTTTGATAAATAGCCGACAAAGTTTTCGTTCTACTCTACAGAATTTAAGAAAACACTATATAAATATTCCGTAAACTAGCGTAATCAGGATTTTGCTTAAATCGTTTCTCATTGGCGCGAATACCACAGATATCAGTTAGTGTTCTTAGTTCTGCTTCCACATTATTCACTAATTGAAAAGATTTGACAATAAAACTATTTTATAATTTGTTTATAGTGTAGTCCACTATTTCGTAACTGTTAGATATATCTTGTAGATCTGTCTGAATTTGATCGTATTTAAACAATTGTTGTTTCAAGAGAAACCATTAAAGATAATGGTAATGATTCTTTACCATTAAATTCTGAAAAAAGTATACTTCATTTGGTTGAAATACTTTATACAGATCGAACTAGACCACTAGATACACAACAAATGGTATGCGCAGTTTACAGTCGCCCGTCTGTCGCCAGTACGATGGGGCAATCGCAGCGCGATTGTCAGAAGGGGCTTTTACAGTAGGTTAGGATATTGTCTTGCTCAAGAAAGACGTCTTTTTGTGCATCTAATTTGAATTATTTATTGATCTATTAGCGCATTATTTTATTTTCTTACAGTTGGTATTATTTTTCTTTATTATTTATAAGAATATTAATTTAGGTTTTTAGAATTACTTTTTGTATCGAAAAAAAAAAATCAGTATTTGATTGCGCGCTGTTCTGATATTTTTCATAATGTTAGTGTTTTACTATCTGTGGCATCTCAGAAGAAACAGTGAAATTGTGAAACATTCAGATAATTTTGGCAAATACGTTAATACACAAAGATTTCTTTAGAAGAACGTCAACAATCTCAACCGCAGCTTTAGGGACGCTGAAATCTGATGTCTCGTATGCTTCTTCCAGCAAGCACCCTGATGCAATCGTTAACTTCGTAATCAGACGGGCAACTGTAAACTACGCATACCGCTAGTCGTGTATCTAGTGGTGTGGCTCGATCTGTATAATAATATGCTAGGTTTAAACGAGTTCCCAAGCATTTTTTTCATTACACATCATTTCTGGCATGCCTTATTAGGTATTTTTCAATATTCGTGTGAAGTGCTCCTCTTCGGCAGCTTCTGGATCCGCGTTTGCTATTCATGTCCTACCTGACCCCTGTCCGACGCACCGGAATGGCAGCGTCGTTTGGTAACTTTATTCGGGATACAAGAATAGCGTATGAAACATTATTTCTCTCACAGTTTACTACTCGTATATCTGTTTACAGATCAGTCTTTATCAAGACAAGTAAAATACGAGTTCAAAATTCTTGAGTTAAATTTATTTTTGGTAGAAAAAAAGATGACCGTATATCCATAAACGTTGTCGGCATAAAAGACTGTTGCGAGGAAAGTTCTCTGCTTGTGTCACAAAATAGTAAGAACCAAACAACTGTCATATTTATGTGAAAATTCTTCCGCTGCACAGTGATTCAATGACGGTTAATTTTGGCCAAAAATAGAAAACATTAAAGTTTTACTAGTTTGACTGAAGAGAGATATTATTTTGGATGAAAATAAGATATTCTGTAATTATATCGAATATTGATGAAACTATTAACCCTTTAATTATTTATTTTGTTCCAATTTTCAATAAATATGAAATACTAAAATGATTTTTAAAATGTTGTTTAATAATATACACTATATAATAGTTATTTACGTAACAATACCGGGTCGTGATTCTTTACTGGGCGAACGCTAGCGAGTCCTGGAAGCCGGCGAGCCCAGCAAAGACACTTTTCGGGTGAGTTGCGTAACTTGCGTACAGTATTTTTTCTGCAACCATTTTTGCTACTCTCAAAACACTTTTTAACCTGAAATCTTTTGTAAACAAAATTTATGAAATTTAACTGACATATTTCAGACGCTGTTGTCTAGAGTGGTTAATTAGGTACCTAAAACTTTACCAATCCCTTATGTCACGTTACCGGGCTAGACTAGTAGAGACAGATGTATTTTCCACTCAAAAAATTTACCAAAAACAATTAACTTTGTAGACGGTTGCAGAAAGAATATATAAATATATAAATACAGAGATAAATATATTTATTAATTTTTTATATAATACACCAAATAAATTTGATGTAAAATTTAGTAAAAAATAAACACAATAATAAGATTAGTAATATATAAAATAAAAATTTTAACACAGAAAAACGGATTAACGTATTTACAAAATATCAGCTTTCATTTGAATTGTTATTCAAGTACTTGCACGTCCCCAATTCCGAGAAATACAACAAAATGAAAAGGGATTATTTTACCATTAATTGCACAACAGAAAACAGTTAACGACCTTCACTGTTTAAAGACTTACGTGATTGAATAAATTTTTATAGTGACAAATATTTACATATCTGAGTACTGTAATTGCCATACTAGCATTTCCATATAATTTGGTTTGATTCCAGGAAGGTTGCTTTTTTTTATTTTTGGCCAAAATTATTCGTTTTTGAATCACTGTGCGCTGTGACGATGTCCATAATGTTAATATTAGATCTAGACGTTTACTTGCCTTCACTTCTCTAGCTACTGCTTTATTTAAAAGAAGTTTTAGGTTATAAATTTGATTTACAATTCTTACGACTCCGTACTTGTACAACATGAAAAATACAATTTGTTTAAATAAAAATAAAGTGTTATATAATATAACTTATATTAAACATTTTGCACAATCAAAAATCGGGTGAGGGGTAAGTTCTCAAAAGCAATACGATAATTAGAATGAATAGATAACACAATAATTAAGTGACGAGTTAATAGTGTATAAAATGTTATATTTAAAGATGGAAATCAAGTTATTTAAAATCTTTAATTTTTTTGTTAATTAAACATTTAAAAATATATATTTTTCTTCAAACGTCACAAAAGTCATCATTTTTAATGGTAAAATCTGACACAAAAATTGATGTTTTTGTTACTAATATAAAAATGTCAACACTTTTAATCCTAGGAATAAAAGTATTTTTTAATCCTAGTATTAAAAGTAAATTTAGGTAAAAATTAAGCATTTTCATATTAATTCAGTTTATTTAAATTAAAATATGAAATTCTTACAATCCAAAATTATTAAACAATGAAATGAAATACAAAACTTGATTAGGCCAGATATATAAATTCATTCAATTAATATTATTTATTGATAGTAATATTGAAAGTGCAGTTTGAGCAAGCTAAATAAACCAGAAGAATCGACACTGTTAACATTTTTAACGGTGGTGGTAGCAATATCTGTAACTGTTACACTCTTAGTGGTATCGTGGGAACACATTTCTTGACTAATTTTTCCTTGATTTTCTACATTATTGCAAGCAGCTGTATTATCGAAATTCAAGGGATTGATACTATTACACGTACGGCCCATTGGTGCTAGTACTAGGTTCATCGAGTCGAAATATTTTTCTTGCTGTACTTGTTCAGTGTTTGACCTCCAACTCCCATGTTTTTTAAGACAAGTGACATCACCACCAGAATCTACAAGAAAAGTGGCAGAAGTTCGACGTAAGCAGTGTCCAGTATATTCATTTGCATTTGGTAAATTTAAATATTTTGCCACTTCTTTTGCAACACTACTAATTTTATGAATACCGACTACTGACCGTTGACATCTTCCATTTTGATACTTTATTATAAAAAAACGACTTTCTTCAAAACCTTTTGGCCGAAGAGCAGCGTATTTTCTGTAAATACTCAAATATTTTTCACCAAGAACCGTAAATGACCGACCCTTACCGGTCTTAGTATGAGAAACTTTTATCAGTAAAACAGACTTAACATCTTCAATGTCATCAGTTTTTAAATGAATTAGTTCATCACAACGACATGCGCTCGCAATTCCCATTATTAAGGCAACCTATAAATAAAAATTCACAAAATTTGCCTACTTCATTCTTTAATTTTAAACATACCTTCATCATTAAATAATGTATGTTAAGAGCAGCATCCAAAAACTGTTCAACTTGGTCCTTCGTTAAAACCCTAGCATTTTTAGGGATATAACCATTACTTTGCCTTTTAAAAATGCATTCAACTTGGAAAATTTACTTATATCTACGCCAATCTTGAGAGTCAATGTCGATTTCACCATTGAGCATTGTGCAGACGTAAAGAAATTTTAGGCGTGAATTTTATATTCCAGGCGCGGAAGAATACCAATATGGGACAATATTTAAAACGCGCCAATTAATTCCGTATGCAAACTTTTTTTAGATCTGCTCTATGGTAAGAACGCTGGAGAACATTGAAAGAGTGCGATATACAGTCTGAAGCGTTCCACTTTGAGACTTGCTTTGGACATTTCGAACAGAAGTTTTCGACGATAGTTAAAAAGGATTTGCATTTTCACCCACACAAAATTTAAATCATTCAAAATCTTAATGAACAAAACAAACTCCCACGGATACAATTTTGCCAACAGTTTCTGAACATATTCAATGAATATGCGAACGTTCTCAACAAGTTGATAATGAGCGATGAGTGCGATTTCCACTTGGACGGCTATATTGATAAGCAGAACTATAAAAATTGGGCTGCAGAAAACCCAAAACACAATTCCACAAGACATCTCTGCATGGCGTTTATTGTGGAGTATTTGCATTAGGAATAATTGTAATTTACATTTTTGAGAGTAATAACTGAACTGTCGCAGATATTTCAGACCGCTATAGGAATACGCTGCAAAATTTTTTCATGATGAGCTCCCCATACTTGGGATAAAGAATCCATTTTTCAACAAGATCCCAAACAGCACAATGTCGTCCAATGGATGTACAATGTATGAACGCATTGAAATTTATGGGACGTCCACTGGATATTCATTATATGACCTAATAGCAAATAATGGGCGTCCAGCGGACGTCCCAATGTCACAGACATGGATGTCTAGTGGACGCTGGAAGGTCCAGTAGATCTCCAATATTTTCTTATTAGACATACAATGGATATCCTAGTGGACATAGAATGGACGATTAAATTTAATCATAAGACATATTATGTCCAATGGACATTGTAAGTGCGTCCCCAAACTGAAGAGTTTTTAGAGAAAAAAATGATTACGCCATGATATGAACATCCACTGGATAATTTTTTTCACATTTTCCACCGGTCGTCCTAATGTTGACATCCAGTGGTATTCATGGTATGAAAATCTTCCGGATATCTGTTGCATGTACGTCCAGTGAATGTATGCTCCATGTGCGTTAAATGGACAACTTGATTTATGTCCATCGACCGCATGATATGGACATCCAGTGGATACCTATTTGCTGTACGTCCATTGGATGTATTAATATGTGCTTTAAATAAACAACCTCCTGATATAAGTCCAGCATCAGCCATGTTATGAATTTCCAGTGGATGTATTGATATGTAGGACAAATGGACAACCTTCTAGTACATGTCCGTCCTCGACCATGATATGGACATTCACTAGATAATCTTCTGATATACCTCCAATACACATTCTGGTAAAATACTCTCAATGGATGCCCATATGGTTTTCGTGGACGTTTGAACTTGTTGTGGATATAAAATGGACATCCATTGGATGTTGTGTGCTGTTTGGAATGGAGCAAGAATGCACATGGCTAAATAAACGATGATTTATTCTGAGAGACATGTTTCCTGGCCCATTAATTTCACGTTTAGGTAATATTGCTTGACAGGTCAGATCTTCCGACATAACTGTACCAGATTGTTTCCTATGAGGTTACCTTAAAGCAAAAGTTTACGAATATTATACCTACACTTCAAAAACTTAAAAATGCAATTCAATATTGGACTTGACTTATTACGAAGAATAACGGAAAACTTCATCGAACGGTATCAAGAATGTTTAATTTGTAATGGCGCCCGTTTGAAAGATGTAATTTTCAAAAAATAATATAAATTAATCAAATGCATTTTCAAAATTCCAAAATTTCCTCTATAAAATTTTCACATAACACCCATAATCATACGCCAGCTATTTTGAAACTACCGCACTATTACCGATTATCGAACTCTATATAGCCATTACAAAATCCAAAAATATAAAAAAGAAACCTGCAACACATCACAATATCAGTTGATTCTAAGAGTTTTTTAAAAATGTAATATTCTCTTGCCTGTTCGTGAGTATGAATCCTGAAATTATCTCTTAGAAATATGGTTTTCCACTTCGTAATAAAGTTGTAAATTATTGAAACACTGATTTCCAAACAATGCTGTTTTCTGGTATACTGTGGCATGATCAGATAAATTTATATTGTTCGGCGCTATTATCTAACAGCTTGTGTGACCCAAAAGTTCAAATCGAGTTTCGGTGAACTTAAGGACAATCGTCGTTTATATTGTCATAATCGTAAATTAATGTCGTCGAGATTAATTTGACTTTTACATAACAACCCAAATAAGGTTTTCACTCGGGTTTTCCTATTCTGCCTTTATCTTTTCCAAGGCATAAATTTATTGCAGGAAGGAAATATTAACTTTTGAAGACATGTAGAGAGTTACTCTTTATGATTAAAAAAAACGAACGGTCTTTATTCTATAAAATGTAACTACTTTCACTGTTTAAATATATAAAAACATAATAATAAACAAAAATGAAATGTTAATGTTATCATAGTAGCATTAGTTACAATTGTTATATACTTAATAAAACCGCGTAAATATGGAAAATATCTAGGGAATTAATTTTAATAAGAGACAAAACAAGTATTTTTACGATCAATTTCCTTTGAAATCGCAAATACTCAAGATCTACAACTAAGTGTTTTTAATAAGATGCAAGTACGTAGGTATTTAATATACTAAGTTTTTACTTAAACTTTGTGAACTTGGTCTATTATTATTTCTAGATATAATTTGGTAAGGTTTTATTTAGGTATAACAGCAAATTCATTCAGTTTGGATAAAATCAATTTTTAGTAAAAAAGTCACCATGTATGTAAGAATTCCCGTTATATTAATTGTTATGAAAAAATGGTAAATACAAAAGTTATAGGATTTTTAATATAGATTTCAAAAATCATATCAGAAAAACAAAGGAAGCTCGCACAAGATGCCTACAGTCATTAATTTATTTTTTTTAAAGAACACTGTATATCAAAAAGTTGATTGAAGATGAGGTTACTTTGTGAAAATCCATTTTGATTTAAAAAATTATAAACACTTTTTATTGTCTAATTTTCACTTAAATAAAGTGAAAATTAGACAAGTAATAAAAAGTGTTTATAATTTTTTAAAACACTGTATATTTTTACATATTTGAATAGGGCGCTTTCATGCGAACACAGTGATATTGGGGTTGATGGGTGTATCTTTAATACTAAGGGAGATATGTGGGAAACTTTGTGTGAGTCCTACCTCCGTTAACTTTGTTATTTCTAACTATACAGTGCATCCCACGGGATGTGGGGCTGATTACATGGGATGATGATGATGATGATAATAGTAATGGAACTGTAAATACTAAAGAAACAGAAGTTGAAGATAACACCGGAAATACAAAATCAACTGACAACTTCAAATGAATCATGTTGTAACGAAGTGATTTTATTTTATTAAGTTAAGTTAGGTAGCTAGGTGTTATTTGTCTGTTTGAAAAAATATTTTATCCATTATAGTACTGCGCTTGTAAATAATAACAGTTTAATTATTAATTAACGATAGGTAGTATTGATATGTTTTTATGAACATTCCAAATATGCCAAGGTGCGGGCAGTACGCGAATCGCGAAACGTGAAACGCGCATATTACCCCCCGCACTCCTGTGTCCCGCGCTACCATGAAGGAGCCCGAGACTGAAAACAATTAAATTAGTTGCCGTCCAGCTGCCAACCGAGGAACCACGCCGATCAGCACAGTAAGTAAACTCGTGAGTATAAGGATATATTGGTATTTAAATTTCATGCGGAATTATTCTAAGTCGATAAACGGGTGACGTAGCTGTAATAAACCGCGCATGACTACCGTATCTCATCCTACTTCTGCTTTTTGGCAGTGTTTAGTAGCATGAGGATTTTACAATTAAATTAGTTCCCGTCTGAGCGCCACCCGAAGCACCACGCCGACTTGGACAGTAAGTAAACTTGTGAGTATAGAGATACATAGGTATACAAAGGTAATTGCGAATTTTTCAAAGTCGATAAACGGTGACGTAGTTGCAATATTTCGCGCATGACTACCGCGCTCATCCTACTTCTGCTTTTTGGCAGAGTTTAGTAGCTTGAAGATTTTTCAGAGTATCCGAGAACAGTCCGTTGCTGCCGCCCGTACCGTCCAGACGTGCCGACACCGACCGCTCCAGAGCGGAAGCCAGCCCAAGATCCGGAAGTAGGTAGCAAGGTTTGATAAAGGTTTGGTAAATAATTGGTATTACTTAGCTGGTGAGTACTACCGTCGTCATCATCAATTCGCCAGTGTTAGGCTTGTTACTCCTTTCCCCCCTTACCGTAACCGCATTCAACCGCGTGCCCTCCAGGCCGCCTGAGTCCGTTTTCTTAGGCAGGGCGCCTTGGAGGTACTAGCTTTGGCATATCATAAGACCGGAACCATCCATCAGCCAAGCGATAATAAATAACCGCTATAGATAGGCATAGTTTGCTTGTATTGGCGCTTGCTTCCTCTCCTGGTATCTGTCCGCCGTCTGCTTATGACCGATTGATTTATCGCTGCTTACCGTTTCACCGCTTCATTCACCGGCGTACCGTATCGCACCGCTTGACCGCCCGCTTACTGCCCCGCTGGTCCGTAGTTAAGATCGTAGTAGTATAAGACCGCTTGTAGAATAAGACCGCTTGTAGAATAAGACCGCTTGTAGGTAAGACCGTTGTAGTATAAGTTGTAGTTACTAAGGTGTGTATAAAGTGTAAATAAGAATTAGTGTGTAGAATAAATGTACATATATTGAATGAGAGTCTGTTCCTTAACTGTAGTATGTAAGTTCCCTTTTTCCCGACCCCTGGCTTAGCCGTATCTTCACTGCAGTTGCCCGGCCTCTATCGTCCCGCCGATAGAGTAAAGTGGTGTTTCTGCACTCTAAACAGAAACTGGCGCCCGAGATCTCCGTACCGTGAGCACCGCCGTAGTGTTGGGCGTCAAAGTGACACTTCCTCTCTTGGGTAGAGCAACGAAGTACGTCACAATGTACAGATCATCGTATAACGCGGAAGCGACGACGACTTGATTAAATAAAACATAGTCATAAATATAATCTGGCCTATTTATTAAAAGATAAATCTTGACCTTTCTAAATAAACATTAATTTTTATTTTTGTAATTTAGAGTCTCAATTTATATTATTATAGCTCGTATTTATATAATTTAATTTCACTGGTAGATATATGCATCTGGCGATAAAATTGTATAGGACTTTGTAGAAAATATTACAAGCTTTAATTTTGTTCACAACAATTCTTGTCGTAAATTCAACAGGAAAACCGGAAATCGTGAAAAATCATATTCTCGCGACTTCCCCCACATGGAGGGGGGTTCCAGGCCTCGTTTGAGTGTGATAAATTAAGGACTTCTCAATGAAAACGAAATGAACCAGTTTAAGGTAATAAACCTTTTGTTTGAATTATTTCTGATTTTCTGAAATTTTTGTGACTTGGCCTAATAACTTAATCCTAAAAAATTTATGTCTAATATATATATATATATATATATATATATATATATATATATATATATATATATATATATATATATATATATATATATATATATATATATATATTATTTTTTTTTTTTTTTTTTTTTTTTGTCTGAAGAAATTCTGTTATTGATATAGGTATATATAGAATTCATTCCATCATATGTTTTCACACTGTACATCCTTTAAGAATACTCTTCTTGGCTTCTTCCTTTAAGAAGCTGCCACACCCCGTAAATTAGTTATTTTGTCAAAGCCTCCCAAGCCTGGTTCCATTGATCGGTTTCGGTTCCCAGATTTTACGCCGACAAATATCCATAATACTGAAAGCCAGGTTCGTTTATGTGACTCTTTTTCGTCCATCCTTCGTAGATAATTGACCGTATAAAGCAAGATACGACAGTGTGATCAACTTTAGGAAATAAACTGAAGCACTAATCTAAGAAGAGGGCGCACCGTGATTGGCTGGAGCCGATATAAGTTATTGGAATTGACAATAGTTAAGCAATCAATGGGGTAACGGGCTATACTTTATGTCAAAGTTCATGAAATATTAAGGGCTATGTCTCAATAATTATATTTATAGCTTTTTGTGTGGAAAGAATTGCAGAACACTTCGACTTTCTGAAATTAAATACTGTACACTATTACAAATATTTTATGTATGACTGGGAAAAACTGAAGATATTTTTTTATATGAGAATCTAATAGTCAAAATAAAACTATTATGTTAAATTACTAGTATACAAAGTCAAATGCAATGATCCTAACAGACGACCACCATAATTTTTATTATTTGTTTTGGGTTATTTTCTTGATTTCTTGTACGAAAATGAAGACTTTCATCAATTCCCTGATATATCAAAAATACGTTTGCAGATTTTTCAAACATCTTATGAATACGCAATTAATGGTAAAATCACTTCTTTTTAAATGACTGCGAGTCCAAATCATATTCCAGCCTTTATTTTAAGAGACTGTTCACAGGTTTTTGTTGTCCCATTTAAAATCCTGTTTAAAATTTCTGTTAGTATCAGCTACTTTCCCAGTGTCTGGACGAGCTATAAAATATCTCCCGTTTTTAAAAAGGATGTAAAATTGACATTGATAACTACAGGCTCATAACATTAATATGTAACTTTGCAAAAATATTCGATTATTTACTACATGGTCATATATGTATATAATCACGTAAAACCAACTATAATAATAATAACACAAAAATATGAATTCACGAAAGGGAGATCTACCACAAGAAATCTATTTTCCATAACGCAATTTTTGACACAATCAGACGTCATTTATACAAACTTCTCTAAAGCATTTGACCGTTTAAATTATGAAATTATATTACACAAACTGGATTTAAATAGTTTATCTAATCAGTTGTTACAGTTCTCTAAGTCATACTTAAATAGTAGGACTCAATTTGTGCAGTGTAATGGTTTGAAATCTCATGAGATAAATGTCGAATCTGGAGTACTGCAAAGATCAGTATTGGGACCTCTGTTCCTCAATATATTTATAAATGATATTAAATGATATAAAATCTTAATTATAATGGTCTATTATATACAGACGATCTGAAACTATTTGCAAATATCGAAGATTATAATGATTGCATAAAATTGCAAAATAACCTAACAGATTAAATACTTGGTGTATAAACAATGGTTTACCACTTAATGCTCTAAAATGCTATATTCTTACTTTTACCAAAAGCTTTGAAAAAATTGTATTTGATATCAAATTGATAATATATCGCTTAATATACCCCATAAGTTTAATTGTTTAGGCGTATTTTTCATAGTACGTTATCTTTTATTCTTATGAATTACGAGTACATGATCCAACAATCGTATAAAACATTAGGTTTTGCAAAACTGCTATTCAATAGGTTTGTAAGGTTTGAATTAAAATATGCTTGTGTAATTTGGATCCTACGATATGAAGCTCACATGATAAATACAGAAAATAAAGAAACTTTAATGGAATTTTTTAGCTTAAAAATTTATGATTTTTCACCCCGCCATTGGACCGCCACAGGACTAACTATGTTCTCTTAAATCTCTGCGACATCGACGAAATTTTTCCATGCGTATGCTTGTTTTTAATATCGTCAAACGTAATATAGACTGTCCAGAGATCTTAAACCAAATTAATTTCAGATTCATCGGTGTCAACTCGCAATGTACCCATTCCATCAGTCAAAACAACTTATTAACAATTAAATAAACAGCAATGTATATGGTCCTCGCCAGAAACCCGGCTTATTGCAGACTTCGCATCTCTGCGTATGGCGGCGACGCGACGGGGTAGTTGTTAGGTCGGGAAAAGCGGGACGATCCGGGCTTAAAACTAAAACATTAACAAAATACTCCTAAACTCCTAAACATAAAACTTTAAAATGTAGAATATAAACATTGAACAGTAATCGACGACGCATGCACAAGCATGCGTTGTTGACAAAAAAACTTCAAAAAATTGCTAAAAAATATAAAAATGGTGTAAATTAGTGTACATAAATTTGGAATTTTGAGAATGCTTCAACGAGCCAAACTGTCATAGTAAAAAAAACTCACCTTAAAACAATACCAAATTGGGGGAGCGAGAATGTCCAGCTCCGCTTTTTTTTGCTTAGGGGGAAAATATTCTGGTATATAATAGTGTGCCCCAATTTACTGATGATAATTTTACAATTTGGAATAAAATTTTGAGGGGAATTTAGACAACAAAAATTAACAAAAAGAAAAGAAGAGTAAGGTGAACATTTTTTGATTTTTATGCCCCTTTTATGTCCTCCCTTTTTTGTGGGAGTGGTGTACCCGGTGCTCGCACGAATGTGATGAACTTTTCCTCAATATCTGTCACAATTTTGATAGTTTTTGTTCAGATTTGGATATTTTTTCACACCAATCCTAATGAGATGAGATATATTATGTTACTTCCTAAATTTATGTTCTTATATTTTATACTTTAGTCACATCAAGAAGTGTGTGTGGCAACTTTATTTAAACCTCAATTAAATAAAGTGAGAGGAATTATGACTTTGACACCTTATTTTATATATTACTTTTAATATTTTCTCGGCCTAGAAAATATCCACCGTGGTTCTCTAAAAATATAATTTCTGACATAAAACACAAAGCTAAACTATTGAAAGAATATAACCGTACTAAAAATGATAACTCGCTCGTCAATTTCAAATTTCTTCGCTCAAAAATTAAGAAAGATGTTAATATGGCATATAAAAGTTTTTTAAATAGCATTCAAAACAATATTCGTAGCGATCCTCCAAAGTTTTGGTCATATGTTAATGGTAAAAGGTGTGTTAATTCGTTACCTGACACAATCAGGTTCGATAATACTGATTTCAGCCAACCTGCAGACATTGCAAATGCTTTTGCGTCCTTCTTTTAAATCTAGCCTTTCTTCAAATATCTTAGTTGTTCCTGATTGTAACGGTCCATTTCTAGATTTAATTAACTTTCGTTTTATTTAATGCTAATTGCATAATTTGGTTGGAGGTCAACCTTACAAATTCTAGAACCGACTTTTATTAAATTTGTAGATTTGTAAATTTGTAAATCTTTGATAATATGTGCGACACTGAACCTCTTTTATTAATTTGTGAATTTGTAAATCTTTGATAATGTGTGCGACACTGGACCTCTAGTGCACCCGCGCGAACTCCGCTGTGTGAGGGACAAGGGGGAACGATAGTAAGAGAACAGTGAGGTTTCGGAGGCAGACGCTGGGAGGCCACGGTCCCGAGCAGATGTGTGTTTATGGTCTCTTACGTTGTACTACGTTATCTTATGTTTTATGGAGCAGTCTGGACGTAGACTTTGAGCAAGTGAGTGTACGTTGCTGAGCTGGTTTCACGATTTGTTCTGATGAAGCTATGTATTATGGTAAAGTAATTACTACGTAGAAAGCTGTGTAAGAAGGTAGGATCCCTTCGTATTATTATTATTAAAATAGGTACCTATTCGTAAATTTGCATGAACGGGCTGATTTGCCTGTCCAATGAACTAGAGGTGGAGAAAGCCCCCTAGATTTTTTTATTTGCTATTGATCTGTGCGAGACACTTAAGTAAAAGAAAAACAACCGTTCTTTCCCCTTTTCAACGGCACTAGTGTGTGTAACTTTTGTAGACTTTTAGATAAACGAAAAAGAAAAGCGGGTGGCGCCCTAAAACAAACTGGTTAAGTGATATGATTTCAAGATTTTCTGAAGTTTGAATTTATGTATTTGTACCTAGTTTATTATTTGCTAACCACGCCCTGACTCTATTATATATTATATTCTGAATATATGTATGTATTTTTTATGTTGTTTCATTTGAATCGTTAAAGTTAGTTAAAATAGCGAAGAAAGAAAAAAAGCTTCGTTATAAATTGGCGACAACCAACGTGTGGCTCGATTAATTAATGAAAATTAATTATAGCAGGTAATAAACTAGAAAATGTTTTTGATTCTTTAGGTATAATTTTATATTTGATGTGTTCTGTTGCGATTTGCTATTATTTTATATATTGTGAAGATACCTTTGTATTTTACGTTTTTGCGTATTATTTTATTTGCATTTAAAGATAGAATGTTTTTTTTGTATGTACTTGTTTGATATTTTATGCATATGTTACATTTCAGTCGGGTTTAGAATTTAAAACCTCGGCGGCAGTTTTTTTATTGCGACTTTGGGTCCTGCGACAGGAAGTAGCAGGTAGTATCGAGTGTTTACTGATTAACCATAAGTTTTTTTATTTTATTTCGCAACAAGTAAGTAAATTGTATCTAGAAACGGATCAGTTTAACAGTTTTGTGTTGCAAGATTTAATTTAATTTTATTTTCTATTTTCTTGACCTTGTCTGAAATAATTAAATTTAATTCTTAGACAGGAAATAAAATTTTACAGGCAAAACGGAGGTACCTGGAAATTGTATTTTTATTTATTGCGCGTATTTTTTTTGTTTGAAATTTCAAAATTGACATACGAGGAGTATCTAAAAACATATGTATATGTGTAAACATTTTGTTTTATAATTTCATTATTCGGGTTATAATTTACATAATTATTATAGGGATTTCTGGTATCTAGGTACATTGCAGCAGATTATTTGCGCATAATTAATTTTCACGGTATTTGTTAACTTATTCTTAATAAGAAAATTGAGTTGGGGTTTTTTTATTTTTAGACTTTTTGCCACGTTTGGCATCCTTTGGACGAATTATTATTTTGTCCTTCAGTAACGAATTTTGTTACTTCATTTTCGCGAGTTTTGTGTTTTTTATTTGGCATGGAATTTCATGAATCTGAAAACACAGAGCTTGGTTTGATTTTCGTTTGTGTGGTAGCGCGACAAGAGACCAATTTGCTTTCACGAGCACAGTGGCGTGCTGCCTTGGCAGGCAAAGAAGGGGTCTGTCCTAAAGTGCATGTGTGTTAAGTATATTTGTGTGAGCTGCCGTGTATAATCTACATTTAGTTTATATCTTTTCGTTAGAGTGTCTTATGTATGATACCTAGTATTTTTCTGCATACATTTGAGTTATCTTACATTTAGGTTCTCATATATTTACGTTATCTTATATGTACGTTATCTTTCCGTTTTACGTTTATGTATGTTTATGTGAGTTTCCTTGCTCCATTTACAGTTAAGTACGTTACCTTTCTGTGTATTTGCCTTTATATGTGTTATGTTGTTTAGGTTTGAGTACGATATGTTGCCTTCGCGTACGTGTATCGTTATGTACTTTCTTTAGGGTTAATTCTATTCACGTACTTTACCTCGTTTTTTTTGGTGTGTTTATACACGCCACCTTGTATTCTTTGCGTTAGATACTCTAAATTTGCGAGTATCTTTATATACTTTGTCCTACAGGACATACCATTAGCGTTATCGAATTGCGCTACTCCTTTAGAGAATTTTCTGAGTAGACGCTCGTGTTCAAGTACACCTCTACGTTTCTATGAGTTTGTATACGTTTGTATGAGTTAGCATACGTTTGTATGAGTTTGTTTACGTTTGTATGTGCGTATGCGTTTGTGCATGTTTCCATGAGAGTGTATACGTTTCTATGAGATTATATGTGCCTGTATGTGTTGAGTTCATAGTTAAGTACGTTATCTTACCTTTATGTATACATTACATTTTGTTACCTTACGTTATCTTACCTTTCGTTATGTTACCTTTCGTTACGTTCCCTTGCGTTATCTTATCTTAGTTGTTGGAGGACACGTGGCGTGTCAGTCGACTTTTATTCATCGAAGATGAACTTCGAAATTCTCGTGGTCAGAAATAATTTGTTCTGGGCCAAAGACATGTCCCTTCTTCTAGAGATGTATGAGGACATAAAGAAGCGCCTTCATGCGGCATTTGAAACAAATGCCCAACAATATAATCTGCGTAAGCGCCCTTTGAGATTCTCACAGGGTGACATTGTTTGGAAGAAGAATCACTTCCTATTGGATGTTTCCAAGCATTTTTTATTTTTTTAAACATTAGCGCCGAAATATTTCGCCAGCAGGGTGACTAAAGTAGTTTCGCCGCTGGTCTACGAGTTGTCGGATCTAGACAACAACCCTTACGGATGTTGGTACATTTAGAATCTTAAAGCCAACCCTTGTCACTTTGACGACGAACCCCCAAAGCCCCTATGTACGTTCTTTGATAAATTCGAGTACATGGGCTTAACTTATCTTTAATTCATTTGCGTTTATTAATACGTTTCGACGTGTTTACTTACGTTAGTTTGTAAGTTACATTATGATATCTTTTGCGTATTGTTTGTACATTGTGTTTTTTCGTTTTGATGTACGTTACTTTACCTTTGGTATGTTTTCGTTACCTTACCTTTCGTATGTTTGTGTTACCTTACGTTGCGTTACCGTATCTTTTGTATGATTATGTTGTCTTACCTTGTGTTACCTTACCTTGCGTGACTTATGTTTACGTACTAATTTACCGTAGCGTACTCGTGCCTTTGTGTATGTTGTGTTGCGATGTTTAGAAGTATGTTTATTGTATTGCTTCATTTGGTTGGAGTACCTTCTGAGCATGTTGGTGCATACGTTTCGATTCCTTATTGGCTCCCTTTTTGACGTTCGGTTGGAGCTGCTTCTTCCTATTCTATATAACCTGGAGGGCAATATGGGATGATGCACTGGCGGTTGTCTGTGTCTTGACGCGGCATGGGGGGCGGCGACGTACGCTGGTCCTAGGCCTAGCACTTTTCAGCACGCGTACGGCCCCTGAGAATGGGGTTGACGTAAGACCTAGCGCAGGCTGTCTCGGGCTGAGGTCGCATGGGCCTCGATGACCAGAATACGTCCTTAACCCGCGCCAACTGCCTCTTCAGGACGTGGACGCCCGTTCCTTTGTGACAGGGTCACCCATGCCCAGGTTATCGGTTTGAAAGGGGCCGTGTTTAAAATTCCTTTCCTCTTTCGTTGTTGTTTCTATTTTCCGTTTTCCTTCCTAATCGAACGTCGACAATCGCGTTTTTGGTTTCGTTTCGTTAATATGCAGTTTTTGTTTGTGTCCTTTGCGATATAAATGCGTATAGGTTGCGGTATCAGATACCAGACCCTAAAGTAACTTAGATTGAGTATAGTCGTGTTTAACGACCTTGTGACTACCTCCCTTTCGCCCGCTAGAATTTTAGTCGGGATAGGAATCCCTCTTGTGAAGGAGAGGGGGAGTGTAACGGTCCATTTCTAGATTTAATTAACTTTCGTTTTATTTAATGCTAATTGCATAATTTGGTTGGAGGTCAACCTTACAAATTCTAGAACCGACTTTTATTAAATTTGTAGATTTGTAAATTTGTAAATCTTTGATAATATGTGCGACACTGAACCTCTTTTATTAATTTGTGAATTTGTAAATCTTTGATAATGTGTGCGACACTGGACCTCTAGTGCACCCGCGCGAACTCCGCTGTGTGAGGGACAAGGGGGGAACGATAGTAAGAGAACAGTGAGGTTTCGGAGGCAGACGCTGGGAGGCCACGGTCCCGAGCAGATGTGTGTTTATGGTCTCTTACGTTGTACTACGTTATCTTATGTTTTATGGAGCAGTCTGGACGTAGACTTTGAGCAAGTGAGTGTACGTTGCTGAGCTGGTTTCACGATTTGTTCTGATGAAGCTATGTATTATGGTAAAGTAATTACTACGTAGAAAGCTGTGTAAGAAGGTAGGATCCCTTCGTATTATTATTATTAAAATAGGTACCTATTCGTAAATTTGCATGAACGGGCTGATTTGCCTGTCCAATGAACTAGAGGTGGAGAAAGCCCCCTAGATTTTTTTATTTGCTATTGATCTGTGCGAGACACTTAAGTAAAAGAAAAACAACCGTTCTTTCCCCTTTTCAACGGCACTAGTGTGTGTAACTTTTGTAGACTTTTAGATAAACGAAAAAGAAAAGCGGGTGGCGCCCTAAAACAAACTGGTTAAGTGATATGATTTCAAGATTTTCTGAAGTTTGAATTTATGTATTTGTACCTAGTTTATTATTTGCTAACCACGCCCTGACTCTATTATATATTATATTCTGAATATATGTATGTATTTTTTATGTTGTTTCATTTGAATCGTTAAAGTTAGTTAAAATAGCGAAGAAAGAAAAAAGCTTCGTTATATGATGAGTACGGTAATGTTACAAATAATACCTTCTCCCTTGGACATTTTTCCGAAAATGAAGTATTTGATATTTTAAAACTAATTAAACCTAAATTTACCTCTGGTCCTGACGGCATACCTGCTTTCATCTTACGCGACTGTGCTGTAGTGTTTGCCTGTCCTCTTATGAAAATCTTTAACCTTTGTTTAAATTCCAGCACATTTCCAGATGTGTGGAAACATTCTAGAATTTGTCCTGTTTTTTAAGAAAGGTGATAAAAACTCTGTGATTAATTATAGGCCTATCACGATTATCTCTAACTTTTCCAAGGCTTTTGAAATGTTACTGCATAAAGCAATTTATGCTAGCACTCATGGGTTGATTAGCGACTTTCAGCATGGTTTCATGCAGGGTCGGTCTACCACTACTAATCTTTTTTGCTTGACACAGTACATTTCCGATTGTGGATTCTGGTGGACAAGTTGACGTCATCTATACAGATTTTAGTAAGGCGTTCGACAGTCTTGATCATGGTATTCTTTTGTATAAACTTAAGCAGTTTGGTTTTTCAGATAAACTGTCTAAACTTTTTCATCATACTTGCAGTGCAGGCGCCAATACGTGGAATACCGTGGTTTCAAGTCTGGCGAATTCATTGCTACATCTGGTGTACCACAGGGTTCCATACTTGGGCATCTTCTTTTCGTTATTTTTATCAATGACATTGTAGATATGATTGATGTCAATTGTCTTCTGTATGCAGATGATTTGAAAATTTATTGTGATATTAATTCTATCTGCGATTCCGTTCAATTGCAATTAAATTTGAATAAAATTAATGACTGGTGTGTAAAAAATAACTTGGCACTGAATGTGCAAAAGTGTAACGTTCTGTCCTTCACAAAAAGAACCGAACCGTATATTTACAATTATACACTCAATAATATGTCTCTAAATAGAGTAACTGAATTTAAAGACTTAGGAGTTATTTTTGATTCAAAGCTGAGCTTTAATCTTCATATTAATGCTGTTGTACTTTCTAGTTACAAAAACCTTGGTTTCGTTATAAGGCATTCACGAGGGTTTAATGACACTGACGTTTTATTTTTACTATTTAATTCTTTTGTTCTGTCTAAAATAGAATATGCTAGTATAATCTGGAATCCTCGGTATCAAACATATAGTAATAATTTAGAAAGTATACAACGCAAATTTTTAAAGTACGTATCCTTTAAGATTGATGGCATTTACCCAGTTATTGGAGCGCCACATGAACAACTATTAACTAGGCATAATATGTTGAGTCTAAAAGATAGAAGACAAATGCATTCTCTTATATTCTTACGTAATATTATTCATAATAAGATTGACTGCCCTTCTATTTTAAGTCAACTTAATTTTAATATTACCTTAATTGCAACTAGGCACACTGCCACTTTCTATTTACCAACACCAAGGACCAATTTACTTAAATTTTCACCTTTATTTTGTTTATGCAACAATTATCATTCCGTTCAAGATAATTTGGATATTTTTATCTGTAGCATTAACTCGATCAAAAAGTTATTTGTAAGAAGTAATATAAGTGCTGTTTAATGTATTTCTTTTTTTGCTGCTGCAAATGCATTGTAATAACTGTCAATTTTCAATTGCCAATTTATTTTTCTTTTTTTTTTTGTAATTAATATTCTTATTTTTTTGTTTTTTGTTTGTAATTATTATTATTACTTTTTTATTTTTTTTTTTGTTAATTATGCTGTATTCCCATCCTATAATTAGTATGCAAATACTGTTGGATGGTGTATCTGAAATAAATAAATAAATAAATATTTATTACTATTTGTAAATTAATTACATTAAATTTTTTTAAACATTTTAGTTCCTGTTTAAGAAAATATGTTTTCATTTCGTTTGTGTAAAATGCCATATAGCCATTCAGTGGTATTTACCAGAAAATGTGGTTGACTAACTAGCATATTTAAACAATGGTGTTACCCAGCTAATTGGATTTAGTTGACCACGGCTTGTCAGTTACATTTTTCAATTCAAGCATGAACACTATTTTCGTCCTTGACTTATTAATAAAAAATCAACTAGGCTCCCCCAGTGCTAGTAGGTTCTAACTCCGTAGACAATTCGTAGACACCTTTTTATCACCTCGTTATCAACAATATCTTTTGCCCACTCTCAGCTTCGAGTCGACGAGGCAACGATACACCACAGACATTTATTGAAACAATATTGACATGTTTTCCTTTAGCATGTGAATTGCCAAATTATAACTACACACAATTTTTTGTTACAGGTTTCCTAAATCATATGGTAAATGATTTATTTTTTTATAATATTTATTAGTCGTTTACTAAAATCGCAAATACTTTGTTAAAATGCAAAAACAAATATTCGCGCAAGTAAGTCATTGTCGCAGTGATCTATACGTTTTAATAAAATGCTTCTGTTAGTGTGGTTTAGGTTTTTTTAATGTTTTCTTAACGGTCTCTCAAGTCACCGAAGTAACTCCTAGAAAACCCTAGAATTTTGTGTTGTGTAAAGAAAGACGAAGCCCTACAGTTTATTGTGGAGTTCGAACCAAATCTAGGGCATCGACAGTTCTCTTCATCCGAAACAAATTACAAATAAAATTTCTAACTTGCTCCGGGATGAATTCGAACCAGTACATGCATACCAAATCACAAAGTATCTACTATTTCAGTTTGAAATATGCTTTTTCTCCTTAATTCTGAAATAATCAGAATATAGGTTACACCTTTTTTTCAAATGTCCTCAACATTTTTAACTACTTATTTTGTATATTGGTACACGACATGGATATACAGTGCCTGTCTTAAGTCTCTCTCCTCTCCGAACTTTTGAACAAAATCTGTTGAAGGACAAAACTGAGATTAAATTATATTGAATGAACTATTTTTTGAAGATCAATAATTAATTTATGAAAACTCAAAGATGGCTACAGAGGCACTATCAGTTCCAAATTTTTTAATTACAAAGAAGGTCATTTGAAAGGTGTTTCAAATCTCTATATGTGATCTATACCCGCAGTCTGCTCAGAGAGTCCTCCAAAAAAGTAAATTTCATTCATGCAAGATTAAAGCATGATAAGTTGACGGAGCCGATCCAGATAGAAGAATGGAGTTCTGTGAGATCATGACTGAAAGAAATGTCTGTTTACCTGAGGAGCATTTACCATCATTTATGAACACTAATGTGTGCTCAATGGAAATGTGAACAAAGAGAATGTGACATATTGTAGTGACCAGAATCCGCACTGGTTTAGGAAAAATCACATACAACGTCCTCAAAAGTTGACCGATCGGGCGGATATTCTGAGCGATCACACCACAATACTATTTCCCATTGAAAAATCCTTCAAAAATCTGCACCGGACCATTATACCTTACTATATTGGAGAATGTCGTCGAGTCTAAAACAACCCAAAGAATTCAAAATAATACCCAGAAATTTCAAGGAATCGAAATGATCTTCCGACAGGATAGTGCCCCTATAAATTATATCAGAAAAGTCAGAAATCACCTTGACAATCTGTATCTTGGATAGGTGAGTTGGACGTCGTAGCTCGATTGATTGACCTTCTGCTTCACCAGATTTGACATCCGTGGACTTCTTTTTTATGGAGTTACCTTAAATCCAAAGTGTTCATTACTCAACCAAAGAGTCTTTTGGATTTGCGGCAGAGGATAAACAAGAAATGTGCATCCATCAACAAAGAAACATTCCACGATGTGCGCCAGGAAATTTCCAATAAATTTTTCTATTGCCAAGAAATGCAAGGTCATCGTTTTCAATAAAATCCCTGATAATTTCTGTCTTGTTATGTCTTATTTATTAATTTCTTAAAGATTTTCATTTTTCGTGTGTTGAAATCTGAAATACTTTTCAAATGAGGTGCAACCTTTTTTGCAATTTAAAAATTTTGAATTGATACTGCCATCTTGGAATTTTTAATAACCCTTTTATCACGAAAAAATAGTTCATTTAGAATGATTCAACCTCAATTTTATCCTGAAAGTTAGGGGGGAGTTTCTTTAGACGGGTTTAAATAAGTATTTTTAAACGGATTATGTCGAAGATTTTTTTTGAAAGGTAAGTGAAATTATTTTTAAAGATGCTATTGTCAAATTTTTTTAAATAATTCTTTATTTTATTTTATTTATAACTACATGAATATGATTTAAATAATCAATTAATTATAACAATATTGAAGTTTATTCTAATATACCAGTTCGAACAGATTTTTTGTTTATCGACAAGAAAAACCTGATAGTACTTTTTTCAAATATGTTTAAAACATCAAAACCATATTGTACACTACAGTGCAAATATCAGCCAAAGTTTATAATTTCATAACATACCAATGGGAATAATAAAAAAAATACAATTTATATTAATCCTATTTATTATGAAATAAGTTCAAAGGACAGTTGCCACTTTTAACTAGAATACGAATAACAACTCAATAACTAAACCTAAATTTGATATAGAAAGTTTTGATACTTTAAATTTAATTACTTTATTTCCACTGACTAGGTTTTAATGTTCATATTAATGTTGATGTACAAATTACTTAATACTATTAAAAATATTACATACATATTGTAACATATCTATACAACCAGTTAATAAGATGCGCCTATTTTGAGTTGCATATATTTGCATAATTTATATACTTTTTTTTTTTTTTTTCGGTTTCCCGATGCCGGTTAGTCCTCCCGTGGCCTCCGAAGCCACACGGGAGTCGCGCCGGCGCATCAACTATAGCCACTCCCCACATCCCGCAAGGTTAGTAACTGTAGATACCAGAATCGTGTGCCCTAAGCAGACGGAGAGAACCCAGCATGACCGCCTTCTGCATTTGGCCTGCCAGCCACTCGGCTAGTTTTTGGCAGGCCGGTATGATCTTCAGTTCCGAGAGCAGCGTAGGCTTTATCCCTCCGAGTACACCGATAATAAGGACGACCATTTTGACCGAGTAGCCTGGGTACAGCACTTGGAGCTCGTACCGGAGATCGCGATGTTTGGTCCGTTTCTCCTCCTCCTTCAAGGTGATGTTTTTCTCCGCAGGTGCCGAGAACTCGATAACATACATCACCTTGAGTTGATGGTCGAGGAGGACTATGTCAGGCTTGTTGGCTTGGATTAGCCTGACAGTCGGGAACGAGTAGTTCCAGTAAATCAGGCATTTCTCGTTCTCGACAATGGACTCAATATCTCCGGGGACGTAAGGCAGCACTGGTGTCTGGTCTACCCCGTACGAGTGCCTTAGATGGTAGTATAGCACTCGTAAAGCCGCGTTATGTCGGTGTATGTAGGCCGAAATCGCATATATGGGGCAAGGAGAAAGTAAGTGCATGAGCGATTCCGGCGCCTGATGGCAGGTCCTGCAGTTGATATCAGCCACACGCGGCTACGGTAGACCAAGGTGTTGATAACACCATCTTGGCAAGCCATAATGAATCCCTTGGTCTCCGACTTAGGCCCTGCTGACCTTAGAAAGGCACGCCACACGCGGCTACGGTAGACCAAGGTGTTGATAACACCATCTTGGCAGGCCATAATGAATCCCTCGGTCTCCGACTTAAGCCCTGCTGACCTTAAAAGGCGAAGGTCAGCCTGGTCGATAAACCCAGTGTTTCTATGTTCTTATAGAAGACACCATGCTGGGGTTTATCGACGTGCTACCGAAACAGATTTTCCGTTTCGGCAGCTCTGATTCGGGCTTTCAGACGATTTGGCTGAAGTTCGGTGACTGACTCAATATCAGCACCTCGCCGGCCTCCTCGCCCGATGTCAAATGCGAGACCGAGTTCATCTGCGGCTCTTTTTGCTGCCTTGAACAATCCTGCTCCCACTCCTACAAGTTCGTGATGTTTTACGAACCGCAAGAAGGGATCTGAGCTCCTGAGGATGTTACATGCCATACTCAGAACTACTCTGCCATGCGTACACTCCAGGCTCAAGAGTCCTCGGCCCCCCCGTTGACGTGGGAGGTACACACGAGGAACGGTCGATCTAGGATGAATACTTCTGTGAATATTCATCATCTTGCGGGTATCTCTGTCTAATTGACGCAGCTCATCTACCCTCCACTTTACTACTCCGAAGGAGTAGAGCAGAATCGGAACGGCAAGCATATTAGTTGCAGATACCTTGTTCTTCCCCGAAAGTTCGGAAGACCAAATCTTTCGGAGGCGGTATCTGTACTTACCGCGGAGAGAAACTTTTATTTGTGATACATCCTGGATGTGCCTTTGTTGCACACCCAGATATGTATAGGTCTCTCCGGCATCCAGATGTCTTAGGATGCTTCCGTCTGCGAGCTGCGCATCTTCAGAGAATTCCCCGCATCGTCCTCTCTTGAGGTGGACGACTGCACATTTGTCCAACCCGAACTCCATACCAATTGCCCGCGTATATTCTTCGACCACCCTAAGAGCGTTTTGTAGTTCACGCTCTCCGGAGGCATAAAGTTTAAGGTCATTCATATAAAATAGATGGGTGACCTTATGCCTCCGATCGCTGGGTGGCCCGCATTGATATCCGCGGGTTTGGCGGAGCCCAACAGACAACGGCAGCAGTGAAATGCAGAAGAGGAGAGGACTCAGGGAGTCACCCTGGAAAAATCCTTCCTAAATGCCACCTGCTCTGTCGTGACCCGCTGTGCACCTGATGTTATGGTGAGGCGGGTCTTCCAGAGCGGCAGCAGCTGTTCTATGCATCTCACTAGTGGTGCTGGTACCGCAAGACATTCGAGCAAGTACAACAATAGCTCATGCGATGTTGTATCAAATGCCTTGCGGTAATCAATCCAGGCCATCGATAGATTCCGCTTGTATTGCACAGAATCCTGTGTAATACAGCGGTCTATCAGCAGGCTGTCTTTGCAACCTGCCATGCCCTTCTTGGCACCACGCTGTTCGTGTATCTGCTGGAAGACCGGATCAACAGACCTCAGCGTCCTAGCATACAAGATACGTGTAAATATCTTATAGCAGGAGTTAAGGCAAGTGATCGGCCTATAATTCCTCGGGTCGGACAGATCCCCTTTTTTGGGGATAAGCACAGTACGTCCCTCGACGAACCAGTGCGGAATCTGCTGCCCCTCGTTCAACCATGAGTTGAAAACTCGTGCCAGACGGCGGTGAGTGGAAGGAAATTTCTTCCACCACCAGTTGTTAATGCCGTCTGGGCCCGGGGCAGCGAAGTTCTTGGTACCAACAAGTGCTTGTTGGACTTTCTCCGTACTGATTGCCGGGCACACTTCTTCTGGCTCTTCAAGATGTCTGTGACACAGAGCCTCGAAGTGTGCAATTGATGGAGTGTCGCTATTGAATGGACGCGTCGTCTCGTAGATTCCCTTCCAGACGGTTTCGACATCTTCTACAGTCGGCGGATTCTCGACTATTATTATTTTTTTTTTTTTTTCGGTTTCCCGATGCCGGTCAGTCCTCACGTGGCCTCCGACGCCTCACGGGAGTCGCGCCGGCGCATCAACTACAGCCACTCCCCGCATCCCGCAGGGTTAGTGACTGTAGATACCAGAATCGTGTGCCCTAAGCAGACGGAGAGAACCCAGAATTACCGCCTTCTGCATTTGACCTGCCAGCCACTCGGCTGGTTTTTGGCAGGCCGGTATGATCTTCAGTTCCGAGAGCAGCGTAGGCTTTATCCCTCCGAGTACACCGATAATAAGGACGACTATTTTAATCGAGTAGCCTGGGTACAGCACTTGGAGCTCGTACCGGAGATCGCGATATTTGGTCCGTTTCTCCTCCTTCTTCAAGGTGATGTTTTTCTCAGCAGATGCCGAGAACTCGATAACATACATCACCTTGAGTTGATGGTCGAGGAGGACTATGTCAGGCTTGTTGGCTTGGATTAGCCTGACAGTCGGGAACGAGTAGTTCCAGTAAATCCGGCATTTCTCGTTCTCGACAACGGACTCAATATCTCCGGGGACGTAAGGCAGCACTGGTGTCTGGTCTACCCCGTACGAGTGCCGTAGATGGTAGTATAGCACTCGTAAAGCCGCGTTATGTTGGTGGATGTAGGCCGAAATCGCATATATGGGACATGCAGAAAGTAAGTGCATGAGCGATTCCGGCGCCTGATGGCAGGTCCTGCAGTTGATATCAGGAACCTCTACACGCCACACGCGGCTACGGTAGACCAAGGTGTTGATAACACCATCTTGGCAGGCCGTAATGAATCCCTCGGTCTCCGACTTAAGCCCTGCTGACCTTAGAAAGGCGAAGGTCAGCCTGGTCGATAAACCCAGTGTTTCTATGTTCTTATAGAAGACACCATGCTGGGGTTTATCGACGTGCTGCCGAAACAGATTTTCCTGTTCGGCAGCTCTAATTCGGGCTTTCAGACGATTTGGCTGAAGTTCGGTGACTGACTCAACATCAGCACCTCGCCGGCCTCCTCGCCCGATGTCAAATGCGAGACCGAGTTCATCTGCGGCTCTTTTGCTGCCTTGAACAATCCTGCTCCCACTCCTACAGTTTCGTGATGTATTACGAACCGCAAGAGGGGATCTGAGCTCCTGAGTATGTTACATGCCATACTCAGTACTACTCTGCCATGCGTACACTCCATGCTCAAGAGTCCTCGGCCCCCCCCCCGTTGACGTGGGAGGTACACACGAGGAACGGACGATCTAGGATGAATACTTCTGTGAATATTCATCATCTTGCGGGTATCTCTGTCTAATTGACGCAGCTCATCTACCCTCCACTTTACTACTCCGAAGGAGTAGAGCAGAATCGGAACGGCAAGCATATTAGTTGCAGACATCTTGTTCTTCCCCGAAAGTTCGGAAGACCAAATCTTTCGGAGGCGGTGTCTGTACTTGCCGCGGAGAGAATTCTTTATTTGTGTTAAAACTTGGATGTGCCTTTGTTGCACACCCAGGTATGTATAGGTCTCTCCGGCATCCAGATGTCTTAGGATGCTTCCGTCTGCGAGCTGCGCATCTTCAGGAAATTCCCCGCATCGTCCTCTCTTGAGGTGGACGACTGCACTATTATTATTATTACTATTAGTTATTATGCTACTACGTTACTTAATATCATAAGCAAATATTCTGTCTAAAAATTCAAATATTATTGGTGACGCTTGAAACTTTTTTAAAAAATTAAATTACCAACAACCTCTTTCCTTAAATTTTATAATACCCTGTTTAAAAGTTCCGACCGGCACAAATAATTCTCAAATTATGAACAGTAATTTCGACTTATATACAAGTAAAACAAAAAACATCTAAACGTGGGAAGATTTCAATAACGAACGACGACAAAATTGATCTGATGAGATTTAATTTTGAACAAACATATTTTTCTGTGGGGCATGAACGTTTTGGAATATGAACATATGTAAAGTATATACGATGGACTCATTTAGTTGGTGAAAAACAAAGTTGGTATACTTATTGCCTTTTGTGGCGCAGACTGTCTCCTTGAGGAATATTTATGACATGACCGAGCTTATGGTGACAAGATATGCCATAAAGTTGTGCAGTTGCAAATTATAAATCAAAATACACAGACTATATAATATCTTTATGATATAATCAATAATCTGTTTACATAGCTTTGTAGTCTTTTAACTTATTGTTTTGTCAATGTGTGTTTTTATCAATTTTCATGATTTGATATATACCGATTTATCAAAAGCTTTTGATTGCATAGACCGTAGTATACTACTAAGTTGCAACAATACGGATTTTCCGATCTGTTATTCAATTATTTCGTTCTTACTTACCCGACTGTTTTCAGTACGTTACATATAATCATTGTTTTAAATCTAGCAGTTATAAAATTACATCAAGGGTTCCGTAAGTATCAAACCTGGGTCCGCTACTTTTTTCTATATTTATAAATAATCTATTCTATGCAGATGATTTTAAAATCTGTACCTCAATTAATTTTACTGACAACAGCCACAATACAAATCGATTTGAACAACGTGATGCATTGGTGCATCTTAAGTCTTCTTAATCTGAACATCTCCATACGAGGAGTCATTGTATATAAGCGTAAAATTAACCCAATTACATATGACTATCAAATCGATCTGCAGGCTCTAGTCCGCACCGACTTGGGTGTTCGCTTTAATAACAAATTAAATTTTCTGCACAAATTGAGCAAACTGTTTCAACCTCCAAGAAAATGTTAGGATTTATAGATACTTAGATTGAGTCAAGACTTTCAAAATAACGAGGTCATAATTAAGTTGTTTTGTCCAGTCCAAGCTTGAATATAGTTCTGTCGTTTACTGGACATACTTCGTCTGGCTCCTCAAGATGTCTACGGCAGAAGGCCTCGAAGTTTACGATGAGTGGAATGTCTCTGTTGAATGATAACGTCGTTTCGTAAGTTCCCTTTCAGACAGTTTCGACAGCTGATACAGTCAACGGATTATTGTAAACACGCTGTGACTCATAAAACAACCATACCCCTCACCCGCCTTTACAACTTTTCCTTGATAGTGTTCGAATCCTATCTAGACAGACCTGCTTGATAATATACATAACTGTCAGATTTAGAGTGTGGTGTTGATGTCTTAATCCGGCCGTTCCGTGTCGAATTTTCGATAAAATGCCTTACCTGAAGTCGTATATTCCTCCACACTCTGGATTCCATAAATGAGTTATCTGGTCGACTGTATTTTGCCTTCACTCCTTTGTACACGCCACTTAATTTTCTCTATACTACACCATTTGAGGTTGACCTATCACGGGGTATCAGTTGTTTTACAGCATTGTACACGACACAGTTGATCTGCCAGATGTCTTTTAGAAGTTCATCCTTGATGACGGCATTCTTCCGTTCTTGCCAGGTCTTGCAGCTTTAGGGTAGCCTGGTCCCTAAGTCTACATACTAGTAAATACTTCGGTATACTCTACGAAATGTTCCTCATCAGCTTCTTGTTGCTACGGTGGAAGTGCGGTTGACACTTCTTCTAGCTGATGGTGTGGCTTGTCCTGTGCAAGATGGATACTTGAGCTCTCAGGTATTGTTGAGAAAAGGCGCGTTTCGTATCAAAATGCATGCAATTACGCCATGTGTCATTTGCGTGCAAGCTTGTTACTCTTGTAGCAAGTCAGCAAGTCATCCCAAAGTTCACTCATCCACGTAAAGTGGCCGTGTTCATTGCCATATTCGTTATTGTTGAGACCATCCGGTAATGCCTTTCTCACCTATTTTTGACCACCGTCTGGCGACGATTGTGAGAGGCCCTTCCTCTAAGGTTATACCACGGCCGTGTTGCCTCTACCTGTCCAGGGTGCACCGGGAGGAGGTTACCGGTCCCAATTTTACATGTTATATTTACACTACTTTTATTTTAGTTATCTTATCATTGGGCAATTTTCTGCAATTTTATAAGTTCTTTACATTTTTGAAACACTAAATCACTAGTTTCTTATGGAAATATCCAACTATCTGTGCGATGAGTTCATAAAAAGTTTTTTGTGAATTTTTGAATACAAAAAATTACCCATCGGGCTGTTCCCTTGAAATAGTAATTAATTAATAATAAAATAATTATATACCAGAACGATTCTGCAACAATATTGGATAGATTGCAAGTTTTTATTTCTAAAATGATTAAAAACTTATATCCCCAATATGTACTACGCGTGCGAAAGTAGGTTAATGTTAAAATGATGTATAAAGTTAATAAAACCCTCATTGATTTTGACAAGAGCATCGCTGTATTTCGGAATAGAAAGTAACGAGACAACCCTTTGAAATATGATGAAGCGTGGCTTCTTGGTTGTACCGTGCTCAACCGTAATCCCGAGAAAACTACTTTTTTATTTGCTCCTGTACCTATTGAATGATATACCCAGAATAAATTTCAATAATAAATAAATTTACACCGTTATAAAAAAAACCTCCCAAGACAAATCCTATGAAAAGGACACATTGGTAACAAATGATTTTTTCAATCATCTCTAATTTTTTTTTATCATCGTCATGAAAAATTTACCAAATCTTTTCTACATTAGTAACGTTATAGGGAGTTTTATCATTATTGACGTAGAGAACTATTTTAACACATTGAACACTACACAATTTTCTTAAGAATGTCTATCTCAAAAAGTGTAAAAAGCGTAAAAATTTACCAATAATATGAAAACATGTCTGCAACTCTCATCTTTTGTTTCCGGTTTTTGTGTTTTCAGCAAGTTTGCCATTTCCCGTTGTCAGTCGGTGAAGATCAAAAGGTTTATGTTTATTTGGGTTTTAGCAACACTGTTTTTGTGTATATACATATTTGTAAACAAAAAACAAAACAGAAACAATTACGATTGTCGTGTTAAGCGATCTTGTGCAATAATGAAATCTTTTTTCATTGTTACAACTACAGAATGTCTTGTGAAAAAAATGAAATGAAGAGTAAATAACACATGTAATCTCACAGAACTATATCAAAACAACCAAGTGTTATGGGACCCACGAAACGGTTCCACTGTAAAAATGTGGATGCATTAATTTTCATTATGAGTCATTTATAACGTTCTTTTAATAATTAAAACACATGTTAAATTAAATAATAAACATAAGTATATAAAATTAACATAGTTCATAAACCTTAAAGTTCTAAACGAAAGTTAAGAGGTAACCTACTACTTTACGGGCCTCGTAAAGTGATGGCGTATTTTCCCTTAAATCAACGTGTGTTCGTAGTAGACTATTTTGATACTCGCAGCATTGTGGAAACGCCAAGAAAATTCAGACATCAAATTCAAGTTCAAAGACACGGATATCTACCCACAAGTAACACAATTTTAAGATGGACTAATGACTTTCATGCTCGTGGAAGTGTTGCTTCACAGTTCTTCAGTATTACTTGTTCAGTTCATACTACTGAAAACATTGTACTTTAGAATTGCTGTTCAACAGAGTCCGATTAGTTCACCCGTAAAACATTCTCAAGCCTTAAATATTTCGAATACACCTTTATGGCAAATTTTTAAACACGATCTTCAGTTTCATCCATACAAAACCCAGATTATTCATTAACTAACGGATGAGGATAAAGGGGCACGTCTTCAATTTGGTGAGTTTTTTAAAAATTGTTAGTGTCAATAACATAAAATCCTTTCAAATCTACACGAAAAACCTTTACATATCGCTGAGTTGCAGCTAACTCCGATTGGTATGTAGACATGCTGCAAAACATTTATGCCTGAAGCAAGATGACTTGATTTAAATAGAGTATTGTTCTAACAGGATGGTGCGATGTGCGATACATTGAAAAGTACCGACGTCACATATTGTATCGTATCGATTAAAAGTTACCGGTTGGTTAAATATCGAACGGAAAAGTACCGATACACGAAGTACCAATCCAATTCAATTCAAAACAATTTTATATTGGTTAAATAACTGTACAACAACATGTGCGCCGGTCCGGTCCGGTCTCACTATCATCGTGTAAATCAATTTTTTAATGCCCCCGTTCAGTCTGCTATTCCCCCGCCATCAGGGAGTACAGACTTCTGGACACGGAATAGACTTTTCCTATCGTCTTGTTAATGTATTTGCCGAAATATAGTCCTTTATCCAAGTTATTCCTAATTTCACGTCCTGTTTGGTCTCAATTTGGTTGCGCGCCATTGAAATGTGCCAATAAGGGTATATCAGTTGCGTTAGATAGCCAGGAAAGTCGTACCGATGCAGTTTATATATGATGCCGGGTAACCAGACGGTATCGAAAACCTCAATATCTAAGAGCACCATGATGGTGCTTTTGTCAAGATTGTACTGTCGCTTGACATCATTGACGATGACGGAATGAAAATATGTTGTGCGGTAAGGTTATATTTGATCAATTATAAAAACTAGGTACCTAGCAAAGAGGATAAGCCTGCCTGTGTTAGTTGGATGTGCCCGCTGGCATAATGCAGACAATTGGACTTGCATTGATTTGCCCATCTCTCCGTTTCCTGATCTTTATGTGTAAAGCATCTTTCACTTTTTATTAATGTTATCGATACATTTGATGAGAAACTGTTTGAATTAAGTACACGTTTTTCCCTTATTTTTATCGTTACCTGTGGTTTTAATTTCTCGGAACTTTGATAAAAACATTTTAAAAAAAGAAGCTGGAGCCTAACAAAACAGTATATAAAAATTGGACAATTTTTAGTTAATTTGACGATTGCACAAAGTTTGTTTTTAGTATGTCTTTAGTTTTAAGTTCTTTAGAAATCTGTCTGGTCAATTATTCGCTTCCCCGCCCGGAGAAGAGAGTCAAAATGTCATGCTCATTTTGTTTTATTCTAGTAAATAACTTGTGACTTATTAAATTAAATAATCGGGCAGGAAAATGCATTGTTACACAGGCTGATATACTTCCTCAAATTCAAGAAGCAATAAATAGCATTAATAGATGGACAAATGCTCTAGAATTAACAATTCTCATTTACGGCACGCGGCGCCATCGTCGTACTAACTTATACATTCAAGTTAGTGATGAATTATTTAATAAATTTAAAGTTACCTTTTAACTGATTAATTTCTAATTTTAAATAAAATAATATTGTTCCAAATTATTATTAACTAATTTTAATTTTACCTCAAAAACTCATATTGTTTCAGCAAATTTGACAATAACTTGATAAAAAAGGCGATATCGAAAACTTTTTATTCTTTCATTTCATATGTGACTTATTTTACCCTTATAAACCATTATTTTCCGGATGGACTTATTATATACACCCTGTTATTATTATAATTATAGTTGGTATCTGCGGGGTACATCCAGTGACGAACTGAATTTGAGTTTAATGACGACAATTTGACTTTTTCAAACTAATAATAAGCTCCTACAATAAATAACCGTAATTAATAGTAATATTATTTAATTAATGTTAATTAAAGTAATTCTAATAATACTTTTTCAAACTAATAATAAGCTCCTACAATAAGTAGTGGTTATTAATAGTACTATTATTTAATTAATGTTAATTAAAGTAATTCTAATAATCCTGTTCAATTTTTCAAATAAAACAGTTTCATACAAAGACAATTAAATGCAATGGAATAAACAAGATAATAAAGTTATGTAAGTCAGATAGTAGTTAATAGGTACGTCGAAGTAAATATCAGAGGTCACGGAGACACCCGACTCGTGCCCATTCCACCCAGTAGTCACCTGTTTGAATCTCCGTAATCTCAGTTGGAGTATAACTATCGAGCGCGCATCACATTACATAGGTAAACTAGATTACTCGAGAATATTGTATGTGACAATATCGCGGAAGGTTTCATCTCGAGCTACTGTAAAACGTTGGATAAATGACTCTCCGGAACCAGATTTCGATGATACTGAACTAAGATTCACAATTTGTGACAAGATACTGTCGTGGGAAGTTAAAATGCGTGTCCTACGGCATGTGAACAGCAGAAAACATAAAACACTTGTACGTGGTGATATTAGTGTCAGTGATAGAGAAAAACGTTTTAATTCAGACTTAATGCAAATATGGTAAGGGATAACATTCCATGGAACAAATTAGACCATCCCCAGTTCAGACAATTTCTACAAAACTGTATTAGTGGGAAATATAATGGTGTTAATGTGCCAGTGGAGTCAACAGTACGAACAAATTATTTGCCGGCATTTAATATCATCCAGAGTACTGGAACGCACAAATGCAGCAACAATATGTTAATGTGTCGACAGCAGTCTTAAAATACTTTAGGGCGAGAACTTTGAAAGCAACAAAGGAAGTGTTTTTCTGTTGTGCAACAGATGCAGCGACGTATATGAAGGCGGCTGGACAACGCCTAAAAAAATATATATTAATTTAGTTCATGTGACATATTTGGCACATGGGCTCCATCGAATTGCTATCCTAACGTAGATAAATTAATAGCCAGCGTCAAAAAGGTATTTTTAAAAGCACCAACCTGGATAAAATTATTTTTCGAATACACCACTACCCTCTCAGGCCATTGTGACACACTGGGGTACATGGCTGCTGGTACCAAGTTATTATTACGTCCACTTTGATGATATGAAAAGACTGATAGAACAATTAAATTTGAACGACGCGCTTTCTATTTTACATGCTCAGCAAGCGTTTTTGAATCCAATTTTTCAGGAAGATTTAGCGTACATACACTCATTTTTCCAAAATCCCTTTATCCACAAGCAATCATGAAAGTTCACCGACATCATCAGGTTATTCCATAATTAACGCACTGAATACTGTATTAGATCTGCGTCAATACATTTTCCAGGTGCCAGAAACAACTGCTGAACGTGTGAGAAAAAATTTTACACAATTTTAGAAAACAATCCTGGGTTTCGCACTATATGTCGAATTGTGCACCTTATTACAGGAAAAGGGATAGACCTTTCGGAACCTAATATAAACGGCCCTCTGTGAAGAACTTCTTATGCTTCAAATATGTCTCATCACGTCTGTAGACGTTGAGAGATCGTTTTCTGTATATAAGTGGATATTAAGTAGTAAACGTTACAATTTAACTCCAGACCACATGGAACAGTTGTTAATAATTTATTTAACTCCAGTGGCACAAGGCACATGTGAATAATTGTAGAGAATTTTTGTAGCATGGCTGCATCGGCCGTTGTGCAGTGTGACTTGTGAAATATTTAACTCCTCGGGTATTTTGGGTACCATACATATTAGCAACCAGTCACATTTATAAGGTGAGAAATTGGTGTACATAAGTGTGGTGGATCCGCCTCTGATATAGACGTTATGTACCCAACGGATCCGAACTGTAATTAAAAATAATTATTTATGATATACATATACATATGTCATTGTCCAAATTATTTCCCGCTTGTGGACACAGAAAAACTAAAAAGTTTCCAGATACTATCATTTAATTTCCAAATTTTTTAGTTATTTAAAATTTAGAAATATCAGGTATCTTATGGCCACCCTGTAACTTGCCTAAAGTAATTTGTATAATCTTTATTTTCGTGTTTATGTGACTCACTCTCAGAAAATACTCTCAGTACTTTTTTTGTATTCATTTGTATTTTTATTCAAGATCAAGTTGATTTAAAATAGGTCTGTGCAATCTATTTTCTCAATTTAGTTACCTTAACATTATTGTCAAATAGATTCTTTAAATAGCAGCATCTAATTTTAAATGATAATCTGTCTTAATTGAATCAAAATCAATTTAAGACGAACGCTCTTATCTCATTATTAGTGTCATAAATGGTTTAGACCAAATTATTTAGAACTTGATCATTATCATATTTTTGTATTTCTAGAAAAAAAAAATATTAATAAAATAATTATTGGGTATTAAAAAAAGTACCCTTTTAAACCAAAGATGATAACAATAAATACCTATAGATCTTTATATTTTATATTGTCATTCTTATCTAAATGTGCTAGTATAAAAGTTTTAGGCATATAATGAATCAAAAACAACACATCCAATAAATTTTATCATAGAAACTATTAAAACAACAACACAGTTTCTGTGATAAAATGTACTGGATGTGTTGTTTTTGATTCATTATATGCCTAAATCTTTTATACTAGTAGTTTGGTGTCATGGGCGAGTTTCGGTGGGGGTACCAATCTCACTAATTTTGTTAATTTATGCATAATTTAATTTAAACTTAAAAAGGCTAACATTTTATTACTGCTAAACTTACACTAATTAAAAGGACGAAACATATACAATCTGAATAATGAATCGTGTGTAAATAAATTATTATTATACATATATTATTGTTAGTAGGTATGTTTAAAAAAAGTAAAAACGTGTACGCAAATCAATGATTTTATTACTTGTGATTTCCTAACACTGATTTACAAGTAGAGGTTCAACCTTGACACAGGTATAACCTTACAAGAAATATATTTTATATTTAGAATTAACATTGAAGTTGGTTTTCCTTAATAGCTGCAGCCTCATCTGGATTGAATTGTAGTATCACAGCTTTTATTTGTTGGAAATATTCAGCATAATAAAAAGCTGCCTGCAACCATCTTCCCCAATGTGTAAGGTTGTTCAGGAATACCGGGACACTTACTATGAAATGCACGGAGACGTTTAGAAGATTTAAGAAACACTTTTCTTGTACTTGCTATTAATGCATCCACCTATGAAAAACCTTTTCGAATAGCTTCTGCCACAAGATGTAAAGCATGCACTTTACACGTAACATGTATAAACGTACAACCTTGTTCTTGCAAAGAACGGCCTACCGAACGCATTGTCACGGCGCCATCAGTCACAAACTTTAACACTTGACTTTTTGACAGTTCAAATTTTTTCTAACGTCTCCAGCACCACCCTGGTAATTGTTTCGCTAGTACACTGACTTAGTCTTTTGCTAGCTAGTAACAGTGGAACTGTCGGTTTAAGAGGGTCCAGTACTCGTACTATAACATTTAAAATAGATTTTTCTTTACAATCTGTTGTCTCATCAACAGATAACCACAGCCGTGTATTTTTTAATTTACATTTCATCTTATTTACCATATCTACGTGTACAGTTGGTAGATAGTTACATAACGTTGTGCGACTTGGTAACATCACCTGGGCATTGTATTTATTTCAGAACTCTCGAAATGGTTGTTTATCGAGTATGTGCAGCGGAACATCACAGGCAATCAGCATTAATAGTAAATTAAACATAAACTGTGTTGTCGAAGGCACGCTATTTTTTTATTTTTATGGTGTACACCATTTACGTGAAGTCCACAATCACGCTTATCCCAGCACATCAAATCTTTTTCGCACACTTTACAAATTATTTTAGCACCATCATAGAATAAATCCGGGAATTCACCTATGAATTTATTCACTTTGTCAGCAAATGGCCGTTTTCTACCCCTGCGTATGTCTGCCATGCTTTATTATTAAATTAATATCAACAATACAGTACACCAAATAAAATAAAAACACAAAAACAATATGCAATACGCCCAAGTGACTTAACGTGTACACAACTCGAAAGCTAATAATATACTGGATTGTAGAAAGAGTTTCGCGGTCAAGGTGAATGCCGGCGACAGTAAGTACATCTGTACTCTACGAAAATGATACATAGAAACGATTTGCAACTTTATTTATTATTATAATGAAATATCAATAATATGATATCCAATGCCTACCTACTTGGAAAATTTTCATTATACAAAGTTTAAATTATTAATTTTGAATTTCATAAAAAATTAAAATAAGTCAACCATCAACCATATTTAAGAATAATGTCAAAGATTTTGATTTATTGCATAGAAAATTCATCAGAATAAGTTAAAATAGGTATACCATTTAAAAATTCAAAATTGATAACACATCCGGTAACACCGGATGTGGTATTGATAATATATGTTCTTCAAAATAAGCTCACTTTCTTCTCATACGTGAGTTTTAAATTTGAAAATTTTATTCCAATTTTTTTTAAAATGGCGGGCTGATACATGATCTCCTTGACACTCGGTATATTAACAGCTAATTGATCAAAATGAAAATCAAAAGCAAAGATAAGCCTATTTTGCTGAGGATTCCGCTTAATGTCATCGTTTTTTTTATATTAAATAGTTTTGTCCAGTTTCTTTTTACTTTTTCGAATAAAGTAAATAAATGTTCATACATTAGACGCGTTTATGGAATTTATTCAAAACCCAGCTTATCCAAAACAACTACTGAAAATACCAATTTAAATTCTTCAATAAATTCCCTCCTCCAATTTTGATTTGCTCCTGACATTCTATATTTAACTTGTACTCACAGTTTACTTTTACCTACACATTTTCACCGTAATATCAGTAATAAATTAATAGCTTTCCACGTTGTACCGTTCCTTCTGCATTAATTAGAGCAGCCAGCTATCCACACCCCTGCACGTCACGAATTGCAAGGGAATTCCACAGATGCAGTGTTTGTATCGGTTGCATTTTATAGCGAATCGCTTTTATCTGTGCTACTACATAACGACCGCGAAGCGGCGCGTTTGCGTCAGCGTATAAAGTGAGATAAATAAGAATATGATAAAGGAATTTATTTATCGCGTGAACATAGCAACGCAAGAAGGATATAAGGGTAAAACGTCATTATTTAAATGTGCTTAGTCAGTATATACGGTGTAAAGGGTATTGTTGGAAGGGTTCTAATTAATATTTCTAATTATTGGGAAAGTTATGAACGTCATAAATTGCAATGTTACTTCAAACGTTAAATAAAATAGTTAAGTGGAACGCAGAGCCGGATGGTAAAATTTTAAACTACCATGTTTTTTATAAACGATTTACTTATTTGCAAAAGTCTATTTGCCAGATGATTATTTTGTAGTGCGTTACAATCTTATCGAGTTACAATATTTTCGTTAAATTTGGTGGGGCCACTAACATTATATACCAAGTGTAAAACGGCTAATGTGGCCCAATGTTGACAAAGACCAATTGAACAAGTGAGATGGACGTAACAGTGTAAGTGTATTGTAGGTGGCTGGTGGGGTACAGATTGAGCATGTCATTATGTTCGCAGGCGGGTGTGTCTTATTCCATCTTATTTCGTCCTACTTTGCAGCCATCGCTTGTATTCTTTTTCTAACTGGCCACACTTAGTGCTAGGGTATAATGATGTTAAATACTTCACATTGGCTTATCTTTAGATTTTAAAAATGTGGAAGACTAAATTTCAGTTTAAATGATAAAGTCGTTTTGAATAAATATTATATTGAGGATTCTTATTACAGCTGGACCACCTCAACCTTGGTCAGCCTCAGCGCGGATATTTTTTTACATAAAACTAAATTATTTCCAAGCATTTATATCATTAAATTCCAAAGTAAGCATTACCTAAAAAGGGTTAAATCATCAAAAGTAAACGAAATAAAGTAAATTTTGTTTTCTATGAGTGAAAAACTTCGCTACAAAAAGATAAGACACACCGGTACAAAGCAGAAAAACATGCCGTCACAGATAAAAAAGCTCACATAATGCACTATTGTCATTTTAATTAGGGCAGTACTAATAACAGTGATCTCATAACAATAATAATTAGGGCAGTGCTATTAACAGTGATTACTCATAGTAATACTAGCAGCTCACACTCAGTCAAATGAGAGATTAAACATAATTTACCGCTCGTTACTCCTTCATTGGAATCTTTGGCGTTGCGAAAAATGGCAGTACTTATAGGTGGTTATGCCTTTAGACCTATCCACAAGATGCAAATTTTACAAGCGTAGCACGAAAGACAAGCACTTCACTGAACTAACAAAGTCCACAATATAACTAACTTTAAACAGCATTGATTTCACATTAATCAATAATAGATAATCAATAACATTCCAGGTAAAAGATAAATCAGCAAACTCGACTTAAACTCAAACAACCTTCCTCCGCAATCTCTTGCAGAGTCACTCAAGCTATCTTGCTACTTCCGGCTCTTTCGCGCCCTTTAACTATAAATGTATTCATTAAAACTATAGAGCTATAGACAACCCTCAATTTAGTTGTGCAGGTTAGAAATGGACTAACTCATAGGGTCATAAATAAAGAAAAATATTATATTAAGCCAACTACAGGACGATTTAAAGTGACAACATGGGGTTAAAAGCTTGTGCTCAATGCACGTATACCTAGCGCGGAACCTCATCGCCCAACGTCCTTTGATGCTGTAACACATACAGTGGAGGAATCGTAGCGTACTGAAAAGTGCGACATGTATATTGCTCTCTGATGGCACGCGTCGAAGTTACTAGATTATATATATGGTTCATTGTAGAGTAAGTATAAGAAATAGAAAAAAAACTTCATTAAAATAACCGACAAAGATGCCGCCAAGCAGCATATTTGTCGGTGAGTTTTCTATTTTTTTTAAATTTCCTATCGAACTGATTATACAGGTTCAATGTTGCGCAAAGAATTTAACTTTTCAAGTTTTCGAAAAACCTCTGCATCTGTTTGCAAATATAGAAAAAAAGCATAGATTTTTTGTTTATTGGGCATCAATAAAATGATAAATTACTAATTATTGTAAAAAAAAGAAATAATTTTCGAAAATGTCTATATTAAAATTTTGATATATCTCGAAAACTGTAATAGATATCGAAACGCACTTTTTGACCATTCAATTTTGCACGAAAATTGATTTCGATAATGTGCGGTTAATATTTTTCTATCTAGTTTTCAAATGGACGAAACCCACCAATACCCATCAATTTGGGACACCCTGTACAGTGGTGTAAATCTGTTTCTACAGATCAAAATCATAATTTAAGAGATGTTCGTATGCAACAAATTGAAGTGCAATTCGATGTTAATTCTACATCGATACAAACATTACGTTTATGTGAAAATACCCCCACAAAGAAATAAATTTCTCTGTGCCTCGTAATTGAAGGCATATCGGGTAGTCCTTTGAACAGTTTAATAATTCAAATGGGTATTTATCATGACGTTTAAGCCCTTAAAGCAATAAATAAGAGTTACCAGACTTCCCCTTTTGCAAGAAGTGTAAGTAACTACCTTCTTGCATGAGTCACGCTAAAAAACGATTTGCGGCGTAAAATTTAGGTTTGCAATATCGTAATGATAATAAAATGTCTTGTGCAATTCTGTTTAACTACAAACGATTTAATTGTTTTTTTTTTTATTTATGTGAATGTCGAAAAGCTCTCGAAAAGTTATCAGTTTGTAATTGTTAATTTATTTATTATAGGTATTTTCAAAAGATCAATTCCTGATTGAACTAATCAAAGGCAGATAATTTAATTTTCAAATAATAACTTCGCTTTATTCTTGTAGTCAATCATCTCGTTCTAACCAACTAATATTCATAGTCATTTTAAATATCCCAAAAATGTATTTCAAACATTCTACATGAAATATAAACATATATTTATAAACGTATCTATTATATGAATCAATATATGGTTTATACTTGTATTGTTCTGTTTAAACTTCAAATAATATTTTATAATAAAGTCCATTAAATCACGTTTCAGCTATACCGTGTGCTAACTGTATAATCTTACATTCGGCCATCCTGTGAATGAGTCTGTCCCCAGACTTACCCCACTAGGCATCTATAAATATTAGGAAATTAACCCACAGGAATAATCTAAGCTAGAATAATCAGTTTAACAAGTCTCCATTTAGACCATTTGAATGTGATTATGACCTCACTTTTTCTATGGTCATTCTTGGCAGTTATTCAAGCTTTGCATTCAAGTTTCTGTTTTTCATTGATTTATTTAGAGAACAAGTCTAAGGCCTTCATACCCATCTCAACAGTCACAATAGTGAATGAGCCTGATATTTGAGCCTCTCTTATCAGTCATCTAAACAATTCTCATGAATGTATTTATTTTGGGAAAAAGTCTGACTTATTCACACCCATCTCAACAGTCACATCAGTGATTGAGCCTGATATTTGAGCCTCTCTTGTCAGCCACCCAAATAGTTTTCATGAATTTATTTATTTTGGGAACAAGTCTGACTTATTCATACCCATCTCAATACTCACAACAGTGACTAAGCCTGATATTTGAGCCTCTCTTGTCAGTCACCCAAATAGTTTTCATTTGTTTCTTTAGTTATGGAACAAGTCTGACGTTCTCATATCCATCTCAACAGTCACAACAGTGATTGAGCTTGATATTTGACCTTTCTTGTTGGTCACCTAAACCATTTCAGTGCGTGTACCTACCTCAATAGTCACACATGCGTGATTGAGTCTGATACCCCAATATGCCTAGAATAGCTTTTTTTACCGTACCTCCTAGAACCAACTAGGGTTTCATGTTATCAACCGCCATCACGATTCTACTGCTTTTGCGACCCTTTCAAAATCTTCTACCTCATATTCATTGAGTAACATTTTAAGTACCTTGAAAGGCCCTTTGAACTTCGACAGCATCTTGCACCCTCCTCTAGATGGTGAAGCGTTCAATACCCTAACCAGGTCACCTACATATTTCGTAGCTTAATTCAAATATTTGCTTTGTGCGTTAGCCTTGTGCGTTAGCCTTGTGCTAACCTTATCTTGTATGTTAGCCTTATGCTAACCTTGGTTTGTGTTTTAGTCTTGTGCTAACCTTGACGCATGTGATAGCCTTGGGCTAACCTTAGCTTCTGTGTTAGCCTTGTGCTAACATTGTATGTTAGCCTTTTGCTAACTTTTGGTTGTGTGGTACTTGATCTTAAGCGAAAACTTCTGCTTACTTCTCACCTTTCAGTGTAACCCAAGTTTTAATCTTATCAACAGTAATAACCGTCCGAAACTTTTTTCTTAAGCTTTCTTTTTGGATTATCCACTTCATAACGGTCATTCAAATGCACTTTTACAACACGAAAGGGTCCGTTATACATTTCCAGTAGCTTCCTACTAGCTCTAGATGCAATACTGTCTGTCTTTAGGACAATAACAAGATGACCTTCATGGTACACATGAGTAGCAGCTCTAGTCGCATCAAAACATACCTTTTGTATTTCTGATCCCCACTCATTTTCTGAATCTCTTAATTCACCAAAATATACGTGACTAGGATTATCCTGAATTTCATTGAAGATAAAAAAATCAGCTACATGACGTACTTTGTATCCTGCAATTGTCTCAATTGGTGATACAATAGTGGTCTTAATAAAAGTAACATAGTGGTCTTAATAAAAGTAAATAAAGTTGACCATGACTCTATAAGAAATCAACATCAACAATAATTATTAATATTAATGTTAATGGTAGAAGTAAATATAATACTTATAAATTATTTAGATAATAATTCAGTAAGTTTTATTTTTTATTAAAATTTAATAATCTTGCCATCTCACCATTTATGGTTTTATTTACTTCTTAATAAAGAAATATTGTACATTGTTCAATTTCTTTTAAGATATTACTGGTTTTAAGATATAAGTTATAATGAAGATATATGTGTTCTTGATTCAGACATAATTTAATTACTAAACACATCCACCTGTTACTATTACAACCGTATATCGATTACAATATCCATTATTTAAGTATACGCAGAACACTTCTTTGCTGCGTGCTTTGTTCGCAAAGATTTTCTGTCAATGCGATATTGAAATTGCAATACCACAATACATAAAAGTTTGGTAAATAAAAAGCCTTACAAAAGTGACAGATAATTTTTGGTTCTAAAACATTATAGAGAATATTGGTATGTCGGTTATTGCAATGTCATCCCCTTTACCAATAGTAGTAGATATGTTTCGTTCTCATATGAACTCATCAGTACAAGTTCTTGTGGATTAAATGCACAGGTTATACAACGCACCATCTATTGGCAGAATAGACTAATTCAGAATCCTTGTGTGTGTGTGTGTGTATTTACGGGTTGCAGCACATTTTGCTCCCTCAACAACGGTTAAATAGTTTTTCATGAACATTTAAACCGGCCGCGGTGCGGCTAGAAAATGTAGGCTTTAGAGGGCACCGCTAAAGCCTACATTTTCTAGAGTTTATAATGGGTTATATAGTTTAGAAGTTAGTTGAGCTATACTGAAACTAACTGAGTATTTTATATATACCGCGTCCATGAAGTTACTCCCCCTAGTATCTCCGGAACCGAGAGAGGTATCCGCATTTCAGAAAAATAGGATAAAATCTCATAAAAAATAGAGCTTCTTGTAAAAAGAGCATTGTCATCTCAGTGGTGGCGTCGCGACACCTATCAGCAAGTCCTTTATGTTGATATAATTTTTTTGAAATTAATAATAATAATTATAATAAGGTTTCTTGAAAATTCATCCATAAATATAATGGTAATTCACGAGTGTAATAATATTTTCAAAATATACATTGGTAACCCCACAAAGTGGAGACTTGGTTGTGGATATAAATATAGTTGCTTATTAATCTAACTATAATTAATATAAACAATTAGATACATAACACTTAAAATAACTAACAAAAAACAAAAAAAAAAACTAAAGAAAGGAAAGAATAAAAAATATATACAAACATATACACATATATACATACATACATACATACATATATACATATATACGCATATACACATACACACACACACACACACACACACACACATATACATAAAAAGAAAAGAGAAAGGTAATAAAAATTTTAAAATAAAATTTTAAATGAAAATGAAAATATGGAACGAAGAGTGAAGAGTGAGGCTTGGGGGTTGTTTGGAAGGTTGTTATATCCACAGTTTTTTTAATGATCAAGCAGTAGGTAACTAATTGTTTTTTATATCTGTCAATGTATAAATATAGCTTCTTTGTTTACTAACGACCCACTTTTTTGTTTCAGCTTTAAAACTGTCTGCAGAATTGATAGTTAACAGAGATTCGGATGACTAATGACGAAGTTACGAGGTTAAGATAAAATATATTACTAACAGGTAGATGAGAATACTATAGGATTTACTGTGACGGTAAACAAGGAACCACAAATTCACCAGACTACACCACCACTGGTCATACAAAATCGTCATCTTCTGTCAATTTTTAATTGGAGGTATTTATGTTTTTGAGAATTCGTAAAAAATCTATATTTCTACAAAAACTCAAATATTTGAGAAGAGAAGATATTTTGTTTTCAATTGTTCATCTGCGCGGTATATTATCAATTTGCGTTAAATTCAGGATGCAGGTCGGAAGGAAGAGAGAATGCAATTTAATTTTTTTCGGATGCCATAGTAATTCTCAAGACGTTCGTCAATTTAACGAGCATTACCCTGATAATCCCATTTGTAGGAAATATTTACAGGAATTAATGAGAAAAGTCACGTAAAGTGTTCAGACCACAAAACGGACTGGTCGTCCATGAGTGGATAGAGAGAGACAAATGCTTGTGCTTCAATAACAGAAGTGGCTAATGTGTGTAACGTACTCCGCTGGACCTCACACAAACTTTTGTATAAGCATAAATTGCACCCATAAATGAGAATGTCTCACCAACTGACCCAAGATGATCCAGATAGGCGGATCAAGTTTTGTGAAATCATGTTTGATAGAATAGGAAATAGACCCAATGCAGATGTCGTGAATCAATTACCACATCTGCTTCAGTGATGACCAACTTTTTTTAAATGTTCAGTATTGGTCAGACATTAATCCACATGTTTTCAGAGAAACTTATACCGAATATCCACAAAAAGTTAATATTTGGCGCCAGGATAAAAAGCGATGAGATCGTGGGACTTCTATTTATATGGGAAAAGTTTACGCGACCTTTGTACCTACAAGTTATGGAAGATACTGACAACTGATTGTTGAAGTAGCCGAGAAAACGACGAAGGGCTTGGTGATATCATTTTTCAACAAGATGGAGCTCCTCCGTATTATTTTGTAGTGAGGTAATATCTGGACCAACGGTATCCTGGCAGATATACTGGACGAAGAAAATCCACTGAATATCCAGCATGTTCGCCAGATTTATTGACGCTAGGCTATTTGAAGAGAGTTTATAAGACACAGATATCTGGAATCTCTACAGGATTTAAAACTGAGAATTGGCGTGGCTTGTTGAAATATCCCTAACGAAACATTTTAGAGGGTGAGCAACGGATTTCATAATCGTCAAGCAGTATGCCAGGAAGTGAATGGTACTCATTTTGAACATATGCTTTTGTTGGAGTTTCAGTTAAATTTATTTTATTTTATTAGCTTTATTTCGGTTGAGTCAGACATTTTACGTTATGTTATCCTCATAGTCATAACACACAACTCTTTACTCCGCACGGGACCCTGTAACACATAGAGAACAGAGATTAAAGTGAGTGTAGATCGAACATGGACTGTTTAACTTTGGGTACTCGAAAATTGTAGCTTATTGCTTATTATCATTAAAATTTGTGTTTGGAATTTTAGGCTTATTTTCCTTGTGGAAACCCCCTCATACAGTCCACTATGAAGAAATTTCTCTCAGAAGACGACTAATCTAAAGAATCAGCCCCTTGTTAGTTTATTCGAGCCGTAAGTTGGAAATTATGGAAACAAGTTCGCACAACTTTGATCAAACAATAAATTTATTTGTAAGTAATACATTTCATCTTAAACTCGCAAGTTTATCATTAGTCATCCGAATTTAAAAAATTTTATATCAACGTAAAGGGCTTGAAAATACCTTCAAAATGCGGAGTCACTCGACCCCATGTGCCATTTTATATTTTCGATTTGATGTCATCACCGAGATGGGGACAAAAAAAAACACTATTTCCGATGCGATTGCTCATGCAGATATCTTACTCTGTTTCAGAGACACTAGGGTTGGAAATGACTCTATGAACGCACATAATTTTATGATGTACAGAATGAACTGAATTTATTGGATTTTTGCATTCTAACTGATAAAATGATTGCATTCCCCTTTCGTTCCGAAATGATAATTGCGTTTTACAATTCATCTGAACACACCCCGTCAGCAAAGTAATAAATGCATCATGGAAAAACTTATCTAACGTTGAGATTGCACGAAGGAAACGGGATTAAGAAATACAACTTTCCTAAGTGAGAAAATGCAATCACACTATATCGAGCGGTACACATTGCAGTCAGCCTTCGGGACTAGAAAGGTCATAGGTCAAGCAATTGTGCTGAAATGGCACTCTACGTTGAATGCGGTATGGGCAAATGGAAAATTCATTTTTAGTTAAATTTGCGCCACATCAAAAATTAATTGAGTTTGTTTTGCTCCGCAAATAATTTCAGGAATAGGTGTGTTGCTGTCAGTCATTGTGATTTATTTTATTTGCTCACGGTATGGATAAAACAATAATACGATAATATAAAGGACCCTCCAGTTTGAGAAATTGCATACATACAGTGTAATCCATTAATATCACCTACATGATTGCTTCATCATATTACGAATTAGAAAAAAAGTAAACTCTGTTTTTTGAGGTTAATGTTTGACAATTTTTTGTTTTTTTTTTGTCATAGTGCGGACCAATAACAAAACATTTAAGTAAAGGATATTTAAAGTTTTAAAAACTATGTACAGAATCAGAATGTTATTTTTAGGTGGTTCACTGAACGAAAAAAGAATGTATCCTGTTACTGACAAATTTTCGTACACACAAAATGTTAGTCCAAGGCCAACTTTACCTATGTGTGAAAACGAAGAATATGATTTATTAATTGTCTCCTCTTTTTAATTAAGTGATAGAAGAAATTTAGATTATTATTGAACTGCAATATAGACCAAATGAAATTCCATTATTCAACTGTTTCTAATTACTGTTGTTTCTGTTGTACTCCTGCCTTCAACGCTCATTACAAAAAAGAGAAGATTACTTCGGGGTTATTGTAGCGTACTTTGACAAGTTACAGGGTTATCATTTTTAATGGCCCACTTGATTTCCCGACTTCGTTTTTGTGCCAGCAAAAAATTAACACGCGAGCTGCAGTTTCTTGATTGAACCTCAACCAAAACTAATATAATCAAAAATTCAAAAATTTAAGTTAGGTGGTCAGAAGTATGAGGTATATAAATAAAAATAAATGGATGTATCAATTGGGCAAACAACAAAAAATTATAGAGGTCTCTAACCTCAAACTACCCCTTTGCCACCACTAATTTCTTTCATGTACATAGGGTTGTACGATATATATACCAGCGTACTTAGTTTCATTAGAAACACTTCAGCGGTTCCCAAGGAACTGAGGATTTAATATATTCAAACTTCTGTAGGAGTGCATTTTTAAGAAAAACAGTAGTAATTAAATCTTCCTATCTTTCATGGTAAAATCGTGAGCTTATCATTTGTATATTGCTGATTTTGGAAATAGATCTGATCCTGAAAATATTTATTTAATTTCAGACGAAATAAGCAAATGTGACGTCATTTCCGTCTCAAGTGAAAGTACGATATGCTTGTAATATAATATATTGAATTTTCTTAAGGCCACCTTATACTTCTGAGTGATTGAAAGCTGAATTATTTTTTTTAAAATTTTGGTCTCGACCGTATTTTTGCTTTTAGTTGGTGCTCAACTGCTTTTTTAATGTCAGTGGCCCACCCTGTATAGTGCCGTAAGTAGAATATTAAATACGGACAATTTGTCATATGCTACTTTTTGGTTAATTGGCTTGCAATTTTATCAATATTAATTACGATAAATATAATAAATGATTAGTGATGTCCAGAAAAATGTAAGTTAAAACGGTTTTCTTCTTTCAGTATTATATAGCTATCAAGATGTACTATAATAACCCTGCTTATAAGAATAAGATTCAAGAGATTTAGGTGATGATATAATCCTGCTGTAGCTGAGGTCCAATCGATATTCCACGAAATGGTCCACCTACACACAACAACTGCTTCAAGCACGTGGATTGGGAATTGGGATAATAATAAAAAGTTCTGGCGTACTTATAATTTTAAACTGGTATCGAATAACTTTCTAATATATCAAGATAAGAATTTGCATTGACATCATGTGCAGAGTATCCTGAACGGAAAGACATATAGTTTAATAGTAAATTCCTGCTCTTACGACAGTTGCTATCAGGATTAAAAGACTTTTCAAATGATGTCTTATCACATGTTCCCATTTGAAACTATTGAAAGGATCGTTCTACAGAGGGGGAAGTAATGACAGCCGACGGTCTTATGTCAAAAGAAGTCCCCCCTAACCTGTCTAGGCATTTTTCATTAAATGATTTCTTCAAGCGTTATTCAGGGTGTTTCGTTTTAAATGGGACATCCTGTATAAATATTGTTCACCCGCAATTTATAAGTCGATTTTTTTCAATTCTTATGAGTGGTGTCCAATACTTAAAACAACAATAAATACATGCCATTTAATGATGGATAAAGTTTCCCACCGACATGCGACGTTCGCTTTCAGTAACATCACATGTACAGTAATAACACCAATAAAATAATTACATATTATCCACAGGTAAAAATTCTTTACCTTGTACATGTCAGGTACCGAGGAGAATGACTCAGATTGTACAACAGCGAAGATTTAAATTAGTAAGACAGTTTCAATATTTTCCGCTGAAAAACGTCTCCTTCGTGGGGTAAACGCACTTCTTGTGTAAAACGTAAATAATCTTTCAACATCTACCGAAGTAATATTTGCAAACTTGAAATTTTCCAAATCACTTGCAACATTGAGACACTGATTAATAAGACAGAACTTTTAATTTTTCTTAAAATGTCATTACACCGCTTACCCACTCGCATGCTCGGGATATTTTTTGGGGTTTTTAATTAATTTTGTACATTATGAATAAGATTTAAAGACTTTTCTAATGACAATGAAGAATTTTCTAATAGTCGAAAACTGTCCAATATTATGGTATAATTGTTATTAATCACATGCATCGCCGCTTCTACCTCAGTATTATTGAAATGTTTCTGAGCCTCGGTGATGGCTTTGGATTCATTCGGATTTACCTGTAGAATAAAAGTCTTTATTCTTTGAGTACCCAATGATGGGCAGAAGCAGTCAACTCGAAATAAACTTACGCTTATCAGGATCGTATTTAGTCCACACATGACGTACACGTCGTAAGTTGCCTGAGGGTACGCCGCAAAATCGCACATGAAAAAAACAAAGGGGGTGGAAAATATAGCGCGGAGAAGCGCGGTGGATGAACCATGATTTGTGAGAAGCGTCAACATCTTCAAAGACCAAAAGTCTCGGAGGTGATTCAGGATCGAGCAAGAAGCTCTTTGTACAAGCAGATGACCATGGGAATCCGCTAGCCACACAGGCGGTCGACTACGATCCAACTGAAGAAAGAAATCCAAGTTACAGATGCTGGACAACGCAACGGGTAAATAAACTAATCAGAAATTTCATTTCAGGTCGACAAGGAGAGGTCCTCAGAAGAAACAAACGGTCACCCTCTCACCCCCTTCCATGCGACACCTAACCGGTTTAAATGCCGGATTGGAGCCGTGCTCCTTATCCCTGTACGGGCCCAATGCCATTATGAAGCGTTTAGGCTTTGCACGTCATGAGCTACATAGCTCTACCCTACACATCGACGGCGGGTGTATCATTGCAATTGCGTCCTGTAACCAACAGTCGACTTCTTAACCCGATTAAAATCCTGAGCAGGGGTGGAAACAGTCGCTCTGGCCCTTGACATGACGACGGTCCCGAAAGCCAATAGCCGATGAAGAACGAACATGAGATGAGAAGATATTCGACAGGGTCCAACAAGCCACGGCCGGGGAAGGTCTGCCAAAATGACCACACCTATTGCCTTTGCCAACGCAGTTGCCGGTGGAGCAAGCCCACACCTTACGAAGTTGGTCCAGATCTGATGCAATGCGATAGGTGTAAAGATGGTAGTCTCGTTCGGCTCCTGTCATCTAAGGCCAAAGCCAAGGATACTAGCGCGATTCTTTGAAAATACTAATGATAGTGTCCAGATGCGGCTAACCATATTCCTTATGGCGCTGTTCTCACCAAAAGCAACGGCGATTGCAACCCAAATGCAAAACTATGTAGTGCTAATGACTTCGAGTCGGATTGTCATCGCGTTGCCATCAGTGGGACAGACAAATTTAAACATTAGGTCAGCGTCGCATCGTAGTTGGGTTGCGATCCCGTTACCGTTGCTAGTTGCTTTTAGTGAGAACAGTGAATAACGTGTTGAAATAGGTTGCGGCGAAACTACGATGCACAGTGGCCCTAAAATACGAGTCGCCGGCCAAAATTCTAAAACTTTCTGTACACATCAGGTAAATGTAGGAGTTAAGAGGAAAAATACAAAAAAAATTAAACAACTTAAGGGGGCGAGATATAAGGATTCTTAAAATTATAATTTGTGTCTTTATAAAAATAAGTATATGTCTATAAAAGTGTAGTATAAAATGTAAAATAAAATTTTAGCACTACATATATAAACAAACCTTGAATTAAGAAAAAAATAAAAACAACGTATTATACATGAAAACTAAATGGAAAATAAGTGGCATATTGGAAATAAAAAGTTGTCAATTAATCGTCTTTTCGAAATATAACACTCAAAATAAACACACATAAATAACAAAAACTTTGGATTGTTAGTCGTCGTATTCGTAATCGTCGTCCTCACTTTCTGTTGTTTCAGATTCTGTTTCTGTCTCCATGGTCTCATCAGTATCTGAGGATTCAGGCGTATCATAGCATTTCTATTGTTTCCACTTAATTGTACTCAAATCAAGAACATCATTAGATAGGTTGATAGAAGGTTTTTTTCGGAAGTGGCCTTAAACTTGTGATCAGTGGATCTGATGATACTAATAGGGCGTGAAATGAATTGGTATTAGTAGCCACTCTAGATATTTTTCGAGTGTGTTTTTCGCGAAAGAATTTCAAATCTTTGTTACAGGCCTCCTGCGCTTCTTCGGATAACTGTCCTATGAGTAAAATGACGTTGTCTATCACCTGCGCCCCATGGATTAACCACCTTGTGAACCCTTGTAGGCAGATAATATGGACACTTGCAGCATATCCCCAAGAGTTGAGCAGTTTGTTTCGCATAGATGTCAAATTTGTCACAATCGATTTTAAAACCAGCAGATATGGCGCCTAATATCACGGAACACCTGTATATTAAATTATCTTTTATTGTTATTTGGGGTGGTATTTATAAGGGGAAATTAAAAAGAAAAAAATTAAAAAAGGGGCTTTAACTCATTTAAAGAAATTAACCAAATTATATTAAAAATATAAAAATCAAATTAAAATTTATGAAAAAAATGCATACGGCTCAGATATCAATATTATATGGGGATGGGACATTTCAAGAGTTACTTATATCGAAGTCCCGCGGTTCGTGTTGGCTCGATAATGGAGTGCGTCATCGTTACGGTTTTATCTCAACATTATCTATTTTAAAAGGGCCGTGTCTATTGAAATTGGGTAAAAGTAAATTTTAATGATTAATATATGTATAAATATATTAGGTCTATCCTTTATTTCAGGGAAGCCCTGCTCCCTTGCTTCCATGGACCGACCGCCCCTGAGCTGATAGTGGTGGATTCGAGAAAAAACGTCGCGCAGTATTTCCATCATTAGAAATTCCTGCTCCTCCAGACCTGACTTTGTCTACTGTGAGACCCATTTTGTCCTTAAATGTTTGTTGAATAACCATTTTCCTCTCACTAACGTTCTCACTTCTTTCTCGGCCTCTTGCCTGCCACGTTTTTATTTCTAAACGATACGACAAATGTAGGAAATAGTCAAAAAAAAAAACGAATCCACGCGTGAATTGAGCGCAATTGTGTCAATTTTTCTTGAAACACTTTCGTCCACGTTATTCATTTCCTTTGGGGTTGCCCCACACAAATAACACTTTTGTGCCGAGGTTGTTTCTGTTATGGCATTACATACTTTACCATCGATCATAGTAAATACTAGTTAGTAGTTCACTTTTATGTTGTAAGCTTCCGTAGTCTTTTCAAATTGTCTAAGATTGTTAATTTGGTTATTAATATAGTGTACTCGTTTTGAGACAACTCGGACCTTTCTTTAATAAACTGAATTCTTACGGATCTACAATATCTTGGAGATGAGGTTCTAGGGTTGTGCCAAATAATAATGTTTTCGGATGAGTTATCTTCTACGTATATCTCAATAGGAACTAAAGACGTTACTGAAAATGGTCACTAATCCTTCCACATATCTTTGTTTATACTGGCTATGTCCGCTACTACCATCGAAACCCCATTTCGTTATTAAAATGATGTTTTGAATACTTTCACAGTTTAACGTCTTTATAACTTCTTCTTGCACTTCAATGATACGTGAAGCAATATGATCAAGAACTGCCTGAAGTTCAATTTCAGCACATCCTTCAGTAACAGTAATTTTGTCATGAGCTGGGTAACATTTTTTTTGCAGCCTGTACCTTATAATATGCTGGATATATATTAGCCCTATTAGCTTTTGCAAACTTCCTATGTGTATTATACTGGTGTTTACTGTCCTTGCATTCGACCAGCAGAGATAACGCTAGATCTGCAGAGTATGGTTGTGGGCTTTTACGTTTTTTTAAGCCATGATTTTCTTATGTTAGAAGCCCTTGTAGGTGCCGTTTGTGTCGCCTCTGCAAAAAGCACGGCAGCACCTTGTTGTCCTGTAGTCTTAAGCTTAATCTGTGTTGCGTGTGTAAGTTCCGGTGCTGTAACTTTTTTCAACAACTCTGCCAGCTTTCGCCTTTTTTATTGATTGCTACTTGACTGAAAATCTTTAACAGGACAACCTACTGCAGATGCTGATGGCTGAGATACATATGAACCTGTACCTTCGACTGAAGGAGGTGGCAAAGAAAAAACAAACTCTTTCTGTAATCAAGTAGAGTATTTCGATAAAAATGTAGTTTTGTTTCTACTACTTTTCACTCATCTTCGACTAATTTCATTACAAATTAGGGCAATACTTTGTTTAATATTAGCCACTACTTCTTCGTCTTTTTCTGTGAAATTGCCTATAAGATTTAAGGTTTGACTCTTACTTGCTGGATCTTATCAAGTCGAGAACCAGCTTCGTGCCATATTTCAAAAATTTGCCGCCTACTAATTCTTTTTTTCAGACATATCTTCCTGTAAATAAATAAAAAAAGTAGTAAAAAACTAAATACTACAAAACGTTTTGTCACTATTATTTACTCATTGTAAATTTCGACAACTACCAGAAGAGTTTTATTCTTCTACCATATGTTATCCAATGATATAATTTGAAATAAATAACAAAACCGCAAATACCCGCAACTGATCTTTCTCAAGCAGACAATATAGACCTAAGGTAATCGTTCTATTAAGAAATCGTTGCACCTGTGCGCACCTTGTACTCTGAGAAATTAAATAGCTATTTGTATGACAAGGAGAAAAGTCAAATTCCCCGAAAAAGGGAAAAACTACTACAAACAATAATTTTCTTAAACCAACATTCAGAGGACTTTTGAAAACATAAAAAAGTGGGAAGGCAAAATTTTGCAAAGGAGTGCTCTAATACACACTACTGGGGCTTTTTTCTATTTTCTAGAGGTCTCCCTGTGCTTAGTGGTGAAGAATATGTTTATTACAGTACAAAGGCAACAAATAAACTTTGAAACTAAGTACTATTCAAGAAAAATGTATTGTTTTTTTTTTAATAAATAGACAGCTAAAATATAAGGCTTTCCTATACATACCAACTTAATACTGTCAAATGATGAATAACAAAAATATCTCTTTCAAAGTTTTACCACAGATAGGCGCACGAACACGAACATATGAAAGCTAGATATCTACTAAACACACTAAACACTCCTGCCTTGCTTAATACCTAAGGATATATTAACCTGTAGATGCAATTATACCTAGTCCAGGAAGGGTTGGTATGTTCTCTACCTGTTAACAAAGTATTACGGATATGTTTTAAATTTGACAAATTTGGGTTTTGGCCGTGAAATTCGATTTTAGCCCACTGTGCGATGTCAGGACAAACCGAATGGACACTTTTAACATGTTTAGGGACTTCCACGAATATTTATTTTGTATTTGCAACTAATGCATCCACTTCAGGATAACGTCATCGAACTTCTTCGACTACCAAATGAAGCACATGCGCAATGCAGGGTACGTGTTGTGTTGTTATCCATATTTTTTTATTTTGTAATGCACTTTGAATATTTTGTTGTTAGTTAAGCTGTTCATATAGTTCAATTTGTGACTCGCTGTCTTGCCGGTTAATCTTAGTTTGGTATATTTGTATGTATATTTTTTAAAATACTCGGAACTGTTCTTTATTCAATACATTTAGTCGAATTTTACAGACACAACACAAAAATATAAAATGCCAATGTGGCATACTGATACTCGTTTTTTTTTAATTCGTAGGTGTTCCGCATATTTTAAATGTCTTTTCCAGAGGGAGATATGTTTCGATACCAGTTTTACATTGCATATAAGACACTGAACCGATGCACCTTCACATTTTTAAGTCATGAAATTTATCTACATGCTTATAAATAAGTTGCAAAGCGTGGTCTTTATGAACACGACATCATTATATTTAATAACGCAACGCGTACACAACCAGGTCGCCCGTACAACTGTGTAAGATATACAACGTAAATAACTAGTCTAAGGATGGTTCATCAACATTGTTTGGTTTTCACTCTGTAAATCGAGAACATAGAAAACACTGACGTCGGTTTCCTTTTAATATGTTAATTCAATTAGCCCCCCTCATTTTATATGTATGGCGAATAAATCCATGATTCGATTATGTACTCACCTTTGCCCTTGTATTTCAATGCTAGTTAAAAATATCGAAGCGAAATTATAAAGTACACTGTGTATGGTAATATTAATTCCTAGTTTCAATTTAAAATTTACATACAAAATGCATATATCTTTTAAAATAGCCTGCAGCCTTCTTTGCGAAGTGGATTTTATGCATTTTATATTAAAGAACATAAATGGAAGTTTGATTTAGTATCAAGATGAACAGCGTTTTCCACCAAATTCTAAAGATAGTTAATTTTATGTAAAAATTAGACGCAAGTAATACAACCCCCAATATGCTAAAGTAACCTTGTACGGAAGAAGACTACACATTTCCAGCCCTCGATCGGAAATCGAACCAGGGATCCACAAGTATCCTTACTAAAGTCCGGATCTGCGGGGTACATTCCAGTGACGAACTCAATTCGAGCACAAAATTTTTCGTTTAATAACAGGCAAGGTTCTTTGAAAGTAATGATAAACTCTGACAATGAATAATGGTAATTAATAGTAATATTAATTAATTAATATTAATTAAAGTAATTTTAATAACAAATAATAATCAATTTTTTAAATGAAACAGTTTCATACAAGGAAATGTAAAGAAATAAATAAGGCAATAAACGTATGTAAGTTAGATACTAATAGGTACGTCGAAGTAAATATCAGAGGACACAGAGATATCCCGACTCGCAACCATTTCACCCCGCAGTCACCTGTTTGATTCTCCATAATTTAGTTGGACTCTAACTATCGAGCACGCATCACATTACATCCATAAATTAGATCATTCCTTGGGAGAATTAGGGCATGGTAGTCGAGTGGGTAAACCGCTTATAGCTATTTACTCGGTACCGAATATCGATGGTTCGAATCCATCCCGGAGCAACAAATTTTATTTGTAATTTGCTTCGGATTAAGATGGGAGTGAACTGTCGATGCCCTAGATGTTGTTCGGACTCCACAATAAACTGTAGGGCCTTGTCTCTCCTTACTTAACACAAAATCCTAGGATTTTCTGGGAGTTACTTCGGTGATTTGGGAGGCGGTTAAGAAAAATTTTAAGAAAACATTTATTGTATGTGATAATGTCGCGAAAGCTTCCGTCTCGAACTACTGTAAAGCGTTGGACTTTCCGGAACTAGAATGCGATGGAATTGAACTAAGATGCACAATTTGTGGAAATTAAAAACGCCCGTTGTACGATATGTGAATAGCGGAAAACAGAAAGAACTTGTACGCGGTGAGTGTCAGTGATAGAGAAAAACACTTTAATTTAGATTTCGTGCAAATTTTGGTAAAGTGTAACATTCGATGGAACAAAATAGATCATCCTGAGTTTAGACAATTACAAAAGTATATTAGTGTAAAATACAATGTTGTTAATATGTCAGTGGAGTCAACAGCATGATAAAAATATTTGCCGACATTGTGCGACAAAATTAAAGTAGAAATCTATTCTGAATTGCATAAGAAACACATTTGGGTCAGTGTCGACGAAACCACTGATGTTAGAGGCTAGAAGGTCGCAAACTCAGAAAAAGAGGTAGACTTTTCCAAACCTAATATAAAAGTGCCCTCTGTGAAGAACTTCACATACTTCAAATATGCCCCTTTCACGTTTGTAGACGTTGAAAGCTCGTTTTCCATATATAAATGGATATTAAATAGTAAACGGCACAATTTAAATCCAGACCACATGGAACAGTTAATAGTTTATTTTAACTCCACTGACACAAGTGAATAATTGAAGCGAATACTTGTTGCATCGCGGCATCGACCGCTGTGCAGTGTTCTTGTAAAATATTTGCCTCCTGCAGTATTTTGGATGCCATGAATATTAGTAACAAGTTATAAGGTAAGACTCTGTTTATTATTTTTGTGAGCGTTTACATTAGTATGGTATTAGTCTCTCCTGAATCCGCCTCTGATATTATCATGTACCCCACGGATCCGGACTCTAGACCGTACCAGTCGAATGCGGAGTAATATAATGTATATAATATGAATCTGATAAGTAAGCCTGGCCAAGCGATGGTAAAATCAGGGTCAGGCGCAATACCAATGCCATCGCGCGCTTGTTTACGATGACGATGACACGACACAATTCAGTTGTTATCTGTCGATCGATGCATAGAGTACTAATAAATAATAAATAATGTTGAGCGTAAAGAGTAGAAAACGACCGTACGCTAATAAATTTATCGGTGAATTTCGGATTTATTCTATGATGGATGTAAAATAATTTGTAAAGTTTGTGATCAAGACTTAATGTGCTGGAATAAATACGGCTGCAAAATTCATGGCAATAGTAACCGGCTTAAAAATAAAGAAACTGGCGTGTCTTCTTTAGAACCTCAGTTTATGTTTGATTTACTGTTAATGCTGATTGCCTGTGATGTTCCCCTGCGCATATTGGATAAAACAGCATTTCGGAAGTTCTGGAATAAATACAATCCCCAGGTGAATTTACCAAGTCGTTCATCGTTACGTAGTATGTACCAAGTGTTCGTGAAGACATTGTAAATAGGATTAAATGTGCATTAAAAAATACACGGCTGGGGTTATGTGTTGACGAGACGACAGATTATAAAAAAAATATTATAGTACGTGTACTCGACCCTCGTAAACCAACATTTCCACTTTTACTAGCAAGCAAAAGACTAACTGCGTGTACTGGCGAAACAATTACGCGGGTGGCGTTGGGAACTTTCGAAAAATTTGAACTGTCAACAAGTCAAGTGTTGATGTTTGTGACCGACGATGCTGCGACAATGCGTTTGGTGGGCCGTTTTCTTCAAAGAGACGATAGGCAAGGGGACAATTTTTTTTTATTACTTTAATAACATCTACAGTTTAAAATAATTGACCCGTATTTTTTTTTTTTTTATTAAATGTCTTATGCTTAAAAAAAATTGGTAAAGTTTAAGCGCTCTTTAAACGGTCAGATATTCCCGCATTTTCCCAAGCCAATTGTATTGGCTAGTATTCGCCGTGACGTAACAGCGTAGACAGCACAGATTCAGCGAGGAAACAAATGCTGCATTGCCATGTTTCTAAATAATTAAGATAATATTGTGTTGATGTAAAGCAATCCTTTATTATAGTATTATATTTCAGTATTAGTAAACCATTAGACATTAATCGATGGTTAAATATAGGGAATGCTTACATGCTTTGTGTTTATATTTGTGTTAAAAAAAATTATTTTAAAAAGCCAGATATTAAACTTCAGGGAACATGCTTCTTTTTTAGTAATTTGGCAACAGAGCTAGTTGAATATTTAACCTTAATGTTTTGTTTGTTGTTTTGCATATTATTACATTATTTTGAAACTTAAATGTCTGTAAAGAAGTGTTTTGTACCTGGTTGTGGAAATGTTAGTGAAGTTACAGTTACGCAAATTTACATTATCAATAATTATAACACCTGCACTATAATAACCTTGTTGTAGTTTTCTACCCTGGAATGCGCGCGTCGTATCTACGCTGTTACGTCATTATGAGACCGCCGATTGCTTTCATTTGAAATACATCCTCATTTCCAGCATTTTCATTTCACAATTAAACAAAATATGGTTACTAAAATTATATTTTAGTAATATTTATAGTGAATTAAAGGTCTCTACTATAATACCATGATGTTTCTTTTTGTAATTTTGATTACAGTCCCCTCGCCTATTGTAGGGTTTTACATGTCGTGTAAAGTGCATGCGTTCCATCTTGTAGCAGAAACGATTCGAAAATGTTTTCCAGAGGTAGATGCATTAATAGCAAATATAAAAAAAAGTATTTCTCAAATCTCCCAAACGGCTTCGAGCATTTCACAGACAGTGTCCTGGTATCCCTGAACCACCAGAGCCGATTCTTACATGTTGGGGAACGTGGTTGAAGGCAGCTTTTTATTATGCTGATATTTTCAACAAATAAAAGCTGTGATACTATAGTTCAACCCTAACGAGGCTGCAGCTATTAAGGAAAGCCAGACAAGCTTTCAAGATGTTTCCCTTGAAACAGATTTAAAAACTATTTATAACAATTATAGAGGACTACACGACGCAATAGAAAAATTGCAAAATACTTCGTTGTCGTTAGTGGAATCGCTGCAAATAGTGGACGACATAAATACACAGCTACAGACTATAAATGACGCAAAAAAATAAGCCCGTTATTGAAAAATTCGAGAGTGTATTACAGAGAGATTCTGATTTTACCAAATTGAGACAAATTTGTGATGGTGCATCTACAGCTGCGTTAAGTGAATTCACAGAGTGTTTTACTTATGCCTGTATTACTTCCGTAGATGTCGAACGGTCTTTTTCAAAATACAAACATATTTTTTCACCATAGTAACATCGCTTACTGAGACAACTGTAGAAACATATCTGATGCTACACAGTTATTATAGAAGTGCTCCAGTTTGTGATAACGACAACCAAGCTACTTCATAAATCTGCTTAAGAAGGTGAGTTTTGTACATATTTTTATAAAGTGTACCAGTATTAATAAAATTTATTTCCATTTATTTTATTTATTTATTTATTATTAGTTATCACTTAGATATACAATGTACATGTGTGAACGTCATTTAACAGTTTAATAATAATGTGCAGCACTAAGCTTACAAAATATAAGGAAATACATAAAAAATAATTTAAAGCGAACGAAATAGTACAAAAACATACATCACAATATATAAAATATTTTTGTTTTTATTATTGTACTTATTCAAGTATTATGATATGATGCATACCCAGTACGTCTCTGTAGGATTAATGACCTTGGCCAGGCTTAATGATCGCTCCTCATGTTCATTCCCCAAATTATATTTACAATAAAAACTAATAATATCAGCCATATTGAAGGCATGTACACATTAAAAATTACTAGCCCGTGCGATAATATCTATAATAACAAATCTAATTTAAACCTAATTTGTTAATGAAGGGTGTGGTCTGTTCATAGCAACACTTCAGCCGAGAATAACCTTGCTTTTTTTATAATTTCGTCCGATATTTTTAAACACTATCTCAAAGGACTGTGTTGATTTTATCTGATGATCCTTGTCAGTTTATAATTCAATTTCTAGCAAAGCTTTTAAAGGAGTGTCTCCACGACACAGTTTATTAAATTAGTTCTTAGCCCCAATTGTAATCAAAGAACATGCAGATGAGCTTACAAATTGTATATTGTTTTACCTTCATATTTAATTTTGTAAAGAACAAATGAACACGTTTCTATTATACTCATATACTTACTCTATGGACCAATTAACGATTATTATTTTGTAAATTAAACTTAATTACTTTAAACGCGAGTAATTTATTTCTTCAGTGCCATTTGGAGATAATTAATACCATATGAAATACTAATTTGACACCACTCAGAAGCAGAAAGGAAAACAATATACTAACATTTCAATGACACAAAATAATTAATTAGACTAGACTAGTAGTACCATGTACAGGGTGATTTTATGAGAATTCCCATCCCCATCATTTTTATTTTTATTATTACGAATATATGATAAATACAAAAGATATAGGACTTTTATGTCGATTTTGAAAATCGTATCAGAAAAATAATGAAAGCTCAAATAAAATGGCTACAGTCATAAATTTTATTTTTCAAATTGAACACCCTATATATTTAAATAGAATGCTCTCTCGCGAATACAATGGTATAAGGGTTGACGAGTATATCTCTAATATTAAGGGAGATATGAGGGAAACTTTGTGAGAGTTCCACCCTCGTTATCTTTGTTATTTCTGACTACTTATTCAAAAATATTTTGCAAAAACAGTCATTAAAAATAGTTTCAATCCAGTGGCGAATTTAGGGGAGGGTCGCAGCCCCCCTCTCTAGGGCTTCTCGCCCTAGGTGTTAGGTATGCGGAGAGATTGGATTCTAACAGCGAATTTTATTTAAATAATTACTAGAATTAAAAAATTTACGAAATACATATTACACAAAAATTTAGATATTAAGATTTTATTGTACCTAACCAAAACCTTGAGGTTTATATGTACATGCAAAATTCACTATACGTTATATTGTACATAACGTTTGCGCTGGTTAATATTATTTTAATTATGTAAATATTACTAAATGTAGTCTTGACAACATCGCATTTCGCATTAACATATCATCAGTGCTCGGATTGCATGCTTTGTTTGAACGCATTCGACTGAATACATGTAAATGTACGATAGTCGTTTGTTTTCGTCGTCTTCCGCTTGCGGCCAACGCTGACTCGAACAATCATGTCCACAGAAAATTGATATGCGTTAATGTTAGTTAAAATGATACATTAGAGCCTTTACTGCCAATATCTGAAATGTATTTGGAAAGTGAGATAATCGTAAATAACAGCAGCCGCAGGAAACTGCTTGCGTTATTTGAATCCAATAAACGCTTGCTGATTGGACTGACGTCATACACTCGCAGTTCAACGGCTGACGAGAGGTACGTTCACCACTTGCAGAACGAAACACATACTACCATTATTTAGAACGTTATGGTTACATGGTTTAAAAGGGTTAGTGTTTATCACGCGATAAAGAAATGGAAGAATTTCAGAAGGGCACGATGTATACATATTCTTATGTGTACTTGATGGTTTTATAAACAATATAAATTTCATTTTGCAACATTTAACAAATTCTCACCAATAAATAGTATTCATATTTATAGAATACATAGATATTATTAAATGTCTACCTATTTTATACGCATAATAACAGTTCTGTGTATTGTGTACAAGATATTTCAGAAATAGTATGCCAAGGACATACTATGGGCTAAAATAAGCAAAAAAAGTTCTTATGGACATGTGCCCAAAAATGAACCATTTCTAAGATACAGGGTGTGTAAGGTATTGCCAGAAAATTATTTTTTGTTTTTCAAAATCTACACAAAAAGACCCATAACTGTTGTATTTTTGTAATAATAAAAATAACAAAATCACATATTTTCGGTGCAGAAAAAATGTATGGCATAGCACTATAAAATAGTTATTTCAATTTAAAGATAAAATTGTACAACTCCAATTTATGAAATGCCCCAAAAATAAATATATTTGACGTTCTATTTGATTTTCGCTTAGTGTCGGCACAAAAGATTAACAATTTTTTTATTTTTCAGTTTAAATGAAAAGAAAAAAATAGACACGTTTTCTTATCTAGTTTTCACTTTTCAAATAAAAAAATTGAGAAAGTACGCCACTGACTAATTTTTGACTATAAAGTCTGTACTGTTTTTTTGACTCGCTGTGTATATTTATAAAAGGCACCGCTAAAACAAAAAAAATTCCAAGCTGATTAAAAAGATGTATGCATAAATATGTTTTTGTTCACTTTTAGTGACTTATTGTCCTTGTCATAAAAAAAGAATCCAAATCTGACAACAGCACACAACAGTATAATTATGTTAATTACGGAAGCTGCCTGGTAGGTATGCATTTTCTACAGGAGTTACCAGTGATGGTCACAAATTATCATCAATTATTAAAAAATGTAATTCTCGTTTAGTGAGTAATCAAGAAAAAGGAAAAATTATTTGCTAATTATTGTTTTAGAACTTTTAATTAATTCAGTCAGCTAACGTTCCCAAAGAGAACATTAAGTGAAATACTAATTGTTGTTTAATTGGCAGTCGAATCTGGAATTTATTCTGCAGGAAAATTGAGTGGCTGTTCGAAATGTCGTTTATATTAGTTCGACGACTGAAGAAATCATAATTATATCAAAAAATCTAATAATTTTTTTTTAGTTTAGATTAGATGAAGAGTCTTATAAATTGCCAACAAAAAATTCAGATGTAGGTGTAAAAAAAGAGAAAATAATAACGAACCTTATTTTATTGTATATCTACAAGCAGTGGCAGCGTGACATACACACACCGCACACATATACTGCCCTCATAAGCAGAAATGCCTTAAATATTATTTTGACGTTTGTGCAGAAATTGCAGTCTTCATTATTTCATCATAAAATTGTTAAAAATAGCTTTTTTTCGTTATTTTTTCAAAACAACAAATATTCAGACATTTAGTATATAACAAGTGCCTCATATTAACCAAATATGGATGTTTCAATATTTTAAAAGTCATTCATTTATTTTAATCTCACACTCTATATTAGTTTTTTATGCCTATATGATACTAAACAGCCTTATGTTAATACATAAGGCTTTTTAGTATCACATAATCACACCAAACTAACATGGAGTATTTCAATCTCAAACTGCATGTTAGTTTTGTATGTCTATATGAGACTAAAAAGCCTTATGTATTAACATAAGGCTTTTTTTAATCAAATAGGCATACAAAACTAACATGCAGTTTGAGACTAAAATAAATTGATGGCTTTTAAAATATTAAGTCATCCATAACATTTTTGTAACTCTTATGTTCTAGAAATAAACCACAGCCTCATTTTACACGCTTATTTACACAGAACAAGAAACTTATTTGTAGGTTAGGCAATACTTCTTGTAACAAACCACAGCTTCAACAAACACTACACGTTTTAAGTAAGAACGCCTTATGTGTATACCTACTTGAGGTGTTTTAGCTTCGAACTGCGTATATATTGAGTACATATTTTTAAACAAGAATACCTTAATATCTGACTTAATGTGTTCTTGCTTAAAAATTCATATATAATATGCAAAAGTACCTTATAATATCAACTTAAGGCGCTCTTGCTTATGACACTGTGCATGTTAGTAAACATGGGGCAATATTATATCAATAAATAATGTCTTATTTAAAAAAATATATATTTTTTCTGGTTAATTATGATGTAAAATCATATAAATAGACGATTTAAATAATTATCTCATTTTTTTATAAAAATTCGACTTAAGGCTTTTCTGCTTATGAGGGCAGTATAAATAAGATAGGAGTGATGTGAAACGGGTTTCAATACGTTTTTTATTTATAAGGCTGATAAACAAATTTGTACGATTATAATGTAATTATTCCACTTGATCGATAAATTAAAGTAATGGTATTGCCTATAGATTTCAGAAACTCGTCGTAAATTTAGACAATTTGACACAGCTGATAGTGTTGGGTTACCTTGTCACTGTGTATACATTTCTTGTGATGTTTCATCGATCAGATAACACTTCCCCCAGAAAGGGAGGTATAAGCCATTATTGAAAGCAAAAATGCAAACATTGTACCTATGCACCTGTTATATTACTGTTTAAAACATTAATTAATTTTTATGACGGTTTAAGACATTTTTGCTAGTGATGGGAATAATCCGGATATTTTTATAATCGAGATATTAGTAATATTGGGTATTTCATAATCGAATTAATAATTCGAGATGTTTAATCGATTTAGCCATCGTAGTCTGTCATATCATCTTTCACTGTCTTATTCTCACCAATTATATTTTTTATAAAAATTGTAAATGATAAAATAATTTAGTTACATTTTTGGAAGTTTATGCCGCAGATTTTACTTTGTCAGAACCATAGACATATAATATTTATATTTTGGGTTTAGACCGTCGTGAGACAGGTTAGTTTTACTCTACTGATGACTCGTCGTTGCGATAGTAATCCTGCTCAGTACGAGAGGAACCGCAGGTTCGGACATTTGGTTCACGCACTCGCTCGAGCGGGCGGTGGTGCGAAGTTACCATCCGTGGGATTATGCCTGAACGCCTCTAAGGCCGTATCCTTTCTAGTCAAAGGTGGCAACGATATCTCTTGGAGTTCCGAGAGTCGAAAGGCTCAAAACAATGTGACTTTACTAGGCGATCGCGGCTCGCCGCGGTCGTCACACTAGCCCTATTTGTCGTCTCGAGATCGACGGTCGGCGGTGGTATCGATCCTTGCCATGTCCGACCTGATCTGTCATGACGGCCGATCATGGGTCGCACAAACGTTTCGATGTTGGAACTCGGAATTGTCTGTAGACGACTTACGTACCTGGCAGGGTGTTGTACTCGGTAGAGCAGTTTCCACGCTGCGATCTGTTGAGACTCAGCCCTTAGCTTGGGGATTCGTCTTGTCGGCGAGACGAGACCCCGTCATCATCGTTGTCAGCCAGCAGTATGCGTTCAGCGTTGTCGTCGGCGGCGTGTTATTACAAGGCACACACGAACTTGAACGATCGTGTGTGTCGTTGCCGTCGTCGTCGTCGTCGAAAAGCGCTGCTGGCGGAATAATATTTATATATATATATATATATATATATATATATATATATATATATATATATATATATATATATATATATATATATATATATATACGAGCTTAAAAATAATAAAAAAAATTTATATGTCTATGGTCAGAACACACCGGTCGCCACAGCGACAGCGCACCTATTTCTGTTGCACTGTATCAGAGACATCCCTGAGACGCGCAAGTACGTGCTAAAATTTAATCCGCAGTATTAAATTGGTCGATTGTAATGGAAGGTGAAAGTAGATGGCGCAAGAAGCAAACGCCCGCGAAAATTCAAACCCCCCCTTTCATTATTTTATTGATATTATTTATAAGCTTTATTTCTGTAGCAGTTGGTGATCGTTTGTGGGACACAAGTAGTCCATTAGTTGTTTTTAAATACTTCTATTCGCTGGAAGTTAAAAACTAACCAAGTGACTATCTCTGATGATCCACAAACGATCACTAACTGCTGCAGAAACAAAGCTATTTTAAAGTTAGAATACAAAACCAGATGTCAATTAATTTTTATGTTAAACTAATCAAAAGGTTAATTGTAACCTTGTTGAACTGCTTAACATAAGATTTAAAAGAAATATGTTTTTGTATTGGATAATTAACATAACACTCAAAACACAAGTAGGTAGGTAATTATATTTTGTACAAATTTATTAAAATCAGAAAACTACAAAAAAAAACAAATTTAGGACATTTTGTCAATATATTACAGAAAATATCAAGAAAGCAACAAGAGCAACAAGACCGGAAAGTGATTCTTTACTGGGCGAGCTGGCAAGTTCCATTGCAAAAGCCCTAGCGAGCCCAGTAAAGTCACTTTCTGGGTGTGTTGTGTATAATGTTGTTTCTGCAACGGTTCCTGCTAGTCTGAAAAAACTTTTTAAGTTTAATAAAATATAAAATTCAACTGACAAGACATCAGACGCTTACTTTCAAAGAAGACTGGAATAATCATTTTTAATTGTTATCGGATACTTTTTGTCAACAGAAAATGACATAAGCAATCGGTAGTCTGAAAAAACTTTTTAAGTTTAATAAAATATAAAATTCAACTGACAGACATCAGACGCTTACTTTCAAAGAAGACTGGAATAATCATTTTTAATTGTTATCGGATACTTTTTGTCAACAGAAAATGAACATAAGGAATCGGTAAAGATTTTACAAATCCTTATGTCACTTTGCCGGGCCAGATCTGTAAATATGTATTTTCCACTCAAAAAATTGGTCACAGTTAAATTTCTAGAAGGTTGCAGGTTACATCATATTGAACATTTTCCTTAATGTCCATTTCGTCAAATAGCAACAGACACAGTTTATCTTGCCCATTTGTTAAACTGTTATTGATGTGTCTAAATAAGTGATCATTAATGCCAACATGGAATGGGACCTTTTCCAATAGTGAAATTAATGTTCTTTTTGAAGGCATCGCGACGATCTTTGACAATAGTTTGTAACACTTTGGACTCCTTTTTTAGAAGTGCCAAGGCTATAACCTTTTCCTCGATAGTTCATCTCCTACCTTTTTGATCGCGTTTGGCACAGCGTAATTGGGAAATGAGGAAGTTGATTGTAGTATTTGACATCCCCTTAAATATACTTCTGACTACTGATGAGTCATCTAAATTTGATAGAGATTTGAAGTCATGAGCCCTCTGCTTGCATATGACTTTCAACTTCCGTATATGGTCCTCCTTCTGACAAATCATGTTCATAAGTTTAACTTTTCTTGGAGTAGAGGTTGTCCTTGAAAGATCGCCAATGCCTCTAAATACTGGTAGTTTTCGAACGGTGACATTCTGATCTGATACAGAAGTGCTGGGAATCTCCTCCAAAAATTCACTAACTCCTTCACTATGCTAGGAAATTCCTCCGCCAACTCATAAGGTATTTTCTTTTGAAGTTGAGGCCTCGCTTGAGGCTAGATCTGAAGTAAAATGAGATAGATATTAGCGATCATGTTTATTGGTTCAAATCTATATTTCTTTATCTTGAATAAATTAAATAATAGTAAAAAGTCTGCGATAATTCTACCAAGCTAATTAGTAACAATTATGGATTGATATCTAAGGATCCCTCACCACGAACATTTTGTAAAACACGTATTACCTGCTTGCACTTGGTATGTTGCCAACTGACGACATGGAAAAAGTGTGGGGACTGCATTGCGGGTCAACCTATGACTACTTAAGTCGACATAACTCTCAACAGTAAAATGACGAAAGCATATCCTATAATTTTCAAGAGTTTCTTCAGTGTAATGTATACCCACATTCTCTTGCCAAATTTTTGACGTGTAAAACATAAAAAAACTGTGCTGTTAGAAGTGTTGTTAACTTAGTGCAGGCCTTAATTTACCTTTCCAACCTTGAAGGAAAATAATGAAGTTTTGCCACATCGTCCTCCGAAGAACCACACACATAACACAATCTAATTCGTGACTCTGTGGTCATCTCAAACAAAAAATAACCTACAACCAATTTCAAAGTTTGTTATGAGGAATGAAATAGGTAAAGGATATAGTTAGCACATTTTCTAATACTGTTTATCCTTTCTGATTAATATATGGGTTAGATATAGCGGATAAAATCATTTATAATTTTATAACTTACCAGTTATATGAAATTGGTAGTCTTTAAGAAGAGAAATAGTCTTTAACACACAAATATCACAAAATACAACGAGAAATAATCAAAATCACGACAAAATAACAAACACTTCTTTCGTCAGTTCAAGTTGACAGATAAATACCACAGAAAAAACGCGGGATAAAACAGAAATGACAGCAGTGCAAGTGCTACCCTCTACTTTCACCTTCCATTTTATCGGACTAGACCAGCTATATTTGACTATTCTTATATTAAATAGAGATAGCAAATAAATGTTAATATCGGACAACATTTTCTATCCACTTGCACGTCTCGGGTTGTCTCTGACAATGAATCTATGTCTCATGTTGTCATGTCCCGTCTCCGTCTACGCATTTACCTACTCCTAGTACTACTACATTCAGTTTTTAGTACGTTTACTAATTCAATTAATTCTAAAAGTTTTCCAGTACGAGCAATTCTCTTGTATTACATCTCCTCTTAATACTAGTATATTTTTATTTGTCATTTCTCTCTCTTCACTCGATTCTCCAGCTGACCGCGAAGCACTACTATTATAATACTACTAAATTATCTCCACATATTTTTAAAATAATTAATCGAAATAACTCGATTATTCTTATAACCGAATTATTTAATTCGATTCTTCCCATTACTAATTTTTGCTACTACTTAACGTAATAATCTTTAACATTTAGATAATAAGAACAATTTGTTGGAATTTTTTGATACGGTGTGGGTAAAATGAGAGAGTTGGAACAAAATTGAAAATATACATATTTACTAACAAATTTGAGATAGCTTTGATTGCTATATATACTACATATACTGTCTTTGCTTCTTTTATTGTAGCCCATTGTTGGAATATTATTTCAGTGGCGACCTCTACTATATTAATCTTGTGTGCGGATGAAGAGTCTCATCTCGATTAGTGCTTGGTCAGTGGTGATTAATAATGAGAAGATTACATGGCGACGAGCGGATTGACTGTGTTTGTGTTTTAAGAAGTTTTAAAAAATTATTTTTGTACTTTTGTCAATTCATGTACCTATATGAAATGTCAGTTAATATTAAAAGCAGTTGAAGAGTACGTTGTAGCATTATTTCTGAACATGGTAGCAGGTCTGTGGTTTTGAATTAGAAGCGCTGCAACGAAGAAAGTATTTTATTTAAAAAAAAATCAGTGACAAAAAATGGCTGATAAGAAGGAGGATGTCTTGTTATTACCAATATTCGATGGAAAAGACTGGGTAAAGTGGAAATTCAGATTAATGTTGGTATTAGAGAGTAAAGATGTAAAGGATGTTATTGATACAGAAATGCCAGAGGCAGAAGGAAATGAAAAAGTGAACTGGCAAAAGAATAATGTAAAGGCAAGGTCAATTATTATACAGGGAGTGTCAAATTCACAGTTAGAACTTATCATAAATGAGACTACGGCAGTAAAAATGGTAAACAAATTAAATTCTATTTATGAACCAACATCAACAGCACTCAAGTTGTTGGCAAAACGGAGATTCCTCGATTTGAAAATGAAGCCCAGTGATGATCCCAAAGAGTTTATAACAATATTTGAGCAGCACATTAATGAAGTAAAAAGTACAGGTGAAATGTTAACGGAAGACGATAAGTTGAACTACTTGCTATTATGTTTACCCGAAAATTTCAGTCATATTGTTGACATAGTAGATGTCTTACCGGACACACAGAGAAATGTAGAATATGTGAAGTCAAAGTTGCTCATAGATTTCAAGAAGAACACAGACAGTGAGAAAGCCCATCATGAAAGTTATGCATTTAATTCTGGCTCGTCCAGTGGATATGTTCGAAACCAAAACCAGAAAAAGTGTTATGGATGTGGACAAATAGGGCACATACTGAGATTTTGTAGAAGAAGAAATGAAATTAGAGGTGGAAGCAGTGAGAGGGGGAGTAACATGCAGGGTTCAAGATTTCAAAGTAACTTTCAAGGAATACGTCGAGGAAATTTTCAGCAACCGAGGGGGCAGAGCTATAGAGGTGTGAACAGATGTTATGCATCAGGAAATTCAGTTGAGGTGAGAGACAGCAGAAGTGAGAGCAACAGAGACAGCCAAGACAATAACTCCTTCCATGTCACTGTGATGTCATCGCAGAAAGAAAAGGTTAGCCAAGAGGAGGAGACCAGCATTACCTGGCTGCTAGACAGTGGTTGCTCTGATCATATTGTGAATAATGACAGGTATTTCTCTGACATTCGTAAATTAGAAAAGACTGTTAATATAAAGGTAGGTGATGGATATTTGATTAAAGCTCTAGCGATAGGAACGATAGTAGTAAGATTTAATGTTGGACAAAAAAAGAAATAGAAACTGAGATTAAAAATTGTTATTTTGCTCCAGAAATGTCAAAAAATGTCTAAGATTACAGATAATAAAAATAAAATTTGGGCGCAAGATAATAGGTTAGAAATTTTAAATAGAAAAGATAAAATTATAGCAATAGCAAATAAGAAAGATAATCTGTATGAGTTAAAAGGAATAGTAGTTCCTGAAAAATGTACCGAGTCCAATGCAGCTGAAGTAGGTATCGATAAGGAGTTATGGCATAGGAGGTTAGGTCATGTAAATTTTAAAAACTTAGAGAAAACGTGTAAAAGTCAGATTTGTGAAGGTCTACCTAAAAATATTGAACAGGTGTATTTAAAATGCGAAACTTGTCTGTTGTCCAAAATGAGTAATGTAAAATTTTCAAATAACAGAAAAAGAGCCAATGATGTATGTGAAATCATTCATACTGATGTTAATGGTCCAATAAGTCCTACAGGGTATCACGGAGAAAAATATTTCATAACTTTTATTGATGATTTTAGTAAATTAACAATAGTCTACTGCATTAAAACAAAGGACGAAGTTTTTGATTGCTTTGAGAAGTATACAAATTTAATTCAAAATCAAACCGGAAATAGAATCAGACAAATAAGATGTGATAGGGGTACAGAGTATTTGAATAAGAAGTTTTATGATTTTGCAAAAATGAATGGTATTTAGTTACGTCCAAGTCCTAGTTACACACACGAGTTAAACGGTGTCGCGGAAAGATACAATCGAACGCTAATGGAAAGTGTAAGATGTTTATTATCAGAGGCAAAAATAGATAAAAAAATATTGGCCAGAATGTGTAAAAACAGCCGCGTATTTAAGTAATCGAACAATAGGCACTAATAATTTTGAAAAAACACCTTACGACATTTTTATGAATAAGAAACCGAACGTGTCAAACCTAAAAATCTATGGAAGTACAGTTTTTGTTAGAACTCCTGAAGTAAATAGAAATTCAAAATTAGAACCAAAATCAGAAAAGGGTATTTTAGTAGGTTATAGTGATATGGCCTATCGTGTTTTAGTAGATAATAAAATAATAGAAAGTAGGCATGTTAGATTCATTGAACAGGGAGAAAAATTCATAAAGATTCCAGATGATGAGTCGGTAGATTTAGCAGAATATGATAATCACAACAAAATTATTAGAAATGAAATTAGAGAAGGTGATAGTTATAGGAGAAACAATGAAAGAAGTGAAAGTCAGAATAAAGCTAGTGATCATGAAATTGATAAAGCTGTTCAAACTCGGGTTAGAATTCAGGCGGTGTCAAATGAAATGCAAAATGAGAGACCAAAAAGAGAAATAAAGAAGCCAGTGTGGCATGATGATTATGTTATAGAAAGTGATGACCATATTATAAATGCGAATTTTTCGAATATTGAAATACCTGAGTCGTATAAGGAAGCAATTGATTCTAATGAAAAGATATTTTGGCTAAGGGCTATGGAAAGTGAGATTAGTAGTTTAGAGAAAAATAATACGTGGGAACTAGTAGATATAGGGTTAGTACCGGATGATAAGAAAATTATTCAAGTAAAGTGGGTATACAAAATTAAACCGTATAACATTTTTAAAGCTAGGTTAGTAGCATTAGGGTACCAACAACCTAAATCATTAGAGGAAGAGATATATTCACCTGTAGCAAAAATGCCAACGCTCAAGGCATTACTGTCAGGGGCATGTAACAAGGGGTGGTCCATTGAGCAAATGGATGTACAAACGGCTTTCTTAAACGGTAAAATAAATTCAGAAGTTTATACTTACCAACCAGAAGGTTTTATTAGAGAAAAAAAATAAAGTATGTAAACTTAATAAAGCTCTATATGGCTTAAGAGAAAGTCCTCGTACGTGGTATGATTGTTTTCATGATTATATGATGTTCTTAAATTTTATTAACTCAAAATATGATAACTGTTTGTATTTAAAAAATGAAGACGGTAAAGTTATTTATGTTATTCTATATGTAGATGATTTATTAATTTGTAGTTCTGATTACGAGAGTCTAAACGATTTAAAAGAACGTTTAAGCCAGAAATTTCAAATGAAAGATTATGGTCAAGTTAAGAATTATTTAGGGATAGAGATAGATTATGATAAAGTAAAGAAAACAATGACCTTGAGTCAAGAAAAGTATATAGAACAAGTTGGAAATCAGTATAATATCATAGAAAGTAAAAGTCATAGAACTCCAATTGAAATGAATTTAAAGTTAAGTCCTGCAAAGGATTCTGAAACAGATATAAAATATCGAAATTTGATAGGTGTTTTACTATATATCAGTCAAGGAACACGTCCCGATGTTTCATATCCAGTAAATTACTTAAGTGGCTTTCAAAGTAGTTATTCGAAAACTCATTATAAGTATGCACTAACAATATTGAAATATTTGTTCTCGACAAAAAAATTTGAAATTGCATTTTAACTCTACTTGTCAGACTATTATTGATGCTTGTGTGGATGCTGATTGGGCTGGTGACATTACAGATCGTAAATCACGTAGTGGAATTTTTTATTAGAGTATTAGGTAACCCAGTATTATGGATTTCAAGAAAACAAAAAGTTGTAACTAGATCATCTTGTCATGCAGAATATATTGCAATGGCCGAAGCAGTTGATGAAATTTTATTTTTGATTGGAATAGTTAAAGATTTATCAGTTAAAGTAAATGAACCGATTGAAATTTTTGAAGACAATTCTTCAGCAAGGCATTTAGCTGTAAATGGTAATTTTTCGAAAAAATAGCAAACATATTGATGTAGGTTATCATTATGTACACGATTATGTTAAAAAACAAATAATTAAAATTTCAAAAATTTCTTCGGAAGATCAACTCGCTGATATATTAACAAAAGCCTTAGGGACTGTTCGTTTTGAAAAACTCAGAAGTCTACTTAATGTTTGTTAAAAATAATTGTTTAGTTTTATTATAGCTGTAGTTTGAAAAAAATGTATTGATGGCGCTTCTGAAATAAAGGAGGTGTGTTGGAATATTATTTCAGTGGCGACCTCTACTATATTAATCTTGTGTGCGGGTGAGGAGTGTCATCTCGATTAGTGCTTGGTCAGTGGTGATTAATAATGAGAAGATGACATGGCGACGAGCGGATTGACTGTGTTTGTGTTTTAAGAAATTTTAAAAATTATTTTTGTACTTTTGTCAATTCATGTACCTATATGAAATGTCAGTTAATATTAAAAGCAGTTGAAGAGTACGTTGTAGCATTATTTCTGAACACCCATCACTGAATCATAAAACAAAATTAACTTCACATTAATATTTTAAGTTCAGATCAATTATGATTCACTGATAACCAATTAAAGGTCAGAATTATGAACAATCAATTAATTTGTAATACCACTTGGATTTCCCTAATATTAACATTATTTGGTTCTTAAGATTTAATATTATATTTAAATATAAAATACGTTTTCTCCATTTTTACTTACATGAAATAAATATTGATAACGTGTATAGAAATTCTACAACGAAAAACCCAAGGTCATCTGCCCATGACCTTGTAATGTATTTTATACATAACTAGGTCGTTTAAGAAATAATGTTTACGCTATTAAAAAAAACATTAGATAAAATAAAAATGTAAATAAACATCTGATTCAAAATTGATTCTTCTGTTTAATTTGCTGATGGATAATTTTAAGAATGTACCTGTCCTTGTTTTCACTGCAATTACAATTTTTTTTAATTGTTTATTTATCAAAATGTATTATTCATGTTATGTTTACGTCAACCAAGTATACAGTATTTGTTAACAAATCTAACGTTAACTACAAACAGTGACAAAAAGTATTTTTTCACAATCAGAAACGGATAGTTGGTAGTAAGTAAAATACATGTAGCTGGTGCAGAAAGCCTTTCTCTAATGGTAGTTTTTATACTTAAAAAAGTAGCGATCTATACATTACAACATTGTTTATATATAATTCATTGCCTAGCTAATAAAAGCGTAATTTATAAATTTTTAATACACAATAAAACTTAATTTACTTATTTTATAATGTGGATGTAAATGTCGCCATTCTCAGAAAAGAAAATTTATTGGGGTATTAGTCTATTTACGTTTATTGAATGTTTTGTGAATGATATTTTATATTTTTAATAGTATTTAATTCCTTATATACCCCAAAATTATATATGTATAATATTATTCTTTTATATACTTTGAAAACAATAACAAAAGAAAAAAGAAACCATTACTTTTAAATATTCCTTTTTAAAATGTATACAGTGCGTCCATAAAGTAACGCATAAATTCATTATTAGGTAAATAAACAATATTATTGAAAATTCCCGAAATACGTCGATTTTTGATTTTAATTTACTGTTTTTTCAAATAATAATTTAATATACAGGGTACCCTACCTTCGAGTAACGTCATCACCGGTTTTTTTTAAATGGAACATCCCACTTTATTCCCAACTCCTGGATGTCCCTTGCTGAGCTGATTCCATAAATGTATCACAAGTTGCTTCAAATTGGTACAGGGTGAGCAACAATGCAAAAGGTGTTTATAAAAATTGAATTAGAAAGTTATACGTTATTGTATTTTTACAAAAGACAATTTACAATAAATGTTCAAATTGTTCTCCATTGACCGCTAGACAATGACTTAACCGGGCAATACATTCGTCTCTGACATTTTGCAGCTCAGAGGGTGTTATGTTCAACATTTCTTGCCTGATTCGGTCTTTTAGCTCACGGATACTGCCAGGTCTGTTAGTATAGACTTTAGATTTTAAATAACCACCATAAAAAGAAGTCTAGTGGACTAAGGTCAGGTGATCTAGCGGGCCATTCCACTGTTCCCCTTCTTCCTATCCACCGATCTGGAAAGGTTCTTTGTAAAATCTCACGCACAGCTGCAGCGAAATATGGCGGTGCACCATCCTGTTGAAACCAGAATCTGCTGTCTAAAGTATTGCCTATTTGAATATCAGGAAAAAGCCGGGTCAAATCAGGAATTAATGTATTTTGCAAGAAATTCAGATGCAATGCTCCTGTCAAAAAAAATATGGACCAACAATTGTATTTCTCACTATACCAGCCCACGCATTGACCTTTTGTGGTCGTTGCGTATGGTATTCTTGCATCTAGTGTGGATTTTCCTGAGACCAATAACGGATGTTTTGCCGATTAACATGCCCGTTCAAGTAAAACGTTGCCTCGTCGGAAAATAAAACGTTGGCAATGAAATTGTTATTTCGATTATTTTGGTCCATCATATACTCGAAGAATTCATTTCTTCGGTCAAAGTCGTCTTAAGCCAATTCATGGATGAGACGTACTTTATAAGGATGGTATTTTACCTTTTTAAAAAATGTTCGACACTGAAGACTTTCCAATACTCAAATCCCTAGATACTCCCCGCACTGTACAATGTGGATTTTCTGCTGCCGACAAAATTACGTCTTGTTGAATATTTTCATTAACTTTAGGTCTACCTTGCTTTGGTGCATCCCTCACATGTCCTAATTCTCTGTATTTTCGCTCTATTCTGCTTACCGCAAATTGTGAAATAGATTCACGATCTGGGTGTATTTCATGGAATAATCTGCATACCTCTTGTTGAGTCCGCATCCTATCGCCAACATCAATCATCATTGAAATTTCAATCCTCTCCCTTTCAGTTAAAGGCATTTTCAAAAAAACAGTTTTAATATGATAAATTAGATTTAGATTTCACGTAAACGTACCTACTTTGAAGCGTTAACAATACAGAAGGGAACTTTTTATGACAGTTCTTAACGTCAATTAAAAAAACAAATGGCAAAAAACACCTACAAACAATAAAAATAGTACGGTATAGTCGAGGCGCAAAAATCACTAATAAACGTGGTTGGGGTGTTTTTTAATAGTTTATCAAAATAGTTGTATCACAATACGTTAATTTAATTTAATTTTTTAGTACGTTTATTCATTTGTAAATAACTTGTAATTTTGGTATTGTTGCCTACCCTGTACCAATTTGTGATACATTTTTGGAATCAGCTCAGCAAGGGACATCCGGAAATTGAGAAAAAAGTGGGGTGTTCCATTTAAAAAAACCGGTGATGACATCATTACTCGAAGGTAGGTCACCCTGTATATTAAATTATTATTTGAAAAACCAGTAAATTAAAATCAAAAATCGACATGTTTCGAGTATTTACAATAATATTGTTTATTTACCTAATAATGAATTTATAGGTTACTTTATGGACGCACTGTATATAGTACGGTCGAATAAGATGATGGTCGATGGAATTAAAATCAAATGAATTAATTTAAATCAGAGTTTCTGACTGGTAGCCGTCAGTACAGAATATAGTTCGCCAACACACAACGAGGAGTCCAGGTTTAGTAAATTTGAGTGTACGTAAGTCCGTGACTTGAACTATGAAGTTGGAAAACCATCTAGTGGCAACTTATTGCAATCAGCTTGGAAATGCCCCACCAAGCAACATATTAAGAATTTTTTAGCATATTTTATTGTTAATTTAACAATTTAATATTAAATCAGATGCAAATGCGTTAGATAGTTGTAGTTATCGGGACAATGAAAATCCAACACTAGCTGATGTAGAAGGAAATTTGGGGAGGGGGAGGGTGTTGCCGATCTATACACATAAAAAATCGGTTACAAAAAAGAAAATATGTATTATTATTTTATCATTAATTATTAAATAATTAGTAGTAAACTTATTATCTACAAGGTCTTTTAACGCCTTAGTTCTAAATAATAAAAGCAATTTTTGGAGGACTCATAATGGTTTTATTATTTTAGATAGGTACTTAGTTGATCGTTTAGCTTGCCATTACCTTTTCATTTAAATTATAAGATTAATGATTACTGGACGAAATATCACGGGCTATATATTTATAACTGTAATAAGTATACAGGGAGTAATAAAAATGTGAGCTGCTACTTCGGGAGCGTATTCTACTCATCAAAATAAATAAAAAAAATTCATATAAAGATATGTCCAAAGATGGTTATTTTCGTATTACAGTCATATTTGTGTAGCAACTAAGGCAATCACTACTGATAATCTTGGATTTCGAAAATTGTCCCATCGTCTTTCTCAGTGAAGATTATTGACTCGCTACCGGGTTGAAGGGGGGCTTTTTGTGCGGGATCGTTACCTGCGATGAAACTTGGGTGCACCATTACATTTGTGTTCAAGTGGCTGGTGTCACAACTACCTACAATTAACAAATGCGGGATAAAAAACTACCTATCCGCTGGGAAAAATGTGTTTCTAAGTTAGGAGATTATAAAGAAAATAACTTTCATGATAAAGCAAACAGAAAAATTTTGCTTTATTATGAATAATTACTCATATGGGATTAACCTACCTACGTTACAAAAATAACTTTGTATGTGTATTTTTATGATGGTTCAATAAATTAAAGAAAAATAATTCCGGTTTATATTTGATTTATCCTCGTATTTTAAAATACTTGGAACAGAATAATGTTGCATACAACTTAACATACCACATATCAAGGTTACAGTAGATAAAAAAACGTTATTTCTATTAAAGAGTCAGGATTTAGAAGGAAATAAATGGGGAGCTTACCATATCAAATGCATTGTAAAAAGAAATGCCCCCGGCACAACCAAATCGTCTGATCCTACGCTCCATCTCCTCCTGAACACTATTAATCCTGGCATTCTAGGCGTTATAATTCTTCTTTTGTTCTAAAAAAGAGCACGCTTAATCACTTTAGTTACACGCATGTTACTAACTCTGGAATTTGGACTGTGTAAACCATTTTTTCACATTTTCAACACACATTTTCTGACAGTCACTTTTTAACATCTTTTAGTTTTAGTTTTGGGGTCACGCACAAGTTTAAGCACGTAAGCATCTTTGTCCCACCTGGTTCTTCAGTTTACCTCATTTTCTCGTCTCCCTGGAAAAAAAACAACTTGTTATTTGAAAATTTAAAATCAAAAGGATTGTGACAAATTTTCAGGAGAGTAAGAATGAACAAATGTAAAATATATGCAGGGTGTCCAGCCGGAAGCATACACGATCCATATCCAAGATTTTTCCAATTAAAATGTTTTGACACGTCGTCGGTGACTTCTGCTTCTACCGGAAGTAGATGTCAACTCTGTTTCAAATGGAATACCCATATTTTTACCGTCGGAATAAATACCATATCAAATTTTATGGTCACTTTATATAAAAACTTTACTAATTTGACAGTTACTCTAGTATGTCTTCTGACAATTATTGTTGGCATGGCCGACTTAGAGTTGGTTAAATAAAGAAAACAAATTGGATTTCTTGAATTTTTGTGGCTATTTTAAAAAGTATTGTGGTATATACTACATACCTAATATGGAAGCAAATGTAAGCTACTCATGTTTTTATTCGTAAAGTTTAATAAAAAGAAAATGGAAGTTTCTATTAAAAAACTTGTGTTCTCACCCCTTATAATATTGAGATCGAAAATTTTTTTGCTGTCCATTAATATTAATAAACTACAGCTTGCTTATAACATCCACACTAAAAGATATTTATTTTCTTCTATGGGTTATTCACAGGAAGAATTTCTTTACGGATGTGTTAATTTTTTGTTAAATTAATATTTCAAAAACTATCAATTTTAGGCATAAGACAAAAGAAGGTTTAGTGCCATACCCCAAGAAAACAATTATGCAGCTACGGATACGTGTTTCGAAGTTATTGCCCTCATCAGCGTTGTGTTGCTAAGGAATTGGATAGGATGGGATAGATCAGGAATAGATCTATCCCATCCTAGATCCAATTCCTTAGCTACGCTACGCTGATGAGGGGTAATAACTCCAAAACACGTGTCCGTAACTGCATAATTGTTTTTTCTTGGAATATGGCACTAAACCTTCTTTGCTTTATTTTGAACTCCAATAAATCTTGTTTTCTTTGTATGTACCAGGTGGAAATGAGCAGTACACATAGAGCTCTGTGTGTCGACTGTGCTCATCGAGGCCCCATTTGTGGCACATGGGAACATGAAGGCACTAACTTAGTACTGTGTACTGTACTTTCCAGCCTTATTTTAGTTCTTGTTCCTGATCTATCCCATCCTAGATCCAATTCCTTAGCTACGCTACGCCGATGAGGGGCAATAACTTCCAAACACGTATCCGTAATTACATAATTGTTTTTTTTAACCCCAATAAATCTATCTTGTTTAGGTATAAGGTTTTTTATACAGTCACCCTAAAATTTTATGAACTATCAATTCCGGTAACAAAATAATGAGTGTTTCATTTAAACTAACAAAGTTGGTATTTACTTCCGGTATAAGTGGAAGCCAAAATATTTTAGTTTACTATACATACGAAATTTCACAAAACTTCTATAAGTACTGAGACAAGGATCTTGCTCGCTAAGCACCCTGTAGACTGGGTATTCCGTTTTGTGCTCTTTATAAACTCGAGGACACCTCATTAATTGGCAAAAGTTCATTCAAATGTTAAGTCCTTATTTAGGGCAATAATGATAGTGTTTTTAAGATCTTATTATGTCTTAGAATGCATCTCAGTAATATATGCATATCAACAATACTCTCTTAGATAAGTCTAGATATGCGCATCCTATGGAATAAGAAATTGTTCTTAATTGATGCAAAATTTTAAAGCTAAGGGTTTAAAACTAAGCTACCGATAGTCAGATGTCTTTAAAAAGCAATAAGTTCTGGTGGACCACCCCAAACCGCAAATATGTGTCAAAAGCTTCTGCTATTGCAAAGCACAATTATTATTGTCTACGTATCTCCAGTTTCGAAGTCTGTTATCTGGACAATGCGAATATGGAATCTGTGGAGTCCATTATCATCGCTACCAATTTTCATCTCCCTGCGACTGTTCTAATCGTCCCTCTGGAATTTCTCTAAGCAAAATAGGAACCTTCAAACAAAGTCAAGCACTTGCTCAGTCTTAAGTAGTCTGACCAAGGCAGTTGGGTCGCTTAGTGCAAAATTTTATTTCACCTGTCTGAGTGTTACACTCGATTGATAAAAAAATTTTGAGAGCACCAGCAATGCAATGACACGATTCATTTTTCTTCAAATATACAAATAGCTCTTAAAAGAGTTTCGAGACTGAAATGACCTCTTCGTAATTTACTAGTAGCTACAATTCACTAAAATTGTTGATGAAAGCACAATGCAAAATTCAAATAATGTTTCTGAATCGTCTGTTCCGTCTCCATGCATTTGTGTTATTATGTTTTTTTGTACATTTAAATTAGTTTATTAGATACAACTTTAATAGAATAAAATACACTTAGTTAATATACTTTTTTTTCTCACCCAGTTTTATCCATGGAAACAAAAAGAGAGATGTTTTGTGATTCCTGGGACATAGGATGGACAATAGATAGTTATAGCTTGACTCCCGCTGCGATTAATAGTCCGCATTAATTAATTTTCTTTAAAATTTTGTTTCGATACATATTTTCGTCCCGCTACTTATCCGTTGTGCTTTCTGTGCCAAAGAAACTTGTGAATTTCTACCTGGAGAACATCATCAGAGAGCCCCAGGATCGGTCCAATAAGGCCTCTGCAGGGTATAAACATCAGCTAGACATCATTCAGCAGGATTAAAGAATAAGGTAGGAACCATTAAATAATAATAATATGTTTATATCACCACATTTTAAAAAGATTATTAATATTCTTCCTGACAATACATACTGATTGCAAAATGTATATGCAGTAAATAGTGAGTATGCCATGCTGTCTAAAATAATCCCTACAGGATGAATTGTAGGTAAGTTTAAACATTCTTCTCAATATTCTTTTCTGCAAAATGAACACCTTTTTTATTCCGGAACTATTTCCCCAGCACAATATGCAATATTGCAGAACCGAATAGATACTGCCGTAATAAAAAGCTTTCGGAGTATCAGAGTTAACAGAGTTTCTCATTTGGAGGAGAGCAAAGTTTTGACTAGCCAGTCTGTTTGTAAGATTCTCTATATGAATCTCCCATGACATAGTCTTATCCATATGTACACCTAAGAATTTCACAAAATCATTCTGATGAAGATTATGATTACCCCTAACCAAGACACTAAAATCCAGCTTTGTACCAATTGGAGAGAACATTAGAAATACAGTTTTTTGCTCATTTAGTATTAAGCCATTGTTAAGACACCACTGTGACATTTTATCTACACATAGAGTAGCATTTTCACTTAAAAGGTCTACATTTGTAGCAGTTATGATAGCAGAGGTGTCATCTGCAAAAAGAGTTAAAAAGCAGTTATTTATGTTGACTACTAAATCGTTGACGAATATTTTAAACAACAACGGACCCAAGACACTGCCCTGTGGTACCCCTGTTAACATGTTAACACTATCCGAAAGACATTCTACTCGATCTTGTACGATCTTAACTGACTGTGTTCTCTCCAATAAGTAGGAATTTACCCATTTCAACGCTAGGCCACGGATACCATATGCTTCAAGTTTTCTTAATAGCATTTGGCATTTAAAGATCTCTAGATTACATTCTAGCTACTGACAAAGACTTATGTGAATGAAATAATTATATGGAATTCAAGTAGATCCTATCTCACTCTTAGAAATGTTAGTTTGTGTCTGACACTGAATATATTATACTACCGTTTTAGATGCAACATAAACGAGAATTTACGGTATTAAAATCCGAGTTTGGAGTAATACATCTTATTTCTAGACCTTACTTGGCTGAATTACATGTTAGAAAGACTATCGAGCAAATACAAGAGCTCGATTAATAAATATGACACATATTTTGAATTTTTATTTTGTAATTGTAATGTATTATGAAATTAGATATACATATCTGATTTTTAGGACTTAGCTTGTTGAAGGACCCACAATTAATGAGATTTTCTTTTAACCTCTTAAAAATAGCTTTATTAGGTTCTTTCTGGATAGCAATTGAAATATATTTCGGATGCAATATCATAATTGTTATTACTTTAAATAAAGAGTTCTAGCATATCATATTTCTCGTAATTTTCGTAAGACGTGTTCAAATATTCTTAGAAGACTATGCGACAATTAAATTTGTCAATCTAAAAAAATTCCAACGGTTTTTAAATATTAGGTAAATTTGATCACACCCACCATATTGGATCTGTAAACTATGTCAATTTCTGACATCTAGTATTTTAACAAAAAGCCTTAGCTTTCAAGTGACCCATAAAATATTAAAATTGGCAAAGAATTAAAAAAATTATAAACGAAAACAAAAATTCCGTTTTTTTTTTTGGACCACCCGATATATCAAGAATGAGTTGAATCAGTGTTATATAAGGTGTTTTATAAGGCAAATAATAAAAATCGCCACTAATAATAAACTACGTTTATTTTTTAATATATAAAAAATTCCGTTAAAAAAAATTGTTTAGAATGTAATTTGTGCCTACTTTTCAAATTTTAGGAATATAAATTTACTTTGTTGGAACTTTTTCACTAATAGTAAGTTTCTTGTTGAAAAGAAGATAAGATGTTAAGAATAAAAGTTATTCATAATACTAATTTATTTTAGAACAGATATTTGTGATTTCAGAGCACTCTTGCAAACATGATTTTTAAAAAGTTCAAAATGACATATTAATTTATAGAAAAAAAAGGAACAGTTCCAACAAAGTAAACTTATGTTTCTGAAATTTAGTAAGGAGGCACAAATTACATTCTAAACAACTTTTTTAATGGAATTATTTCTTATCTTGAACAATAAAGTTAGCATATTAGTGACGATTTTTATAAATCGGTTTATACAATACGCTGTAAAACACCAATCAATTCAATTTTGATATATCTTAGTTTACATCAAGTAGGACTGAATTTCCAAATGTCATTCCAAAATTCAACAATTTGTTGTCCGTTACACCTCTTGTTACATCTATCCTGGGACACAATGCATGCGTGAAGCTACTAATCTTTTATGATATACGTATCCCAATATGATTCATGTAACTTGTCTGGCCCATGCTTTGTCATTTATGTGGAATGCCTTGATCATAGTACAGGATATTTCAAACACTCGAGGTACGTATATATTTTAATTGTTCCACACAAATGACTATTATTATCTCTTATCCCATGTGCCGACTCTGAACGTACGGAAATTGTTCGGTGTCTAGTGATAATCTTAAAAACATTCTAAAACAATATTGTAGTTGACTCAGCTCGTATAAACAATTCATTTTTTTCTTCCAGACAATAGCGTTAAGATTTACGACACTCGTAAACAGAGACCTACGTATTTTGTGCTGATCCAAATGTTTACATAATACGTATTTAGTTCTCGTTTGTAGGATGGACTTCTTGAGTGTTGAATGATATTGAATGATATTTTTTAAAAAAACTTTAATATGCAGATGAAAAAGTCCTACCCACTTGTGCCACATCAGACAATTCAGACATGACATGACTCACGCTGTTGAATTATCAAGTAACGGGTTCAACACTTCCAATTTTCTATATATCAAAATGAGACTGCCATAAAAATGAATGGAAGACAATTCGAACATTTATTGTAGTTTAGTTTTTTCTATTTTTAGTAAAATTATTTTATATTATAAGAAGTGTTGTAGTTAATAGTTTTCCATGGCCTCCTCACAATATATTTAATTTTTCAAAAATTAACCACTTTTTCTAGAGATAAGTATGACATATATCGTTGGAAAGCTAATTTAAGTTTTGATCGCTAAAGAAATAATTTACAGGGTGTTCCATTTAAAAAAACACAAGTTATGTCTATATCTCGAAAACTGAGGCATTCATAATTTTCTTATCAGCAACGGATTCTACTAAAAAAAAGTGCCTTAAGAATGTGTTACTCGATTTTCGATTCTACACGTGGTAATTGAGATATAGAGGTCATCCAAAAAATGCCAAAAACGCTCTGTAGCTCGGTAGTCGAAAAAGATAGAGATCGCAGTTTGCGCCATTCTTTGATTCTCGAAAATCGAGCTCAGGACACCTATATTGGTTTTTGTCTATCTGCCATAGTTTTAGAGAAAACCCCAAATCCCATCTAATTTGATCCACCCTATACACGTTGCATGTCTTCAATTAAGTGTTGTATGGCCTCTTGAGGAATGTTAATCCACTCTTCCTGTAGTGCCTTCCTATGTTGCTGCAGTGTTAACAACTCTCCACGACGTTACCTGATATATCTTCCCAGCATATTTCATACGTGTTCTGTGGGATTTAGGTCAGGACAACGTGCTGGTCAATCTAAGATTTCAATACCGATGTCATAGTTTCTAACAATTCTGGCCACGTGCGGACGAGCATTATTGTGCATTAAAAGAATATACTCACCACTAAAACATCACTTACTCCTCCAAAATTATTCATTATTGTACTTTCTAGTCGTTAAAGTACCTCCACCTACGATCACAAGCTCTGTGCGAGCCGCGTAAGATATGCCAGCCCACATCATTACAGACCCACCACCGATGCTCACCCTCTTATTAAAGTTGCATTGCATGTATCATTCTCTTCGCCTTTTCCACTCTCTCTCATCCATCTGGAGGCCGCAGCGCAAAGCGGGACCCATCGAAGAAAAGATCATTGGTCTATAGCCCGATATTCTAAATGAGATGTTCGCGTCCGAAATTGAGCATGGCCACACGATGATTCCAAGGAAGTTCGGGGCCCGTTGCTGGTCTTCTAGGTAAATTTGCTTCAACTAGCTATTTTTAACAGTTCTATCGCTGACATTGACCTGATGCACTTCTTGCAGTTTATTCCTTACTTGAACGACAGTCATATCGTGGGGTAGAAATCATGATGAATTAATTGATCATCGTGAGGAGTTGTGCTTCGATTTCTACCAGATCCCAGCCTTCTGCGATATTCATTGATTTCTCGAAAGAGAACAGCTACCCTGAGCACACGGGAGCGATGAAAACCCAATCTTTCATTGACTTGGCGGATGCTAAAGCCAGAATCAATTAAAGCAACTGCTCTAGCAAAATCCTTGAAATTTTTCAGCACTTCAAATAATCGGCAGAATGCAAGCCAATACTAAAGAATGATTTCTCATAGTGAATAAGAATGTTAAAAATCGTCAGTTTTTAAAATGATAAGGTATAGAAAAAATTGGGAAGAAAAAATTAATAAAAAGTTGTAAGAATACAAAACAAATTATTCTACATATTTTGTATACATTGAGAATAATTTTAATTAAAAATATACCAATTTTTCTTGCTGTTCCACTTATTGTGCCGATCAGTGTATATATTATGATACTGTTAAGAAATATTGAAGCAAGAAAAAAGTGCAGTAGTATAGACTATGCCATATTCTCTATTAGATCAAAGTTTTAACAAAAATTTTTTACACAGGCGACTTATGCTCTTGTATGTATACAGTTTGGAAGCAAACTGTGTGCCCCGATCCGAGTAAAGGATGAAATAATGAGAAAGATATATGGGCAACCTAGTCGAGAGCGCTCACGCACGATACACTCTCGTGCGGTTACAGACTTTTGAATAGCAGAGTTGTATGATTTTGTCAGTAAGTCTCGATATAACGTCTGTCATAATATCCTTATAGTTAAAATAAATATTATTGAATAAAACTAAAATTTAATAGCAAAATATATTTATTCAAAATAAGCAATATTTAGGACTCTCTTCTCCGGGTGGGGAAGCGAGGTGGTTAACCAAATAAATCAAATCAACTTACAACTGGATAATATAAGACCAAAGTCGACAAGGCAATCGCCTATATAAATGGTACAAAAAAATGTAAAGTTAACTAATTTATTTATTATTGGGTGCCACCCTTTTTTAGATTTAAAATAGAAAGATGGAAAAAATGTGTAGCTACTTAAACAGTCAATGATAATCAAATATAAATAAAGGTAAAACTTTTACACGACTTTAATTGACTAGCACGGGGCGGATTTGCAAATCTTTTAGAAATGTATGGCAACAATTTTCTACTGTTCACTCGCGAGGCTTTTAAGTCAGGCATAAGTTAATGGGTAGTGCGTAGGTACATAGGGTTCGAAGTTAAAATTTCTTATGTTACGGGCACTCAGAGACGTCAATAAAAGTAAACATTCTTACTCCTTTCTCCTTTTATAGAGCATACAGCCTGGGCCTAATAACACTCACAACATCTCAGCTCCTTTCACAAGTCGGCATCGCCTTGTCAACGCTTTCCATTCACAAGGTTAACAAATCAAAGCACCGTCGCTGGTCATCCAAATTCTCCATGCTACTTTAATCTTTCTCTGGCAGTGGCCTGTCTCTACCTATCTGTCTGCCACTAAATAAACCCGAATTCGTCATTCATTGCGCATCACCGATCCTCTTCCGAAAAAACTGTTTTTTTTCGCACAGTAGCAGCACACTAAATAGCTAGTACAATAAGGATTAGTAAAACTATTTTATTCGAATTTGGAATTTAACTTATAATTCAAATGATATCCATATAATTTATAAGGAATGTACTCCAAATTATTTATTTAAAAAAAAAACGGACCGTTACATCGAAAAGTGGAGGAATGTAGATTAAATTTTGTTGCCATAGCTAATACGTTGTCTCGTATATCTATCTCAGTATTCCATCTTTTACTCGGACCGAAGCGCACAATTAGGAAGCTTCCATGTGTATTACGGTATCGACATTTATTAAACATCATCAGTTCAATACTAACCACTGTTGTTGCTCTGTTATGCCCAACTCAGCGAATTAACTACGAGTTAATTGTCCAAATTAAGAACCGATTGAACTTGAATGTATTCAAGGTCGTTACTACACTGACTTGTTGGAATTCCCAGATGAATTTGTTAATTACAGTGATTTACGAACGCTGTTTAAATGTAGTAGGTAGTCACTGCCGTAACGTAGAGGCGAAGTATTATACGTACAAATATTTATTAAATGGTGGAAAGTTAGTTACAATTATTTTTTAATTATCCTTAATATACATTGATAGACGGATTGACAAATGGATGGATATAAAGACGACCTGAATTAAACAAAATTATTTCAAATTGTTTATATCATTAAAATCTAATAATAGTAAAAATATATTTATGTAAAATAAAAATAAAAACGAATTTATTAACTAACATTTATCTCATTTTGTAAATATAAAGAAATATGGAGAAAAATTAAAAATATGTAACATGGTAAAAATAATCTAACTTTTACTTAATAACCCGTCGAGATTTATTGTCAATAATTCTCGACTCAGTATATAAAATTGACATGTTGGAAGTTTATCTTTAGTAAAGAGTTTGGTAAGTTTTTCAATTCTATGTATAAAAAAACAAACTGAAAGTGAATGAATGACGGGCTCATCCTGGATATGTCTACAATAATTAAGGGACTGATCCAGGAATTTAACTAGGTATCTATATTTAAATTTATCTTATTCTGTACCTGTACTCTTGTAGTAATATTACACTAAAGTTATAAAGTTTTTAACTCAGATAAGATTTTAATACAATGTTGTGTTTAATTGTTTTAATTTTTGAAAATATTAATAATTTTACTAGTGTTATTTGCTCTAGACTGGCTTGACAGAAAATAGGTAAAATAAGAGTCTTATAAGTTTGAGTAAAAATCAATAAAACAGAAGAATTTTGGAGATCCACATTATTTTAAAAATACGTATTATGTTTTGAACAAGTTAGGAAAATATTACAAAATCGTTGTTAAAAAGCCTATATTTTTAATACACTGAACTGATTCTGCGGTTGGCTCCTTGTGAAACATTATTAAATATTTTAAATATATGAAAGAAATTTGCTTTTTAATGTTTCAAAAATATTTTATTAGAAACTCTACACGTGTTTCGGCTTTTTTAGGCCTTTTGTCAAGAGTACAGGGAATACTGAACAGTAAAATTTGTGTCCATTAGCTTATATAACCACATCTGGTACCTACTATAAAACTATTGTAAAATATGTTGAATATTACTTTATTTTTTAAATCTAATTTATTTTATTTAAAATATGGTGGCCAGTAAAAATTTGTTGTTCATTCGTTAAGTTTTTGTTATTTTTAACAGCTTTACTTATTTTTAATTGTTCTAATAGATCTGAAATTGTTCTACATCCTAGTTTATTCTGAATAAACTAGGATGTAGAACAATTTCAGTAAATAAAAATAATTTAGGTGAAATGTTAATTAATAATAAAGACAAAACTGAAAAACTACAAAAAACAGGAGTATATGAGTTAAAATGTAGTGACTGTGATGCTATATACATTGGACAAACTGGACGAAATGTAAAAAAGCGATTCGATGAACACAGGAAATCTATTGTAAACAATGTATATAGTACGGGCATGTCAACATATTGTATAGAAAACAGTCATTTTATAGATTTAAATAATGTCAAATTACTCCATTCAGGAAAGAAAGGAAAGAAACTTGATCTATTAGAACAATTAGAAATAAGTAAAGCTGTTAAAAGTAACAAAAACTTAACGAATGAACAACAAATTTTTACCGGCCACCATATTTTAAATAAAATAATTTAGATTTAAAAAATAAAGTAATATTCAACTTATAAAAACATATTTTACAATAGTTTTATAATAGGTACCAGATGTGGTTATATAAGCAATGAACACAAATTTTACTCTTCAGTATTCCCTGTACTCTTGACAAAGGCCTAAAAAAGCCGAAACACGTGTAGAGTTTCTAATAAAATATTTTTGAAACATTAAAAAGCAAATTTCTTTCATATATTTAAAACTATATTTTTAGTTAACTCTCAAACGTTAAAACTATTTTTGGAAAAAGTCTAGTTCCCAAAAATTGTTGCAAATGATTCGTTCATTTTACCAAAAATCAAATTATTGCCGGCACTCATTGGGGGCTAATGCGGTCTTTTCCTACGGGGATCTCAAAAGATAAAGAGTAGCGACAAATATCAGATATTTTTGAAAATTTAAAAGCGAAAGTTGGGCTTCAAGTTCATAAAATTTTTTCGCTCAGAGAAGTAGCAAAATTGGGAATATTTCAAGAATAATTTTCCAGGCAATAATTTAATTAATACAAAATTGTTATTTCTTATTTTCAGCAATTCACTTGTTTCATCTCGTCATAATAAAAGACATGTTGATACAAAAAAAAAACTCGGAATTTTTATTCCAAATAAAAAAAATGTAACTACGTTCAATACAAAAAAAGTGACTGGGAATTCAAACTGTTAATTTCCTCTTGAAGGACCAGACAATTATTTTTCAACCGCCAAATGCGAGGTTAAACATTCACTTTTCATAGATACGTGGTTACATAATTTGATTTATCATAATATTTATGACTAATACTGTTAGTTTTAAATAATCTGATGAAACTTCCTACAAATTTATGTATTTATAGCCAACAAGACAATTTTTTTAATTTTTATCCAGCGATGACCAATTTCTCTCAATTACGACTACTTTGGTTTTAATCATTAATTTTTTGCAAATATGACACATTTTCTAATAAACTAACACTCAGCAGACGATAAGATGGTGCTTGCCTTAAAAATATACTGGTTAAATGAAAATGTAGTTAAAAATGTCGCTCACAAGGGTGATTTTGTGAGAATTTCCCCTCCCCCCTAATTTTATTTTTATTATTACAAAAAAAATGGTTAAATGCAAAACGTATAGAACTTTTTATGTAGATTTTGGAAATCATCAAAGAAACAATGGATGCTCAAAGAAAATGGCTACAGTTATTAACTTTATTTATTTATTTTTTTTAATTGAACATTCTATTTATTTTTGAATATTTGAATAAAACGCTCTCTCACGAATACAATGCATAATATCTTTAATACTAAAGAAAATATAAGAGAAACTTAATGTAAATCCCACCCCGTTATCTTTGTTATTTCGAACTTCAAAAACAATTCATATAAAAGTTATTAAAAATAGCTTTATTTGTATTGCGAATACAATTTTTAAAATTTTGTAACATTTTTTTACACTATTTTTGAATAGTCAATTTCACAAAATCACCCTGTACAGTTGCGGACAATAAAAAATGAAATAACAGATTTTTGTTCAAATTTAGTTGCGTATTGGTGTTATTAATATTAATAGACTACATAATATCGATATGTGAAGATTGACATACATTTAAAGTCATTTTTATACTAGAAGATCTGTCCCATTTTTTTATTGCCCGCAACTGTACCTAGCACCAATGGCGGTTCTTCTATAGGGTCATTTGGTCAATGACCTCCCACATACAAATAAAAAAATAGAGCTATTCATTTTCTGAGGTTTAAAAACATAATATATATATATATATATATATATATATGAAGTGAGTAGTGGTGAGAGGTATGAAACTTCTCATATGGTCTGAATGCTACTATCCGACCGACATCCAAGATGTTTCTGTGGCGGATAGCGACTTGCATCACAGCAAGTACCGAGAGCGGCGACCCCTATTGGCTATCGATCTATCATGATTTGAAGGTGTAATTCAATGCAGGTCGGGGTATTTGCCCGCTGAGTAGTTGTTTCCTTCAAATCATATTTAATCATATATATATATATATATATATATATATATATATATATATATATATATATATATATATATATATATATATATATATATATATATATATATATATATATATATTTAATATTCTTGAAAAATATATTAAAGTTTCTAGTTCATTCTATGCACAATACTATTCAAATATCTAGATCGCAGGATTTCATATCCCCTCCGAGCACCGAGCAGCTACATTCATATTCATTACATTATTCATTTATAGAATTTAAAAATCTTGGGTCAATCCACAACTTGTCCTCAAGGCTAGCTACGGACCGAATTTACAACGAATTAAAGTGAAATAGACTTATGCGCGAATCGTCAGAAAGCAAAAGAGACAGAAAACACTGGCGAGGACAATGTCCCTGACACATTTTACGGAAACGGTAACGCACGTAGTTTAGTAGAGCAGTCTTAATGCTGACTAGGTACGCGTTGGTCGGTAAATTCTGTTGCGTTGTTTTTAATGTTTTTATTTGTGAACATTTTATTAGTAAATCTCTATTTGTCGTGAAATTAAGTAAAACAGTGTTTTTGGTGTTTACTATTAAATATGAGTGTTGTACAAAATATATTAAAACTGAAAGATGGACATAAGTTGGGTTATGAAGACCGAGTGAAATTTAAAGGTGGTGGCCGTCCAAAACCTAATATGACGATAAAGCAAACATCTCTTGATAAGAAAAAAGAAGTTAATAGGTATTTTCGAAATTCAATGTACGATTTATTCGAGTGGATTTGCGGATGTGAGGTACAAAATGCATTTTTTTGTTTCCCATGCCTGTTATTTGGTGATGATCCTGATCCTATATGATCCAAAATAGGTGTAACTGACTTGAAACATTTGAAAATAAAAGTACAGAAACATTCGCTCGCATCAAGTCATATGAATAACTGTTGTAGTCTAGCAACACTTGGTTCAGTTGATATTAGAATGCAGTTAGACGCTCATCAACTAAATTTAATTTTACAAAAAACATCGTCAGGATAAAAGCATAAAATTTTTTTTTGCTAATTTACATAGCTTTTCTTCATTCTTGGAAAATCGCCAAAAAGAACATTCGTATTAGATAATGTTGTTAAGGTGAGATTACCTAAAGCGGCTCCAACACGATGGAATTTTAATGCAAAGTGCATAGAGACTGTTTATACCTATCGAACAGAATTATTAGATTGTTTAGGGAAAAATCACTGATAATGAATCAGAAAACAACACTCTAAACCAAGCTATTGGTTTAAAAAAACTACTTACAAAATGAACATTTTCTTTACTGGTTAAATTTTTTTCATTTAGTTATGCCTCATTGTGATATATTGTTCAATCAATTACAAAAATGTAATATCGATGTAATAACAGTAAATAAGTGTATTGGCGTTTTTAATAGTAACATTGAAGACAACAGAAATAAGATTTTGATTAACTGTTTGGAGGAGACATCCATGCAGTCTGCCCAGAGATGTAAAACGGAAGAATCAAAAAGGAGAATTTCATTAGAAGTTTGTGATATAATTACATCTGAGATCAAAAACAGGTTTGGCTTCAGTAATTATTTAGCAGTGTCTCAGTTATTTCACGCAGATCGAGATAAAGATTATAAAAAAAGCTTTCCTCAAGATATGGTTAAATTAGTTAAAACGGAGTATCCAGTCATAAATCATTTGAAACTTAAAACTGAATTAGAAGTATTATATAGCTGAGAAGATTTTTCCAATAGTGAAGGTGCAGTTGCTTTGTTACAGCTTTTTATTAACAATAATTTGTGCAATACTTTTCTGAAAAAAAATTTTGTGTACTCTCCTTATGACTACCGTCGAAAATGAACATTGTTTTTCCACCTTAAAAAAGAATAAAGACATTTTTAAGAAATACCATGGGTCAGGAAAGGTTATCTTCTTTAGCTATGCTTACCATAGAAAGGGCATTAATAAAGAAGATAAAAGACTTTAATGAAAAAGTAATTGACCACTTTGCATCTCAAAAGACCGGAGGATCGACTTGGAATTTAAATCACTTTAAAAGGTAGGTAATACAGTAAACTTTTCTAATTGACCTCCCTATCTCTTGACCCACGAACCGCCACTACCTAGCACAAACATTTGTCCTTTCTAGTGGTACCTGCATTGTTTGATTAATGGGCCTGTCAGTGTCAATAACAATTACGTTATAAACAAAGCTAATAACTAATTTAAACCACAAAGTGAATAGTTTCAAATACAATATCAACAAAGTCTAAAGTGAGTATACAGGGTGTATCATAAGTCACGCTCCATCGGCAAAATATGAGTTTATAAAGGTAAAATCGTTGAAATGAAAGAATAAAAATAGTTCTATTTTGCCTTCGTTTTTTCTTTAGTCTAATAGGCTTGAATGCTGAAACAATATCTAACTGTCAACGTGAATTATAATCTCTAACTGTCAATGTGAGTTATTAACTGTGACAATTAATTTAGAAGTTAGCTTTAATCTAATAAAAATGGATAGGTATTATTTCAATCGTGAATATGTTGATATGTTGAAATCACTTGGGGCTTGTTTGTAGTGATAGTACTAGAGTCGCTGCTGTTCGATATGCAGAACAATTTTCCCACCGTCATCCACCATTCAGATCATTAAGTTATTTTACGCATAGAACAATCGGATTGGTCTCTATGGAATTTTAAGGAGAAATGGACTACATCCATTTAATGCGCAGAATGTACATGTGTTATAGTTGAGGAAACCTATATTGTGACGGGACGTGCGGGGCAAGACGCGACACGTGGGCGGGAAATGTATAACATATGACATCTTCCGTCTTTTACATCGCTTACATTAAACGACGATTGCGACCAAGGCGGAGTTTAGCTTACATGTTGTGATAATTCAGGGCGACACTTAATTTTGTTTCCGAATCATTCTAGCAGTGCTGATATATTTGCATGTATAATATTATAAGATAAATAAGAATTATTTCGTATTACTACTGTCATTTTGAAAATGTGAAATCCCTAATACAGCAGTTAAATTCAAATGACGCAGTTGCTATTTCACAGTCGCAACAGGCATTTATGGATCCAACTGTTCAAGAAAATCTGGAGACCATACATGGAAGTTTTTCACGAATTCTTCTAGCCACGCGGGACCTTCAATATCAGCCAACATCAGAATTTACTACAGTTGATGCAATACACGTTGTATTTGATCTTCGAGAATATATTTTTCAATTACAGGGAGAAATTGCTACGTGGGTACAAACAAAATTCCAAACTGTTTTTAAAAAAATCCCGGATGTTACGATGACATGTGTAATAGACCTTTTAAACGATAAAGCAGTAGACTCTGCTATACCAGGCATGAATGCGGTGACATTGCAAAAGTTTACATATTTTATGTATGCTCCAGTTCATCTGTCGACGTTGAGCAGTCCTTCTCGCAATATAAATGGATTTTCAACGAAAGGCGCCGAAGTTTAACTATAAAACAATTAGAACAAATATTAATAATATACTTGTAAGCGACCGTGAAAAATACTTGTGTGTGTGTGTATAGGTTGCTGTTAAGTACATCCCACCTCCATTTCTCTTTGAGTGAGTGTTTATAATAACTTGACTTTCACAACTTTGGATACTAAGGAATTAGCTAAAAAAAGCTCAAGGTAAAATATCGTTTGATATATGCATGCAAATCTGACACATAACCACCTAAAGCCAACCCTGGTTTTACGTCATATCCGATTGGTAAGTTCTACCTCTGGACATAACACAGCACCAGTCGACTTTTTTGGAGATTCATCAAAGAAAAATTGTATCAGATACGAATTGAAAATATGGCGGACATACTTCCCCGAATTCAAGAAGCAACAACATTATACAATAAATGGGTAAATTCAATAATTAATATTCTTTGATACCTGTTTGACAATTACTTAAATTTTAAATTAACTCCATCTTGCGTTTCGGCATCTTTAAACATTCCAGTACTAAACTTTGCGCATTGCTTTCATTGACTACAATTTTTTATATAATAAGTCATATTGTACATGTGTTGGTGTGTATGTGTATATGTATGTATGCGTATATATGCATTAGATATGGTATGTATATGTAAATGTAAATGTATATTGTATTAATGTAGTTTGTATATTAGGTTTTTTCCTACTAAATAAACCATTTTTTTTTTTTTCGGTTTCCCGATGCCGGTCAGTCCTCCCGTGGCCTCCGACGCCTCACGGGAGTCGCGCCGGCGCATCAACTACAGCCACTCCCCGCATCCCGCAGGGTTAGTGACTGTCGTGTTGTCTGGCCGACTGTATTTTATAAATAAATCATTATTATTATTATTATTATTATTATTATTATTATTATTATATTTAGATGGGTGCTTAAATAGATATTAAGAATGTTTAAATGCTGCCGGGTCAAGGAAATTCATTTATTTTCGACTGTGTACAGCAAATTGTACAAAAAAGTTGCGGCTTTGTTCAATGAATACTTGATATTTACACTCCTCATTTGAAACAATGAAAAGTATCTGTCCATAAGGAGCAAAATTTAAAAGATTAACGCATTGCCAATTCACACTTTTCTAAAATCAAACTATCTTTGACCGATTCTTTGTCACATGATTGAACTATCTTTTTAATTCTTTAAATGAAGATAATAATATTATTACTATTTAATACCCATCCTGTACAAAATTACGTATTATCTCGAATCTGCGTCTCAAGTTGTGAGGGAATTCTGCATAATGGATTAAATCTCTCGCTACTAAAAAATTCAAATTCTATTCAGTTATCTAACTTTAGACTGTCAGGTGTCGGCAAGTTAGGAAACTGTGACGCTGCTTGGGGGAATGACAAAATGGAAATAGAAATCAGATAAGAGCTTATGTGGGTCAAATTTTTTTATCAAGCTGGGATCATTAAATCTTTGCGCCACCATGTTAGAAAAAATAAGAAATACTGGAAATTTGTTGAATAAAATGCTATGAATTTAGCAAATATGAAGATGTAGTTTTTAGATATTATATATTAGTATTCAGTGGTATAAACATGATTTATGTTTTCCAATTGTTTTTAATTTTTTTCACTCAGTTGTAACTATCAGTGGTAATTATGAATAGGGATATAATTTTGTTCTAGTCTAAAATAGAGGTTCGTATGCTAACCTTATAACTATAAATAAATACGTACACAAATATTGGGATTAAGTTGTTTTCTGTTTCAGAAAGAAATATGTTTCAGATTGTTTTAACTTGAAATATTAATAGTGAGTGTTGATCTTTTATCATAAAAAAGCCGTGGGTATCTTTACAATTCTATGAAAGATATATTGGCATCACAGTATCATTAAGTTAGTTCACAAGATTTCATGTAGAGAATGCGGCATAATGTACATAGGCCAAACCTAGCAAAATTTAAAATCCCTTTTATACAGGGTGGGGCAATAGTGCGTCGGACCTCTATATCTCGAGCTCTACGATAGCTAGAAATTATTTAAAAAATTGCAAGTAAACTAGATAAAAAAAGTCTATAACTGGAAATTATTTTCGAACATACAGGGCGAGCCAAGACGAAATTACAGGACCAAGTGCCTTTTTTTTAAATGGAATGCTATGTATATCAGTACATTTTTTGAAGCTTCTTTCTAGGCTCTATTCATTCCTATATTATTATTGGCTATCTCCCAACCACTTTGATGTAATGAATTTTTTTGTTGAAATAATGCCATCTGCAGATAGATATTAAAAAAATCACCACAAAGAAAAACTTATGTGAATACCAGTTACGAGACATCTAATTAATGTTTTTGAATCATTTTCATTTCCTAAAAATGTACAGGGTGGCCAAAAATTAGTATTCAATTAAGAACTTTTTAAATTGAATTTTCTCAATTTTTTCAAATGAAACACCCTGTATATTTTTCGACGATGTGATGTAGAAATGAAAAACGAACATTTTTTGTAAGTACTTCCCTATGGCTAATTGCAACCATTTTCGTTTTATAAATAAATAAGTGTCAAATTCAAGAATAAACTTAAAAAAAGAGGTTCCCTCAAATAATTCATTAGAAAAATTTATAATAGGTGTTCGACATGTTGCCCATTTTCATTGACACACGTCTTTATTCAATTTTGAAATGAGGCCATTTAGTGGGACCATTTCCATTGAAATGAGTAAATAGTATTTAACCAGTCCTTTACTGTAATGTTTTTTTGTACATTTTTTTGCTGTTTTCGTTATTCGACAAGCAATAAAACTTCAGTTTGGTATAAATTGTCGTGTACAAAGGAGCATTTATCACACTTATCGGTCGTTAGTTACAATTTGTATTGAATTTAAAATATTTGAAATTTTACAATATGAATTTTAATAAAGCGGAACTTGTAGACATGACTTTTGTTTTGGGCGAGTCAGACAGAAATTGTTTACTTGTCAATAGAATCTATCACCAACGTTATCCTGAAAGAAGGCTTCCTGATGTTAGCAGCTTCCAAAACCTTCTCGATAGATTTCTGGAAACTGAAAATGTCGAATATAAAAAAAGTGAAAGAATAAAACGTGTTGTGAACGAAGAAAATGAGTTTTCTGTGGTGCTGGCATCGGTTAAGAATCCCCATGTTAGTCAAAGAGAAGTGACCTCATTAGTAGAAATAAGTAGACGGTCTGTGGGTCGAATCTTAAAAACAAATAAGTTGCATGCATATCATATTCAAATGCACCAGGAATTATCTGATGACGATTTTCAAAAGCGCCTACAATTTTGTAATTGGGCCAGAGGTAAAATGCTAATTGATGTCAACTTCTTCAATAATGTTTTATTCACTGATGAGGCAACTTTTCATAAAAATGGATTTGTTAATAGGCACAATTTCCATTATTATGCTTCGGAAAATCCTCACTTTTTTATGCAAGTTGATAACCAACACAGATGGTCTATAAACGTTTGGGGAGGAATTATAGGAGAACATGTAATAGGGCCACATTTCTTTGATGGTACATTGACTGGAGCTATTTATCTTCATTTTTTGGAAAACTATCTGCCACAATTATTGCTAAATCTCCCTGGAAGAATTCGAAATAGGATGTGGTTTCAGCAAGACGGTGCTCCACCACATTATTTAAATGCAGTTAGAGACCACTTAAATAATACCTACCCTCATCAATGGATTGGATGAAATGGACCCACTAAATGGCCTGCTAGATCCCCAGATCTTACAAAAATGGATTTCTTTTTATGGGGGTACGTGAAGGAAATTGTTTATAGAGACACACCAACTGTACAAAATATGAAGGAAAGAATAATAACTGCCTTTAGATCTATCACACCGGCAGTTTTAGGAACAGTGGGAACCTCATTTCAAAAGCGCATAGAGATGTGTGTCAATCAAAATGGCCAACATGTGGAACACTTATTATAATTTTTTCTACTGAGTTATTTGAGGAAACCTCTTTTTTTTAAGTTTATTTTTGAATGTTGTAATTATTGCTCAATAAGACGAAAATGGTTGCAATTAGCCATAGGGAAGCACTTACAAAAAAATGTTGGTTTTTCATTTTTACATCACATCGTTGAAAAATATACAGGGTGTTCCATTTGAAAAAATTGAGAAAATTCGATTTAAAAAAGTTCTTAATTGAATATTAATTGTTGGCCACCCTGTACATTTTTAGGAAATGAGAATGATTCAAAAATATTAATTAGATGTCTCGTAACTGGTATTCACATAAGTTTTTCTTAAAACCCATAATTGTGACTGTGGTGATTTTTTTAATATCCATCTGCAGATGGCATTATTTCAACAAAAGAATTCATTACATCAAAGTGGTTGGGAGACAGCCAATAATAATAATATAGGAATGAATAGAGCCTAGAAGGAGGCTTCAAAAAATGTACTGATATACATAGCATTCCATTTAAAAAAAGGCACTTGGTCCTGTAATTTCGTCTTGGCTCGCCCTGTATGTTCGAAAATAATTTCCAGTTATAGACTTTTTTATCTAGTTTACTTGCAATTTTTTTTTAAATTCTAGCTCTCGTAGAACTCGAGATATCGAGGTCCGACGCACTATTGCCCCACCCTGTATAAGCATATATATTTTTGTAATGAAAAGAACATACTATTTTTGGCTACATACCATTTCATTGAAAATTACAGTTACCTTTTTATCGATATACATTGAATTGGATGCAGAAAGTCTTGTCATCGTAAACCAAATTCCAGATTATGATTAACATTGGCTTTTAAAATTAAAAAATAGCACAATTATCGGCGTTTGTACATATGTCTTTAATCTATGGTGTGATGTATTTTTCCCGAACACAGCTCAACATGGAAATCTAAAACTCTGCATATATCTAGGAGATCCATGGTAGAACCCTTCAGTATCTATAGGTAAAACTATAAATAAGTATAAAATGAATACTTCGACAAAGTTGAAATTATGTCTTATTTTAAATAAATGGTGCGATAAAGATAATTATAGAAAAAACAGTTATCAGTAAAATGATGTGTACAGGAGATTGTGGTTAACAAAAAAAACCGACTTCCAATTTATATAATGTATTAATTGCACATATTTTTAACATAATTTATAAAACAATGGTATAATACCCAAAGATTGTGCAAGGAAATATCATTAATTTTTAGACAAATAAATATTCCACTGTTTTTATTAAATACTTTTTTTATATTTATGAGATTAGAAAGTTTATATATGAAATTTTTCATTTGCATCACTTAACCAGAGCTGAGATTACTCGCCCCGCGGTTAAGTGCCCCAGATGAATTAACTCGCGTCAAATTTTTTAAATTCAACTCATCACTTCTGTGTGTGAGAAAATCATTTCCCAAATAACTTCAGATACCTTTGTCCGTGATAAACTGAGCTTGCAAATGTTTTCTTCATGTCATGGAAAAAAGTTCTTAAGTATATTATTATTATTAACTCTTGCTTGTAAAGAAAATTTTTAATAAAAATTGTAAAGAATATTTTTGATAAAAATTAAAATACCAAAGTATTCAGATATCGTTTTGGGTAAAACATATCGATTTTGTTATTGAAAACTTGAAACGCATTGTTAAAAAAACATATCCCACCCCGCTTTCTCCTGCTACCCAACTTGAAAATTTCAAATGGTACCCACTATCTTGTGATACGTCATTTTCAAGAGTACAGAATTGCAATCATCCGTTATTCACTTATAAATTACCTGTGAGACAATAGTTAAACCAAAAATTTCCTGGGAGATGGATTTGGTAGAAGCGGTTACCAAGAATGACCGCCAAAATCTCCAGATTTAACGCCCCTCGATTCCTTTCTCTGGAGCATTTATAAAACACTAGTTTTCAGAGGCCAACCTGAAGGCGGATTACTCGTAAAACATTCCAAAAAGTCCTACAGAAGTTCCAAATTAAGCTATATTATTGCTTAGCTTATAATGGAAGATATTTTTGTACATTTGAAGTGATTTTGAAAAAATATCTAATGTAACCGTAGTATTATAATTAATATTAAACAGTTTTTGTTCCTATCCTATTTATAGTAAGTTCACTGGCAAAAGATTACTATTTCTATACCTCTCAAAATTATTCATTACAAGGCAGGGGTGCCTTTTGAAATTTTTAATAGTGTATTTCAACTTGCCTCTCGATAAATAAATTGATGTGTTCATACAAAAATGATATTTGCTTTAGATCGGACATAGGGTAGCTTTCTTTGAAACGAAATCACTATATACATTCTTTCGTAATGAACTCAAATAGGGTTGTACCAAGTTGTACTATCTGTTTTTGTATGACAAATTAGATGACATACCACAAATAAGTAATATTTAAAAGGAATAATAGCAAATCGACTAATTTATTCAATTGTCTGTTCACCTTGCCATTCATATGAATCACCAGATTGTCTAGCAAAACTAATTAAGTTTCCAAATACCCAAAAGCGATTATGAAACAGATCCTTGTAAGCCGCTAGACATTAGCCATATTCTTTAAACAAGTTCACTTCAATTTTAGAATGCAGGACCGGACTGGACTTTCGGGTGAGTGACAAGGGGGGCGCCTAATCTAGAGGATTTACTTGTCATCTCTCTAACTTGCCTCAACAGTTCTATTATATTTAAGTAAATTAAAACGAAAACAAACATATTTTATTTGAAACTGTCAAAAAACTCAAAACTAAATGAATATCGAGGTAATGGATTATATACTTCAATTTGCATCTAGCTGTAAAGCTTAGCTTGGTTATTATTTTTAGAAATGTCTTTGTTTTTTAAAATATTTATAAAAAAATATTTACGTAAATAGTATTAAGTAAAACTGTATCCTTTAGAGTATTATTGGGTGATTATAATTCGTCGGTGTTAGGATAATAAAACTCGAATTTTTACACGAAATCGAGGTTTCGATTTACTTTTAAATTTTTTCAAGACCAAACAAGTTAATGATCTTTAGGCTTTCACATTTAGACATATGAAATACAATAAAAATTATAAAATTTATTTTAAAAATTACAAATTATTAACAAATAGATAATAAATATTGAATTAAATAATTAAAATCGACATACAAGACGTATAAGATAATCACAAATATGTATATGTAAACATACAATTTAAAATTTTTAGTAAATGAGCATCCTTACCTAGATTAAAATATTCTTAGCTAGAAACATAAAAATTTAGTTTTTTAAAACATTACGGGAATCAACAATAAATTAACTAAATATTTGCGTTTCATTATTCTAATATCGTCGAATAATAAGCACCCAATTTATATAAATATAAATAGTTATCTCGACATTTATATTCTATTATTTATAGGAATACATGTTTCTTTTCAATTTTTCTTAACACCCATAATATAAAATGAATTTATTATTTCAGGGAATAAAGTGGTTCGTCACTCAATGACGAACCACTCTGTTTCTTGAACTAACTTATTCTATATTATGGTTATGTGTGAGTTATTATGACGTAAATTACGCAGCTTTCGGAATTGAAAACCTGCCAAAAATCAACCGACTGGTTGACAGTCTAGATTCTCTTCATTTACTTAATAGACATGAATCTGGAATCTACAGTCAGTTTCCCTGCACGATATGATTGCCTAATGGCAAGGATACAAAAGTGGTCTACTCTGTATATATACTCTGATATGATTCTTACTAAAAGAAAGTAATTAAATGTCCTATATATTCATTTGTTACATATAATCCAATCACTTAAGCCAAAAAAGAGGGTCAACCTCGGAATGAGAGATAATAAGCTGTAAACTTGTATAAACCTTTATTTTGGCGTTCTAAAAGTTGTCTCAAAAGTCTCATAAAATCTCGTGTCTGCGTCTTAAGATATTCAAGGTCAAGGTCACAAAAATCGGTTTTTTCGCAAATATCTCGCTTCCTATGGTTTTAATGCCATTTGCATTTATTATAAAAAGTATAGAGAATGAAATTCTCTACAACTTCTGACTTAAAAATTTTTTTATATACTCAACCGTTTTTGTGATAGAGGGGGCGGAGAGCGCGCCGTACTTACCTATTCACAGCATAATGCAAGGTCAACCGTAAGTCCTGGTAAATAATACGCCGTATTAAGTATATAAATCATTAACAAATATATAATTATGAATAATTTGCATTGTTTATTAATTAATACATTATATTTAATAATATTTTTCATTTATCGAATATATATTTGTTTAATATTACTTACCTTTCCGTGTAATCAAAAAATTGTTGAGAGGAATACTTTAAGTATATTTTAATTATATTATATATTTTAATATTTTGCAACTGCAAGAATGGTTGTGGTTCACGCTGCGGATGCAGGAAATCGGGGTTGCAATGTTCTTTAGCTTGTGGTCAAAGCGATCTCGATGAAGATAGTACATTTGACCCCGAAATTCTCGAAGATCTAGAGACAAATATTCTTGACAACGAAAATGATGATATTGAATTGGAAATTTTCGAGCGACCGAAAGACGATGATGAGGAAGAAGAAAATTAAGACTCAAGTCCTTCTTTTGAAAAACCTCCCCACATTTGAACTTCAACTGTAATAAATATATGAAAAAGTATTTCTAAATAAAGATATAATTAAAATGTATTTACTCTATTATTTTTCTACTTAAAATATAATTAACGTATATATTAGAATATAATTAAAATATACTTAAAGTATTCCACTCAGCAATTTTTTGATTACACGGAAAGGTAAGTAATATTAAACAAATATATATTCGATAAATGAAAAATATTATTAAATATAATGTATTAATTAATAAACAATGCAAATTATTCATAATTATATATTTTTTAATGATTTATAGACTTTATACGGCGTATTATTTACTGGGACTTACGGTTGATCTTGCATTATGCTGTGAATACGTAAGCGCGGCGCGCTCTCCACCCTCTATCTCAAAAACGGTTGAGTATATAAAAAAAGTGTTTGGGACAAAAGTTATAGAAAATTTTATTCTTTACAATTTTTATAATAAATGCAAATGGCATTAAAACCATAGGAAGCGAGATATTTGCAAAAACCCAATTTTTTGTGACCTTTGACCTTGAATATCTTAAGACGCGGACACGAGATTTTATGAGACTTTTGAGACAACTTTTAGAACGCCAAAATAAAGGTTTATACAAGTTTACAGCTTATTATCTCTCATTCCGAGGTGAAACCTCTAATGTGACTGGACTAATAGGTTTGGCTGACCTATCCCTCATTAGACTGCATGTTAAAAATAAACAGATAACTAATCCACTCTAATGGGCTAATACAAGGAGATAATTTTAATGAAGTTGTTACTGTCTTATCCGTATATCTCAATTTTCATCAGCAAATAAAATCTTACACTTAACCCAATTAGGTTTTAGAGCACATCATGGAGCAACGACTGCTCTGTTGCAGATTACGAATGACATATTTAGGGCCAGTGATGTTAAAAAATATAGTATTGATAATCTTGGATTATAGTAAAGTATTCCACATTCTACATCATACTACCTTGTGTTCCAAATTAATATATTCTGGGTTACGTACTGGTGCAATTACATTCTTTCAAAATTATCTTTTAAATGGAAGTCGGAGGGTTTTTGTGAATAACAATTATTCAAATACTGTTAATTTAAATGAAGGTGTTCCCCAAGGTAGCATTCTGGGTCCTCTACTCTTTGCTATTTATACGGCTGACTTTTCATAATACTGAGTCTCTGTAAGATGCACCGAATGCTGATGACACGCAAGTGGTCTCTGGTACCTACTGAATTTTGCAAAAATTTAGGATTTCGTATTGATATAAATTTCAGATTTACTACAAATATATTTATGTTTATATTTACAGCTTAGATTAATTATTGTTATTAAGACCTGAGGAAATTTATAGCTGAATAAACGAAATATAGGCAAGGTAGCATTTTTTATCCTTGCAAAGTAATTTGGACGACAGCGCTGCCGAATTAATGAACGGGCTGTACGAAAATATGAGGGTATTCAGGCAGTGTTTTTACACTTTTATTTCCGAAAAACGTATTTTCTTTATTTTAATTAAGTACAATATATTTTTCACTCGGATATTTTGCTACTATGAGGAAATAGCACCAACATTAATTATAATTTTATCGAAAAGTATATCCAATTTAATTGCTTATTATACTGCATATAGCTGATAGATAAAGGTCCGAAGATAAAGATGTCAGATAATTGTTATATGTTATATTTCTATTACGAATATTAGAAGGTTGATAACGATAATACCAATCGTCGCAGCCTAAATGAACAAAGCAGTCATTATCCGTAAAGGATTAGGTTACCTCTTAAGGAGAGACGAAAGGGAATGTAACGGGTCATAGTGTATACCCTGTTGTGAATCATACGTTTGTTTTGTTCATTTTATAATCGTTTTGTGTGGTTATTTGCTATTATTTTGATATTTTGGTTATTATTATGGACCTCTTTTTACAGTTAGTACGTACTTTTTTGGCATTTTAAGTGGCATTTGGGTTTTTATATAAAGGACATTTATTTTGAGAAGATGAAGTATATTTATTTTGAGAAGATATATTCAGTGAATAATAAATAAATAATTGTTTTAAGTTGACTGGAACTATATGCAGTGTTGCTATTTGTAAGAGTAATGCTGAGCAGAAGGCATAGAAGAATGGAGAAAAAATAATTTTTCTCGTTTCCTACTGACATTTTAATTAGGAAAGAGTGGATTAGAAAATGTTAAAGGAAAATTTCACCCCGATAATAAAAGACTTTTCAATAAACAAGTTACAATTGATGATTTTGAAGATGGAATGAAATCAAAAAATTATGAATGTATTGCCAAGAAAACTAAAAAAAAACTGGTAGGCAATATAAAATGTATCTACTAAAAAAACTAATTTGTGACTAATTTTATTACTCTTTTTTAGCTATTCCATCACTCAATTTGTTGCCTGAAACTTTGACAAAAATGTTCAGTCCAACTGCAGGAGGAAAACTTGTTAAAACTAGAGAACGTAAAGAGATCGTTAAACAAATTTTATGTCCATTATTGTCTATAGGAAATGTGGAAAACATTCCATCCACGAGTAAAAGAAATCCCCAAGAAGGTGCATATGAAAAATTACTACATAATTATAATGTCCTCTTGTTAGAGAATGAAGAATTGAAGAAAAAAATCAGAGATGACGAAAAACAGCTTGCTTTTATAAATAAAGGAAAATTCGAGTTGCAAAATCTTGTTGAACAATATGAAGGACAATATGTCAGACCGCATAGCTGGCGTCAGTATCTCGAATACGCGACTCGATCTTATAGACCGAGATGGTGGTACTGTACAAATATAACACTCGGTCTTATAGACTTAGTAATAATTTTAGTAACTACCAAAGTATTGGCATTTACTGCGCTTTTATTCAGCTAGCATCTCCAGTAAAGGCCCGATAAACAACCAGCGTTTGTTGTTTACTGGGATATAACTAAAATCATTTAAGTATTTAACTGCTAAATAAACTACTTATAAAAATTTGTTACTAGTCAATTAGAAGAAGAATAAATGTAATATGTTATGGTTAATAATTAAATTAGATTGATTTTTTAGAACTATTTAGATATTATATATATATATATATATATATATATATATATATATATATATATATATATATATATATAATATATATATATATATATATATATATATATATATATATATATATATATATATATATATATATATATATATATATATATATATATATATATATATATATATATATATATATATATATATATATATATATAATTAAATATGATTTGAAGGAAACAACTACTCAGCGGGCAAATACCCCGACCTGCATTGAATTACACCTTCAAATCATGGTAGATAGAAAGCCAATATCATTTGTCAATTCCTAACCAGACATAGATCGATTTCGAACTTATTTGTTCTCTTCAGTATGCCATAGGTTATGGAACAGACAAATGACTATTCACTTCACCTTAGTTAGTATATAACTAGCAGGTTGGCCACTATCATTTGTCTGTTATTTTAAAAACCATGCCAAAATATTGTAATATTGTAACCTTGAAGATTTGTAAAAGAAAATGGTTAAATTTGATGATAATTTATAATAGACAACATAAAATTTAATGAGAATAGTAGTTTTATTTTGATTAATCAATAATTAGTATTACTATTCCTCAGTTATTTTCATTGTGAGTCATTTATAGTGCTCTTTTAATTATTAAACACATGTTATATTAAATAATAAACATAAGTATATAAAAAATTGACATAATTCATAAACTTTAAAGTTCTAAACGAAAGCATACCAATGTACGTTATTTCAAAATTAAGCATACAGATGACGTATTCCTGCCATTAGTTCTCATTGGTTAAAAGTTAAGAGGTAACCTACTCATTTACGAACCTAGTGCTGAAGGCATATAATAAACACCCCAAAAAATTAAGCAACCCGAATCCAAAGTGGAAACTGTCAAGTGGGGAATTACACTTAGAAAAATGTGGACATATAACCATTATCATCGACATTGTCCGTACTGGTGGCGAAATTAGAACCTATAGCTACAATAGATAGATTTTTAGTCATATAAAACAAAAAAATAGTCATTATTTTTATTTTTAAATTTAAACTAATTTCAAATGTCTCTGGTCTGAACAATCGAGTAAATATGTATTAATTTTCACGTAATTAAGACAATTTATGTTAAACAAACTTTTTTTGGTATACCAAACTTATAGTACAGGTATTAAAATCTAATATATTTTTTAAATGAATTGGAAAACATGAAATTAATTACCAAGTGCGCATTTTTACTTTGTAATGTTTTACATTATTTTTTGATCGGGAGGTGTCGTCTTTTTTACCTAAACAGATATTTACATAAATATTGTAGTAATAATTATTACGTTTTAACTCATACATTTTATGTAAATGCATTAATGATAATAACAATTTCTTTAGTTTCAGGAAAATTATTGGTTTGTTGATTTTTAAATATAAAAAAAGATTTCTTTATTCTGTAGTTTCTTTTTAGTAGATCTAAAATTGATTTTAATGCTATTTATGGTCCGTAACGGAAATTTTAAATTGATTTTTTTTAAACAGTTGTATCGAAAAAATGCAAGGGACCTCTTTTTTGTACAAAAATTTGAAATACTAGATGTTGTTGAAAAACTTTATAAGAAACTAGTGAATTAGTGTGAATCAGTGACTCAGCGAATTAAGTGATTTAAGATATAAAACCCTTACTTATATAGGCCAACCTACCAAAAAAATATCAGTTGCACTTAAGAAAAAACATAATATTAAAATAACATTTCAAACTAATAACACTAGGAAAATTTATTAAGAACAATAAAGATAAAACTAAAAAAGAACAAAAAAAGTGGAGTCTATAAGCTTACATGTGGTACATGCCCTAAAGTATACATCGGACAAACGGGAAGAAATTTTGGAAAAAAAATTGTCCGAACATAAACGCAGTTTTAATAACAATAAATTAGATTCGACGTATGCCAACCATTTGGTACAGGACAATCATTCTTTTAATAATAATTTTGATATTTTACACACAGAAAATAAAGGATTAAAATTGTCACTATTAGAGACATTAGAAATCAATAAATTAAAAAATAGTAATATTATTTTAAATGATCAGCTAGATTTAAACTGTTCACCACTGTTAAATATTTTCTAAATTATTTTGTACCTTATTCTATTACCGTTCCATTTTATTTACCTAGATTAGTTAGTTGATATATATACCCTCACTTTGTAATAAAGAATTTAGTCTTGTACTCACCATCTGATGAAGCCACTGTGTGGCGAAACAATTGTCATGAGTTAATTAAATTGTGAAAATCAAACATAAGTTTATTTCGTGTTTATTTATAAGAAACTACAGCCAAAATATATAGGAAGATTCACCCTACACCCCTCTTTAGGTCGTCCTTGGTTAAAATTTTTATATTTTGATCATAGACTGTGTTTAGACGCATAAAGGTTATAAAGTGTACTAAATTTTGTAATTTAATCATTAACTGTTTCTGAAATATAGGGAAACCCCTTACGAGGTATGTTATAAATTAAAACGATGTTTTTTGTAGTTATCTATTTGTAGGACTGATAAACATTATTTGCGATAAGAGAATATTTTTGTTTATATGTACACTACAGAGTGATTATCTGAAATTGCTAAGTGATTTCTCGTTCTTAATTTTTAAACTAGGGTAATATATTTATACCGGAGGTGTTAGATTCTTCACCAGGAATTTGAATATGTAAACACAAAAACAACTGATAATAAAATAAAAACTATACGATCGAAAAATCAACTCCTTAAATACTAAAATTATATATATATATATATATATATATATATATATATATATATATATATATATATATATATATATATATATATATATATATATATATATATATATATATATATATATATATATGCATTTACATAAAATGTATGAGTTAAAACGTAATAATTATTACTACAATATTTATGTAAATATCTGTTTAGGTAAAAAAGACGACACCTCCCGATCAAAAAATAATGTAAAACATTACAAAGTAAAAATGCGCACACGGTAATTAATTTCATGTTTTCAATTCATTTAAAAAATATATTAGATTTTAATACCTATACTATAAGTTTGGTATACCGAAAAAAAGTTTGTTTAACATAAATTGTCTTAATTACGTGAAAATTAATACATATTTACTCGATTGTTCGGACCAAAGACATTTGAAATTAGTTTAAATTTAAAAATAAAAATAATGACTACTTTTTGTTTTTATGTGACTAAAAATCTATCTATTGTAGCTACGGGTTCGAATTTCGCCACCAGTACGGACAATGTCGATGATAATGGTTATATGTCCACATTTTTCTAAGTGTAATTCCCCACTTGACAGTTTCCACTTTGGATTCGGGGGTTGCTCAATTTTTGGGGTGTTTATTATATGCCTTCAGCACTAGGTATATATATATATATATATATATATATATATATATATATATATATATATATATATATATATATATATATATATATATAAGAGATAAATAAAAGTGTGAGGTTATTGTAAAATACTTACGATATATCAAATCAGAATTAGTCACGTTATTCATGTATGATCAAACCGAGGAACAAATCCAAAATCAAATATGTTACAAAAAATATTCTAGATTTTATACTTTTTAGTTAAATATAATAAATAATTAGCATCAATTAAAGAACATATATAGCTGTGTTTTAAAAGATAATGTTTTAATTGGCAATGCATTAATTACCATAATTAAAATACGAACATTTAAATGAAAACCGCCACATCTAGTATTAGTTAAATAATTTATTTCATATTTTTATAGAAAGATACTTCAATATAACGAAGAATTGATTTAATTTTCAACAAGAAACGGTGACAAACAAAAAAGATATTCAGTAATGAGTTGCCCTACCATGATTGTTTAAGCACTCATTTACTCGTTGAGGTGCACTTTGTATCAGATGATCCATGTCGCCTTGGAGATCTCATTCCAAGCTTCTTGTATATGAAGCTGAATATCATTGACATTGTCTAAGGGGTGGGATAAATTACCTAATCTTGTACCGATCATATCCCAGACATGGTCGATCGGTGAAAGATCGAGTGTACGTGCAAGACATGGAAGCACATCCATATTAATTTCTTCCAAAAACTGTGTAGTAACTATTGCCGTGTGGGGGTGGACATTATCTTGTTGAAAAATTAGATGAACGCGTTGTTTATGTAACTCGCTGCGTTCAAATTGCTTTGCACGAAAACTAAACTAACCTACTGTGAGTGCAAAGTGACAGTCAACAGCAAGTAAATTCCTTCGTTCCACACGAAACGTCTCACCCTTCTTCGTCTATTATGAGCCAACATACCAAATTGCGACTCATCACTAAAACCACATGATACCATTCCTGCACCACTCACCACCACTCCAGCATGTAGGCGCGATGAAATGGAGTAAGGTGTAGGCATAGAAATGGTCGGTAGAAACAAAGCCCAAACGATTTTAATCGTCGGTATACGGACGCCATACATACTCTTTGTCCTAAAGTTTCCATCCATCATTTCACAAGGCTCGTGTTGTGGAAAATCTATCTCTTAAAGCCAATCTTCTCAGATGACGTTTCTCACGATATGTAATCCTCCTAGGACGTTTGGATCCGCGACGGAGCTCATGAAGATCAGAACATCTCTACGAGGTTGGTGATTCCCTAAGTGAAAATCCGACATCCCTCATACCAATAATTCGACCACGTTCAAAGTCATTTCACCGACGATAATTTAGAATCTATCGAACTCTAGGCATTATGGATAATTTTTGCGACAGAAATGTAAACGCTGAACTGACAAGAATTTATTCATTTTTAAGAAGAAGCCTTCGAAAAATACACTTTTTTTACATGAAATTCACAGCAAAAACCTATATAACGTTAAAGTTTTTTGTTGACATTTTACTCATTTCTTTGTTACATTCTTTGTAAAAATTTCAAATAAATTACCTAATTAATACTAGGTGTTACGTTTTTAATAAAGTCGCTATAATTATTAAATTGTTAATTAAAATTTTTAAATTAATTAACCACCTTTTTGTAATATTTTTCATCAAGATCGTTAAAAGTGTGCCAAAAAGTTATTAATACTGGGTTGGGCAATAGTGCGTCCGACTTCGATATGTCGAGATCCTAGAAACTTGATTCAGAAACATAAATAAACTAGACAAAAAGTCTAAAACCGGAAATTATTTTAGAAATATACAGGGTAAAGCAAGACGATACAGGGTCGTCAACTAACATTTTTTAGATGGAATGCCATGTATATCAGACCAATTTTTGAAACCTTTTCTTGACCCTGTATATGTATTGGCTCACCTTATATATTCGAAAACAATTTCCAGTGGCAGACTTTTTTAACTCCAGTTTACTTATGTTTTTAAATCAAGTTTCTAGCTATCAAAGAACTCGAGATATCGAAGTCGGACGCACTATTGCACCACCCTGTATATGAGCCTGCATTAAACAAAACTGATAAATTTAATAATCCTAACTTTCGTTGGAGAGTATTTGCTATTCTTTCTACGTGCAATAGAATGTGATTATAAATCGTTTTAAAATTGTACGTAATGCATAAATATTCATTAAAAAATGTCAAGGCAAACTAGGTAAAAGTGCTGTAAAAACAATAAAAAAGTAACACCATATTTTTAAACTTATTTAATTATTGCATTATACAGGGTTATTTCGTAAATTCGTATCGAAAATTCAGAATGTGATTCGAGTTATTTTATAAAAAAAAAAAAATCATATGAATGTGTGAACCTCCTGAATTTTTAATACCTATTTAAGAAACATTCCGTACAATGTAATAATTACTAATGAACGAAATAATGAATATTTGCAAGTTGACAAAAAAAATGTGTAACAAACTTAATTTAAATTTTTAAATTATCATTCATTAATTAATTAAAAATTATTACGGTTTTATGAAACTTCTACACATTATATTTAAAAAAAATTATATACCTACATTAAAAACAAATAAATAGTGACGACTAGCTGAAATTTTTTCCACCGGGGAATGTGAAATTTCCCAGGAATTTCTCCAAACTCTAAATTCCGAGAAAGACGTGAATTTTGCTAAAAATGGCAATATTAATTGGGTAATACGTTAAATCTGGCAACACTGTTACTCTCATTGCAGTTCAAATCAAACACATGCAGTAAATAAGTTCAGACTTGCAATTTTTGTCCGTTCTGTAGATGGTTAGTTTTCCCCTCAGTCTCACCCAATTCACTGAAGTTAGCAGGTGCTCACTACTGCTCTATTATATCTTGTGTTTCGTTTAATGAAATTATTTTTCTCCTGATTGTCTAAATTAACAATAAAATCTTATTTGAAAAGTTTCATCTGAAATTTTTGTGGAAAATTTTCGGAAATATTCCCGAGAATATCCCCAGTGTTCCCTTTCCCCGTTAGTTTACCCATCAATCAAATACATTAATTATTAGTGAAATCAAATCACTCTATATTGTACTAAACCCAAAAAAGAAAATAAAGAAGAAACCAAAATGTATGACAAGATTAAAAAGTGGGGTAAGTACAGAAAAAAATTAATTAAAACTTGACAAACTTATTTATTGGTTTGATAGAGCTAGAAACAAAGAAGTTTCTTCAACCTGAGTATATATGCACATTGTACCAATATATTTGATTTATCTGGAATCACAAGAATAGAAACATGAGAGAAGACGATAAAGGAAAGGACTGCCAAGGCCCAAGGGGTTCCTTAACAGCATAAGTTTTAGGAGATCCACATAAATCACCCACGGCTTAAATTACGAAATAGGCATACAATAGACATGTTATTTACGATTCAGGATATTAAAATACATTAACATTTTTTTTCATCTAGATATACGACCACTAATCAGACAACCCCTCAAATAACTGTTTATTGTCTTCATATTTGCTGCATATAAGAGATCAAGATTGACATTATCCGATGGTATGTCGTCGCACAGTGGATTATCCAAGACAGTTTAAAGATAATTGGTGAAAGATGACTTGGTTAAGTCTCAGTCAACATAGAATGAAAATTACTTTTTTTGTGGACATTGCATGTAAAGAAGCAAGTTTTTTCCTTCTTGTGAGTTGTAACCTGATCTCGTTTATACCTAACTGATCTAATTGACAATAAAATTTTTAAAGTCACAGCTGCTAGTATCACAAAATTTCAAATACGCCAGGAATAAAACGAATATATCAATCGACAGTAGTTACAGTCAAACTCGGTTATATACAAATCCAGAATGTTCGACTGTAACGAACAAATTTCAGTCGATTGAAGCCAGTAGGAAGGAATGAGGCCCTCCTTTACTTTAATTGCTGAACGTATGAAGTTCATCTAAAAATTTAAATTGAATTTCACGTGAAATCACGAGCCTTTGTGAGTGATTTTCACGTACCTAACATTTATATGCTGCTCTAATTCAAATGTCACTTCGAATATCACAGTATTTTGTTAAAAAACTTCAATGCGGCGTCCATGATATAAAACAGAAATTAACGATTCTGCGAAATGTTATAAAAATTTCTCTTCCTAAAATGAGGATAACAGAAAAAGTTGCATTAGGAGAAAAGAAAAAAAACAAAGTAGTAAAACACGAAAAATTTCAGCTTCAGATTTTTTTTTCAGATACCTACATGAAGAAACAGACAAAACGATCAAGTTCTGTTACACCAGTCTTTAAAAGTAAAGGCAACAAACCCAACAAATATTTCTTTTCTTGACCGTTAATATCAAATAATATTTGATCCTTTTGGGGGGGGGATTTCGGTGAGGTATAACCAATTTTATTATTTTTTTCTAACGTTTCGGTTTATCACACCATCATCAGAAAAATATGATATTAATTGTAGTTCTCTGATGATGGTGTAATAAACCGAAAAATAATAAAATTAATTATACCTGACCGAAATCCCCAAAAAAGACACTCAGATATCATATACCTAAATATAATTATTTAATAGAATAAAATGGATCAGATAGAGAAGGAGCGAGAAGTGGACGTTGTAATTGCTTGAGGATTATATCTGTTTCGTGAAGAAGAAGAAACCAGGAAAAAGAAACAAAGAAAATATTGGATACACAACTTTTTTAAACTTAGAACATAAGTAACGCGGTCATCATAGCACTTTCGCAGCAAAGCCGGTGAACAATCCCTCATGTGTGAATTAAAAATCATGTTTTCAATTAATTCAAATGAAAACAACCTTTTCCGTTTTTTAGCAACACAACATAGCGTGCGCACAGCGGGCACAGTCCTTATGTGTGAATCCATATTTATGTTACACCAAGATATTAATAATAAAATACGCAACAGGTAGAAGCAGAACACCTTGTATTTTCAATTGACTATATCAACCTCGACATCAATATTTTATTTTCATAATTTTAATGAAACAAATTTGATTAATTTTTTTCGTCTGTCATAGTTTCCATATGCCAAGGTTAGTCAAGTGATGGTCGGTGGACAATAAAGAAGTACACACCCTGAATAGGAACATTTTTTCTGCTGAATTACAGTAGCAAGAATTGATAATAATCAGCGATATCCGGGATGATATCTACTTGCCCAAACACTTTAATTTTGCTTAGATATATGTATACAGTATGCCCAGACGGTAATTATGGGATCAAGCTAACTTTGGTAATCACCAAATCACATATTTAAGAGTACTGCGAACATTATTATTACAACTTTTTGGTTTAAGAGTATTCAACAGGCGTGAAAAATACACAATTTTCAAAAACAAATGTATCCCCTTTAACGGAAAAAATTAAAAAATATTTTGTAACAGTTCAAAAGGAGGAATGTAATGTCATGTTTTTTGTGTTATTCTTATACGCCACCATAGAAGAGCAATGTAAAAAATACGAAATTAGAACCATTATAATTTTAATTTATAATTTGGCAGAGATTCTCAATTGGTATTAAAAGTTACATAATTTTAGGACAGGTATGTACTGTCAGTCTCAGTTAACACTAATCGAATTATACTGTCTCTGTCAATATTACAATGGTTTCTTTGCATATTATACGATTAGTGTTAACTGAGACTGTAAGTACCGGCTTAATGTAACGTAACTGGCACATTTCCCTTTAAGAATTTTGACAAATTTGAAAAAATACGCCTAAATAAAATTTCAGTAGTTTTATCTTCGGTTCTATCGGAGCACCCCTCAATATGGTCACTGATTGATTGCTTATTTGAGGTAAAAATTGTTTGTTAAAGTGTACCTACATAAATAATTTCATTTACATATATGTTAAGAAAAAGGAACAAAAAGACGTTGTTACGCTGTATTTTGCAATTTATAAATCAAATGTTCCAGAATCTTTTGCAAGAAACGATCTTTCGATTGTGATTGAAATACAATCTGAACCATCAAAAGAATGTAAGGTAGACGTCAATCAACTAAAATTTAAGAAAAAATAACCTCAAATTCTATTCAGATGTATACTTAATTAAATTCTGTGTTATTCTTTCACATATTAAAATATTAGGTACGTATATAGCAAGTGGACTGTATTTATGCAAAGAGCATTTGAGTTTTATGCCTATACAAAACTTCAACTGTATTATGAGAATCTACTTTGATCAAAGCAAATTTTTTTAATTTAAAAACAAATTCATCTTAATTTCATATGTATCTAAATACTTTTATATAAACGTTACACCGCTTTAGCTTCCAAACTTCTGCCAATCAGTAATCATTAATCAATCAATCACAGTGACATTGCCAATTTAATTATTTTCAGTTATAAATTCAGAGAGCATTTAAATAATTTTGTTGTAATTAACACAAATAAAATACATTTTTAAACAGCTGCTTTAAAGCCTGTGATAAAGATGTAGTACATGCAAATCACCTTCTAATTAACCCTAAACATCCCACGACGAAATTATCTGGACAGCCAAGAATAATACCACTCAAAAACATAAGGTACAAAATTTACAGGTGGTTCCCCTTCGTACCTGTCACAGCACAACGAATTCAAGTAGAACACAAAAAATCACCGGCAGTTTCATTTATAAAAACACAAAAAACCGACTGACATACAAATTGTTAACATATTTCAACGATGAAACGAGCATCGACTGCATTACTAACCGCGACCAGAGCCTACTGATTGTGAGTTCTACAGAATATTTGTAAGCCTTGCAGAGACGTCATCATGACTTTATCTCCTCGTGTGTGAGATAAAGACGGCGACAATATATTGAGTTGAAACGTAGTTCAGACCGATGTATTGTTGGGGCTTCGAGAAAGAGGGAGATACGAGATGTGTGACGGGTGCGAGAGAGAGAGGAAAGTAATTGTATCGGCGCCGGTCGTTTTAGGGTGAATTGGACGCAAGCGCCACGGCGCGGCGGTATGGTTGGTGTTTGGCCCGGATCGTTCATTGAAGTAAATAAAATAAAGGAACATTTTAATACAGAAGCACTAAAATAGATTACAGGTCGAATTTGTACTTATGAGATTACAGGTGTTAACGTACTATAATCGATTTCACAGTCGCATTGTGTACTATTTATGAAATTATTCTGAAAATGCTGATTGCAAAATTGATTTCATTCATTTCTGATAAAGAAAGTGTATCGGTTTTTATCAGATTGAATTGTTATGGAGACCGGTTAGACTGTACCTTTATTAGTTCTTAATTATGGTTTATTTTAAGTATTTTTTACGCACACAACTACCTTTTCTTCATTTATGTATGATATGAAATGAAAAGTTGATCCCTTTGCTAGTTTTTAAAAACTTTTTTATTTGGGTCAAAGGAAATAGCTAGTTCTCATTCATGTCGGAATTATTAAATAGGTGAGGGGGAGCAACTGAATGATTTTAAGTTAACCCATTTAATAATTAGAACTCACCAACCAAACCAAAATTATCCATTTTTCTGCACGAGTTAGAAAACATTTTTGAAAAATTGGACTTTTAGCTGCTCTTCTATCTAACTACTAAGTGTCAGATAGTAAAACGAAAAAAAATCGAAAGTGCTTTTTTCAAATAGAATCCAGCAACGAAAAAAACTTTCGTGTATGTTTCTGTTTTTCTGTTGCATAAGAAATGCCCTCAAAAAATGTCAGACCTCTAGGTTAATTTCTTCCCCTGCCGACGACGGGGGCTTTAAATTTGATAAAAATGTATTTTTTAAACAAAAATGTCAAAGCGAAATTTTTCGGATTTGGTTCTTAAATTATGATTTACAACCCCAAATGATTATTTGATTTAAAAATAAGGTGCAAACAATGTTAATCCCTATATTTTAATGGTCAAGAAGTGGGGTTAAATTAATGATAAACGGTTATCTAAATAACAAGAAATATACCATAATGATCCAAAAACATGTAAAAATACATAAAAAATTATTAGGGTTGTTTTAATGTAAATAAAGTAGATCTTTCTTCAACTTCTATTCCATCAATACCATCCTGTGTTAGTAGCTGTAGTATCACAGCATAGAGCTTCAAGAATGACTGAAAAGCCCCAATCTTTCAAAGCACTACACACAGGCATCGCTTGCTGTACATCTTTCCAATTTTGGTACGCCAAAGAGCTATTCCATATTTCCACTACACACAACTGTTGATAAAAATATTCAACATTCTGAAATTTAAAGAAAGCTAGAAAATCTCCATCCCAATGAGCATTAACATAATTAGTTGATTTATCTTGAAATATAGGTTTAAGGATTTCACCACGCTCAGCTCCTAAAATATTTTGGCATCGGTGGACAGATTTATTATTAAATCATCGATATTATTATGAAAAAAAAAATAAAACTAAGGCTTGGAATAGGTTTAAAAGCAGGGAAGACCTCTAGATAGAAAATACTACTGTGAGATGCGAACCATCTCACTTTATTGAAAAATTAACAAAAAGCCTTTCTTAATTTTCATATTAATCAAATATCAAAAGTCCAAAAAAAATTATTGTCTACTTTAAAATCAAACGGAGTCAAGCAAAATTTTGCAGTGCACCGCTTCCTGAAAACCTCTGCGAAGAAAACAGTATTAACAAAATCTTTATTGATTCCATACCACGTAATAGCATTCCTCAAAATTATCTATCATAATAACCGCTAGTCACATAGCAGCTTCGAATTACAATATGCCTCAGTAGAAGTTATTCACAATATAATTTTAAAACGAAGACCTTACACAGTTAAATGTGACGGTATCTCAGGCAAAATGCTACAAGTAAACTTACCATAGATAGGGGAACCTCTAACACATATTATATATTTTTCATTTGAAACCGGAATAGTCCCCCTAATCTGGAAACAGGTATTAGTTAAACCAATACCTAATAATAGCAGCATAAGTATCATTACGGAACTTAGATCCATTAGTTTACTTTCAGTTCCCTCAAAAATAGCGGAGTCCCTTATCAATGATCAACTAACATCTTATGTGCTAGACCATACTGTAATTCTCAAAATTCAGTCAGGTTTTCGAAGGAATTACTGCCTTGACCATTATTCTAGATGATATTTTGATGTTAATTAATTCTGATAAAGTAACCTCTTTGACCTTATTAGATATGTCAAAAATTTTGACATCTAATAAAAAAAATTAAAATTCTACAGGATAAAGAATAATATCATAATGTTTCCTTACTTACTAAATCATTTTAACATCACAAGTGGAAGAGGACTCTCTGACAAATGCTTGTTACATTCGGAAGTGCCCCAACGCTCGATTTTAGGGCACCTCGCAGGCCTCCTCTCCTGATGTCAAATGCGAGACCGGCTCTTTTTGCTGCCTTGAACAATCCTGCTCCCACTCCTACAATTTCGTGATGTTTTACAAACCGCACGAGGGCATCTGAGCTCCTGAGGATGTTACATTCCATTCTCAATACTACTCTGCCATGCGTACACTCCAGGCTCAAGAATCCTCGGCCCCCCGTTGAGGTGGGAGGTACACACAATACTAAAGTATTATAATTATTATTATTAATATTATTTTTACATCATGCCCTAAAATCTGTACAAGCGCATTCAGGACATAAACCGAATCTCTTACACTTAATTGACATCTGTCTAAAGCTTCAACGTGCTTAGGCATAATAAAATTGATGCAAACTCTCCTTTTTTTAATTGCAGGTGGTGATGAATATTCTAACTGTTCTACGTTGCTCAAATCTTGTTCCAGAACATTTTATTCTGCATCAAATTCATCAGATGTTAATGAAATTAATACTGATATTGACGGAAGTGCTATCTGTTTTTCATACTAAATTATTCTTTCTATTTTTTTTGTTCTTACGTTCTTACGGTCTCTCTGCTTTCATTACTCGTTTTCGATCAATAGATCCAAGACGACGTATCCTCCCACTCTATATCTGATTTAGAAAGAATCGTTAATAATTACCTAGAAAAGATAGCTGATAATTATATTATTGTTTTTAATTTTTACAGTATGTTTTAACCTATTTAGCTGCCCTGTTTAGAAGTCGTAACTGACAAAATCGTCATTTTGAGATATTACTTAGTTTGATTAATTTGCTAAGCCATCAAATTCGAAATTCGAAATTGAATTTAACATAATATTATATTTTGTGCATCATATTATAACATACCAAAGCATTAAATTTTTGTCACATTTTGAGTTTCAACAGACTGGTAACAATAATAATTGCCAAGTTGTAAATGTAATAATTTCAAAACATTTAAAAATATAGGTAGATACAACCTCCATGCTTAACAATGCAGTATAAGTGAATAAATTTAAAAAGAATATATTTACCTAACCAATTTATTTTGGGATCTCAGTGGCTTGTCGACATGGGTTGACAATGTCCCAAAAAATTTAAAAAATTACTTTTAAACATATTGGAAACTTTTTAGGGGATGAGACCAAAAATAATCTGAGGTCAATGAGTAAGGGACTTTTTAATTATAAGAAATTGTAGATGCTTCTCTAACACTACTGCACTAAAAAACCTTTATTTTCCATTAGTTCGCCCTAAATCTGAATACTGGTCGTTAATCTGGTACTCATATTATAATGTAATAAAAATTGTATTAAAAGGATTCATATTTTGACACGTTTGTCATTTACATTGCTGTTCAGACTTACTATTCCGTCTATGGACCACAGAAAAATTATTTCTATCCTTATTTTTTTACATAAGCTATTGCATAATCTGCTTGATTTACAGACTTTACTTTCCCAAGTTTACTACTATGTTCCCAAATTCAACTCACGTCAAGTTTGCACATTTTACTGTTCTGGTTCTAGAACCAACTCTCAGAAGGCCTTCTGTGCATATTATGTGTTACAATTTTAATCAAATATCAGATTTATGTGATTTAACCATTATAGTTTAGTTGAACTTTTGCAAGTGTCACATCGATATTACTATGATCAATCTATTTAATTATATCATTATTTTATTTCTTTTTCAGCTTTTTCTCTTTATTTTGAAACGTTATATCTGCTATTAAATGCTCAATGTAGTGAGGATTGGATAGGTACCTATCTATATGCTACTCAATGAACGTCAACGAGTTTACATATTGTTTGATAAAATTTTATATTTATATAGTCCTATTTTTTGGCCAGCCAGAGCTACCGATATAACCGCTTCGGATTTTTGGCTTTAGGGTTATTTGAAAAATGTTACTGTTACGGCGTATCAACTGTAATAGTTCCAAAATGTGACCAGAGATGGCGTTTACTGATACTAAAACTAGAATTAAATAGCCAAGTTAGTCTTGATTTTTAAAGATGGAATTAGAATTGTTCCAGAAGGGTCAGGAATATTCAAGAAAATTCTAGATTATACATGGATGAATATATAAGGCACACGATGGACCCAGGAACTCAGTATTGACTTGGAATTATGCGCGTAAAGAAGATGTAAGTTAAAAACTAAAGTAGTGATTTCTAAGTATTTAAGTGTGATGGAGTTAAATCATTCATTAAGTCATTATTGTTAATTATTAAATAGTAAATAAAGTAGTCAGTACGTGCTACCAGGACTTTCAAAGGTGTTTGTTGGGGCAGCAGGTACGTAACATTACATGCAGAGAACTTCCTTATCACATTAAGGAATTGCAAAATAGGACATTAGATGCGTTTTGCATAATAAGCCCTATCATGATTAGAAATGCTACAAATGCTGTATCAAAAATGCATGGATGTCAATGGAAGACAACTCGAACATTTACTCAAGTCTAGAAAACGAGATATTTCCTAAAAACTCGTTTTGAGACCAATTTTCGAAAAGCGAGAATAATCTGCGTCGATTTGCAAAATTTATATGTTCACTAGTATCCCCAAAACATTCAATAACGCAGTTTTTAATGCTCCTTGAATATTTTCTAAGTAAAATACGACGTCTCTGTATTATTGATTGAAATACTGCTCAGATGTCTTGTTATAATAATAAAAAATAATACAGACTTTTAGGTTTCATTCCTCATAAATCCTATTTAAATCGGTTAGCACAATAAAATGTGCAATGACAGATCCTAAAATACTTTTAATATTTATTTTACGAGGTGAATAACAGCGTTTATATATACATTTTCTTTAAAAATAAAAGTCTGAAAAATAACACTGCATTTTTACGACTTAACTCATTCTTATTTCAAATTGATAGTTACGATTTATGTGAGAATAGTTTGCGGAAGAAGATCTGTGTTCCTGGCAGTTTTGAATATTAGAAAGGGTCATTTGCAAGTTGTTCTTATGTTTCCCTATAAAATTATCTTAGATGGTTGGCTTTATTTAATATTACACATTCTTCTAAGGTTTATTTACAACGTATTGTAGAACGAGCATGGAATGGTACCCATTTCCCACGAGTACGATTTTTTATAGCACTAAAAATTTATTTCCAAGATAGACTGGATATAAACATATGCACGCAGCTTGCACGTGATCGCTGTAAACGATAAAACTAAACAGGGCCGCATTTAGAATTACATTAACATTAAGGGGAAAAAAAAAAAAAAAAAAAAAAAAAAAAAAAAAAAAAAATATAAAAAAAAAAAAAAAAAAAAAAAAAAAAAAAAAGGGGGGGGAGGAGGGGGGGGGGGAGGGGGAGAAAGAGTATATATTTTTATTTATTTAAAATATAAAAAAAAAAAAATAAAAAAAAAAAAAAAAGGGGGAATGGGGGGGGGGGGGGGCGAAAAAAAAAAAAAAAAAAAGAAAAAAAGGGAAAAAAGAAAAAAAAAAAAAGGGGGGGGAAAAAAAAAAAAAAAAAAAAAACAAGAAAAAAAAAAAATTTTTTTTTCTAATAATGGGGGGAAAAAAAATTTAAAAAAAATTATTTTTAAAAAAAAAAAAGGGGGGGGGGGGGGTCCCCCCCCGGGGGGCCCCCCCCCAAAAGGGGGGGGGAAAAAAAAACCGGAGGGGAAAAAAAAAAAAAAAAAAAATTATTAGCGGGGGGGGTGTAAAAAATTTTTTAGGGGGGGAACACAGGTAACCGAAGGTTTTTCCCGACTAGGCCCCTTAAACCATTTATTTTATAATCAAAATGTATTATCCAAATAATTTTACATTAAGCGAAAGAAAAACCAAAAGTTACACAATAAGTATAAAACTATTCTGATAAGCTAGATATGCTATCATCATCGTTTAGATTAATAATAAAAGGTTCGATTTGTGCTTCGATTGTGTTGTCTGGCTCCCACATTTTAGCCTCCACCTTTTCTTGAACATGTTGAATACATTTCTGCCACTTTTCTGGTGCAATATGTTTTAATGCATTATTAAAAAGTTTTTTAACAATCGAAAATTTAAAAGTTGTGTTTAACGACAAAATTCATTGCATCTGTCAATATGAGCTCCATGAGATTGAGCTGGCAGTGGTAAAGAAGCAAACGAAGTATTGTTTTGTATCTTAGCCATTTCATCAATATCGTATTTTTCATACTTCACCTTATGCTGTTTTACAATAGCCAAAAGTTGCAACTTCAACATGGACTCGTCAAAATCAATACTTTTTGAACGGAGCAGATTTTAAATGATGATTTCTTAGAAGCCGTAGTTGACACTTTTTCCAATTTACGGGAATGATACGATGCATTGTCTTCAAGACGAGGAAAAATTTCCAGGTTGATTATGTTAGACTTTCATTCACCCAAACTTTTACCCATGTTTCGTCGACGAAATATATCTTACGATTTTCGTTTCTATAGGATTTGACTTTAATTAAGTACTTTCGTCTCTAAAGTACAATTTCATCCCTATCCATCAGCAGTATACTATTCCGTCCTCGCTTATGTCATTTAAATTTTAACTTCTTTAACAATTTATAAAATGTTGACCTTTTGAAATTGGCCAAGTCAGCTTCTTCATTTACTACTTTCAAAATCTTATCGATTGTAGGCATTTTATTTCTGAAGAAAAATTCATGTACTTTTCTTCTAATGGCATGTTTGTCACCCTCATCTACTAAATTTATCTTACATCTGCGATTTTCATTTGTCGGTTTAGAGAATGTATGAGATGTTTTATATTCCTTAAATATATTGAATGCAAAGGTACGACAAGCTCTAACTTTATTGGCCACTTTTACTATAATTTCATCTGTAATTAACTCAGGGTTTCTTATAATTCCTGTTTATACACATTTAAAATTATTTATTTTATTTCAACGCGCAAATGATTCTTCTTAAGCCATTTTATAGGTGGGCTTAAGTCAACATTATTTCTCATTTCATCTGCATTCAATATTTTGTATCATATTTTAAACAACCCGGACACAAAACAGTAGCAATAACGATGGACAAATAAAAATCAAATAAACCAAATAATTGCTCGCTCTTATACACGACACGCCTGATTACAATTTTGTAAAATAAGCGGGGTTCGTCTTCATTGATTTTATTGCCAGTAGGCCAATAGGATAACGAAACGATCAGATCAAGCTTAGCTTTATGTTTACATCCAGTCTATCTTGAAAATAAATAGATTTTAGTCAATGATTCTAGCTTGGCATTTGAGTTTGGATGCGCAGTAGTATAAATCCAGCCCTTTCAAAGTAAAGCGGTTCATCTCTGCCCAACACTAGCGATATTTCTTCCCTCTCTCTCTCTCTCCGCCGCCAAGTGCCAAGCTACAATCGTTAATTAGTAACTAGGGCGGTTTTATAAAATTCTGAAGTCTCTACTCATAAATTATTCACTGATGATACAGATCGCCGGATACATGTTTGTAATTGGTTCATCGGAAAATGTGACGAAAATGAAAATTTTCACCACTGTGTCATATGAACCGACGAAGTATAAGTGGTCAGCAATGGAATTTTTAATCAACATAGTCGACATCATTAGTTCAACCATAAGAAAACATTTTTCAACCAAGAAATATGCAAGGATGATTTGGATTTAATGGTTGGCTGGGTTTAGTGGACGATTACTAGGACCATTTATCTACGACAAAAATTTCAGTTCTCAACGGTATATTCATATCTTAGGAAATTTATGGAACCATATCTTGCCGACTTACCCCATCCTGATATATTAACATAATTCTATCAAGATGGTGGCGCACCAACTCATAACGTCATGGTAACCACCATTAAACTCAATCAATTGTTTGGATACCAGTGGATGGAAGCCCAGGGCACCACACCCTGTGCTGCGAGTTCCCCTGATTTAATCTATTGGATCTTTTATATTGGACTTTTTCAAAGACTTCATGTTTAAAGCGCTTCCAGAAACGTGAGAAGAGCAAAGATTGCAGGACGATATCGTTCAAATAACACTTTTACAATTCTTAAACGCTGAGAAATCAGTTAAAAAGTGGTGTCGACTCTGTTTCGAGAAAAATGGAGGACAAATCGAACACCACTTGTGATTCAATTTTATTGTTGTTTGCTTCAAATAATAAAATATTTTTTTAGCGTTTTAATATTTCCATTCACAAGCAACACTCTGACGACGAATTAAATATGGATCAATCGACGTAGAGGACCGACTTTAGTCATTGTGATTACCGACCAAATGTTCACAAAATTTTATCTGTTGTGATAGTTTCAAATAAATACACGAATTCCAATTATCGTTATGATAAGTGCAATTATTTTACTGACAGCGACGTCAAGGTTAAATAATTTTACATATATCATTTAGTAGGCTCAAGTGTAGAAATCTACAATAACACTAACGTTCATTCCAAACAGTCACACTAATATCGACATTTCATTACAGTTGGTGTATAAATCTTTACCAAATATCTACCAACACCTATATTACCGGCATTAATTTTAATGTTATGTTAAGCCGAGGCCCAAAATCTCACACCAACGTAGAGCTAACGTTGCCAGATGACTCTATAGTTAATACATCAGTGAACAACGTCTAACCAACGTTGGAAGATTACCTAAAAGCCAAGACTAAAGTTGAAAAATTACCTAAATCTACATAGTCAGTTACCAACGTCTGATCAACGTTGGATAATGATCTAAAAACACACCTCAATATATTAAGTAGATTTATGACGTCAAAACAATGTTGGTAAATGAGCTAGACGTAAATAGTAGGTTTGAAGTTCAAGCAACGTTTTCTAACGTTGTGTCATAACTATAATATTTAACGAGCTACTTGACTACTATTTGTAATAATTTTGACGTTGAGATTAGTAAAAAAATAGTCGGTAGTCGGTGAAATGTTACTTGGGTTATTATATTTTCAGTTCATTGCAAAATGATTAGTTTATCATTTATTCGAATATATGACTAGATATAACAAAAAACTCTTATTTTTCTGCAATCAACTATTTTATTTCAAAATATTGGAGCCCCCCCCCCAAAAAAAATCAAACTATCCAAAAGTGTACGTATATTATCATCAGGAGAATATTAAAATACTTCTATATAAAACGTCTAAATATTTAGTGACGTTTAATAAAATTAGACTTCATATTTTAAAATTTCGTAGCTAATAATATAGTATAAATATTTTATAAGTAAATGATGATTTTTTTTTTTTTGAAATGTGTATCTTATTATATGATGGAGGTTTTTACTGCTTGGAAAAATAATCACAAATAAAGAAGTTATGACATGGTTAGAGATATCGAAATGTGGTTTTCACCTATTGACTTTTCATGAAAATCGAGCTCTAGACACCTAGGTCCGTTTTACCCTATCTAGTCTACAAGTAGGAAGAATATCCAAAACCAAGTTATTTGGGATACCCTGTATATGTTCCCTCAAATAAAAAAATATACATTTCTTTCACACCTAAATAATAAGAATTTTGTATTCTTACTTTTAATCGACAGTTGTTTGTCTTTACGATGGAATATTTAATTTTTTGTGAAATCCAAATCAAATTAGTTTTGCAAAGAACGGCGGAGGTCATAGTCTGTTTAGCATCATCAATGAACAAACATTTCCTTGTATCCATTAGAGCGGATCAAGCCGGCATGAATTTTTACATGTTGTCTAATAGGATGTCTTATGCAAACTCTGTGTAGTATAATAAGGATAATTCAACGAAATCTAATTATTTCCTTTTTGTCATTAGAATATACAAGATTTACAGAGTATGGATTAAGAAATTAAATGCCATCATTTCGTCATGTTACATATTAGATTTATGTATATACAGGTTGTTTGAAAGGTCCAAACAAAAAACTACTCTATGCTTAGTGCACACGATTCTGGTATCTACAATCAACTAACCCTGCGGGATGTGACGAGTAGCTGTAGTTAATGCACCGACACGAGTCCCATAAGGCGTTATCGTAGACCACGAGAGGACTGTCCGGCATCGGATAATTCAATAATAATAATAATAATATTAATACGCATGGCAGAGTAGTACTGAGTATGGCATGTAACATCCGCAGGAGCTCAGATCCGCTCTTGCGGTTTGTAAAACATCACGAAACTGTAGGAGTGGGAGCAATATTGTTCAAGGCAGCAAATAGAGAAGCAGACTAACTCGATCTCTGTTTCGGGAACACGTCGATAAACCCTACATGGTGTCTTCTATAAGAACACTGGATTTTTTCGACCTTGGTTTACCGTAGCCGCGTATAGAGTGTAGAGGTTCCTGACATCAACTGCAGGACCTGCCGTCAGGCGCCGGATTCACTCATGCACATACTATCTGCATGCCCTGTATACATGATTTCGGCGTACATCCACCGACATAACACGGCGTTACGAGTGCTATACTACCATCTAAAGCACTGGTACGGGGTAGACTAAACACCAGTGCTGCTTTACGTCCCCGAAGATATTGAGTCCGTTGTCGAGAACGAGAAATGCCGGATTTATTGGAACAACTAGTTCTCAACGGTCAAGCTAATCCCAGCCAACAAACTTGGCATAGTTCTCCTCGATTATAAACTCAAGATGATGTATGTCATCGATTACTCGGCTCCTGTTGAAAAAAACATCACCTTGAAGGAGGAGGAGAAACGGACCAATTATCGCGATCTCCGGCACGAGCTCCAAGTGCTGTACCCAGGCTACTCGGTAAAAATGGTCGTCTTAATAATCGATGTACTCGGAGAGATAATGCCTTCGTTCCTCTCGGAACTGAAGACCATACTGGCGGCCAAAAATCAGCCGAGTGGCTAGCAAGCCAAATGCAGGAGACGGTTATTCTGGGTTCTCTCCGTCCACTTAGGGCACACGATTATGGTATTTACAGTCATTAACCCTGCGGGATGTAGGGAGTGGCTGTAGCTAATGCACCGGTGCGACTCCCATGAGGAGTCGGAGAACACAGGAGGTCTGTCCGGCATCGGTTATACCGGAAAAAAATAATAAATTGAGTTTATTAATTGGCAGATACATGAAAAACATTTCTTTTAATGACAATGTTCAGCAGGGCTCCTCTTCCACCTTACCATTCCTTTTTAGCATATAAATTCATTATAATTATTACAGAATATACCTATGTGAGACATTATATTACTCTATTTCTTTTATTGAACAACAGGTTTTTGATCTGTTCTCTGAAAGCAGTTAAGCTTAGCAAACATTTCATATCATCATATATTTTTGTAACATTGTACGTAAAGGATCTTTCAAACTGGACAGAACTCTGCCTAGGTACAGTATATAAATCCCGATATCGCGTAGGGCAGTCGTGAGTAAGACTACCTTTAACCGATTTAGAAAGCAAATATTCAGAAAGTCGTAGATTATTTATTTTATAATGTAAACATGCCATGTGTAGCTGAAAACGTTCGTCTAAATTTAACAAGTGCGAATCTCTAAATTTGTCCGAAATGTGGTTGAGTTTTCTTAAACTATATATATTTTCGAGACCAAACTAAAACGATTGAACACAACTTACCTCTATCTAAAATTGCTTTGTTAAATCTCTCCGGAAAGTCGAAGTTCCTAGGAAAATCTTTTTGCGAATAGAGCCGTTGTCAATAAATTCTTACTACAGAAATTGAGAACTTGCGCTCTCTGAGCTGAGAGGAACCAATAGAAAACTAAACGTATATCATAAATGGAGGGTGAAAAACCTTACACAATTTGAACATGATGTGTATAAAGTTCTTTTATAATTCTATGAACGCTATCTCTAGACATTCCTACTTCTAGTTCTAAATGTAGTGTTTAATTTTGGGCCTTCTGTAAATTTTTATAAAATCTTTTACTTACGTTCAGGAATCCTAATTGTATGCCGAGACCCATAATCAGCAGTTACTGGAGCAAAGCAATCTTACCAGCACACTGGTCTTTTAAATGTAAATGAAATGACTAAACTATTTTACAGATGATTTGTATTATACCACAAACCATCTATATAACAGGTTGTTTAATTCAAACTTATTACACAGCTCTACTTTCCACACACCTATTACCGGTAGAAACCGAGAGAAACACCCCAAACCCGACAAAATACCAGGACAGGACGGCAACAGTTGCTCTATCCACGACATGACGATGCTCCTGGGAGCAGACATCCGATGATGAAAGAAAGAAGATTGAAGAGTGCTAGAAGAGAAAGGCCCAAGTTAGCTGGACCCAACAATCAGGCCCCGGTCTGCTAAAACGACCACACCGTTCGCAGCTACATATGGGGTTACCGGTGGAGCAAGCAAGCCCCTTACGAAGTTTGTCCAGGCCCACAGCGATGCGATGATAAAGGGAAAGAAAATTTCCCGATATCTTCTCAACAACGGGAAGGGTTTGATGGTTTGGGAAACGGCAATTTGGAAATTTCCATTGTATTCCCTAACACTTGTGCGACAATTTCTTGGCCTTGCCAATATCCTAAAACCAGTAACATGTCAAGCGAGATAGACGAGAGAACAGGCTCACCCCTTACGAGGATCAGTTCGGTTCTACAGCCTTGAATAGCAAAGAAAAATACCACTGTAATTTATATCGGTTTTAAACAATGGAATCGGCGCATATGTCGTCTTAAATTACCTACAGGTGAATAATTTTTTTAATTAACATCACATAATATCAATAATTTTTCAGATAGGGAAATCCATTATGATGGATAATGATTTTGTTATGAATTTAAATGATATTAGTTACATAAGTTGGGATTTCACAACTGATGAAGTCCATTAGAACTTCATAAATTTGACCAAAAGATATCTTATCGTATAAAGAACAGTAATTCCTCAGATAATTTAATTTAGGGTCTAAGAGTATGGAAACTTTTCAACCCATTTTAAGGACTAAACTAAGATATAGAAACTTTCAACCTATATTTACGTAAGTAATCTGGGAAACTCAACGTACATTCAAATATTTATAAACTTAGTGATTTATTTCTGACTCGATCCTTGCAATCCTTGCATGTTTATATATATTGTTCCTCATATTTCCTAACAACTGATCTGTGGAATGTTGTAAAGTAGTAGTAGTACTTCGTTATTTTGTTTTATGTTCTGTTAAAGCAATCTTACTGATTGCATCCATTTATGTAAATTTTTATAGCGATTGAATTTGTGATAATTGTAGTAAATTGCCATGAGTGCAAATTTCCCTGGACAATTTATCGCTTTACTAATTCACTGAACTGATTCTGCGGTTGGCTCCTTGTGAAATGTTTTGAAATTATTTTATTAGAAACTCTACACGTGTTTCGGCTTTTAAGGCCTTTGTCGAGAGTACAGGGAATACAGTACAGTATTCTTTGTACTCATGAGAAAGGCCTAAAAAGCCGAAACACGTGTAGAATTTCTAGTAAAATAGTTTTGTAAAATTAAAAAGCAAATTTCCATCATGTGTTGTTCTGTATATAGCTCCCAAATGTCTACATTATAACTCAATAAATATTTCAATACTTTGCTACAGAAAACCATGTTTTATTAAACCTTGAAATATTCGCTCTTATTGAAACACCCTTTATATCTACGAATACACTAAAAATAAACAAATGAATCAACCAAATGGATATTGCTTATAGAGCGGTGCTCTATAGGTATATGGGAGAATATTGACTGGCTAGGCGGGCATTTAATCTATTATTGTTCTTGTATGGCGATTTTTATTATAAAAAAAAAATAACAATATGCAGCATTGTTCCAATTTACTTTATGTTCTGCTTTCGAGTACCTATCTTGATCACAGATTGATCAGATATATTTGATGTTGACAATTAAATTGGACAAATGAAAATTTGCAGCTACTACATATTTTCAAATCAATGCATAATTGGAGGATTAAATTATTTGGAAGAATCGATGTAGGAAGAAAGAGTGAGATTTTTTTGTTAAAATATTTCATCTCAAAGTTATTTAATGCTTATTACAACCAGATAAAATAATTCTACATTTTTACTTGAAACCTGATACAAAACATTTCTCAGGTGTTTAAAATAGTGCACTACACAAAGAGTGATCATTTGTTACCCACGCCATTTAAAAATAAAGATTATGCTACATTTTGTTTATTTAAATAGCAATGAATACACATTTTTTATACCTAGTTGTCGAAAGTTAGGTGTATGTATTGAAAATTCGTAGAAATGAAATCTACATTAGATTCTGGCTTAAATAGTGTATGTATATACATATATAATTTTCTTGTGGCTAATATATTTAATATTTGCTATTTGCGTAAAAGTAAAGTCGAGTTTAAATTTGTTTGCAACATAAAAAACATCGGTTACTTGGATCACTTTACCGCCGTCAAAGCTGCCGACATTTTTTTTATGTTGCAAATAAGTTTTATATTTTATAGATATACAGGGTAGCCCCGAACCTACTGGTCAAGTCACGGGAGACCATTCTATGTTGAAAATAATATGACATAGTCCTGTAACACAATAGACAAGTGGACACTTTTGTTTTATTTTAATAACATCTACACACAAAAAATCATAAAGTTTCAAACTCAATTTAAACGATCAGATGTTGTCAGGAATTTCCAAACTATTTTATTGGCTGTGACGTAATAGGGAAACTTTCAAGCCTGAACACAGCCTTATTTACGTCCAAGAAGGCTGTGGCCTGAATAATAAAATCAATGCACAGCATACCACAGACGCCAAAAGACGCATATAGCGCCGTCGTCAAGGTTTTAATTAAATTCCCTCGCGTATTTCCCTACTACGTCACTATACAACCGGCAATATGTGTGGTTTGAAGTTAGTCCTCATTTTAACCATTTTCATTTTACAATTAAATAAATAGTAGTTTGTAAAATTACGTTAAAATTATACAGGGTGTCCCAAAATTAATTCCCCAACCGCCGGGGTTAGACTCTATGACCAAAAATAAGTCGAAAATCACTTATGTCAAAATTTCGAAAAGTTACTCCTTACGAAATTATAGTCATCTTAAAGATCGCAATGAAGATATTTTTTGCAAATCAATTTTTGAAATAGGTATCCAGGTAAAGATAGTTTATAATCAAGTCACCCTTGATGAAGACAAAATACGACATTTTGTGTGTCAATGTCAATAAAATATTTCAAATTTAAACTGACGTACAATGGTAAACAATTAAGTTTTCATACTTATTATAATGCCCATAGCCATAATTTCGATAAACAACCATTTCAGGAGTTCTGGAATAAATACAATCCCAAGGTGACGTTACCAAGTCGCACAACGATTCGTAACTATGTACCAACTATAAGCGAAGACATTGTAAATAAGATCAAATGTGTACTAAAAAATATACGGCTGTGGTTAAGTGTGGACGAGACGACAGATTGTAAGAAGAATTCTATTTTAAATGTTATAGTACGTGTACTGGACCGTCTTAAACAGACATTTCCACTGTTACTAACTAGCAAAAGAGTAACTGAGTGTACTGGCCAAAAAATTACGCGGGTAGTGCTGGAGACGTTAGAAAAATTTTACCTGTCAAAAAGTCAAGTGTTGATGTTGGTGATCGATGGTGCCGCGACAATGCGTTTGGTAGGCCGTTCTCTTCAAGAATACGGTTGTAGGTTGGTACATGTTACGTGTAAAGTGCATGCTTTACATCTTATGGCAGAAACTATTCGACAAGGTTTTCCAGAGGTAGAGCAAGTACAAAAAAAAGTGTTTCTTAAATCTCCCAAACGTCTTCGCACATTTCACAGCAAGTGTCCCAGTATTCCCGAACCACCACAGTCGATTCTTATACATTGGGGAACATGGTTGAAGGCAGCTTTTTATTATGCTGAACATTTACAACATATAAAAGTTGTGATACTACAATTCAATCCAGATGAGGCTGCAGCTATTAAGGAAAGCCGGATAAAATTCGAAGATGTTTCTGTTGAAACAGCTTTATCAACTATTTACCAGAACTATAAAGGATTACATGACGCCATACAAAACTTACAAAACAGTACGTTGTCGTTAGCGGAGTCACTGCAAATAGTGGACGAAATAAATCGACTGCACTCTATAGGTGACGCAAAAAATTATCCCGTTGGAGAAAAGTTCGCATGTGTGTTAAAGCAAGACACCGGTTTTACCAGATTAAGACAAATTTTTGATGGTACTGATGGTGCATCTGCAGATCCGTTAAGTGAGTTCAGACTATTTTAAGTATGCTTGTATTACATCAATAGATGTCGAACGGTCGTTCTCAAAATATAAGCATATTTTTTCACCACATCGAACATTACTCTCGGAGACAACCATAGGAACATACATGATGCTGCAAAGTTTTTACAGATCTTTTCCAGTTTGTGGTAACCAAGCTAGTTAAGAGGATAAGTTGTATACACATTGTTATAAATTGTAACAGTTTATTGCTTTTATTAATAGTTAATTTCTCTTATTACACTTGTTATTAGGGCTGTCAAAAATGTTCCGTGGGACAGTGGCGTACGCGAAATTAACTAATACGGGAAACAATAAACTGTTACAATTTATAACAATGTATGTAAAACTTACCCTCTTAACTAGCTTGATGAACTAGCTTGCTTATTACAAACTGGAGAAGACGTGTAGCCATTTTGCAGCATCAGGTATGTTTTTATGGTTGTCTCCATGAATGATGTTCGCTTTGGTGAAAATATATTCTTATATTTTGAAAACGACCGTTCGACATCTACTGATGTAGTACACGCATACGTAAAATAGCCTTTGAACGCACTTAATGGATCTGGGGCTGCACCATCACACATTTGTCTTAATTTGGTAAAACCAGTATCTTTATTTAACACACTTGCGAACTTTTCTTTAACGCGCTCATTTGTTGCGTCACCTATAGAGCGTAGCAGTAGATTTACTTCGTCCACTATTTGCAGTGACTCCGCTAACGACAACGCACTGTTTTCTAATTTTTTTATGCTTTCATGTAATGGTTTACAGTTCTTCGCAATATGTTTTAAAGCTGTTTCAACGGAAATATCTTCGAATTTTGTCTGGCTTTCCTTAATAGCTGCAGCCTCATCTGGATTGAATTGTAGTATCACAGCTTTTATTTGTTGGAATATTCAGCATAATAAAAAGCTGCCTACAACCATGTTCCCCAACGTGTAAGAATCGGCTGTGGTGGTTCAGGAATACCGGGATACTTGCTATGAAATGCACGGAGACGTTTAGAAGATTTAAGAAACACTTTTTTGTACTTGCTATTAATGCATCCACCTCTGGAAAACCTTTTCGAATAGTTTCTGCCACAAGATGTAAAGCATGCACTTTACACGTAACTTGCATAAACGTACAAACTGGTTTTTGCAAAAAACGGTCTACCGAACGCATTGTTACGGCGCCATCAGTCACAAACATCAACACTTGACTTTTTGACAGTTCAAATTTTTCTAACGTCTCCAGCACCACCCTGGTCATTGTTTCGCTGACTTAGTCTTTTGCTAGCTAGTAACAGTGGAACTGTCGGTTTAAGAGGGTCCAGTACTCGTACTATAACATTTAAAATATAATTTTTTTTACAATCTGTTGTCTCATCAACAGATAACTACAGCCGTGTATTTTTTAATTCACATTTCATCTTATTTACCATGTCTACGTGTACAGTTGGTAGATAGTTATATAACGTTGTGCGACTTGGTAACTTCACCTGGGCATTGTATTTATTCCAGAACTCTCGAAATGGTTGTTTATCGAGTTGTGCAGCGGATCATCACAGGCAATCAGCATTAATAGTAAATCAAACATAAACTGTGTTGTCGAAGGCACGCCATTTTTTTTATTTTTATGGTGTACACTATTTACGTGAAGTCCACAATCACGCTTATCTCAGCACATCAAATCTTTCTCCCACACTTTACAAATTATTTTAGCACCATCATAGAATAAATCCGGGAATTCACCTATGAGTGTATTCACTTTCTCAGCAAATGGCTGTTTTCTACCCCTGCGTATGTCTGTCATGCTTTATTATTAAATTAATATCAACAATACAGTAGAACAAATAAAATAAAAACACAAAAACAATATGCAATACGCCCAAGTGACTTAACGTGTACACAACTCGAAAGCTAATAATAGACTGGACTGGAGAAAGAGTTTCGCGGTCAAGGTGAATGCCGGCGACAGTAAGTACATTTGTACTCTACGACCATGATACACAGAAACGATTTACAGCGATACTTATTATGATGCGTACGCCTATATCCTGAGGCGCATTTTTGCCAACTCTTATAATGAAATTATTAAGGGCGTCGATAACTGGGGGGCTTTAGGGATACATACTTTTATTACTTTTTTTTACTTGCCTGAAAGTTACCAATAATACAATTTGTTTATATACTCTCTCAGATTCTAGATTTTTATTTTCAGTTAACTTCGGAATCATCCTGTATGTATGTATATTTAAATCCAGTTTAAATAGCAGTCTAGCGACATACTGTCTACATTTTAAATACATAAACAAAATTCCTGCACCTACTCGTAAAATAGTGGGTGGTTCTAGGTAGAAAATAGAAAAATCATTAACACCTTTGAAACTGACACAAAATATTAAATTTAGTGTTAGATCCTTTCCTCCCTGTAAAAATAAGCTTTTATAACATCGCATCGGTAAATTTAAAAATAAATATAGTGAAAATACATCAATATATCAATCACTTCCCAGCGAAACTTATTATTATATAAATATACTTATTTATGTTTCACATCATTTAAACGTCTCAAAAGTCCATGATTTTTGTATTTATAACGTTACAATTTATATTTATAATTGTATATAATACAGTTTCAAAGTTTAATTTGAAATAATTTTGCTCATGAGTTATTACCACATATATCACTTTGTATTGTTAACTGGAACTTAATAAATTAAGATATGAGATATGCAATGATCAAGACACATACCGGATCCTCAAAAGTGTCTGAAGGTGACGTAGTCAGTGGTCACTCCTCTTGTTATAAAAAATATCTTCTATCAACCATAGGCCTTTTTACTAAAATAGTAAGTGACAAATAACCAAAGTCATAGGTCTTATTGTTTTATTGTACAGGGTTATTTATTATAAATTACCCATCCCTTATCATCTTTATTATTGCCTATAGAAAAAAAGTTTTAAATAAAAGTTGTATGGTTATGACCGAATTTTGTTAAAATACTATCAAAAGTACAGTAGCGTGTCGATTTCAGGGGATATAAAGATATTTTTTTTAAATAGGGAACCCTGTATATTATTAAATTTTTGGAATGATCCTTTGTTCCTAATTTCAAAAATGTACCATATTTTACTCCTACCATATACCGTTTTTGAGTTATTAAACGTCGAATATCTTAGTAAAACTAGTTACTGTAAATATGGAAAGGTTAACATTATTAAAGTGAGCTATGAAAATGACAACTATTATGTTTGATAAGTGACATTTATTTAATGAAATAATCAAAATGGTTTACAGTGAGGAAGAAAAAACCGAATATTTATACAAAATAGATAAAGATTTATTTAGGAAATTTAAATATAAATAAATGATACTCATAAAAGATGTTCGATGTGCCCACCACTATTGTCAATGCATGATTGATAACGTCTACTTATATTTATAATTGCACCGGAAATGGCTTTATTATTTACATTCAATTGTTTATTTCAAGTCGAATCCTGTCTTTAATGACTTGAATACTATTATTATTGTTATTATTGGCAACGTCTTTTAGAAATCCGCAAAAAATGAATACATAGGGGTCAAATCTGGACTGTAAGGTGGCCATTTAATAGGTCCATTATTCCATATCCATATTGGGAATACATTATTCAAATCATCTCGAACGGGTAAAACACTATGCGGAGTTGTCCCATCCTGCATCTAAATTATATCATCAAGTTCGGCTTTCGCAAAATTCTGTAAAAGAATATTTTCTGCTAATTTTGAAAAAACGCCTTTGGGGTAAATTCGCGGGCGGAGTGTCATTTCACGTCGCGAACGACGAAAAAAAGTCTTATGACCGAATTCGATCCATCGCGTCGTTACGGCGCGGCGGCCGTCGGCGCGCCGAATATTTTCGATCGTCTGAAAAAAATACTTCGTCGGCAGATTAAGGACCGCACTCCCGTGGGCGGGGAGTATTCGAGGGGGAGGCTTCCGTGAAAAAATTGAGGGGTGGGGGGATAAAAACTTTAAAGGAGCAAAACCCACCCCCCCCGCCGGCGCCCCCCCGCGCCCTTCGCCTGAATACTCGCAAACCCCTCCGGGGGGGGGGGGGTTTTCGAGGGAGGCTTCCGTGAAAAAAATGGAGGGGAGGTGGGTGATCGGATAGAGGGAGCTAATTTTGGAAAACGCCTTTTCGGCAAATTCGCGGGCGGAGTGTCGTTCTACTTCGCGAACGACGCAAAAAAAGTCTTATGACCGAAATCGATGCGACGCATCGTGACGGCGTGGCGACCTTCGACGCTTCGAAAATGTTCGAACGTCCGAAAAAAATACTTCGTCGGCTGATTAAGGACCGCGTTCCCGTGGGCGGGGATTATTCGAGGGGAGGTTTCCGTGAAAAAATTGATGGGGGGTGGGGGTCGGGAAGGGGGGGCTAATTTCGGGACGCGCCTTTTAGTTAAAATAGCGGGGGGTTGGCGTTCTACGTCGCGAACGGCGCAGAAGAGTCTAATGGCCGAATTCGATCCGACGCATCGTAACGGCGCGGCGGCCAATAATACACACATTTTTGTTGCGACAGAGGAGGATGCCTTGCACAGCGCCAAGGGTGCGCGTAGCGCACGCTTAACTAATGCACATATCAGACTGTTCACCCGTTCTCACTTGTTATCTTGTATATAACAAGTAAATATTGGACATTTTCTTCCTCACTGTAAACCATTTTGATTATTTCATTAAAGAAATGTCACATATCAAACATAATAGTTGTCATTTTCATGGCTCACTTTAATAATGTTAACTTTTCCATATTTACAGTAACTAATTTAACTAAGACATTCGACGTTTGATAACTCAAAAACGGTATATGATAGGCGTAACATATGGCATATTTTTGGAAATCAGGAACAAAGGACCATTCCAAAAATTTAATAATATATAGGGTATCCCATTAAAATATATATTATTTTTTGTGTCCCCTGAAATCTGCACGACACTGTACTTTTGATAGCATTTTAACAAAACTCAGTCATAACCACACAAGTTTTATTTAAAACTTTTTTTCTATAGGCAATAATAACGTTGATAAGGGGTGGGTAATTTATAATGAATAACCCTGTACTTTTTTATTTATTTTAAATGTTCTTTTTTTAGTCTTCCTTCAATGCATTTTTATTTACATTAATAACAAATTGAATTGTTTTAATCCTGTTATTATAAAACGATAGATGTTTTCTTTTTTCATGCATTTTTCAATTAAAATAAAATATTTATTTATATCATCCATTTATTACCCGCACATGATTTTACCAGAACTGAAACCTAATTATTGCATTTATTTTTTGCAGATCCGATTTCCGTAAGGGATTTACTTTCACTTTGATGGACACCAGTATCGATGTAAATATAATTCGTTAGGCATGTATATATGCATCAATACGTTTTCTCACATGTAGCTATACAGTACGAGCTTAGAGTCGTAGATTTTGTTGTCACTTGTCTGGTCACGGCAAACTTAGGATGTTAATTTCTGCCGAAGGCGAGGGGATTTAATATGAAGAGAAGAATTATTGTACGAAAGTTGCTAATTTTCGTGGTTACACATTCTTAATTGTTAAAACCACATCTTCTTTGGCTGTCATGATGTCACAAGATTATGTCATGCCAGGTCGATAGGAGATAGATAGGAGTCAGTAAACATGGAGCACTACACAATAGAACAACGCGTCCTGATTTTTACACATTATTATCAAAAGGTGAAAATTTGATTGCCACGATTCGTAACGTGCGTCCAATTTTCGGTCATTGATCTACTGTGAAAAGAATAATCGTAAAATTCGAAAGTACTGATTCGGTCAATGATGTGAAACATACGACACGAGCTCGTAGAGCTCGTTCAGAACAAAACATCACGGCAGTTCGCGAGAGCGTGGCCGGGAGTCCAGGGACGTCGATTCGTCATCGTGCACAAGAATTGGACGTTACAACAGCCACTCTTCAGCGTATTCTCAGTAAATTAACATGCCTACAGAATCCAATTGACTCAACAACTTCTGCCAAGAGACCATGAACAGCGAAGAGAGTTCACCAATTGGATCCTTAAACAACAAGAAGTGAATGCCGATTTTGCGGACAAAATCATTTTCAGTAATGAGGCCCATTTTCACCTCGATGGCTTCGTTAATATGCAAAACTACCACATTTTTGGGGCTCAGAAAATCCACGAATGATTCATGAGAAAGCAATGCATCCAAAACGTGTCACTGTTTGGAGTGAATTGTGGTCTGGAGGAATCATTGGGCCGTTTTTCTTCGAAGACGAGACAAGTCATGCAGTATCGGTGAATGGCGAGCGTTATCGTGCTATGATAACCCAATGTTTTGTGCCTCAATTGGAAGATATTGCTCTCGACAACATGTGCTTTCAGCAGGACGCGGACGGTCCCACTTGCCATATCGCCCGTGAAACATGGACGGTCTTGCACGAGTCTTTTCCTGGTCGTGTCATCTCTCGGTTTGGTGCCAAAAGATTAGTCAGAGGGTGTTTTTTGACAGCTAATAAGAGTCACAAGAATAATAATATAATTCCTTAATGTTTCGAAAAACGAATCTGTTTTTTTTTAGAATATGTCAAGCGTGAAACTTGACATATTTATTTTTGTAATATCCACAGATACTTACATAGAACTGTTGTTACTTAAAAATTATACAATATTAATTATGTTCAATTCTTCTTTTAACATCGGTAACTACTTTGTACCAAAATCTAAAGAACAATGTGATAAACATGTTTCTTCATTCAATAATATTATTGCCGGTTCCTTAATTTGTCTTTTTTTGCTCTCCGCGTATGACTTTGTTATATCCTTTTCGTTTATCATCTTTAATTTCATTCTCTTCTTTTTTTTCTGTCTTGCGATTAGGTTAGTCATAGATATACACGAAATTAGTAAGGCATTAAATTAAATTTTGTTGTGTACCTAGCAATTAAGTATATGGCGGCTGGGTGTATGGTCCTTGTTCGAAAGCCATTAAAAAAATAAATAAATAATTGTTAAAACATTTATAATGTTTTCAAAGAAGTTCGCCTCAAAAATTTCACCGAATGCATTTAACGCTTACATGGATCTTATACAATACGTACCTTTTCTATTTCGACCAATCAGAACAAAGTATAATTATGGCGACACATTTTAAGTAAGTGAGTAAGTAAATTTATTTATACAGTTACAGATACAGATATTGTTCGCCAATTTACATTAGTAAAATTTAAAAATAACATTGTACTTCATAATTATTATAGTAACATGTTATAACTAAAGCTGGCCGAGGTCACCTGGCCGACAGAGCCGTCATATGACTCATATGTTTACATCATATCATAATACTTGAGTAAGTACAATAAATGGAAATAAATTTTAACAATAATGTTACATTTTATAAAAATTTGTATAAAACTCACCCTTTCAAGCAGATTTATGAAGTAGTTTGGTTGTCGTCATCACAAAGTGGGAAAGATCTATAGTATAATAGCATCAAGTATGTTTCTACAACTGACTCCGTCAGCGATGTTCGCTTTGGTGAAAAAATATGTTTGTATTTCGAAAATGACCGTTCGACATCTACGGATGTAATACAGGCATAAGTAAAACAATCTGTGAACTCACTTAACGAAGTTGTAGATGCACCATCACAAATTTGTCTTAATTTGCTAAAATCAGGATCTTTCTGTAACACACTCTCGAATTTTTCACTAACACGATTATTTTTTGCGTCATTTATAGCCTGTAGCTGTGTATTTACGTCGTCCACTATTTGCAGCGATTCCACTAACGACAACGAACTATTTTGCAATTTTTCTATTGCGTCGTGTAGTCCTCTATAATTGTTATTAATAGTTTTTAAATCTGTTTCGAGGGAAACGGCTTGAAAGCATGTCTGGCTTTCCCTAATAGCTGCAGCCTCGTTAGGGTTGAACTGTAGTATCACAGCTTTTACTTGTTGAAAATATTCAGCATAATAAAAAGCCACTTTCAACCACGTTCCCCAACATGTAAGAATCGGCTCTGGTGGTTCAGGGATACCAGGACACTGTCTGTGAAATGCTCAAAGCCGTTTAGGAGATTTGAGAAATACTTTTTTGTATTTGCTATTAATGCATCTACCTCTGGAAAACATTTTCGAACCGTTTCTGCCACAAGATGTAATGCATGCACTTTACACGTAACATGTAAAAACCTACAATTGTCTCTTTGAAGAGAACGGTCTACCACGCGCATTGTCGCGGCACCATCAGTCACAAACATCAATACTTTATTTGTTGAAAGTTCAAATTTTTCGAACGTCTCCAACACCACACGTGTAATTATTTCGCCAGTACACGCAGTTAGTCTTTTACTAGCTAGTAAAAGTGGAAATGTTGGTTTAATAGGGTCCAGTACACGTACTATAATATTTAAAATAGAATTTTCTTTACAATCTGTCGTCTCGTCAATACATAACCAGAGCCGTGTATTTTTTAATCCACATTTCATCCTATTTACAATGTCTTCACGAACAGCTGGAATATATCTACGTAACGATGTACGACTTGGTAAGTTCACATGGGGATTGTATTTATTCCAAAACTCCCGAAATGGTTGTTTATCCAGTATGTGTAGCGGAATATTACAGGCTATTAACATTAACAATAAATCAAACATAAACTGAGTTGCCATTTTTTTTATTTTGATGTTGCACGGTATTGATAGGACGACGACAATCTGTTTTGTGCCAGCACATTAAGTCTTGATTGCAAACTTTACAAATTATTTTGCATCCGTCATAGAATAAATCCGGAAATTCACCGATAAATTTATTCACTGTATCCGCGTACGGTCGTTTTTTACCCCTTTGGCGCGTTTGACATTATGTATAATTTATAGGTACAACCTCACGCATTAACCTTTCAAATAAGACTGCAGCGTAAATCACTTCTAAATGGGCACGTGTGATGCCAGCGCAAGACCGTGGCTGTACTCCAGCCACCTCGACCAGCTTTAGTTATAACACGAGTTATATCATATTACTGTTTCTTCCAGAGTACACCTAGATAGCATAGAACGAGCTGTGCGTGTACCGACTTTAATATAATTAATATTAATTTTATTGTGGATTCACTTATACGATGATAGCTGCTTTAATGAGTGATACTTTTTTCTTCTTTTTGTCTTTTTATATTTATTTCTCAACCTCCTACTAATATCCTTAGAAAATCTAGTTTGTTTTTTTTATATGTTCAGATACTTTATCTGAGAATAAACTTATATTATTATAAAGTTTGAAATGAGCTGGTAAAAGATTATAAAACTTAAGTCCGTAATAAGTAGCAAATCTTTGAGTAGTTGTATATCTGGCTTGTGGGATTGTGACAGTGAAGTTAGATTTATGCCTTGTATTATGGTTGTGTTCAATTGTGTTTAACAGATTTTTTTGTTTGTGAGTAAAGATAAGAACTGATTTGGTATACAGGAGTTGGAGATTTAGCAGATCAAACTCTTTAAAAAAGCGTTTGTTTTTTATATATTTAAAGATTCTAAATTTGTTGAATAGGCGCTTCCCCATATTATTATCCCATATCTAAGAACTGACTCGACTAAAGCCAGATACAGTGTCTTTAATATGGCAAAAGGTAGTATATTTCTGAGGTGGTAGAATTTCAAAACTAACTGGTGCAATTTACTATTTAACTGTTGAATATGATCTATCCATTTTAAATTTTGATCTATTATTATTCCGAGGTATTTTATGGTTTTTGTTTGTAGTAGTTTCATAGAACATTCGCAGTCAAGTTTTTGATTATCTAAACATGTATATGTATGCAAATGAAGTGTATGTATATTGGGTACGTTTTTGTCCTGAATGCTAAAGCACATAAATTTAGTTTTGTCCAAATTAACTGTTAACAAATTTTCAGATAACCATTGCTGTAGTTTAGAAAATTCTACCACTGCTTTGTTCTCAGCACTTTCCCAGGAGTTACCTTCAACCAAGAGAACAGTGTCATCAGCATAAGCTACCACTTTACCATTAACTGGGATGTAAAGTAATTCATTAATAAAGATATTAAAAAGAACTGGTCCTAAGACCGTTCCTTGAGGAATACCATATTTAATTATTTTGTAATCGCTTCTGCTGTCACTAATTTTTGTACACTGTTCTCTATTTTGAAGATAACTACTGAGCAAATCGTTGGCTATACCCTTTATTCCATAATCATCAAGCTGATTGATAAGTATTTCGAGAGACACTGTATCAAAGGCCTTAGCTAAATCCAGAAATAGTGCAATTTGCTTTTTCTTGCTGTCTACAGAATTATATAAAGTTTTTACCACCTCATACATCCCATCATCTGTATTCATGCCTTCTTTAAATCCGTATTGATTAGGAGAGAGAATTTTGTTATAATTTAGATGTTCTATTAACCTGACTTTCATACATTTTTCTAATACTTTAGCAATGTTGTTTATTACAGAGATGGGTCTGTATCTACATAATACTGTTCTATCACTAGTTTTGTAAATGGGTGTTACAGTAGAAATTTTTAACATTTTTGGAAATATACCTTTTTCAAGGCATAGATTGAATATGTAATAGAGGGGTTTAGCAATTATTGAACGTAAGTTTTTCAATATTTTTGAGAATGTTTTATCTGCACCTGAAGAAGATTTGTTTTTTTAGGCTAATTATATGTTTTATGATTTCCCTTTCAGATATAGGTGTAAGAAATAAGACATTAGACCAATAATTATTCATTTTGGTCCCTAGGTAAAAAGGGCCTATTGTGGCCAACTTGTTTAGTAAAATAAGTAGCTACTACTACTACTACTACTAATCCAATTAATTATTAAACTCATTTAATTTTAACACATTGCTTTTAATATTTCGTGGTATTTATGGGAATTATGACTAATGGATAATAATATACATACTTACTTACTACATTCCATAATAAAAGCTTATAACGTCATAAGGAAATACGAACACTCTTGGTCCTGCATCTCATAAAAATAAACTTATTATTATTATAACTCGTGTGTGAAAAGGTTGATAATTAACCACAAAGAGGCACCCCATCCAAACATAATTGCAACAAAAGCAAATATCTTTAAAACGTTCATTTTAGAAGAGCACCGTTTGAAGTTATTTCTCCGAAGTCACTTGTTTATAAAGAGCTACTTGAGAAGGTTTTAAAGTTCTCATTGCAAATTCTGAGGGTGTCAATATGGTAGTTTCAGATGGAAACATTGGCGTATACAAAATTTGTGTCAAGGGAAATATTATTATTTTCCCTTTTTTATTTCGTAGAAAATAAATTAATTGCGCTGTGAATATTTATTGAACATTAAAGTACGTGGATAAACTTTAACCAATTTAACCAGTCAATATATTAAATATTGACTTGTGTACACTACTGATAAATTTAGTTTACTTTACAACCCTTAACCACTGATCGTTTTGGAGTTGGTATTTCACACTCTGCGCCTACAATGGACGTTGCCGATCTTCTTCCAAAGCAATGGCCTATGTATAAGCAGCAGAGTTAGATAAATCAAGCCATACGGTTGAGAATTTTTCCCGTTGTGTTCACACCCATTAGTTGGTTGTTAGATTTATCATTACTGTCTTTTAAAAATAAACGTCAAATTTACATATTATAGTCCAAGAGCTGGCGTCCAAAATGTGCAAGAGTTTTCTCAAAGCTAATTTTTTGAGATTAGGTTACTTTTTAGTGATGGAAAATAACTGTAGAGTCAGCACTTCCGGTACCGGGACACCTGGCGCTGGGACGCTCGCAAAGGTGTAATATTAATTAACCTCTCTCAACTGTTTTCTCAAAGCTCAAAATTTATGGAAAACGAGAAAATATAATATAAAACAAGAATGCAACAGTCAGACAGCAAAATATAGGGACACGTGGCGTCAGCGCTACTTCATACCTGTCAAAAACATGACGTGTGTCAAAGTGATTTCTCAAAGCTGAAATTCTCCAAAACATTAATTAAAACTATAAAGTTAATAAAGGAGACAGTCAGACTCATTTATGATAGGACCACGTCAGTCAGCAGTCGATAGATGTGAGAACGGTAACTGCGCGCATTAGTACGCCTTTTTTAATACATATCATTTATTTTATATAAAAAAATAATTTTAATTGTTTCTTAATAATTGTAATTGTTATATATCAGTTATTATATAGATATCAGTTATTTTATACAAGAAAAAATAATTTTAATTATTTTATAACAGAAAAAAAAGAATCATTGATTCATTGAAAAAAAAACATCTAATCTTCAGAATCATGTTCGTCGTCATGTTCTTCGCCACTATCTTCATCAGAATAAAACGCGATTGCACCATATTCTTCGGCGTCATCAGTGGTGGTTGATTCCGAATCTGTGTACAAATCAAAAAATTCAGCGTTAAGCAATACATTACATTAATAAGTAATGTTTTGAATCACATTTGCGAGTCGACTGGCAAAAATTACCTGCAGGTAATCGGCCATCGATCAACTGCCAACCGTTTTCCTCTGGAATCATTGCAGTGGGCACTTTATCATCAGCATGACTCCAAATGTTCGATATATACGCAGCCCTTTGTATTTGTTTTTTCAATTCCGTCTTGCATGGCGGTAAATTGGAACCATCGACGTTTTTCGTGGCAATTTTGAAAGGGTGATTGGTGTCTTCGAATGCGTAAGTCTTATTGAACAGTGGAAAGCGAGCCTCATTTACATCACAAGTATTTTTCAAGCCATATAATTGGCAAACAAATTTCTCAATTTTATAACGTCAACAAACACAATACCACTCCAACACTTTGTACTCCGCCGGCCGGTATTACTTTGATTTTTTGTTATCATACAGCACGCTTGCCGATAGGCGGGCAGGTGCGGACTTATTTGGAGTGCGTGCTTTTGATTAAAATTTAAATTTAATTATTCAGAAGCTACAACCGACTTGCGGCAAGTCAGCGCCCCCAAGATTCAGCGCCCCAGGCGACCGCCTGGCTTGCCTTCCCATCAGGCCGGCGCTGGTAACCCACATTCCATTGAGTTATAAAATAAACGATATGTATTGAGAAAAGGCATACTAATGCGCTCAGTTACCATTCTCACATCTATCGACTGCTGACTGACGTGGTCCTATCATAAATGAGTCTGACTGTCTCCTTTATTAACTTTATAGTTTTAATTAATATTTTGGAGAATTTCAGCTTTGAGAAATCACTTTGACACACGTCATTTTTTTGACAGGTATGAAGTGGCGCTGACGCCACGTGTCCCTATATTTTGCTGTCTGACTGTTGGATTCTTGTTTTATATTATATTTGCTCGTTCTCTATAATTTTTGAGCTTTGAGAAAACAGTTTAGAGACATTAATATTACACCTTTGCGAGCGTCCCAGCGCCAGGTGTCCCGGTACCGGAAGTGCTGACTCTACAGTTACTTTCCATCACTAAAAAGTAACCTAATCTCAAAAAATTAGCTTTGAGAAAACTCTTGCATATTTTGGACGCCAGCTCTCCGACTATTATCTGTACATATCAACAGAATTCACACTGGAATTATTTATATTAGTGACCGTGGACGTACTTAATGTTTTTGTATTTGACTCTGGAATCTTGATTATCAAAGCTATTCCGACATGCTCCAGCTACACAGAAAGATTCTCATTATTTAACAGTTTTACCTTCCATGCAAGTTATTTGTCATCCGGTGATTCCAAAAGAAATCGGTCAACATTTCTGGTAAAATCTTATTCGGCCTATTATCTTCACTTGTTTTTTTTATAAATGCAACGAGTTTAGAAAACTTGCTTATATCTATGTTTTCCTTCAATAACAAGGTATTTTTCAGCATTGAACAATGCGACCACAGGCTTAATTATTTAAATTGGGCAGACGCATCAGAGAAATGTATTAATAGTTAATTTTGTGAATGGTTCTTGACCTTCTTGAGGGAGCACGCATTTATCATATTACTACTATTATTACTATTGGATTGTATTGTAGTAATACATTATACTTCTGTGGTAGTAAACTAGAGACGGCAGTATTCACCGCTTTGTATATTTGAAGACGAGTACAAAAAAAAATCACTCTCTTCGTCTCTTTCACTCATATTTTTGGGTGAAACACACACCCAAAACTATAAATCAGTCTGAAATTTACAAATGTCTGCCAATGTTTACTTAATCTCCCATGATAATTAATACCGTTAGGTCGAAACTCAAGTACGGCCCCAAACTGAATTTTTAGGAAACATTTTTTCTTGGATACCTAAATTTGAGTGATTTCACTGTCAACACCAATGTAATGATTCTTAGTGGGTTTAAACTTAAGGTAGCATAATTAGATTGACCAAAATATCATAAATTCGCATTAAAAAACCTCTGTTTTCAAAGGTCAAACTGTTGCCCAACTGTCCTAAACGTAAGAATTAATAAACATAATTGTAGAAATTCGGGAGAACATTATCCGCATGATATTTTTGAATATGAAAGAAATTCACCATAGGTTAACGTCGGATGCGCCACAGTCGTATTTATGGGTCTTTTTTCTTCAGGGAAAATATGGTTACTGAAATTTAATACTTTCAAATGTTGCAGATATGTTTTATACTGCAGCTAGCACTAAATTCTTTCTACAGAAGGGGTGCCTCATCTAGACTATCAAATTCACCAGATGTAATCTCACTAGATTTTTTCTGTGGGGATATCTAAAATCAGTTCTATGTCGAACGAAACCATAAATTTTAGAGGGCCTTAAACAAAGAATTCGAGATGCAGTTACTTCAGTTACCTTTGTAACGAAATTGCAAGCCATTTCATTACAGTTTGCTGTTTTCCGTGAAAAATTGTTTCTGCCCGTCTAGTCCAGATGGCGCTTCTAATTTCTACTGGAACAATTGGTTTAGTAGATTTTTGCACTTATAAAAAAATGCCTAAATATCTATTTGTCTTTATTACTCATACTGTACTCTCAAATGTTTGTCTCTTTCCAAACTATAATCGAGTTTAGGTAGCAGAACACTACGGGGCTACTTCCTTCTTACTAGTGTAGCGTTCTGAAGACAACATCTGTAGTTCAGCGGTCTGGTAAAATTTATATGTTTCCTGGTATTATCGTGTAATTTTATGATTATCATTATTTAAAAAGTTGCTATGTTGATTTAACGTACCTTTGAGGTAATTTTCATAATAATATTATACCATATTTATCTTAATTTACACCTTGGGCGAATTTGCTTGTTAGTGATCAGTTCACATTGGTTGTTCTTTGGAACAGCCATCATTAATATCGATTAATATCAATTCATCGTGCCTTGTTGGCAATTTATCTAATATCCCTCCAATATTGTAAATAATTTCGTGTGCTAATTTAAACTAACTTTCGGTTATTGTAAATCTTAGATTTACCCAGCAATGGTAGCAACATTTTGTATCGTAGTTAGTTGTTTTCTGTCTTTGTCTGTTGATATTTTAGGTTACTTGATTATGTTGGTGATTGGTGATATGATTATGATTATTTATAACCTTTGTGAGAATTACCTAATGTGGTGAATTTGTTTTGTGGTGGATCGAACTGCTCAGTAAACTCTGTGTGGAGCAGGAAAACAATATTTTACACAGCTGGCATTTCGTCTCAAGGGTAACTGCAGTACTGACAGTGGTGAATCAAACTGACACAAAACCCATTCAGAGCTTAGCCGTTAGCGGATTCTTCGCAGGACTGACCCATTTGAAGGTACGTAAAATTTTCGTCCACAGTGAACGTTTATATTTGGTCAGAAGAATATTTGTAAGAGATCAGTCACCTTTTTTTTGTTTTTTTTTTTTAAATAACGTCATATCAATTCTTTTTGTTTATTTTGTTGGTTTTCAACCCAAAATTATATTTTTTTACTAAAAGAGGCCATCTGAGCCAATGTAAATATTATACATACATTCTGACAAGTTCATTATACTTTTTATTTAATAATATCTTTTATTCTGTACTTCCTTCCTAAACTGAATTCAAGGATTAACGTTATCGTTATCTTTTAAAGTAAACTTTTAATTATTTGGTACTTGCAAAAGTCCTAGCGCAGAGCCTAGATTTTGGTAATAACCGAATCGACCTAAGCCCTTCTTCACGGCCTGCTAACTGAACTACCGATCAATGAGTACAACCCCCAGCTAATATTACGAAATATCTTTGAAGAATTTAAGCATCGAATTCAATTAGTAATTAATTACTAATAATGGAGACCATGTAGAAAAATACTAAAAGTAAGCGTAATAAACGTTGCTCTTTAAGTTTTCGTTTTATATTAAAGTTCGTTCGGTATTTTTTTAAATAATATTTTTGCATCATTCATTTATGATTCAGTGTTAATTACGCTTACATTTAATTATAATCACGGTGTACAATTCTTGCAATAAATTTAAAGTTAGGTCCCTATATTGCATCAAGAAATGTTACAAAATGATGGTGGATATCAATGTCTGTCCCATCCAGGCAAATATCGTACCAAAGAATATTTAATCTATGGAGTGTAGAGAAGGAGGAACGTCTCTTATGGACGGTACGTTCAAAATGTGGTCTGAATTCTGTAAGGTATGAGATGTGGCGCTGATTATGGGATTGAGTCTGAAGTTAAACACTTACTATATCTCTGAACTAGCTTCAGATTCTATAAACTAACGAAAACATAATATTATGTAGGTGTTGAAAAGAATTATACAGCGTAAAAAAATAATAAAAATAGTAAAAACAAAATCACGTAGAATACCTCCTGTAAATCAGCGCCACCTATTCTTCCATCGAAAATCCGATCACATTTTTTAACACGGAGACGTTTCTCCTTCTCTACACTCCATAATTTAATCGTACCATGAATGAAACAGAATACAATCTCTTTCAGAAATGGTATACAACTGGAAACACAAGCATGGTTAATTATATGTGCACATTGTGTTGCATACAACAGTATCTAAAATTCTAACAGCAAGATTCATAATTTATAATTTTTTTTGGGGTACACGATATAATAGATGTACCGGGTGTACCACTTAAGATTTAAGTCCAAATAAAAACTTTATTATCGTAGAGACAGAAAAAAGTCTCATGCGAAAGTTGTTGCATATCAATCAGACTACAAATTAATCTATTCAAAACTTATACAGGATGTTTAAATGTTCCATAGTCAAATAGTTATATTTTTTTAAACAAAATACCCTGTATGTATTAATATATTTTTAGGATCCTTGAGAAAAATGTTTTTCAAAAATGTAAACATATTAGGGTATAATCTCAATGTCTCATGGAATACAGAGTGCTCAACATTAGAAATTTACCCCTCAGATGCCATAACCAAAGTAACAGATTATTTTTATTATGAATAGAGACTGAGAGGTAAATCTGTCAAACAAATTAAAAATGGGTATCTTGATTTCCATTTTCTAAAATTTTATTTTTAAATTTTGAAATCTAGGACTTGTCTCTTTGGATATGCATATTATTATTATTTTTAAATTCCTGGTAAAATCTTCTTTAATTTGGTGTGCCCATACTCTTGATTACATTAAAATTTTGTGATCGGTGAAGTTTCGGAGCACATTATTATTATTTTTGTTAAACGAATAATAAACCTCTTATTACTAGTACAAAATACTTAACTACATACAACTTACTTAATTTACTACATTTTCGTTGTAATTTTTACATAAATATTAACAAATTTGTAATTTTTTGTTTTCAGAACGAGTGTGTGCTTAAATGCTAGGACTGTCTTTCTTATATGGTACACACTTATGAAGTCCCATTGCACAGGACATTTTACTGACACGATTGTCCTAAATGCAGTATAATATTTCCTGGGAATACTTATTTTTTTATGGATATTTGTCCATAGCATCGTACAATGTCAAAATGATAAAGTTTATTTTAATACTAACACTTTATTTTGTGTTCAAAACTAGAGGTCTACCCTTGGGAGTCTTTATTAGGTAGGTTTTCTGCTTATTATCTTTATAGTCCAACTTTTACTGGTTTATTTAACTGATGTTGACTTTTGGTTTTTTTAGTAGTGATTATTACTTAGAAATTTGTTCATAGCACTGATTGGTGTATAATTTTAATAGTTTTTATCTTGTAGGTGAACTACAATACTTAATGCTCCTCCATTAATGTCCTGCCTGTCGTTAACTTACAGTTTACAAATGTCCACTTGCAGGAATCGAGATTGTCCTACGATTATTTTATAACCGTTACTGTGTTTACATCGTGGAATTTACACTACAGGTACTTAACTTACAAACTATGTTACAGTTTTGTATTTATAATTGTGTGTACTATGACAATATATATATACATATATATATGTATATATATATATATATATATATATATATATATATATATATATATATATATATATATATATATATATATATATATATATATATATATATATATATATATATATATATATATATATATATATATATATATATATATATATATATATATATATATATATATATATATATATATATATATATATATATATATATATATATATATATATATATATATATATATATATATATATATATATATATATATATATATATATATATATATATATATATATATATATATATATATATATATATATATATATATATATATATATATATATATATATATATATATATATATATATATATATGAATAGTGGTGAGAGGTATGAAACTTCTCATATGGTCTGAATGCTACTATCCGACCGACATCCTCGATGTCTCTGTGGCGGATAGCGACTTGCATCACAACAAGTACCTAGAGCGGCGACCCCTAGCCCAGGTGGACTAAACTAATCTGATTAAATATGATTTGAAGGAAACAACTACTCAGCGGGCAAATACCCCGACCTGCATTGAATTACACCTTCAAATCATGATAGATCGATAGCCAATATCATTTGTCAATTCCTAACCAAACATAGATCGATTTCGAACTTATTTGTTCTCTTCAGTATGCCATAGATTATGGAACAGACAAATAATAGTGGCCAACCTGCTAGTTATATACTAACTATGGTGAAGTGAATAGTGGTGAGAGGTATGAAACTTCTCATATGGTCTGAATGCTACTATCCGACCGACATCCTCGATGTCTCTGTGGCGGATAGCGACTTGCATCACAGCAAGTACCGAGAGCGGCGACCCCTAGCCCAGGTGGGGTATTTGCCCGCTGAGTAGTTGTTTCCTTCAAATCATATTTAATCATATATATATATATATATATATATATATATATATATATATATATATATATATATATATATATATATATATATATATATATATATATATATATACACACATACACACACACATATACACACATCTACATACATACACATATACATATTCACGGAAAACATACATGTATAAAATTTATAAATATGAAAAAATAATTTTAAAACAAGTTTGTAAAAAAAAATCAATAAGGCAAGGACACTTGATAAACAACAAAATCGAAACATTAGTTATCACAGTAATCAAAATATTCCTAAAGAGAGTAAAAACAAAGTTCTGACATTAAAATTTTCGCGGATGTAGACTTTAGATGCTCAGGCAGTTGATTATATAATTTAATTGCTGTAATAATTGGCCCTTTGTTTAAATAGCATGTTCCTTGAAATTCTTTTCTGATAAATAAATATTTTTTGAACGCCGATACTATTTCCCCAACAGATGAATCCATATGATAGTGGTGAATTTACACAGCCGTAGTAGAACATTTTTAATATGCTAAAATTAGTGCAGTTTCCAAGCTAGGATTGCCATATAGTTTTTTGTTGCAAGTTTACATTCGAGGTTATTGATATACGTGTCCCATGAGAGATTTTTGTCTATATGCAATCCCAAAAAAGTGATACTTTCCTGTTGTTGAATTGAACTATGACCTGTTTTAACGAGAGGACTGCTGTCTTGTTTGGTACCAATAGGTGCGAATACCATCATATTAGTTTTTGAGCAATTTAGTACCAAGCCATTGTTATAGCACCATAAATATAAATGCTTGACACATGTGTTGGCATTTTCGCTAAGTTGATTTTTATGCCTCGATCTGTGGAAAGAATCTCACTAAGTGCACCGGGCTGTAATATACAAACCGTTCCGTCCACCACACGTAGTCAGGAAACCCTAACAAGAGACATTAAGAGGTAATCTATAGATATAGCACGCTCGCGATTATGCAGTCATATATACCGTCTGTCCCTGGCCTGACCCAATGCACTTGTGTCTTGCTTGTACTCCGTAACCGGTTTTCACTGAATATACCTGCTGCACCAACCGCCTGCCGTAATACCACCTTAAGCATTAGATATTAAAGTCATTAACCGCTTGCTGCTAAATACCAGTAGTAGCTGCCGTAACTTTGCTTTATTTTGAATCACCGCTTGTATGCTTTTGTAGATGTTTGTAGTAAACATTTGAATATTATCTGCTGATAGTATACCGTAGTAGTAGTTTCCGTAACTTAGCTGTGCTTGATATAACTGTTCACCGTTCTTGCAACAGCATAACCTCTTGCTTGGTTGCTTACTTCTAATATAGTTTAGTATCTACGTTGCATTGAACTGTAGTATTTATTTATTATTGTTATTTTATTCTTCTGTGACGCAGTCTTAAATAAAATAGAGTAAGGTCTGCCTTTAAAACAAAGATATAAGTAATAAATCTTTCTATACACCGAGAATCACATTTTTCGGTAGGTAAAAATAAAGTTGTCCATTGCTACGCAACCGATAACCATACACACAGACTCCTGGACATACCGTTTCTTCACTGAGTTATCCTAGCCTCTATCATACCGCTGAGAGGATAAAGTGGTGTTCCCACACTTTAAAACAGACACTGGTGCTCGAGACCGTACCGTAATAAAAAGTTCAAAAAACCGCTGTTGTCTTAAAGGGCGCCAAAGTGACGAATACCAATTTGCATGTTGTTGTTACGTCACAAGGTCAGCTAATTTCCTATACCTCATCGACTTAGTCCGGCCTCGATTTCAAGAGAGGTGAGACAACACACCACTGTCGATCACATCAGAAAACCGATAATCCAGAATTCAAACATTCACTTTACCAAATATGTATTTACGCTGTACGCTGTACTCGGGCCGCATCTAAGCGGCAGCAAGAACAGTGACTAAAAAAATTTGTTAAATGTCACAAAATCAAAATGAATATTTAAAAAGTTGATCACATAAACCACAAAATTATGTATTTTGTTTTATTATGTCAATTTGAGAAAAAAATTACTTCTGATGAAAAACCTGGAGGGATACAACATTGCAATATAATTCATCTGCACGAAAAAAGAGATTTGCAGTTTCAACACAATATTTTTTTAAATGTTTTGTGTTCCAAAACAACTTTTTGTAAACGACTTATATATTTGTTTGTCAATCACGTTTTAAAATTATCTAGACATTGGCCTTCCTTTCATTAAAATTAGTCTCTCTTACAAGACAATTAAAATGATTTACCGATGGTAATTTTGCATCTTGAACATCAACCTTTTCATTCACTTGCATGTAATGCCACCGATTGTAACAAATACTTAAAAAAAGTTCCAAGGCTGAAGTTGTGACTCATATTAGAAAGTTGCAAATGGTTTTGTTTTTATAATTCTACAAATTTAAATATAATTATACCTTTATTTAAATTTTTACGTAAATTATAATTTCGTGAAATAAAATCTCATGTTTAACCGATTCTCTTTTTCAACAGTAATACAAATAAGAATATTATTTTCGAATAAGTAGCTATACATACAGGTCTGCAATTTTTTTATGTATTTGAAGAAGGAAAGTGGTTTTCCGTAGTTTCTTGCTCGCTAAATCAAATCTACAGAAAAAAAATTGTCCGTCATGTCGAGTTTTATACATATACGAAAAAACGCAGTTTTGGCTATTTTTGATCATCTTTATCTTACGAAAAAAACCTTTGGCTCAAAGCTTAAAAAGAAACCATAATATTGTACTTTAGTAAAAAAAATAATTCAGCGGGTAATATGTTCGTATAATTCATCAACTGGCAAATTTCATATGATTGCTGCCAACGAAAAACTACCTTTTGATAGTAGTAAAAAAAACTTAACGTATTTTTCAGAATACAAATTTTATTGATATTCAGTTTCTTGTTCTAACAAAAAACTGAATATCAAAGAAATTTATATTCTGAAAAAGACGTTACATTTTTTTATGGAAAAACAGAAAATTTATACAAGAGCAAAGGGTCATCACGCGAAAATGTCTTTTTTTTTAAATTGGTTATTTTTCTTATCGAAAAGTTATCAAAATGGCGTAAAGATGTTCATTAACAAATTTTTTCGCAGATTCCAAATTTTGAATCAAAAAAACAATTGCGGATCGCATTGAGGAAATGAGACATTTTACGTCTTTTTTAAATATTGTAACGTATCTGTTCGGACGCCCAAAATATGTAGCGAAGCATGTTTGGGCGTCGTAACAGAGTTTGCTTTCGGATAGCTGGTTTGGAGAATTAATCCAGGATTCATGTTAGTTGTAAATAAGAAGCCCAAAGTATTCGTAACGAAGTTTATTTTATTAAAGTCACATTTATCCAAAACATGAAGTTACAAACATAAAATCAGATTCTTCCAACAATAAAACCAAATCAAATACAGTTAACAAATATTATTTACATCGGTGAGATTAATTTACGGGGAGTGTAATTCGGTGAATGCACGGTGACGGTGGGCTTCAGCTCCAAGTATTGAAGTAAAACATCTAGGATTCGATGCGGCGGTAAGTTCGAAAATTATTTAACGGCGGCGGCCCAGCGCAACACGCTGAAGACTCACGGCGATAAATATTTACTAGACTGGTGACAGCGGTTGGTTTAGCAACTATTTATCAACAGTGGGCCCAGCTCAACACGCTGAAGACTCACGGCGATAAATAATTACTAGACTGGTGACGACGGTGCAGAGCGGCAAATGGCTACCATCACCAGAAGGTCAAGCTCAGCACGCTCAAAACCCCAAGATGCTACCAGACATTCAGCAGGGCGGCGTCGTCGTCGAATTCGATTTCTAACTAAATGGAGTCAAGCTCAACAAGCTCAAGACTCCTCAACTACCCAGCTCAACACGCTGAAGATAGTTGTCAGCAGAAAACTGAATGCCTTTCCTCGGCTACGGCCATTCTATTTATACCAAAATCTTGGACTTGGTGACGTCAATATTTCATGGCGGCAGGAAGTACGTGGCACCACCTTCAAACGGTAATTGCAGAGACTTCTAGAATAACCATCTGCGTGATTCATCATATATCTGGCAGGAAGTTCGCGACGCGATAGCACAAGACTAACGGGAACTTCCGAAACTATAGTAATGAACATGCGTATGATTCATTGCAATATAACACTCTGTACATTTTAAAATAATGCGATATTCTTAATTTTTCTTATTTTATATTTCAGTACCAATTGTTATCTCAAAAGTTTTTGAAATATTTAGATTTTGGTACTAAAATATCGTCAATGTTTTTTTTAAATGCCAGTTGCCTTTGAAAAAAGAAGAAGAATTATCCGTGACCGATATTGATTTTTGCAGACATTTCTTTAACAAACAAGTAAACTGTACAATTGCATTTTTTTCAGAAATGCAGCTATTTTGTTTTCAAAGGCAAGTACAAAATTATTAACGATATTTTAATGCTAAAATTCAAATACATACCTTAAAAAACATGATAAGTACATGTTGGTTTTCGAAGAAAAATCGAATTACTTTAAAATATACAGGATATTTTGTATTTTACAAAAACAAAGTAAGGTCATATTTCTAAATCCAATGTGCAATGTTTTTTTATTCGAAATTTTGATTCATTGAAAAAATTAGTTCAGATTTTTATATCTTCTTTACAAAAACTATTCGTTATTTCATTAGAGGACAGTTTCGCTTGATGACCCTGTACATTCCCTATTTTACAAATAGTATATAGCCAAATTATTAACGTTATTGGACTTCTTTGTTAATAGATCTGATGGTAATATGGGGTGCGGCTCTACGGAACTATTGTTATAATTTTGCGATTGCCTTAACAACTGTTAAAAGTGAAGTTTTATATCAAAGTAAAAAGATACAGAATTTTGTTATGGGGCGTTATTCGCCTCAAGAACGTGCAGAAATTGTTAAAATGTATTTCTAAACTTTTTCTCGATACTTCAACTCAACGCGCTTTTAGGAGAGCGTATCCCGATCGAAGAGCTCCACGCGGAGAAACAATCTTCGGCATTTAGCAAACGCCTTTTTCAGAATGGCACAGTAAATATTGTGTACAAACATACTGAAAGATCTCGTTCTGGTTGCTCAAACGAGAATATTGAGCTTGTTCGGAGTTGATGTTCAGGCAGAACCAAAACTTCCACAAAATTGACATGCGGAATTAGGGTTGTCTGAGCGGACTTTAAGAAGAATTTTGCACCTAGACCTGCATAATATGTATCCATACAAAATTCAAACCTGTGTTCAAACTACGATTAATTGATATTCAAAGACGTTTTCAATACGCACGAATCGTTCCAAACTTAGTGGAAGCAGAACCCAATTTTTTGGCAAAATTTATAATGAGAGACGAAGCAAATTTTTCCTTTCCGTCATGTTAACAAGCAAAATTATCGTTTTTGGGGGAACAGAAAACCCTTGTTTAATTCAAGGGAACGTGCAGTTTTGATCAAAAAGTGGCTGTTTGGTGCGCAATATGCCTGACCCTTCTTTTTGAAGGGGGAGTAGTTACTGTTAATGGAGAACTGTATCGAACAATGATACGTGAATTACTGCAACCACAAGATGGCGCTACATGCTACACAGCGCAACGGTCGCTCTTCTTAGAACATTTCTGCCAGGCTGCTTTCAGAACATGGAGATATTGAGTGGCCGCCTCATTCCCGGATTTGACGGCACCAGATTTTTCTTGAGGGGATACTTGAAAATAAAGTCTCTATTAATCGCCCATAAACGTTAGAAGACCCAAACGCAAATATTCATGAAGAAATTGCGCAAATTCCAGTTGAAATATTGCGCAAAGTCTTGCTACACGCTCAAAGTAGAGTTGGTGATTGTCTGGCTTGCCGTGGCGGTCATTTACTCTACGTTGTTTTTCATAAATAATTTTACGTGTTTTAATCAAATAGTTTTTCATTTTTTTTGCGCTGAAATTTTTTATTTTAAAAACTTGGCAGGGTATATTTTGCCGCACCAATTAATCACTGGTCTTCCCAACACCATGCGTTGTAGCAGGTCTTCACAACACTTAATTTTTTGTTCTCGGTTTTTCTTCATTATTACGTCGAGATGAACTAACACTACATACTTAGCTTAAAATAAATTAGTTTGTCCTAGAAATGTTTAAACAGTTGTTAATTATTTAGTATTGCCAAATGCGCTCAATTTCTATATATCTATTGCACAAATTAACAAAAAACACAAAAAATTCAGATGCATCTACACGTTTTTCGTAATAACACAGCTACCTCTATTTGAAAAAGATGTTAAATCTAAGAAGACAATTTTGATGGTATAACTAGACAAGGCCGCGAAGTAGTAGGTGGCAACACCGCATAGAAGTAAAGATGTGTCCGACATCACAGAAACCAACTGTCGCATTGGCATCGGCACGGCCGTCTCTAAAGATAGGTGGCCCTGTTTGAATTGTATTTTATTTATTTATAATGCGTTTTGATTCATAAAGTCTATATGATACGTTTGTTTAGCTAAATAGAGATTATTATAAATCATTCATGTGTTTAATCAATTGAGGTTTTAATCGAAGTTTAAATCTCTGCTCGGTCAATTAAATATCACGATATGTGTACAGAATTATGCTTGATTTTGTACAAAAAAAAAATTATGTTTAATTGTTCAGCAAAACCAACGGGAAGGCTCAGAGTTACATAATCTTTTTTTAATAATATGAAATATCAATATTATTATATTTTAAAGCGGGTAATAAAATAACACTGGACATCCTACAATATTAAATTAGGAAATGTAATTTTGCCGTGACGGGAAGAATAAAGAGAAAAGGGAATTTGGGATGATTCGGGAATGACTAAATTAAAAAAAAACAGGATATGGCTGTAAGTTTAAAAAAAATAAACAAAGATTTATTTAGGATGTGATATGAATAAAATACATATATGGAATTAATACATAAGTTTCTACTTTGCTGTTTTGAAAGTATCTAATTTTCGTTTTTTTATTTTATTGACATCTTTTCAGTAGTTTGTAACTTTGTCAGTGTCTGAAAGTAAGGACGACATATTCCTTAAATAATGTTTGTTATTGTTTTCCTTATTTGGAGAAACATCCATGCCTGATGATAGATACTGAAGATATCTCTTAGTAGGCAAAATTAAAAAATTTTGTAACAAATTATAAGTTGCTGGTGATTGAATATATATCATAAATGCAGTTATCACAGTGGAAGTAGATTATTATTTTTTTTGAGTTGGTCATTTGAACTACCTGATCCACAACAATATCAAGTTATTTACAATATCTAAATGTGTCATCAGTTTCGGTAAGTTGTGAAGCTTTTTTTAAAAAAAATCAGAGCATGTTGTAATAAATTTAGAATGATGTCTTTTTCTGAACTGTCATAATAATAAGTAAATTTAAATCGGTGTAATAAATTTTTCACTTGTGACCATCAGTTAAGTTTCATGTCAAAATTTAATATCCATTTCAATTCCTTAAAAGGTAATTCATTACCCTTTGCAAATATTTTTACAGTTAGGTCAGTATTAATTGACATTTGATTTTCAATACTATCAATATCAGAATCAAAATTTAACGTATAAAATACAACTTTAGACGTCAAAGTTCTTACATTCCAGCTATCAGAAATATTCAATTTTTTTGAAAAAGAGTTATTAAATTCCTCATAATTCTCAATAATATCTGACTTTTCAAAGTTTTGGATTAAAATTTCATGTTCACGAATTTGATTTTCGCGCCTACTTTGCGGATCTTGTCGAAGAACTGGTGTCTTTTTAGATAAGTATGGAGGCAAATTTGAAAAAATTAAAAGTGGCAGTATTTTCTTTTTAATTCCGGTTTATAAGGAATCATTTTAAATGTTCCATCTGGTAAAAGATATTTATCAAATTTTAATAATCTCACTAGGATCAAAATGTATTTCGCATACAACAGTATGTTTTGATGGTATCCAATCCTTTCTGGGAATAGCTCTAAGCCATTTTTCTCTTAATTCATAGTTCTTAGGGAAACTAAATGTGGTCTTTGCACCTTCTGTTTTCGTAGTAGAAATATAATTTGTTTTACAGCCCGGTACAACACAATGCCGGGGCATATTTTAGGTTAGGTGGGTTTGACACACTGTTAAACAGAGTATAAACTCGAGTAAAACTATCGCAACACCCTATAATTGATACCACACGATCTAAACTAAATGCACTTCAATTAGCAAGACACTTACACTATTGTTACAAAATAAAAATATGTATTTCCAGCAATTAAGCAAGAGCCGACCAAAAGTAGCCATACACACTTTGTAATTTAATGGAACTAGGCACACCACATGCATTGTTGTCACTTTTCCTAGTTCGTGGCTACTCTAGAGACGGCCGTGATTATACCACAGCCTACCAAACTAGGCTGTGGTTATACCATGGCCGTCTCTGTATAACTTTCATTTTCTCTATTTGTACAGCTGCCGCAAAGGTTTCAAGGTCATTTATGATATGAAAGAGAACATATATCTTTTCTTCTGTAACGAATAAAATCTAAATATAGGCAATAAAATACTTTCCTCCTGATAATCCGTGCATTCATTCAAGTGAACATATACAGTGTGCCCGTAAAATATGAAATAAATTTATTATTTTCTTTAGATAATATCCAATTGTTTTTTTGTTACCATAATCGGATGGGAAAAACTATTGCCTGTGTTATTGGATTGTTTTACTGTCTCAAAAATAAAGCCATAAATTTAAATGAGTCTCATAAGGTGATCAACACAGCTATAATAATCTTAAAAATTTAATATTTAATACACGATTAAATGTAAAGATAACACTGACATACTGATTAATAATAACCTTCAAAATGTATCAATAAAGGTTTACATTAAATAATGAATTATGCATATTATATTTATAACAATATGAAAAAACCCATTCCCCAATTTAAACGTTATTTGCATTGTAATATAGACAAACAATATTATCAACCATTATATCTAATAATAACATTTGAACGGGATTAAATCTGGTTTTTAGAATATTTAATGCAAATGACAATAAGAGAATGAGTTATAAAAATCCAACCAGTCTTGAAATCAACTTAATTGCTAAAATTTGTTCAGTATATCTTAGATATATCATTTTTTAAATATTTGCAATATATTGTTGCATTTTTTGAAGCATGTGTATATGTTATTGGCATATAAGTAACACATAAGCTATTTCTGCGATTAATTATTCTCATCAAAGTTATGAAATAATAAACAATTATGGAAAGCCCTATATTATTAAATAATAAAATAAAAATAAAAAAATAATAGCCTTATTGTCCAACAGAAGACGCATTCACAGGTAAATACATATTAAGTACAAAAGAAAGAGAGCATAAAACAATATTTTTTACAAATTTATAAATAGTACAATTTTATACACTTTTATAAAGTAAATCTTATACATATGTTTGCAAAAACATCATTTTATATCACATTTCGCGTGTTAAAATTTTCAATAGCTTGTTCTATAAAAGCATTCAATTAACAAAACTGAATGTCACACAAAATTACATAAATTACTAAAATTCTTAGGCGTTATCGTTCTACACGTATTCTGGTGACTTCAATAAGATGTTTTTTCTATGTGTATTACATCTTAATTGAAAGCCTCCAATCAAAAAGTCCCTAAAAGAATCACGGGTTTTTTAACTAAAGTCGACAGATGCTACTTGATCGCCGTATCATCCAGAAAATGAACCAAAATTACGTTGTAAAAAACTCGATCATACATCAAAATACTAAGAAATATGTTTCTATAATCATTCACCTAGTTTCAGCATATACTATAATCACTTAAATGACAATATCTCAAAATGTAAAAACTCATTTAGAGACTTTTTGCATGGAGCCCTTCAATTATATCTCGAATTAATCTAATTTCACTAAATCAGAAAATATGAACGATTACGATTCCTTAAATCTAAGCTAATAATATTGAATCTAAGTAATAATTAAACAATTATAATTTATTCCCCTTTTGGGATAAGCACACTTCCCTTAAATTATAGTTATTTTAAGAATCTTCTTTGTATGAGTTCAACTATCAGCTTATGCTAATTATAATAGTGTACCAGATTAGAGCTGCATATAAATAAACTTTCATAGCTTCTGATGTTTTTAGAGGTATATGGTCGTTAAAAGTAAGCTTAGAATCGAATGTTACACCTAAATCTTTATTACATTCACCAATGTATTATGCGAACTCAAATATTATTTCCCCGTGAAGCTCATGATCTGAGACGTTAAGATGCAGTTTATTATCAATACACCAAGACTGGATTTTCCTGCAGTTATCTAGGGAAGATATACTAGAAAATATTCTTAAATTATGTCATTTATAGCATTAATAAATAAGAAGAACAGCAGAGGACCAAGGTTAGATCTTTGAAGGATGCCCGAAGTCGCAACATATCGAGAGAATTTAAAGCCACAGTACCCGATATATTGATGTCTCTTCAACAGATATGATTTAATAAATTCAACAACATGTGCATGAAAGCCAAATTTCGTCAGTTTACAAAGTAAGACTAGAAAAATCACTAATAGTTAAACTAGGAACTGAACACAAATATCCATAACATTTTGTTATTTTCGACTAAGGCATTTTGATATTGAGTGGATATGTTACTTAAAATATCTTTTTATAAATGTGTGTAGATGATTTAATTTAAAATGCATCATCCACTCCTAGGATTAATTAATCCCACCAGGGACGAAGTGATAAAATTATTCCCATTTTGCAACACCTACATTACAACAAATTATAAACCAGTGGATTGTATGTAAATATATACACGTCCGTAAAGTATGAATTCGACAAAACTGTTACAATGCAAGTAACAAAAAATTATCTGATCAGATTGACTTTTAAATAGAGAAGGTGAATGTATGGTGTGGTAATGTAGGCCACCGAGTTGTGGGTCCTTACTTTTTGGAACCACTCTGACTAGTGAATTTATTTACAATTTCTTCATGAGGAGTTAACTCCTGCCCTAGCAATCCTGTTTCCCTAACGAAGAAGATCCTGATATCCCTCATAACAATATTATCTTTAAATAAAACGGTGCTTCTCTCGAAATTAATCAAATGACATTTTCCCTAATAGGTGGATAGGAAGAAGAGGGAGTATGGAATGGCCAGCTACAGCACCCGATCTAACCATGTTTGACTATTTTCTAAGTGTACATAAATATAACTGCAGGCTTAGATGATTTAAAAGAGATAATTGAGTCGGTATGTTCGTCAGACAAGCTCTGGTGTCACTGATAGTGTTCAAAGGGAATTTGTTAGTCGATACAACTTTGTCAGGATGTAAACGGAGAATATTTTATCCATTTCATTTTTTTTTTGTTTTTTCTTATGTGAACAACAGAAATTGCGGCAAAATTTTAAGTTTGTAATTGGCCTTGTCAGTGATTTTCTTTCTTTTTTTCGATTATTATCAAATGTATACATAAGTTTTCATAAATATTTAAAATATTTTGTTTTTCAAAGCAAATGTTGTATAACAGAGCTTCTGTGGTATACTGGAGAGCACCTTTGAACAGTTCACTGGACTTTTATTCCTCGATACACTGGACCATATCAGAAGTACCATGGACTTCAGTATGGTACACTGGACCACCCACTTCGAATAATTCACTGGACTATTTCCCGGTACACTAGACCGTAACGCTGGACTTCAGTCTGTACACTGGACCATCTACTTTGATAAGTTCACTGGACTATTTCCCGGTACACTGGTCCGTGAGAAAAGTACACTGGACTTTATTTGTACTATATAATTTTTACGTCATCTATAAGTCAATAGTAAATTTATAGGCGATCTTTTTTATTAGCCGAATTGTAGATGGCCACAGAGCTTTATACCTACTATGATGCGCGTTCGGAAATTAACATTAGATAAACCGCAAATTTCTTCTGATTATATTGAGCTATTCAAAAATTAAAAGATAAGCAGAGTTTCTTTCAGGATGTCACTGTATGCAAAAGTAAGTGGGTAGCTGAACTTATATAAGAAACTGACGTAATATCTATAATTAATAGGTGCTTATCTAATAAAAGACGGCTTGCAGAGCATACTTAAAATTATTAAGCGTCATTTGAGATTTTCCATATATTGCTACTTTTAAACGCAATTGCGAGATATGAAATCGCAATTGCGATATTATGTCTCGCAACTGCGACTTTACATCTCGCAATTGTGACTTTACATCTCGCAATTGCGACTTTAAATCTCGCAATTGCGACCTTAAATCTCGCAATTGCGACTTTAAATCTCGCAATCACGACTTTACATCTCGCAATTGTGATTTCCAGTCATACGGTCGCTTCGTATTAAGTAGCAATAGTAAGATTTTTTACAATTGACAGTGACACTTCAGGGCTTCTGTATTTACATTACATTACTTTAAGGACACATTTATTATAACATTTTGTAAATCAAGTTCTAAAACATTTTGTTGCTACAAAAAAAATGTTTAGGTCACGTCTGCAATATGCTCAAAAGATGTATAAATGTGTGCTCTGTATTACTAAAAAAAACAATTGATTCAGTTCAGCAGACCTGGACACACTATATCAAATTACTAGACGGATAAGGTTTTTTTTTTAATTAACCTATAATAAATACTTAGGTAGGTGTGAATCGTGTAAAAATCCCATCAGTCATAATTTGCTTTAACCTCGTGTTTCAGTTTTAATAACTCCATTAGGAATTAATGTAACACGATATTTAAATTGTGTACTTGTGATTCCGAAAAACTATGGACTCTCTTCTATTGTGTATTGTTATTGTTTTGGTAACAATAAACAAATTAAATTTATTATAATTCAAGGCGTAAAACTAGTGAAAGCACATGCACCTGAATCACTAATGGTATTTTTAAGTGTTGATGTTGTTAGCAAATCATTGTTTTCAGAAATGATCATTTTAAATTATTATTAATGAATTCGCTTGAAAGGCTGGCTCAGAATTTTATTTTGCAATAAATTTATATAAACTAGGTTAAATTGTGTTTTGGTCGTTGTAACAAAAAAAATAATGGAATATTATTATTGTACAGGGTGATCATTTTGAAGTGATTCATTACATGTCCTCCCTTTATTTTCAAGCTAGGAAAAAAATCTAAAACGCGGTTTACTGTTTCTCTTCTTGGAAATGCGAATATGTAAGTAGCAAAATAATAGAACATCTGTTAAAGCAAATATGGTCGAAACACCAACAATTTCCAAAATCAATTTTATTTCTAATTACTCAGAAGCATAAGGTGCCTTAACAGTGATTTTGTATGTATTACTATCATATCAGTTTAGATGAAAATGACTTCATACTTATCGAAAACGCAATCAAACAAATGCATTTAGAAAATCTTTTCAGGTAAATGTCTAACGTGTAAGCAAGAAATAGAGAGGACCAAGTACCGAGCCTTGGTATACTCCACTGAGCACGTCTCCTGTTTCCACTTACTCTAGTCACCACTCTTATTTTAAACATCTGATCAGTTAGGAAAAGATATATAGAAAGAGAGTATTCGGCCGATTTAATTGCTGAAGTATTCTCAATTAATAACCAATAAAAAACAATTGCTACCCCAAAAACTTATTAATAAAATCGATGAAATTACTGAATCAAAATCTTGTTGGTATAACTCTTTCAGACAATCAGTTTGATCGATGATTAGTCGGTGATCCTATTAGGATATACAGAATTTACTAGTATATGTATCTTCCGCAGGCTTTTAGTTCAGGTGCACTTGGATTGGATGCATGTGACCTATTTTCAAAGCAACTTTATTAACAACAACTTTGTTACCCTAAAGTTGTTACATTTTTTATGTAAAATGACCACATTTATGTATTTTCAGTTTTTAACTAAAAATAATCTTTCTTACAAAACCGCTTAATAAGTTTTACATCCTTTGTGGACTTCAACTTTCTATTGCCATTACTAGTAAAATTTATAGAAATTTAGTTTCCCTCAAGATGCTCTGGCAAATGCTTTAATGGTATCAAGAAAGTGATGAATTCAACTTTCACTTGTTACAATCTCATCCAAGACGCTTTAAAGATAGGTGAGACAAGAACAGGTCTAGTATTAATGAAAATGTTTGTATAAATTCAAACAATCTAACTGTTAAAACAACAAAAATCAACCAATGTAAATGAAATCAAGATAGGAAAAACATTTAGCAATTCGAACGGTGCAGTAAAACCTTGTAAACAGGAATACAGTGTAAGTGTATTGAATGTGATGTCATTTACATAGGTCAGACCAGGCGTAGTCTTAAGATAAGAATAAATTAACATGTGCATGTCAATTCATTTATTGACAGTCACTATATTTTAATATTTCATAATACGCTTTATATTTAAAAAAGCCTCAATCTAACGGTCAAATAAGAGGATTGAATAATTTATCAATTTGTCTCAGTATAATTTGACAGACAACTTTGATTTCATTTTGTATTACAAAAATTTTGTCGTAACTCGATTTATTGATCCATTGATCAGTAAAGATAAGTACCATCTAGCTGTGATTAGCTGAGAACAACACTATCAATAAATTACCTTTCAATGCATGGCTCGCCGAACATAAGAATTATGCTATGAAGGGACAATTTAAAAAAACAAAAATATGTGACGCGTGGAATTGCAACTATGTTATTAAGTGGTAATTTGCAAAAGTTTTGGAAAAAGAAAGTAATAATACAAGAAAAAAACTTAAAGAATCCGGTATTATTTCATTGAACGGTGATAAATGTGTGTCCAATTACTCTGTAGATTTTTGTACCAACTGGTTGTCAATCCCTCAGAGACGTGGTAAGTAGGCAACATATCAATTTAACACAATGTCCCACGTATCTATGGAAATATATAAATATAAAACTGTCACGTTTGGCATTACTACAAAAGACAATCTTTTATCAAAGAAATTTTCCTCTAGTTTTAAAAAACGGAATTAGAGAGTATTCCGAAAAATCAACTTTTAATCATCTAAAATATTTGACTATATGTTTCATTTTCAGATTAATATTTTTTTGGATAGGAAAAAATATTTCTTTAAAAACACAACCCCTGACTAATACTTTTGGCGCAGAGGTTTTATTTCTTTCTTCGCTGAGAATGCTCGTCCTCATTGTGCAAGAATCGTTACCAATGCAAAACCTTGGAATTTCATCACCTCCATCTCCACTATGATTACCAGACCTCAATCCTATTGAACACACGTGAGATATGTTCAAAAGAAGCATCATATGTGACCACCAATCTCATCCATAAACCATAAAAAATTTGAGAGCGACCATAGCAGGAATCTGGGACAATATCTTTGAAGATTGCATCAATAACCTCAATGACAGTATGCTTCAGGGGCGGTCGGTCCATAGAAGCAAGGGAAGCAGTGCTTCCCCTGGGATTATTTAAAAAAACACATAAATAGAACCTAATTATTATTTATCACATATATTAATCATTAAAATTTACTTCTACCCAATTTCAATAGATACGGCCCTGCTTTTATGCAGCTGAGATAATGTTGCACGATAAAACCGTAACGATGACGCACTCGATTAATCAAGCCAACACGAACTCGCGCAACTTCGATATATGTAAGCAGAGACAACTGTCTCTGGTAAGTAGGTAACTTATTGAAATGCATCCCATCCCACTTCATAATCTTGATATCTGAGTTGTATAGCATCGTAATACGTTTTATTTTATAGATTTTAATCTCGATTTTAATATCGATTTTAATATTATACTTAATATTAATCTTCCTAGTATTATTCTCAGCGTTTGTGCTATATTTGTAAAAACTTTTTTTGGTGTTTCTAAACCTGTGGTGCGGCGACAAGTGATTTTTAAAACGTTGAATATTAGTGCGCGTGTAAGCAGATTTAGAATTACTTATTAAATTTGGAAGCTGGTTCTAGCACTGTGGAAAATATTATTTGCGTTTGTGTGGTGTGCAATTTGTTGAAAAGGGGATTTTCAACATATTCGTTTCAAGATAAACTGGATATTATTAGAAATGGGAAACCAACACCTGATTTAAAATTCTTAAAAACGAAAGTTAAATCATGCTATAGGTACTTTAATATTGAAGTGTACAGTGCTAATCAGTGGTTAAGGGGTTGTGAAAATTTGTGTAAATTGTTTTGTTTTCCATGTGTACTGTTCACAAATGAAAAAGGTGTTTGGAATAAAAATGGCTTTTCAGATTTAAACAACATTCACAAAGTGAGAAAAAGGCATGGTAAGTGTGAAACTCATTTGCGAGCGGTGCTAAAAGAATAAACATTTGGAAAATCACGAATTGAGCATTCATTAGATCAGCAGTTGAAAGAAAGTGTTAAAAAGGACTTATTGATATTGTTTGTTTTATCGGCGAAAATGAACTTAGTTTTAGAGGTCATACTGAATCTCGAAGCGTTGCTAATAGGGGCAATTTTATCAATTTAGTTGATTTATTAGCAAAATACGATACAATTTTAAGTAACCATCAGGAACACTCCACGATATTTCGCGGTACATATTCAAAATGATTTGATTCAGTCGATAAGCAATATTGTTTTAGAAAAGATCAAGCAAGAAATAAAAAAGCTCCTTTTTGTTGCAGTTATGTTAGATGAAACAACCGATATTACGAATATTAGTCAGTTGTCAATCGTAGTACGCTACATAAATCCAAATGGGAAATTCCAAGAGCGCTTTTTAGGATTTTTAGACGTAGCAACGCCATGAACGGCCGCAGCTTTATATACTATAGTTTGTCAGATAGTCGATGATCTACAGTGTGGTGCCAAACTTATCGCCCAAAGTTATGATGGTGCCGCTGTAATGGCTGGTGAATTGGGGGGCCTGCAGGCCAAAGTAAAAGAGACTTTTCAGAATGCAATATTTGTACATTGTTTTGCGCATCGATTAAATTTAGTTCTTACTCAATCTGCAGCGTGTCTTAAAGAGTGCAAAGTGTTTTTTTCAAGTATTAGTGGAATGGCTGCCTTTTTTCAAAATTATCAAAACAGACACGAGAATAAAAACTTTTTCAAGAAATTTAACCAGTGAAGAGCGGCTTTCAAAATTGTCCCTGTTAACAATAGAAAGTGACTTTGTGAAGATGTCAAAAAATTCAAACTTTTACGACGAAGTTATTTCCGACATCGCAAAAAAGGAGAGGCGGATTAAACTACCTTGTAAATAGGTAGGTATGTGCATGTTAACTACTTAACAAACTCTCTATTTCGCTGCGGGTTCAATCCTCGCCACCGACGCTGGCAATGTCGGTGGATATGGTTGTGTGTCTGCGTTTTTTTCATAAGTGTAACCCTCGCCCGTGCATCTTCGGCTTTGGAATCGGGGGTTGTCTAATTTTTGTGGTGTTTTTATGTTTTATGTTTATTGAGGAGTGGCGGTCCTACAAGTGTACTTTTTCTAGATGTCATAACTTTGCAGTTTTCGACATTTGTTTTAAAATGAGTATACGGAAGCCACGTCCCTTTTCTTAAAATAATTTTTGCCTCGCTTCGCTCGGGGCCTCGCGCTACCCATCACTCTATATCACAAACTGCTTCCCCTGTATCAAAACTCACCGCACTCCCCTGGTATGCTTAGACGGTGGCAAGCTGTTATTGATACAAATGGGGGACATACATCATGGGGGACATCAGCTTCAACTGATATTTGTGTTTTTTTTATTTCGGTTAATTTAGGAATAAATTTGGAAAAGTGAATTATTTGTGCTCGTTTAAGGAAAAGTTATTGAAAATGTGTTTTCTTGCAATATCCTTAACATTCTTAGAACAGCTAAATTAACAAATTAAATTTTCATGTTCCCAGAGAGACCTTTTGAAACACCCAAATCTACTTATTTACCAACATAACAAACAGAGGATTTTAAAAATATAGTGGAGCGAAATTGACCATAAAAGTCTCTCCGTTCTCGAGAAAAAAATAAATTGCGTAGAACCAGATCAGACCTTATAGGTTTTATAAAGTAAACAGTTTTACATGAGAAATGGCTATTTACGATATTTTTCTATGGTACTGATATTTTTTATTTCGAAAAAACATCAGAAATTGACTATTTAGAAAAGTCGTGTTTTTTTTAAATTTACATCCCCATATCTTCAAATCTAATTGCGCTATCGATCTGATTTTTTTTTTAATTAAAGTACACACCTAAGCGCTTCCAATGGTGTTTTTGTTTCTATTGATTATTGTTTATAATTTTCTTTAAATAACAATGAAGTTATTACTTCGCTAAGAATGCACTCATATTTTCACCAAGCGACAAACTTTTTTATTTTTGCAAATTTTCATATACATGATGCGGAGCAATTGAAGCCAAGATACGGGAGCAGTTTTTAAGAAAACAAATTTTCATGTAGGACCTATAGCTTTTTAGTTATGAATATTTTTGTGACGCGGTAGCGTATGTACACCGCATCGCCACGGCGCGTGACTGCCGGTACCAAGTACTGCGACCCCACGAGCGCTAAATACGATATGGTTGTGCTGTCGTAATAGTGAATTCATGTACATCGTGGATGTTGTGTGTGATATAATTTTCAGAAGTTGTTTTTAAGATTTATTATTTATTTATAATGGAGTGTATTATATGTAAAAAAGCGGTGAGTAGTGATGACAAATCTGTGGTACAGAGACCTAGAAAGCAAGGCTTGTTATCATTAATATCTAGTGGTGAGAAAAGGCAAGATGACTGTGGGAAACAAATTCTACTTCAAAGGGATGGTATTTTGAGTGGAAAAATTAAAGTGAAATATCACGTAGATTGTCGCCAGAATTATACAAGTCAACAAAATATTTCTTCTTCGCAGTCGATTGGTGGTCAGACCTCTCAAAGTGTAAAACCTACTTCTGTAACACGTCACTCTAATTCTCATTATAATATCCGAACTATGTGCTTGATTTGTAATAAAAAGTGGAACAAAGAACAAACGACAATTAGTATCAGTACAAACAGGTAAGCAAATCCATTAAATCTTATGTAAATATCTATTTTAAGTACTTTTAGGATCCGGAAAATCTACTTATTTAAAAATTATGGACGCTGCAAATCAACGAGATGATATAGATATGATTGCTAAATTAACTGGCTATGAAGTTTATTCGCATATGATGCAAAATATCATAAATTGTGTTACAGCCACTACATATCTCAAAGAAATATTAAATCGCACATAAGAGCTAAAAATAATCCGGAAGCTACACACTTACCCGATAACTTTGACAAATTTAACTCGTCATCAAGTAGTAGCGATTTTAAAGAAAATTTCAAACTCAACGACTCTTCGGAAATACAGATTCTCCTCAGAGCAGCATCTATTTTACGCAATTCAATGGATACATTTAATTTAAAAAGGCAGGGATTTCCCACAGCGAGTGATATTAATAAAGCAGAATTTGAAAATCAGGTTCCAAATATTTTACGTCTTTTCATATCTTGGTTAATAGATGGTAAATTATTTGCGAAGGTAAGCAGTATTTTATTCAAAGTTATATTAAGTTTAACTTTTTTTTGTTAGGCTGATATTAGAGAAACGAGTGAGTTAGTAGTCATTCCATGGTATGTCATAATGGGACTTTTCGACAAATCATTTAAAAAAAATAGTTTTCATGTTGGATTGGGTCTACACATATATCATCTTATTCCTAGCAAACACATTTTGGATATTTTATCGCAGCTTGGTTTAACTTGCTCTTACAATGATATACGTCAACTATCAACGGCATTGGCAAAAGGAGATATTGATGACAAAAATGACGTGTATGTACCACAAAACTTGGAACAAGTCAATGAAGAAAAGAATTTGAGGATGATGAGGAATTTTTTTAATTATCGTTAAAATTGAAGTATTTATAAAACAATAAATATGTATGTTAAGATGACCTTTGATTAAAATTGATACTTTCTACTTGTTTCTAATTTTTTGTCTATATTTAATCATGCAGTGGTAATCGCGCGCCTGCCGAGTCTATGCCAAATGCTTCTGCGTCACAAAAATATTCATAAGTCCTAGATGAAAATTTTTTTTCTTAAAAACTGCTCCCGTATCTTGGCTTCAATTGCTCCGCATCATGTATATGAAAATTTGCAAAAATAAAAAAGTTTGTCGCTTGGTGAAAATATGAGTGCATTCTTAGCGAAGTAATAACTTCATTATTATTTAAAGAAAATAATAAATAATAATCAATAGAAACAAAAACACCATTGGAGGCGCTTACTTGTGTACTTGAATTTAAAAAAAAATCAGATCGATAGCGCAATTAGATTTGAAGATATGGGGATGTAAATTTAAAAAAACACCAATTTTCTAAATAGACAATTTCTGAAGTTTTTTCGAAATAAAAAATATCCTTACCACAGAAAAATATCGTAATTACCCATTACAGGTCCCAAATAACCTACTCTACAAAATCTACAGAGTTTTATCTGGTTCTACGCAAAAAAAAATAAACGACACATTCCTAGGTCGATTTCGCTCCACTAATAGAAATGAGAGAAAAAGTGATTTGATTAATGCATATTTAATGTAAACCAGAATCACTTTGAGATATATCTGCAGCCCAGATTTTGATATTAAAGTTATTTATAGTGTGATCGTGTAAAAAAACACCCATAGCAACAGAAAGACTAGTTTCAAGGTATAAATTTAACAGCATCAAGATACATTAGTGATATGTAAATAAATAAAAACAATATCAACTACCTTAAAGTGTATTTTTTATGATACAACTTTTAACATGAAATTTAAATGTTAATAAAAGCAAAAACTGTCGCTAAAGGTTAAGTATTCCATAATAAATTGGTAAAATTCCGTTCCGATTTGTTGAAATCCGCCTGAAAAAATCTCGTTTCATACAAATTGGATTAGAATATTTATTTATGATCAGGTTCTGATGCTGGAAGTTTTGTAATTGAAGCAGTAATATGTTTTATACAGGGTGGGCAAATTTCGATGTTTGTATAGGGTAGCTCGGTAACTGTAAGGGATACAAAAAAATGGAAAACACATTCTCGATCTCTTTTTTTAAAGCAAATTCACTGGCGAAAACAAAAATTTGCTATCATCTCTTGTTTTCGAGTTATAAACAAAATTTTTTGTATTTTTTTTAAATGGGAATGATAGTTTACTATGGTTTAGTTAAAAAGGAATTTTTTTTCTCTTTCAAATTATATATCATATGTGGGGTCGCTTTTGATGTGTAAGTATTTAATTGCGAAAATAATCTTTTAGTAGATTACTTTTTGCGTTTTTTTTATATTTATTCCAAGTAGGGTGTGTCATCTATGACAGTGTTTAACGTTTGTCAGTAAATTGCATATTAATAATTTTATTACCGTCATAATTACACCCCATTTAATCGCAAAAGTGAAGATGTCTTACGAAAATTACGAGAAATATGATATGCAAGAATGCTTTATTCAAAGTAATAGAAATTGGGATATTGCATCCGAAATATATTTCAATCTCTATCCAAAAAGAACACAACTATTTTTAAGAGGTTAAGAGAAAAATCTCATTAATTGGTGGTCCTTCAACAAGCCAAGATCAAAAAATTACAACATTGAAGATGCTGAAGAAACTTTTATAACTGTAATTGGAATGGCGGTTGCAAATCCTTCAATTTCAAGTCATCAAATTGAAGCTGATTCTGGGATTTCAAGACGTGAGCTTTGGGTATTTTGAAGATACACAGATTTAGGCCTTATACAATAAGGAAACATCACCTGCAACCAACTGATCTTCAGCGACAATTGGAGTTATGCATATGGTATCGTCAAAAAAGGCAACAAGATCTATTCTTTTCTGGAAATGTAGTTTGGACAGATGAAGCCTACATTAGCAGTGCAGGAATTTTCAACAGGCATAACGAGCACTATTGGTCTGACATGAACCCTCACCGTACCGTTGATGTGCGATCTCAGGGACGCTTTGGTTTTAGTGTTTGGTGTGCTCTACGTGGCAATCGTGTTTTAACATATCACATATACAAGAAATTTTATTACAAAATAGTCTTCGTCAATTAATTAAAGAACATACACGAATAACAAATAAATCGGCCACAATAATAGACCTAATTATAACAAACTGTGATCATATAACTTACCAAGTCAATCATACTCCAAGAATATCAGATCATGCAAATATTTTAGTAAGTTTGGCAGTTATACAAAAACAATGGCAAGAGGTAGAAATAAGAAAAAGGTGTTATAAGGATTTTAATGAAGAAACCTTTCAAAATTTACTAAGGAACATCGAATGGGAAAATAATGTAATAGATACTGATATATTAGCTGATAATTTAGTAAATAGTATATCTATGTCCTTGGATAAAATTTGTCCGGTAAAAGTAACGAAGATGCCAATAAAATATGCAGATAAGAAGTGGATAAATCAAGAAATACTGGAATATATGAAAGAAAGAGATCAGAGACATACAGCTGCAGCAATAAGTAAGACAAATGAAGACTGGGAGAAATATAAGAAAAAACGAAACGAGGTAACAGCATTGATAAGAAGACAAAAACAGAATTACTATGAACAAAAAATTGACGATCATAAAAAGGACGCAAAAAAAATGTGGAAAACATTGAAGAAAATATGTCAAAATAAAAATTTTTCAGCACCTAAAGAAATTCAGTTCAGTAATGAAGTAATAGAAGATGATTTCAAAATTGCAAAAAAAGTTGAATGAATATTTTGTAGACAGTATTGATGCTATTATTCAAAGTACTCCCAAACAAAATGGGTATGAGCTAGATATAATAGAAGTAAAAAATAAATTAACAAAGTTTAAACTTATTGAAATGCGAAGTCTTAGAAAAATTATAACTGCATTACCTAACAAGTCAAGTATTGATGGTATATCCACAAAAATTATAAAAACTGCTTTTGAAGTAATTGGTAATAGATTCTTGGATGTTATTAATAGTTCCCTACAAGAAGAAATTTGTCCTAGCAACTGGAAAATATCTGTAGTTACGCCTATTCCCAAAATTTTGAATACAAAAATATATGAAGAATTTAGACCAGTTAACACGATGCCAATATATGAAAAAATTTTAGAATTGGTAGTAAAAGAACAGTTAGATACCCACTGCAAGGATAGTAATATATTAATAGCGAATCAATCTGGCTTTAGAGAAAGTCATTCTTGTGAATCGGCACTTCAATTCATCATATCGGATTGGGTTAAGACAATAGGTAAAAACCAAATCATAGTGGCAGTTTTTTTAGACTTTAAACGGGCATTTGAAACGGTGAATCGACAGTTATTAATATTAAAGTTAGAAAAAATGGGTGTTGGTGGATCTGTACTCAAATGGATTGAATCTTACTTAACTGGAAGAAGACAAAAAACGAGATACGGAAATAGTGTATCTAATGTAATAGATAATGACTTTGGGGTGCCACAGGGATCAGTGCTGGGGCCATTATTATTTGTGCTGTTCATAAATGATATAGTTAAATCAATCAAAAAATGCAAGGTACATCTATTTGCAGATGACACATTAATTTATGTATATGGTGAGAATATAAATGATGTTATTAATGTTATTAATCAAGATTTAAAAGAAATATTTATTTGGTTATGTGACAACTTAAAAGTAAACACTGATAAATGTAAATATATGATTCTCGGTAAAAAACATATATTAAATCAGCTACAGGTGGAAGAAAATATTGTATTAAATAATAGAACATTAGAAAAAGTTTCTGAAATTAAATACCTTGGGTTTATAATAGATGAATCCTTGACCTTCAAATGTAACAGTGATTATATCATTAAAAAAGTAGCAAAAAAGGTTTATTTTTTACGGAGAATTTCAAATTATTTATGTTTTCAAGAATATTAGTATATAAATCTATAATAGCTCCACATTTCGAATATTGTGCAACTCTACAGCTATATTTAAATAACAATGACATTCAAAAGTTACAAAAGATGCAAAATAAAGCTATGAGGATAATTTTAAAATGTAACAAATATACTCCCATTGACACAATGTTAAATGTTTTAAATTTTTTAAATGTTAGACAACGTATACTATTGAAAGCAATGCAATTTATATTTAAAATAAAAAATGGCATGGCTCCGAGATATTTATGTGATAAATTAAATTTCGTTCGAGATATTCATAGTTATAATACTCGTAGTGGAAATGATATAGTAGTAGAGAGATATGACAATTTAAAGGAATCAAAATCTTTGTTCTGTACTGGTATACAAATATTTAATGGTTTACCAAATGAAATAAAATACTGCGAAAAATATAATGTCTTTACTAAACTGTGTATTAGTTATGTTAAACAACAATTCTGATTATTTACGGTTAGGTTAGGTAATATTACGCTAAGTTAGGTTAGGATACAAAGATATTTGTAATTATTTATAGTTACTATATATTTAGATTTGACATAAGATAAAAAATGTATAATGTACTTGTTTATATATTTTTTTTGTAATTCAATTGTAGCTTTTTTAGCTAATAAAGATACATTATTATTATTATTATTATATATCGAGAAAATCTTAATGGCCAACGGTACTACAAAATCTTAAACCAGAAAATTATTGAGGAATTTATAGACAATCTACCCTTAATTGAGGCAAGAAATCAGTTCCTCCAACAAGATGGTGCTCCACCTTATAATATCACGACCGTTTCAGAATTACTAAATACATACCAATTTTTGGAAATAACTGGATGGAAAGTAACGGATGAGTGAGGTGGCCACCATGTTAACCGTACTTAACACCACTGGATATTTTCTTTTGGGGCCATATTAAAGACAAATTATACAAGAAAACCAATATCGACATATCATTTATTGTCGATAGTCAGACAAAATTTTATAGACTGTGTAAATTTCATTTCAAATCTTCATATTTATAATGCAGTTCAGAGTGTTATGAAGAAGTGTAACTTATATATCAAACATAACGGACATCAGTTTGAACATTATTTATTTTAATTTGATTTTTTATTTTGTAATGTATTATAAAATTAGATATAAATATCTGATTTTTTGGTCTTGGTAATTTTCGTAAGACATCTTCACTTTTACGATTAAATGGGGTGTAATTATGACGGACACAAAATTATTAATATGCAATTTATTGACAAACGGATAAACACTGTCATGGATGACACACACCTACTTGGATAAATACAAAAAAACGCAAAAAGTAATCTACTTAAAGATTATTTTCGCTATTAAATACTTACACATCAACAGCGACCCCACATATGATATACAGTTTGAAAGAGAAAAAAAATTCCTTTTCAACTAAACCATAGCCAACTATGATTCCCATTTAAAAAAATACAACTTTATGCCATAACTCAAAAATGCACCTTTTTTCTAAATTTCCTCGACGCCACTTTATTATACTGAAAATAGTACCTGAAGAATGTAAAAGTTGTTTTTTCATAACTTTACAAACAACCAAGATGTTGACATGTGTCTAAAAGTCGAAATATCGAACTTTTGTTTATAACTCGAAAACAAAGGACGATAGCACAATTTTGTTTTCGCCAGTGAATTTGTCTCAAGAAAGAGATAGAGAATGTGTCTTCCATTTTTTTGTATGTCTTACAGTTACACTGTTCAAAATTAAACGGTGTTCACATTTACCGTAAAAAATATTGTAAAAGTGGTGTGAAAATTTACACATTTTGGTGTAAAATCAAACACCATCAAATATTGTAAAAAGTACACTCATTTATTGAGTAAATCTTACCATTTTTTGGATTAGAAATGATCTTAAATACTACATTTTCGTATATTATACACCGTGCTTCGTGTGATTTTACGTTTCTGCGATTGCGTCAAATATCTGACGCATAGTAATCAGTAATCAGTAACAGTTGATGATCATACAATACACAAAACCGTGTCTTGACTTAGTACATTTGGTAGATATTTTATATATTATCTTCAGTGGCGATTTATGTGCTGTGAGCTGTAGAACACAAAGGAAAACAGAAAAATCAGAATAGCGATTGGATTATTAAAATCTATTACGGAAAATTAATGACTTAAATATACCTAGTTATGTCATTCTACAGTTTTTTAGTGCAAATGACAATATACTCCATATAGTGTACAGTGTACAATTAATTGAGTTATCTGAAATGTGGCATTTATATTTAATAAAATACATGACATTTTCACATTTTTGTAGCTTATTTAAAATGAATGTGTTTTCTATCCCTTAAGAATATCACCTTTTAGAAAATTTACATTTTCAAATTCAACAATTGTAAGGTGTATAAATTAATCAAAAATAAAGTATAATTTTACAATTCATAGGTGTAAACATTTTACACATAAATAATGGTACAATTTTACACTGTATCATTGGTGTCTAGTATACACCTAATTGGTGTGTCCCAATATGTACCCCGTGTGGTGTCAATTTGGTGTGAAATTTTACACCGTATTTTCAACTGTGTATCTAGTTACCCTATACAAACATCGAAATTTGCCACCCTGTACAAATCAATTTTTTTTTTTTTTTTAAAATAGTTCTTGATGATTATATGTATGTGAATTATGGATATTATGAGTTAAGTTTCTAGCGTTATTTAACAACTGATTAACATATTCTATACAACTTCAGCTGGTAACAGAAACAAGTGAGTGATAAATTGGGTATACATCCTTGAATTTTGTTCAGAATAATAATTTACATATATATGTAACAGGTATATAAGATTGTCAACTAAAAATAGGTCACTCTTATTTTCTAAGAAAAAGAGAATTTGTAATGGGTTTAGAAAAAAGTGTTGAGCAATAATCTCAGACTGTAAGCATTCCTATCGAAAAGTATTACTAGTTTTGAAACTTACACTCAGCAGATTTATTAAAACTATATATATCTTTAGCTGAAATATGGAAGCAAGGCGTAATTTATCACAACTTGATGCCAATAAGGCCATTGGTATGCTCCAAGCTGGCTTTCATCAAGCTACTACAAATTACGATACAAATAGGAACAACAACAAATTGTAGCAGATTTCAAGAAGAAATTGTTAGGTTATTAGCAACATTAACTTATAAAAATTTGCAAGACAGAGTGACTGTCAATTTCGATGTTCAAATTTGTACTACAAAGTGTGGTTATAATCAGTGAAGGATTGTAGAAGATGCTACTATATGCCGTAGATCATTTTTCGAGATTATGCTTGAAATGTTTAATGGCGAAACAAGTTTTATGATGAGGAGCGAGGCTCATTTCCACATTTATGGTTGAATGGATATATAAAATTTGAGGTACTGGGCAACAGAAAACTCAAATTTGTAATAGTATTTACTATTTTATCTTTGGAGCATGTTCATGATTTTGTTGACTATTCTACACTACGTTTCACCAGAAAAGTTTGTTGGAGCTTTTACCACAATATTGTAAGCTATATTTCGAACTTCCGTGGTAACATTTCTTACATAAATCAGTGAAAAAAATAAGTTTAAAAAAAAGTTGATTGAAGATGAAGTTACTTTGTGAAAATCCATTTTGATTTAAAAAATATATAACTTGTCTAATTTTCACTATATTTGTTATTTTACAACTAGTTTCATCCTATTCGGACATTTTCAAGTAAACTAAATTATACACAGATTTTACTTTAATTTAAATATAAACTGACCTGAATAGAGGGATGGGTCACTTTATGGTTGATAATATAATTCAAATTTGTACAGATGTTATGTTTTTAAATGTAGGGGTTTTTCCAAGCTAGTAAATTATATTATGGTGTGATTTTTTATTAACAGCAGGTTATCTGAATAAGTTTAATAACAGAGAATTATTAAAATGTATCTGGTCGTTTAATATGTTGTAATTTTTATTCCTATTTAATTTATTAATTTCTAGCACTTCTAGTAAATTAAGTTTTTTACTTTTCCCACAAATATGTAATATTTTAGGTTGATGGTCGTCAGTTATTGTATGACCAGAATCTGTTAGATGTTTATAAAAGTTGGAATGTTGTTTTTGTGTGTGAATATGTTCTCTATATCTTACTCCGAACGATCTACCTGTTTGACCTACATATGAGGCGTTACATTCTGGCAATCTAACCGATATACACCACATTTTTTAGAGATATCAGTTTTTTGTTTTGCATTGAAAAGATATCTGCCTATATTTTTGTTAGAACTAAAAGATGTTTTAATATTAAATTTGGAAAAAGTATTGCTAATTGAATAGGAGAGTTGAACTGAATATGGTAATGAAATGTATGTTTGAACTTTTTTCTCGTTAATAGTGGGATAAAGTTCTTTCAAGAGGGACTTATTTTGTTTTTTATCGATTAAATTATTGATTATATTTTGAGGGTACCCGTTATTATGTGCAATAAGTCTTATTGTGTCTAATTCTTCTTTTAAATCTGTCTCAGATAGAGGTAAGCTGAAGGGTCGGTGTGTCATAAATTGGTATGCGGCTAATTTGTGCACCGTCAAGAAGGATGGCAGCGTCACCTGGAATTACTGGACCCACAGGACAGGAGCATCTGGAACACCCAGCGTGCTCTGCGGAACAGGCCGAAACCAATGTCCCCAATCCACGGAGAGAATGGGATTGTCTACACATGCCAGGAAAAAGCCGAAGCATTCGCGGACAGCTTGGAACTGCAGTGTAGGGAAAACCAACTCGATGATGAGGACGAGGACTGGGTTGATGACGTGGAACGCAGAGTGCGTCGGATGCTCCGCCTGCCAGACGATGATCACATCCGTCCGACCACTCCAGAGGAGGTCAAGGAGATTCTAAGGAGCTTAAAGCCGAGGAAAGCTCCTGGATGTGACAAGATCGGAAACATCGCCCTCAAGAAGCTACCCAGCAAAGGGGTGGCAGCCCTGGTGAATATCATCAACGGGATCTTGAGGCTCAGATACTTTCCGGACAGGTGGAAGAAGGCCGACGTCATAGTCATCCCGAAGCCAGGTAAGGAACTACTCTTTCCCTCCTCTTACAGGCCCATCAGTCTACTCTCAGCTGTGAGCAAGGTAGCCGAGCGCGTCATCTTGAGAAGAATAGAAGAGGAAACCGAAGAGCTCCAAATCATCCCGGATGAACAGTTCGCGTACAGGACAGGACATAGTACGGAACTCCAAGTGCTCAGGATCACCGAAGAAGTCACCAAAGGTTTCAACCAAAGACAGGTCACGGCGGCACTACTCCTGGACGTTGCGAAGGCTTTCGACAGGGTCTGGCACGATGGTCTACTAGCTAAAATGATGAGTATGGGTTATCCCATTGCACTCGTCAAACTAGTTAGATCATACCTGCACGGGAGACAGATGCGAGTGAAGATCAGGGACTGTGTGTCCACGTATCGACCGATGGAAGCCGGAGTCCCCCAAGGCTCTGTGCTGTCACCCCATCTGTTCGCTGTCTTCACCTCTGAACTCCCAAGGGCCGAAGGCACCGCAATGGCACTCTACGCGGACGACACGGCCGTCACGGCCAGATCCTGGAGAGCGGAAACAGCCACCAGAAGACTCCAAGAGGCAGCCTCTCTTCTGGAAGAATGGTGTATCAAGTGGAAAGTCGCAGTCAACGCGGAGAAAAGCCAGACGATTCTCTTCAGGAAAGGACGCAAAGAAACCCCCACAGGACACGTCTCCATGTTCGGCGAGGACATCCAATGGCACGATTCCGTCAAGTACCTTGGCGTAATCATGGATAAAGGCCTGACATGGAGACAGAACACCGAAGCCATCGTGGTAAAGGCCAAGCGGACGAGAGCTCTCATCTACCCGATGGTAGGGAACCAGAGCAGGCTCAGTCTGAGAAACAAGCTTCTGCTAGTCAAAGCACTCATCAGACCACAGCTGACCTACGCCTCCGTAGCATGGGGATACCAAGCGAAGACCTATCTGAAGAAGATCCAAGCCGTGGAAAACGTGGCCATCAGGACAGCGGTGGGCGCGCCATGGTACGTTAGAAACGCTGACATCTTCAGGGACCTGGAGTACACACCAGTCACCGAAATCATCCGGGATAGAGCGAAGAAACTGTACACCTTAGCTGAGGAGCACAGGAACCCGCTGATCAGGGAGGCCACCTCCTATGATCCGGCCGACGCACCGAGGCACAAGAGGCCGAAGGTACAGTTACTGGATAACGGGTAAGTATAACTAATCCTTTCCTTACAGATGGACCAAACCCACTGAAAAGACATGACACGACCAACCACCCTCCCACAAACCTTGCGGGCGCCGGTCAGACAACCGACCAGTGCCCGTTGTCCCCCTGGCTCCGTGAAGGACGAAAGTGCTAAGAAAGCACTTAAGCCTCCACCTCCTAGAGCTACACAGTTCATCCTCACCTTGTCCGATGATCCAGATGGCAATGTGTCAATTGACACTTTGTGTACTGGCAGTCAATCCCACGTCACAGAATATCCACACAGTCCCTGACAGACAGATGACTACCCCCGGGGGTGACAAGCTGGCGAAGAAAGAAGACGAAGACAGAAGAGCGCCAGAAGAGGCCCTAGCCAGCAGGGTTCATCAGCCAGGACCCAGGGAGGTTGACCGAAATCTTCGGTACCGCTCACATTTGTGAATGGGGCCGTTCGTAAAGTAAGTTAACCCGCCCTGCACGAGGCCGGTCCAGGTCTACAGCGATGACTAGGGTAAAAAGGCAATAGTCCTGCCTGGCCCTAGCATCCGAGACCGTCATCATGCCAAATGGATATTGGCGCGCGGCTAATTTGTGGGAGAGAGGGTTATAGGAATTAAAGGGTATAGTGGCGTCTGTAAAAGTTGGTTTGCGGTAAATATTATAGGAAAATGATGTTTTATGTCTTTTTATAGTTAAGTCGAGAAAGTTTATCGATTTATTATCGTTCTCTGTTTCTAAGGTAAAAGATATATTATTATGTGTGTTATTGATAAAATCAAGGAGTATTTTTAATTGTCTATCTGTCCCTTTAAAACCTATTAGGATGTCATCAACATACCTGTACCAAAAGATAATATGTTTTTTTGATATTGGAGAATCCAATATAGTTTTTTCAAGATTATCCATGAATATATCGGATAAAAGGGGGCTAAGTGGCGAACCCATAAGGAGCCCTGTTTTTTGTATAAAGATGTCCTCATTAAATTGGAAATAATTTTGATCTAAACACAACAATGTTTGCAGTATTTCATTTTTTAATTTTGGAATAATTTTGCATTTTTCTAGTATATTTGAAATTAAAGGAAGACATTCGAAGGGGGGGATATTAGGAAACATATTCGACACATCAAACGATACTAATTTTATAGAGTTGGGGTCAATATTTAGGCTGTTTAATTTTACTGTTAAGTCTAAGGAGTTATTAATTGTATTTTTTATTAATTGTATTTTTTGGCTTAAATTTTGAAATAGATTTAAACTCGTTATTAAGTAATTCAGATAACTTACGTGTCGGTACATTTGTGTATGAAACCACTGGTCTAATGGGTTTATTTTCTTTGTGTAATTTAACTAAGCCATACAACTTTGGGGCTTCACAGTTCATATGTGTAAGTCTTCTTTTTTCAAATTCGGAGTGGCACAAATATCCAAAACTTTGTATTAAGGACTTCGTTTCTTTTGCAAATTTGTTCGTAGGATCTTGGGTTGATTTTTGTAAATTTTGTTCATCTAGAAATTTCTCAATTTTATTGATATATTCTGTTTCTTGGAGAATAACTGTAATATTGCCTTTATCTGCTTTTGTTAAAATGAGTTTATTGTGATGTATTTTTTCTTGGATACCTTTTATTGTGGCTGTATGTGAATGGCTAGTCGTTTCTGTGGACTTGTTTATTTTCTGTGCTATTTGATGTTTTACGCTTTGGGGATTTCATAATGGTTTTATTATTGTTTGTTATAGCTAGTTATGCATGTAAACCTAGTATTTTTTTTGTTTTTGTATGTTTTGTGGTTACGGTGTAAACTTTGGGCCTAAAATTTAAGAGGGTCTCTTCAGTACTAGTGAAATTTGTATCGAATAGGTTGACGAATCTTGGATAAAATTTAATGTTTTTATTAAATGTTTTTATTATTTTTTTAAATCAAATAAGTTATTATTATAACGGTTAGGTGCAATAGTAGTATATTTAGTCATATATCATAAATGGCAAGCATAGTTCTTTGACTGCGAGAAGTCATCGAACATGTACAAGTAATGCCACCAAATATTTTACCAAGGGGAATATTGGTATGTTGCTTATTGCGATATGATCCCCTTTTACAATAGCAGTAGACCAATATTCGTTGAGGTTCTTGTAGATTCAGTTAATGAAACGAAAACCTCCTCCTCAATTTTTGCTGTTCTAAAAGTTATAAATAAAGATTCCCGGTAATGATATTACAACTTAGTGAGAATAGGTCAATCAAAATAGAAAAATACGTTTTAATTTAGTCGACGTTTCGCGATATTTAGTAGCATCCTCAGAACTAGTTAAGTTGTGTTTTTCTTGTTCATAATCATTAACTTTATCAACGAAACCCAGCAAATTTGCTGTATATCGTTGATGAAGTAAAGAGTGCTGTATTTAATGTTGTATTTACTTCGACCTATGTTTTGTACCAACCTTTGTTTATTTAATATATTACTGATTATGAAAAAGAAAAACACAGTTTAATTAGTCCTGAGGATGTTAATATATATAATATATAATAATAATAACACCACATGAAATTACAACCCCCTTTATCCCTGAAGGTCTGGAATGACCTTGTGTGGGAGAAGGGCTACACATTTAGAGACAATGGACACACACCCAATATCCGAGTATACTACGATTAATCTCTCCCTCACAGAAAAATCCCAGTTCCTCGACCGGGAATCGAACCCGGGACCCCGAGGTTTCGAGGCGTTACCTCTAGACCACGGAGCCATATATAGCGAGACTAAATTAAAAAAAGTGGTTTTTCTATTTTGATTGAGCTATTCCCACTAAGTTGTAATATTGTTACGTATATTTGACTAGAATATACAGGGTGTCTCACCAGGAACTACATCGATCGATGCAGGGAAAAGTACGCACCAGAAAGTTTTGAAAATTTAGGGAGCTACTATCGGCAGTGTGGTCAATCCTAATAAAGTAATTACAAGCATCTGGCACTTCCGGTTATACTTGAAGTCGATAACAACTTGCTTATTATATGGAACACCCTATCTATTTTAAGAGCATAAAATTCTGAGTCAAAAACCCAGGATACCCTATGTCTAAACCCAGCCGTTTCAGAAAGATTTGATATTTTAAAAAAATTGACAGGTGTAATGGTTTACATTAACCTTTATAACTTCCTTCTTGTATAAGATACTCATTTGCTTTTTGGCATGCAGAAATATACTTGGATGAAATTATCGAGGGACTTAAAGTGAGTCTTTATTATGTTGTTCATATTTTTTAAAAAACTAGAGACCCCCAAATAAAATTATCGCGAGCCGCCACTGCCTCGAAATGACTCAATTAATTCAGGCAATGCCCAACTGTCTGAGATTGAGATAACAGAATCGTCCATGGTTAGTTATGTTTATGAAAATCAGCACTCACATTACAAATGTAACAAAATCACATGGTTAGGGTATTTGGTTTTCTGGACTGGATGACATTTTGGAATGAAATTATATGCATACAGCAAAAGAAACGACCTGATGGTAAACAAATCTGCTGGCGACTTATTGCTTGCGTGCGTATATCTCTAAATTAAACCTATTACTACAATTTTGAAGTAGATTTTGCTACCTATTATTTCGCAATCACACACAATTTGTAGAGGAATTTTCCGTCAATTTTGTTATTAAAGTCCTTACAATGATATACGTAGGTACTTTGTACAATATTTGTTTGAGTTAGGCATGTGCGATATATTGAAAAGGATATCGCGTATCGTACCGTATCGATTAAAAATGGCCGATTAGGTACAATATCGAACGGAAAAATACCGATACACGAAGTACCAGTTCACATCCGATCCAACATTTATTAAAAGAGTTTTTAAAATTTTCGTTATTGCCAACAATATAAAATAAAAAACCTTGCCACCAATATCAAAATGTTAATACAAACAAAAACGTAAAAACAAAACAAGACTCAAAACTCTCAAAACTCATTTATCAAAAATAAACATATAGACATTACATACAAACACTACTTGTTCTACTTTAGATAGTATGTCCATTTGCCATGAGCATCCAATCAATTTCACTAAAATACTTGTCGATAAATGCCTAAAAATGTACCGTACCCTAAAATGTAATACCGGTGCAAAATATCGAGGTCGGAAAGAAAAGTACTGGTATCCGAAAATATCGTATCGTATCGCACATCGTTAGTTTGAATTCAACAAAAATTGAGTGGTAATTTTCGGCATATTATAGTTGATTTCTTATTTTGACGTAAATGGTTATTTTTATCATCATAAGAGAACAAACAGTCAAACAATGTTTGTTGTTTATAATTACAGCAATTTTACTGCAAATATTTATAATCCTTTCATATGTATTATGTGACAATGAATTACAAACTTTTATGAAGACAACTACAATTCTCATCAAACAATGTTGCAGTAAAATAATTAACGCGCTTTCTTTTCGTGTAACATTGTGACGATCTTTCAATCTGCTGTTTTATTTTTATTGAGGATAATGCTCGCCTCCGTCGTGCAAAACAAGTATTCAACATCCTTGACTCTCACGAAATTGATCATGATCTTCTTCCACCGCGTTCTCATGACTTGAATCCCATTGAACATGTGTGAGATTTATTGGGCAGAGCACTTCAGAATCATCAGAGAACATTAGGCAACTCTCAGATATCCCTTTCCTTTTATGGGCACAAATCCCACAAGATCTCATCGACCACATCATCAGAAGCATGCCCAGACATATATTTGACATAATTAGAGTAACGAGTCAGAATACGAAGTATTAATGATAGGTCTAGGACATTGTTGGTTCCCCACGGCTAAACACTTTAAACTAAAATTGTTTTTCCTCGGTTTTTCATAACCAAATTGTACAAAAAGATTAATAAAGAAATTGTCATTCCCGCCCAATAACGAATTTGTTTTGTCTAATCCTTTTGTGAAAATTAGAAATATCCTTAACAGTGCATGTTTTAAATTTTCAGTAAAATAAATCATAACTTCATAATACTTATTTCATGATTACTCAATATTTATATTTTTAATAATTTATAATTAAATAAAAACTGCTGCATTATTATTAACTCTAATGAAAAAGGAGGTTCAGATGGTGTAAAGGTCAAAGTTAGACTTAAAAACGGTAATTTGCAAAGCTTTTATTACTAGAACAAATTGTGAACAACCGCAAATTTACCAAAACAATTACTCAACATTGAATTTCTTCCCATGGGTGTCGCATGAGAAAGAACAAAAAGGAGGTCCAATTGTATGGTACTACCATATATCTGCCTAATATCTATAGTATTTTATAAAAAGAAATTTTGCTCTAGTTTTGAGAACGGAATCAGAGAGTATTCTGAAATGTCAACTCTTAATCATCTAAAATATTTTATTTTAGATTAATATATTTTTTTAGGCGTCTGACGTTTTTGGATAGGAAAAACATTTTTTTGAAAAACCAACCTCTGACATTCTTTTGACGCAGAGGCTTATTTAAAAAAAAATTTAAAATAATTTATTGGGCAGTGGTTTAACACCCAAAGAAGGTTAGAAAAATAAGATTTTTGTAATGAGAGGAGAAAATTTTTATTTATTTAGGCTGTAACTCCGTAACGGTGCATTTTTAGGACAATGTTTACATAAGAGACCCTGATCTTCTCAGGTTATACCTACTGCCATAATTAATTATAATTTTGTTTAATGTATAGGGAGGATCAAAATGCATGAAATATTTTTGAACTTTAAATAGTATTTTACTGTTAAAATTTAAAACAAAGTAACCCAAGACAGAGTATTCAGCAATAATGGGAGATTATTTAATAAAATATTATGTGCATTAAATGAGCTCCTTCATTATAGTGCACTCTTGCAAACGGTGAACTAAATTAAACATTACTTGTTAAAGCATAGCCACCAAAATATCTTTCATTTCAGCTGGGATGTTCCCTTTAAATTCGTATAAAATTTGCGGTTTCTGCTTGTATACTGTAAATAACGTCAATGAAAAAAAGTCTGAGGCGCTAATATCCGGTGATCTAGAGGGCCAATGAAAGGTGTTACGAGATATCAAATGTTGAATGTCATGCAAATTCTTGAAGTATAACTGGTAGAACGATCCTGTTGGAAACCAAAACCATTCCATCTCTTCATTTTCCAACTGAGGAAGAAAAAAGTTCACAGCATATTTACATATCTATCAAAGTTAACTATTATCGTTACACCGTGTTCTTAAAAAAGTGTATCAATGCTGCACACCATACTGTAACTTTGGAGACTACAATGGCTTTTCATGAATTGTACACGGCTTTTCAGTTACCCAGTACCAACAGTTTCGTCTGTTAACAAAACCGTTTAAGAAGAAATATGCTTCGTCTGTCATAAATAATAATAATAATATCGCTTTATATTCATATACATTACACTGAAGCAGTTGCATAGAAAATAGGTCAATAAATGTCATAAAAAAGAAATACAAAATAATTGGCAAATAAAAATACAAAATATGTCAAGAAATAAAGTATAGCGAGATAAAATTTTAAGTGTTTTTTTAAAATTATAACACTCAATAGCAAACAATAATTTGTAAAATAATGAAATAAAATGAAATGAAATGCATGGAAAAAAAACAGCATAATAAATGTACAAAATGAAAAAGCACAGGTGACTAGTTATTTACAATGTTATATTCAATGTATTTGTCTAACGTATATGAACATGATATTAAGATACCCTCTTATTTTTTTTTAATATATTAATATTTTTCGAGCTATTTATCCATAAAGGGATAATGTTGTATAAATGACAGCCATTATAGTATGCATCTTTTTGATATAGTGTAGAATTGTGGCGATCGGGACAAAGGATATGTTTATGACGAGTAGAATATAGGTGGTCTTTTCTGTTTGGTAAATAAATGAAAATGGCGATATACAAAACATAATATTTCCAAAATATAAACGGCTGTAACAATCAGAATCTTAGATTTTTTAAAAGACGTTCTGCAGGATTGGTTTGAAACCTCCAAGAATACGTATTGAGTATTTTTGTATGAGAAATACTCCCTTCAAATTTTTATTTAAGCCCCAGTGAATAATTCCAAAGTCCGTAGCATGTCGTTGTTAACTTATGACAAAGATGATCCACTTGAAGGCCCCAATCAACAGTCTTATCAAGATGTATTCCTAGGAGTCGACGGACTGAAAGAATTATTGCAACTGGTAATTCTGTTGTCAACAGTTATATTGTGATGAGAGGATCTAAATATCATCATAGTGGTTTTATTTTTATTAAGAGGCCATTTTATTCTAACAATTTTACTAGTTTACAAGAAATTAAGTTGACAGTTTCCTCAACATTAGACGGATCTTTAAATTTAAATAAAACATTCGTGTCATCAGCGTAAATGATTAATAAATTTGGTTATTCCATAAGCGTTTTATGTAAATCATTGACATATTTTAAAAAATAGTTGGAGCCCAAGGATGGATCCCTGAGAAACCCCAATAAATAGCGGAGCTAACTCTAATTGTATAATCTTATTGTCAACGGATATAGAGACCTTCTGGCATCAATTACCAAGATAGGATTCGAACAAATTATATGCCATGCCACATATACCATATCTATAAATTTTTTCTAATATGATTTATACAATCAAAGGCTTTACTTAAGTCAATGTATAATCCGAGAGCGAAGAATTTTTTTGTCAGTAGAGTCAACTACTTCATTAATAAAGAAAATGAAGCCGTGTCCACATCTTTGTCTTTGACAAAGCCATGTTGTGATTCGTTAATTATGTTTTCTTGCCGTAAATATTTACAAAGTCTCATTCGATTCGTAAATTTTCGACAAAGTTGAAAGGAGACTGATTGGTCGAAAATTAGTAACATCAGAGGTTTATCTTCTCTTTTAAAAAAGATTTTACAATGACTGATTTTAATTAATAAGGTATATTCAATATCTAGAATGTTATTCCCTATTTCTAACAATCGCATCCAAAAATGAATGAGATTTTTCTTATCCCGCTTTATTATTTTTTTTTACGAGAGCGATCTTGTACGGCGGAAATTTAATCAACATCCGTCAGGTACTAGGTTCGGACAAATATAATGCTGCTGCATGTTGATGAAGTGATCGGGCTTGTCTTATCGGTTCTTTGTTTTGCAAATTCCTTGCAGACCAAGGTCTGCCGTTTGAATTTCATTTTAAAACAGTGCCATATTTGAACCCAGCTTGAAATGACATTTCGCGCAGGCGCTTCTCGAACATGAAAATTTCGCCGAAAATCATCATCGTTGTACTTGAATAACTTAATTAAATTTAATAAAATTCTCCGCACAATAAACACGTTTTGATAACTGTTGTCAAATGTCTCCAAAACTTGCTCTTTGAAACAGTCACTAGATCAACTAAAATCTCTTGTCCATATATATTTTCTTTTACTTCTTGTATAATTTAATAAAATGAATAAATGGGTAAAATATGTGTTAGTCAAGTTATTTTACTAATATAATTTGTCTATTTCTGCAAACGAGTTTTTTCTTCATTGTAATCTGCATAATAAAAACATCCCCTAGGTAAATCCATTGTAGCGCCTATGTCGAATACTTTAAAGCGATGATCACCTAAAAGTGCAGAAACCGTACAAGCATCCCATTTGGCTTCCAGCAAGTACACTCACGGATAATTATCTGTTGTTTCAATGCTATAGAACTAGAAAGCGTGTTTCCCTCGGTTGACAATCCCGTAAATGACATGTCACCATTGAAATTGCACTTATTACGGCTACTGGCACGTTAAGGAGAATAAGGACGAAATTAATTAAAACATGATTAATTTAATTCGCCAGGAAATATCTAGAGGTTATATTCCTTATTTATGCAGCCGAAGAAGACAGTAGAATGGAGAAACTAAACAACTATGTTAGTTATAAAGTGAATTATAGTTTAAAATTAATGATTTTCCTTGAATATTATTTAATAAACATTAATGAACAATTAAAATGTATCTCCAGAGAAAAAATTAGCAATCATCTGAAAAGCATAGGCTGTGCCATGGATGCCAATGAAATTGTGATATGTGTACAGGATATTATAAAAACTAAGAGTAAAATTCATATTCCTTAAGCAGACAAGATTTTAAGAAATACCTCATATAGGTCGATATGATATTGTGATCCCGCTTTCAGAGTGGATTGCGTTTTCGATGTTAGAATAACAACATTAACAGCTATTTTTTTCAAAACAGAATGGTGAATAGAGTTACACCTCAATGTTTCAAACGAATTCAGGACACTATTTTTTTGTTGAATATTTCCGAGTAATAACAGTCCTGATATTCCCTTTGGACAAATACAGTATCAAACTTTCAACAATACTTTATCGATCCATTCCCAGAATCAGTTGAAATGTTTCTATGAAGTGGCCAGCCAGATCTCCTGGTTTGACCCCACTTAATTGATTTCTATGTAGTTACTTGAAAGAGCTGGAATATTAAGAACCGAAAATATACATCCAGAACACAAGTAGCAATTCAACAATTTTATATGAGACTCGTCCATTATCAATTAGTGCTAGGAAATCGCTTTGACCATTTGTTGTAAAATACACTTTTTTAATTTTAAATAATCGGTTGAAATGGTACTATAGAGTGGCCAGCCAGATTTCCAGGTTTAACCCCATTGAATTGTTTTCTGTGCAATTACTTGAAAAAGCTGGTATACCAGAAGAGACCTGAAAATAATGGGGATTTGGAAAACCGAATAAGATTAAAAATACAGAAATATACATCCAGAACACAAGTGGCAATTCAACATTTTTATGAGGGACTCGTCCATTTCAACTAGTGCTAGGGAATCGCTTTGACCATTTGTTCTAAAATGGACTTTATTTAATTTTAAATCCTCTAATGTAACTGAGGTATAGAATTTTGTTATATTATTTTTTCAGTGTATCGAATTTGGATCCTAGTTCATTTGAATTTGATCACCAATTTCAAACCATCATAACTTTTAAACTACACGATGTACCTCGATGATTTTTCTTTTGTTTTTATTGTCGTTCTTTCCTCTACATGACTTTGTTTTCATTTGTTTTTGACTTTTTTGGTTTTATTCCTACAGTTCATTTAGTTCTTAGGTGTTTATTTATTGTTTTAAATACAGCAGTAGGCTTCTCGCCTTGTATGATAGAAGGACTTTTCCTAAGTTTGGAACAGTTTCTAGTTTTTGAATATCTGTAATACCGTTTAAGAGAAAATATTTCCTTATGTTTTGCATTTTGTTCATAACATTTTTTAGCCTTTTTTCTAACTTAAGCATAAATAACAAAAAAACAAGCGTTGAGACATGCTCTTTATCACAAATTTTCGTCCAATTTCCATACTGTGTAATTTTTTCAAAGCTCTTGAATTTTTACTGCATAGCAATATTTACCGTAGTATCTTACACCCTACCAACACAGTTTCGTGAAAAGTCGATCCACCACAACTAATCTAATGTGTATCACGCAATTCATTGCTGAATCAATAGATATGCTCAAACCAAAGATTAACTAGTCTTTCTCAAACTGACTTATTTACACAGATTTCTCCAAGGCATTCGACAGACCGATATGGTATACTACTTAATAAGTTTAAACTGCTTAAAATACTTTTCAATTAACATTTAATGAAACAAGAAATTTCACACAGCATTAAAGTTTAACATTTTAAGTTTAATTTTTTTTTAGTGACATTTATTGATATCATCGTTTACGAACGTAAAAATAATTTTTTAATAAGCTTGTAATCTGTACTAAAGCCAAGTCAAGTTGGACACAATTTTGGAATATTCAAAACGCTATGTTAGTTAGGCAGCTGGTTGCGTTTTAATATTTTCAAAAAATGAAAAAGTTTATTTTAGTAACTAAACAGTCTAGCAAATATAGATTTTTTTCAGTAATATGTTGTCTGAGTTGTTTAAACGAATATACTGGTAAATTAGCATTTATCTGGTTCATAGATCAACAAGAAATTAATGAAGCATTATATAATATAATTTTTTATTTTAATTCTTACACAAAAAAAAATTAAATGCAAAACTTTCTCTTCCTCATCACAACTAACATACTATTGTCTGTCAGTCACGTTCATAAACCAAAATTAATGCCAATGTGTGTTATAAATATTCATATGTAAGATTATACATAATTCCTTCAGACATATTTTCGCTCTTGCAGATATTTTAATAATTGATGACCAAAATATTAGATAATTATCGTGGCAGTCACAGTATTTCGTTTGTTTTATGATATTTTATATGAACTGACATTCAAGATGATTGACTTTAATCACTTGACAAATACTCCTTAAATAAATAAAACAGAGTAAATAGGAGATTATATGGCAGGAGTTTTAGATGACTGTAACCTATAGCAACATAAACAATCCATTTGGTAAGTATTCTTTAGTAGAACAAAAGCGAAACAATTTAAGCTGAACATTTAAGGAAATTAGGATACATTTTTTGGGCAACCTGTTGAATCTGAAATTCGGTCCTCTGACCTTGACGAGAAGCAAAAATGTGATGCTTGGAATGTACTTACGAAAACAATACTAGAAGAAATGCTTTTGTCAAAATTTCTAAATTACAACTTCCCCCTAGTAATAAGATAATTTATTGATGCTACATATACCAGAGTATTAAAGTCGATTACAATTTAAAATATTTATTTCATAAAAAAAATTAAAATAGAATATACAATGGGTCATTTATGGTGGAACCACATCAATATCGCCTTAATTATTGGCCGAATCAAAACGTTGTTTTTGGCAGTACAGAACACTTGAAAACGCATATGTGGAAAATCTTGGTTGCAGCACAAATGCCCAGCTTACTGTAATCAAAATGAAGAATATACTAGCATTAGACTCATGACTCAATACAATGATAGCATAAGATATTACAGAATGAATGAGGTTGTGATAGGTTGTTAAAAGAGTTCTCACAGATACCTGATGAGCTAGACTGCGAAGTAGATATACGTTTCTCGCAATTTTTTGGTATGACTTTTCCATAATATTTTGTAGTCTAAGTAAATATCGAGAAACTTAGCAGACTTTGGGTTGTTTATTTAATCTATATTTTTGAGGCTAAAGACCATAGTCTCAGTCTGGGTGGTATTGAGATTTAACTGATTCCAAGTTTTGATTATTGCATTCTGTTTAAATCGTTTCACTCAATAAATCTTCTAGGTTTAGGTCTAGTCCAGTAAAGTTAGTATCACCAACAAATAGAACGCTAGAATTTGAGCTACTTACTGATAGTAGTAGATCGTTAATATAAACTAAAAAGTGAACTGGACCAAGTATTGAGCCCTGTGGAATTCTAATATTCATATTAAGTCTTATCAATATCTGTAAATCATAGTTTATGTAGTTATGTCCTAAGCAAACCTATCTCTTAGTTGTTTACCAAGTGATATGGTCTCTACTTTGGGTTTTAATTCCACAATTTATTTTTTTATTGGCGAAATAAAAATATTCTAGTTTGATATTAGGGTCAGTAAAGTTAATACCATCAACAAATGGAATGATAGAAGTTAAACTATTTGCTAATAGAGGTAGATCGTCAATATAAACTAAAAAAAAAAGATTGAGTCAAGTACTGAGCCTTGTAGAATTCCAATATTCACATTGTCTTATCAATAGCTGTTAATCATAGTTTATGCAATTATGTCTTAAGCAAACGCATCTCTTAGTTTCTTTCTAAGTGAATTGGTCTCTACTGAACTGGCGGTTTCAATTCTAATGTTTCTAGGATTTATTTTTATCATTAACGAGATAAAAATATTCTTTTTACAATTAGTTCTAAAATCAAAATATGTATACAATTAATACAATATAGGAAGTCTGTTCCTAAAATAATATTTAATTATCTTATCATATGAGATCTTACCGGAACCAAAACAAATGCATTAGTTAATATGAAAATTAGAGCCCACCTTATGCCTTTGCCCACATATGAGAAAAAAGTCTGTAGTTTTTTAAATCTATTTAGCATACAGAAATCAAGGTTGCCATATAAAAACAGAAACCGTATCTCCTTTATAATATGGATAAATAATATAGAGCAAAAAGCATTCCTATTATTGTGGTTAAACGTGTATATAAAGGTGCAGTTCATTAAATATTTATAAATTGTGGAATTCATGATACAGGGATTACATTTTATTTAAATAATATAGAAAAAAAAGCGTTAAAAATTTATAATAAATATGATAACTTTTCCACAGTATCATAATTTTAAAAATGTTTCTAATCATTTCAAATAATTTTTGTCACTTTCTACTTGTATGGTTGTTCCCAAATGATTGCAAAAAATTTTAAGGGGCGATCCCTTGGCTTATTCTAAGACAAAAGGTTCATATAAATATATGTCATAAACGGCCTGTTTTTCAAGACAAAGCATGTTTAATTTCGAAAAAAAAAAATAGATTGTTTCCCGAAAAGCTTGGAGATATTTTTCTGAAATTTGGTATGCATTTTATAATGTTTTAGGAGACATCTTTTGGTTAGCTTTAATTTTTTCTTATGGTACCAGTGGCGTACGTATGTATATCGAAGTTCTACTTTTGTTATAAAAAAACTTCGACCGCTTCAGATTCCTTCAAATTTGGATTTTAATTTTAGAAAATTCAGTACAATCTACACACAAATTGCCTCCTACTTTTGTTGTACGACAAACTGTTTTTGATAAAAATTTTAAAGAAACAAACCTTCGAAATTAAAGTTTAATTTTTTTATGTTTAAAAAACTTCTCAATGAAACAAAAAAAAATTGTTAAAAAACCTAAAAAAAAATCAAAAATAACTACCAACATGCGTTCATTCTCTTTCTCATTGATTACTGCACCGGCTAAAAAATCCCTGGAGTATTCCGGATTGTTTTATATGCTGCAAACTATGCGGTTCCTCAGGTCTGCAGTATTTTCAACTGGATTGCTGTAAACCAATGTCTTAAGGCAACGTTTGCACTCTCATGTCGAGGTCGTGCTCAAACAATAAACTAAATGCCTATCGGCAAAGCAATGCCGCTACCGACTGAAACATTTTATTGAATACCGTCCCCCACTGTTTTCGATTTACTTCAGCCAAGAAAAAATCGTTCAATATTCATTACAATATTTCACAGATATTGTTTATAGTGTATTTTGTTACACATATGCAATACGTATACTTATGTATCGCCTTATTCCATTAGGTAAATCCTACCTCCTGGGGTTGGGGGGGGGGGTTTTTGGAGGGAGTTGGGGGGGAGGGATCATTACAGATATGTCATGCTTACTTGTCAAAATACATTTTTTTTTCCCTCTTTATAGGATTTTATGTGCTTTTATGTAATTTAAAAAAAAAAAAGGTACGTACGGTATTTAAATGCTTATTTTTCAACAAGTTTTTAAAATCTATTGTTTATGTGCAAATTTAGAGGTATGATTCGAATGGAAGGTTGATTCCTCAGAATGTACAGAAATAATATAAAATGGTACTTACAGGTATATACGTTTTACAATAATAATATTATGAGTAATTTTGATTCTGTCGAGTTGTTTTTAAGAAACTTAAAAAAATAAGAAATGGGAATTCTGAACAGAGCTCTGAGCACTGAAAACGTCGCCCCTTGACGTAGGGAATTGGCTCACCTAGCAGAAATACATAGGTCGATGCTAAATTAAATAAGTGGTTTTAAAAGTGGGAACATGTAATTTTGTTTTATTATGAATACGTAGAACAGTTGTAGACCTAGATCTAATCACAAGTCTTACATTTTATATTTTATTGTATTCTGCATAGATTATTTATTAAAAAAAAGTCGATTTGTTATTATTATGATCATTACAACTATCTTGGTATAAATCCAATCACTTCGTAGGCGAGTTTATTTATTGGTTCGACCTTGTTGCAGAATCGAGACAGATATACTTTCAAATTATGGCGTGCATAAAAATCGTGCTGTAACCAAACTATAACAGTCAGTAGCGGGGCATTTCATTCATTATATATTGTGAACTACTTCTTTCCATCGATGAGGAGTCAGGACTAATTATGTCCGTGTAAAAATTGCAGTTTTTGAAAACAGTATTTTGTGATACTAACATTAAGCTTATGTCTTTCGGTCGATGATAGTAATAAAACTATTAATAATAACCATTAAATTAAATAACAAAATGCTTAACTTTATTGTGTCTAACCTAGGCAGGCTAATTTCTTCTTTTGTTGATGAATTTAAAGGTGAAGTAGAGATGAATATGAATGTACATTTTCTTTAAACTGCTCAAAGTCGATGACGGATGGCGGGAAGGAAAAGATGAAGAGAAATATGGATATACAGGGTGTCCGGAAAAAGGAGGCCAATCCGGTAACCATGGATTCATTGAGCAAAAATAATTGAACTTTCACAATGTCAGTTTTTCATTTTAGACCCCCATATTCGATATACAGGGTGTCAAAGTTTGAAATTTAAAAATAATTTTTTTAAATAACGAGTATTTCGTAAGATATATATTTAAAATTTAGTACGGTGCTTCAGCTTAAAGAGTCACATCTTTTGAAGAAGAAAGAAACAAAAACTAATTGTCAAATATTCAAACAGAGGGGTTTCAGTACACACTGACTCCTCAGGTTTTTATTATCTGCGCTAATGACCAAGCTATCTTTTTTAAGTTAACTATCCATTTTGTTTATTTTATTTCTCTTAACAAGTTTCGAGAAAATGCTTCGTTTTACAGATAAGTTGAAAAATATTAGTGCCTACGCGGCTTACGGTAATCTCATAATTTTCAAATACTAAAACTAAACAGTTTATTCAAATTTTGCTACAGGTATAAAAATATCAATAATAAAGGGCAAGCCAAAAATAACTATAGTCAATGACGCCCAAACAAAAAATTGGTAGGCACAATGGATTCATCAATCTACAATTATATATATAAATTAAAAGCATTATAACAAGGTAACAAATTTAATACACCTTATTTCCTTAAAATTATTCATAATTCGTTAGTAACAAAAAAAACAGTAGAAAGAAAAATAGCCAGTCTGGGGACATTGTTCTATATGACCTTCATGTTTTTGTAAACACATACGAGCTCTCTTTATTAAAGAAAATCTTAGACTTTGAAAAATATTTGGCCTCAACCTGAACTGCACTCCAGCTTGAAAGATTCTTTCTCTTAAACAGTTCTCGCTCAAAATTGGAACCATATACACAAAATCTTTCATAAATTCCCAGACTGAATAGTCCAAAGGAGTAAGGTCTGGGGAAGGAGGTGGCCACTGAACAGGAGCATCTCTACCTCGACAAATCCAGCGATCAGGAAAGATTTGATTCAAACAGTTTCTACCATTTCTAGCAAAATCGGGCCGTGTGTTTTAAAGAAATTGCAAAAATTAATGGCCAGTCAAGTTTCCTGGTTAAAATACAGGACCCAAAAGAAAATTATCTGCGACACCTGCCCACACATTGATTTTAAAGTTTACTTGATGATGCGTCTCTACTATGGCTTTAGGATTTTCTTCAGCACATATGTGTGTGTTAAATTCGTCTGTTTCTCCAAATGTAGCCTCATCAGTAAATAAAATGTTTCTGATAAAACGTAGATCTCGGTTATTCATTTCACATAACCATCTACATAATACAAGTCTTGCTCCGAAGTCTTAAGGCAAAAGAGCCTATACTTTTTAGGGATGGAATGGGTAGAGCTGCTGACTCCGTAAAATAGTATGCACCTGAGTTTTCCCTATCTGTTCGACCTGCGTACCCTGGTACTAATTTTCGGTAATTCCTCAACAATTCTTAAAATTTCCTCTTCCTGTTCAGGTTGAATCGCGCGGAGTGTGCCGCAATTACCTCTCTATCTTTTCCTTAAATTTCCAGTCTCCCTTAAACGGTTAACCATATTTGAAAAATATTTTATTTTGGGATGAAATCGATTGGGAAATTTTTCAGCACAGCAGCTAAACTAGCATTGGAGTCACATTCTCCTAATCGAGAAATAGAAATAAATGTTTACAGGTTACACAAATATTTAAATCTTACCCATGATTAAAATCATATCCATCATTTCAGAAAAGGGTACAATTCCGTGAATACGAGCCATGTTGGTTTTTCTTACTTACAACAAGAACACTTCTAGCTTATAAAAAACTTTTAACTTGTAAAAAATAAGGATTTACTTTGACAGTAAACAAACAATTCTATCGTATCCAGGGTATTACCATTTGTTTACGAAAACGGCTGACTTGATTTAGACGTATTTGAAAATTTACCGTAAGCCGCGTAAGTAGGTATGGCGGCGGTTGAGCCAGACAGTAACGTCACACACCTGGCGCCAGTCGTTAAGTATTGGATCTGCATTACCGACAGTTCGGCCCCGGGAAATTCAAAATGTGCTGCTGCCACCTAGTGACCAGTAGGGGGAGTTCGGGCCTACCTGTTTAAAAACTGTACAGATCTGTTTAAAAGCTGTACAGGTCTGTTCAAGTTTTAAACAGGTCTGTTCAGGTTTTAAACAGGTCTGTTCAGATTTTAAACAGGTTTTAAACAGGTCTGTTCAGGTTTTAAACAGGTCTGTACAGCTTTTAAACAGATCTGTACAGCTTTTAAACAGATCTGTTCAGGTTTTAAACAGGTCTGTTCAGGTTTTAAACAGGTCTGTACAGTTTTTAAACAGGTAGGCCCGAACTCCCCCTACTGGTCACTAGGTGGCAGCAGCACATTTTGAATTTCCCGGGGCCGAACTGTCGGTAATGCAGATCCAATACTTAACGACTGGCGCCAGGTGTGTGACGTCACTGTCTGACTCAACTGCAGCCATACCTACTCGCGTAGGCACTAATATTTTTCAACATCTCTAAAACGAAGCATTTTCTCAAAATTTGTTAAGGGACATACAATAATCCAAAATGGATAGTTAACTTAAAAAAAGATAGTTTGGGAGTCATTGGCGCAGGTACTAAAAAACTAGGGGGTGAGTGGGTACTGGAACCTCTCTATTTTGACTATTTGACAATTTTTTTTCTTCAAAAGATGTGACTTTTAAGTTGAAGCACTGTACCAAATTTTAAATAAATATCTTACAATATACTCGAGTTATTTAAAAAAAAAAATTTAAACTTCAAACTTTGACATCCTGTATATCGAACATGGGCCTAAAATAAAAAATGACATTGTGAAAGTCCTAATAATTTTACTCAAGGAATCCATGGTCACCGGATTGGCTCCCATTTTTCGGACATCCATAAAATCTTATAACTTTACCGAAGATAATGATTCTCCTGATACTCGGAAGAGTCATTGATATTTAGCTCTCTTAGAAAACAGCGAATTCGTAAAGAGACAATTCCTCTTAGTACCTGAACTGCTTCTTGGACATTCCTGGACACTTTTATTTTCAAAAAAAAAATTCTGGCAAAGAACACTAGATGAAACAAAATTCAAAATTGTGTCTTACTTTTTGTTACCAGACAATAACAAAAGAAATGCACCAGTTTTGTCTATGATTTTCTAAGTTACATAAACCATATTATTTTTCTAGAAAATTAATGTTTATAGCACTCTTAACCCATTATTAATCTAATGTGTAGGTAATATTGTATTCAATTTTTGTACATGATACACTGTGTTGCGTAACAATTAAAGTTAATAACTTTTATTAAAAAATACTTCAAATTACACCATCTGTCTATAATTACATTTGTTGCATTTTATGTAACATTTAAAGAACCACTAGAATATTACCACAAAATAGCCACCTTTGGAATTAAATATTATTTATATCACGATGAAAGCGTAAATGATAAATAAATTATTCCTGCAATAGAATAAGTGATAATAAAATGTACAAAATAGTACATTTACACATTTTACTTCCTCACCCCTCATAGTGAGAAATTTATGTATTCGTGAAAAAATTTTGAACATTTTTTTAATACAAAGTGTGCGATGCTTGTACGAATTGCATTGAAGCTGTCAGCTATTTTTGCTAATGTTAGGTAATTACACTCGCAGACAAAATATCGCATATTTTCATAATTTCTTCCTGGAAAAAGAAAATCTGAAGTAAGTTAATTAAATAATTTGTACTATAGTCTGGCCACTGTAAGATTGCGACTTTCTACTTAAAGAGTGAAAGCCATAATCAATTTCATTAATTTTATTCGTTTCAAACCTACGCTGCAATTATCCAACAAAGTAGTTGTAATAAGTTGCTCATCCGTATACCATGCACAAACTGGGCTGCCAACAATTGAAACGAATAAAATTATTTATGGCTTTGACTCTGAGAACTAAGAATAATGTTGAAATCTTGCAGCGTCCCGATTATAGAAAAATACGTTTATTTTACAAACCCGAAATAAACAATTGTTTTTTTAACGTAGGTAGGTTGATCCCATATGAGTGATTATTCATGATAAATCAAATAGAAAAATTCTCATAAAAATTCCTTTATTAATATGGCCGGTTTCGTGAACAAGTAATTACTGATGATGTGAAGTAATTACTTGTTCACGAAACCGGTCACATTAATAAAGGAATTTTATGAGAATTTTTCTATTTGATTTATCATGAATTGTTTTTTTTTTTTTTGAAAAATATTGTTAAAATAACTATAATACTTAATTATAAAATTCTTAAAGGAATAGTAACTTGAAACATGATATTGGGCTATTGGTTAAGTTTTGTGAGTGGGTCCTTGTCTTGTGGATTCTCCACTGAGGCCATTGGCAGGCCTACTGTGGCTCACCTAATTATATTTCATCCAATAAGTTCAGTCTCTTAATGAAACTGATATTGGGTGAAAATGTGTCCAGATCCTCTGGCAGCAAATATTGAGAATCGGATCCTCTCCACAGCGGGACAGGTGCATATATAAGACACGTGATCTGCCTTCTCAATATCCTCCAGGCATAGACGGCACTCGGCATTTATCGCCAGGCCGAGTTTATACAGATGATAGTTTAGGCGGCAGTATATTGGCCTCTAAAAGTTTCTTAGCTCTTGATTTCAAAGGGTATTTCATAAACGCCTTCGAATGAGCTAATCCTGGTAACTCTTGCCAATATTGGAGAGTGTTCCTTTCAGCCTAGGTTGAGATAGCATCTTAGCAAGTACTTGAAGATATGCCAAGTATCAGTTCTGGTTCGATGTTTCGTGATCCCGCTCCTTCTCTGGCCAAGGAGTCAGCTATTTCTTTACCTTCCATACCAAAGTGGCCGGATATTCAGACCAGAGTCACTTTGTTGTTTTTGCTCAAATAATTTAGAACCTTATGACAGTTCCATACAGTTTTGGAATTACACCGGTAGGAGCCAAGAGCTTTTATAGCTGCTTGGCTATCTGAGAACATTTATATTGATCTGTGTGTAAGATGGATATATTCCAGCCTTCGCACATACAGTCAATGGCATGAACCTCGGCCTGAAAAATAGTTGCATTAGTACCTAGTTTTGAGAATATCCTTACCCTTGTTCTGCAGCTATGCACTCCGGCTCCTGTTACCTCGGGAGTTTTGGAGCCGTCTGTAAACGAGCAACTCTCTGTCCTCAGTAGGTCAGCTTTATTCTGATCCCACTCATCTCTTTCCCCAGAAAGGATATTGAAGGTCAGCTCGTAGTTAATCATGCTAGGCATAGTATCCGAGGGCATTCCCAGGATGTTGTGATTCTCTGTCATCCAACAACCTGTTCCGCTTCATGATACGAGTCTGCCGCGTATTAATGGCCGTTTGTTGCAGTCTGTAGGTTGCCCACCTAGCCTCTCTCCACAAATATATATATATATATATATGAAGAGGGGGTAAGTCCAGAAAAATTTCCATTGCAGCAGACGGTCATGCATGCTAATCTCTGCAATCCAGAAAGTTTAGCTTAGGCCATCCGTTGTGATCCTTTCGTCCACCAAACAATGGATCCGTATGTCACCATTGGTCTGATGACTGTAATATAGATCCAGTTATTTTTTTAGGATACATGTCCCAGGATTTGCCACAAATACATCGGCATGTCCATAAGGACAGCTTTGTGCTATAGCACTAGCAGTCTTCTGATTAAACTAAGAGAGTCAGTAACGAACGTTCCCTCCTCGAGCTCTAAATACTGCAAGCTCCTTCTAGGTATGCTAATAATAAGATTCTGAAAATGATTCCTCGAAGAATTGCATTCATTTCCTCTTGTACTGCAATTCCTTCCTGTATTTGGAATGGAATTTCTTTGTCGTATGCAAAATTTCAACATATACCACATGCGCCCAATCGGATTTAAATATGGGCTATATGCTGGCCAGTTTAATCTTTTGATCTCAACTCTCAACCTCATTGAGCTGCATGTGTACTCGCATTATCGTTTATTAAAATGAATCTTTTCTATCCAATAATGCCAAAATATGGTAAAATATGGTCTTGCAATATACAGGTTAGCTGCCATCCGTTCAATAACTTTCATAAGTTCGGTGTCCCCCCCTTTAACTAATACAATCTCAAAACATTATTTTGCCATTAAATATGATTTGAACGAAACAACTACTCAGCGGGCAAATACCCCGACCTCATGCAGGTATTTGTCCGCTGAGTAGTTGTTTCGTTCAAATCATATTTAATAACAGTAGTTTAGTCCACCTGGGCTAGAGGTCGCCGCTCTCGGTACTTGCTTCGCAAGTCGCTATCCGCCACAGAGACATCTGATGTCGGTCGGATAGTAGCATTTGGACCATATGAGAAGTTTCACATACCTCTCACCACTACATTATTTTGCCACCTCAAAAACTAACGCTCTGAATAAGGTAACAGCTGTCATACCTTTCACCAACACTTCTGTGGACGCAGTTTCGTCAATCTGGCTTCGATGACTGAATTCTGGTCTGCAGTTAACACGAGTTTTGGCAAATTCTGGTCGCCGAGTTTTGTGGCTTTACAGGAGACCTGGAATTATGACAGGACGCCTTGAATTCAAATCTGCTTATCTGATCTTCATCTGATTGTCTTGAAATTAACATTACTTTGCCTCACAATCAGTAGCTCATTTTTGCGGCAAAAGGATGATAATGTGTGATTTCGTGTAGACTGAAATATTAAACGATGGTGATCAACTACTGTTGTGCACTGTTTGAGTTCTTGGTCGGGCCTTCTTTTGTAATTTCTAGTCCCTTGGTGCCTTTTTATAATTCTTGAAACTGTGACACGAAAGTGTTTGATTAAAATTAAATTCAGTTTTATTATTTTTAATACATGACCCGAAGAAACTGATTCTTGTTAACTAGAGCACGTAAAAAAAGTAAGAGTAAAAAAATTATAATTATTATAATTATTTATGGTCGGAATCTGCCATTAAATTTGCGACACGTATTTTCGTTACAACCTGAGTATATCTTGTAACCAAATAATCGTATAAACATCGACTACAAAAATTATAGTGAGGATCCTAAAACTTTCCATGCAGGTTTAATTAGTTGCTACTTAGAGGACTTCCTTTAGTAATAATCAAAACATATTTCATAATTTATTTTCACAGTATTACAACAATAAAACGTAAATTCGGTGTACTGCTTAGTGGAAATTTTGACAATTTATGTAATATTCAACGAAAAATATTGCAAATAATGTATAACATTACATTTAACACATATCATTATTAGAAAGTTATTATCTTTTATGTTATACGGAGCGGGATATTTATTTCTTAACGTTTGATTAACATAATAGCCAGTTCGAGGAATATCAAAATATAATTTTCCTTGGAAACAAGTTTTTAATTTTCACTGACCTTCTCTGATAAATTATTTCGGTAGCCCAGTCTACCACTGCCTATGGATTTCATTAGGGAGATACTAGATGTAAGATTTAGTCCATATATAACTTTCTACCATATTCAACTTTGGAATGAAATGAAAATATAATAACGCTACTAATTTTTTGCTAATTATTATATTGCCTGGTAATATATTTTATGATGGGTCAGCAATTTTATAAGAGCAAGTTAAAGTAAGGTGGGATATTTTCAGTATCAGTCTTGTTTTGACCTTCCAAGTCCCAATTGTATCTGTTAAAAAGTGTTTTCGTTTGTCTACATAACTCTCTTACAATAAAAAATATCCAGTCAAGTGCGCCGAAGTTGCAAAACCTCACCTGACAAGTTTTGTTACATTTGTGGAGAATTGCTTTTGAATTCACAAACGAGGCCATTGTCTGAAAATGTGAAAAAAAGTATATTTTCTGTATTTTAGAGCTTTAATTGGAGATCAAGCCAATGGGCTTCCCACGTTTGTTGTGTAAGTGTAGCGTGTCCCTAGTGCAGTGGATGAAAGGATAAAGAAATAGCATGCCTTTTGCGATTCCAATGGTATGGCAAGCACCCACCAATTATTTCGATGATTGTTATTTTTGTGTAACAAGAACTGAGGGATTTTCCAAAAAAGAAAAACAAAAAATTAAATATCCGAATTTACTAACAGCCCTAAGACCTGTTTCTCACAATGCATCAGACTTACCAGTGCCAAGTGCGCCTTTAGATTGGCAAAATATTGACTTGGGAGGTAATGAAAATATTAACGACTCTTCAGACAGCCCACACCAGTGTGCCAACCCTTTGCATATTCCAGAAAGCTTTAGTGACCCTCACTTAATTGCTTAAAATGAATTAAATGATTTGGTACGTGACTTGAGGCTGTCAAAACGACAAGCAGAACTTCTTGGTTCCTGATTTAAGGATATCCGAAATGTGGGCTGTGAGCATCGACTGTTGTATGTTTTGTCTAAAAAATTTTGTCGCCGTCTGTATAATGTACTCTCTAATGTATGGTATGTCCGCCGTTTCGGGTAGTTGCTGGGTATTTGTAGAATTAGTGAGAAGGCATTTAAAAGCTGTATTATTACACAACGGAAATTTAAAACCATCTATACCAATTGCCAATTTAGTAACAATGAAACAGAATTATGACAGTATCAGCACCATTTTAAATAAAATTAATTACAACAAGTACAAATTGCATATGTGGAGATTTAAAAGTAATAGTCATTTCAGTAGGGCATCAAGGAGGCTTTACAAAATATTGCTGTTTTCTTGGTTTGTGGGACAGTGTAAAAGAACATTACGTAAAAAGAATTTGGCCCGAAAGGAGAGAATTTGAATCAGGAACTAGTAATGTTAAATATGTACCTCTTGGAGACCCTAAAAATGTTCTTTTGCCACCTCTTCATATTAAACTTGGGCTAATGAAAAATGTTGTGCAGGCTATGAATAGAGAGGGTGAAGGATTTAAATATTCAAGAAATCTTTTCCCCAATTAAGTGACGCCAAACATAAAAAAGGCATAGCCGATTATGAAACAAAAATAACATTATTAAACTAATACTAATTTATTTATTATGCAGAATCGGGATCAACATAGCTATTTGATTCCGTGACATCTGAATCTACTTTTACAGCTTCTAATGTAGTCTTGTCTGATTTAAGAGCGCGATAGAAATACATTTCACTTTTTCCTACATATTCCTCGGTAGGCAACATAACGTTTTGATACTTTAAACGCTTAATGGGTAGTTTATTTTCGTAAGATTTTCGCATAAAATTTAAATTTGGTTTTGAGTTATTTTTATGTATTGCAAAGTGAGTAAGAAAAGGGGTACTGGCAGATGAACTACATTCAACACCTTCTTTATTTTTTTGTGTATTTAAATACACGATATGTAGAAATAGAAAACTTTTCTTTAGACGTACTTTTTGCTGCAATAAAAAAAGGTTTTAGATGTTCAACGTAGTTATACATCATGTCTTAAGTAACGGTAACAACATGGAAGTTTTTTGATGACGAGTTAACTATATTTATATATACTTGTGGTAAGAGAACCCTATCAATGTGCTTTTTCTTTTTTTTCAATTATCCCAAAATAGCGATCACAGGGAAGGAAGCTATGCCCTGGTTCAGGAAAACGATGAATAATAGTATCAAGTCTCCCCCCCTGACACAATGTAACTAAAAACCTAACCAAAGTATTATTTTTGCGCAACACAGTTGTCGCTAAATAAATATAAGGTTTTAACGTATGGATTTAAAATATGGTTAAAATAGTAATGTAAAAAACTCCACACACATTTGATCCTTTTTTGGCAATACTTTCATCGTACATTAAAAAAATTCCCAGTCTTATTTTTTGCAGAGTGTACGCAGAAATTATGCACCCATAACTGAAGAAACTTCTTAAAGTACCGGAAGGTACTTTAAGAAGTGGCATATTTTGTTGGAAATCGAAACATAAAACTTCAATTTCATCATTTTCTTCTGCTTCTTTTGTCTTTTCCTTTAGCTCTTTATAAAACCATTCAGATTTCTAAAGATGTAATTTTTTTTGTATTTCAAAGGTCCTTTTTTCTTCTTCTGAGTCGGCGCTTTGAATTTTGTTGTTTAATATGTTAAATTTTTTACAAGTGTCATTGCGTGCCGTACCAAAACTAAAATTAAAATGTTCACGAAAATACCTTCCATAGAAATCATTTGATATTTTTGTTTTGTATGGAAGATGGTACTGTTTTAATTTATGTATGTCAGGTTCATACTTTTTTTAGGTATAAATCATACATGATTGAAAGATTTAAGTCGCTGGACAGATATTTATCGTTGTTTTTACGGGTATAATGAGAAATCCGTTTTGGAAAGCTACTGATATGATCATGCACTTGCCTTCTTAAATCTTCGGAAATTAAATTAGGCCTATGTGAATGCCGCGCTCGTTTGTCCTAGACAGGTGTAATGTTTGTAGACAGATGGATTGCAATACGCTCCAGACGTTTTTTCCCTATGCCATGAAGAAGACATACTGCCATTTTACAAACCTCTAACCCAAAGGCACCCTTTATTAACTAAAAAAATATTGGTACAAACAATAAAAATGTCGATCAAGATTTAAAAAAATACCTTATATTTGTAGATGTGATTCCGTATTAATTTTGGATTTCCTTCAATTTTACGGCGTCGGGTCACCTGCGAAACTGTTATCAAACTTGATAAATAAGAGTCTTGTTTCTTTTTGATCTACAACAATATTAAAGCCCATTATTATCTCTTTCTTTTCAGCTTCTGAAAGTTTTTTGTATGCATTTTTTCGTACATTTGCAATCATTGCCTTGTTTTCTTTCTGGCACTTTTTTTCCCGTTGAAATAGATTTATAATTTTCACCTTTAGCTCTTTTAACTTTTTGAACATTTCTAATCTATTTCTCCGTGCTTCTTGTTTTCTTCCGTCTACGTTTGTTTACAATGGGCTCTTTATCAGCATAATTTTCAGATGCGCTAGATGTGCGTTCATTATTTGACTACCTGAGCATTGGAACGGTTCACTTAACTCAGTCCCACTGCTGGAACTCATAATAATGCCCTACTACTTTATTTTTTTAAAGAACAGAATAAATATTGTTTACTGACAATCACACACTAAACAGCTATATAACTGATTATCAAAAGACGACTACGTGACCCGCGCTCCCGCACACCTCACCTGATCGCATAAACATTATGGCCGGGTGCAGTAGTGGGACAGAGTGGACGGAGTTAACCAACATACAAAACACAATAAACATGTGGTGTAAGTACGAGATAAGTTACACGTAACTTATCCCATTATTGCAGCAGTCTATAACAGGGGATAAGTAATTCTCTGTTCTCTGTAATTAAATTTCTATTAACCGTACTTATCCCATATTTGCACCAGAGAAAAAGAGCTACTTTTTTAACCTATTTCTACAGTAATCTCATTTTGTCAGAATTATGCACTTATCACCTTTTTGCACCAGGGTATTCAATTGGTAAGGAACATGAGTGAACGAGAGTGCATTGATAGGGTTTCGGAACCGAATGCAATGCTATCTCATCAGATGTAAAATCTTATTTCACCCAAGATAATGCCAGACTCATATTGATGGCTTAAATAATTTAAGATTTCATGGCTTTGATGAGAAGGAAAAGGAAGATACAAATATACTAGTGTTAGATTTTGTCAATAAAAAAACGGGTATAAAATTATACAAAGAAGATATTGAGTGGTCATATAGGATTGGAAACAAGGGAGAGAACCCAAGAGCACTTTTAGTTAAGTTTCTGCCTTATCGTAAAAGAAATGAAATATTTGAGAGTAAAACTAAGCTCAAAGGTTCGGGCTTTTATATGGTAGAAGATCTTACGAAAGACAGACATCAGCAACTCTTAATTGCAAAAAAAAGTTTGGTGTAAATAATGTATGGACGTCCAATGGTAACATATTTGTGAGTGAAAATTGTCGAAAGAAAAAGATGCGTACCGGCGAATTAAATTATCTTATGGATGAACATTAAATACAACATAATTTTACTTTTATTGTTAATAAATATGTCTTATAAACACTCAATATAATTAAGTTAAGTTAAGTTACTCTAAATATTTACAATAAAAGTACATATATATATTTTTTTACTTTCTTAAATAAAACTACATATCAATTTCAATAGTGTGATTATCAGATAAAAAAAGAATCATGTTTATTTTAGTTTGTTTTATCTCTTATAAAAACGTAGGTTACTGAACATCGCCTGTTCTTTTTTCTTTTTTTACAAAAAAAAAAAAGAATTGTATTTATGTTCAATTTCTATTAAATAATAAATAATATATGTACTTCCATATTGGTAATATAATATGCATTTCCATGCTTGTGTATAAATTAAAACCGTTGATTGTTATTTGCGTTTAAACATTATTTTTTGTTATACAGATATACGAGGGGGAAATATAAATGAATGAACTTTAAGGTTGGCCATTTAAATGTGAGATTACTGTTCACTGGCTTTGATGATTTAAAAGAATTAATTGTGTCAGAAGATATTCAAATTTTTGCAGTAACTGAAACCTGGTGAAATAATGATTTGGATAACAATTTAGTTCAGATTCCAGGTTACAATATTGTTAGGAAAAAAGATAGAGTTAGAAGAGAGGGTGGTGTTGCTTTATATTGAAAAATATGTTTGCATTATAGTATAGTACAAGTCGATAGAGAGGCAGCTGAGATAGGCATTGAGCAATTATGGACCAGAGGTAAGGTATATGGATTAGGGGTAGTATATAGACCACCTATGGTTAATGTTGATGATTCCATGCAAGGAATGGAGAATACTGTAACTTACTTATTACCACAAGTTGATGATCTGATTTGTGTAGGGGACATAAATATTAATCAATATAATATCAATAGTAGCGACATGAAGAAATTTAATTCTGTGTTAGATGCCTTTGGATTATTACAAATTGTTCAAGAACCCACGAGAATTACTAGTTAGTGAAACTCTGATAGATATTGTATTAACTACCAAAGATACACTTATTTCAAATATTAATATATGATGATTTGCGTGCGGTACCTTGGAACTTAATTTATGATTTGGAAAATGTAGATGATATGGTCAGTGTTCATACTTTATAAACACTGATATGGTATCTTATCTCAATAGTAATATTTTACGTCTGTTTGATATTCATGCTCCGTTAAAAACCGTCAGAATTTCTAAACCAATAGCACCTTGGTTAACTTATACTATTAAACTCATGATAAACAACAGAGAGAAAGCTCTAGCAAAAGCTAAGGAAACTAGATCTAGATATGACTGGACGTATTATAAAATGATTCGCAATTATATAACCTCTGCAATAAGGCGTGAAAAGAAAGCATATCTTCTAAATGTTCAAAATCATAAAAGTAATAAAGAATTATGGAAAACGCTTAGAACTTTAAACATTACAAAATCTCAGAATTCCGACATACCGATACATCTTTCAAATCCAGATCTCGTTAATAACTTTTTTTGTAGCTGCCAGATATACTAATCAAAAAGTCGATACAGAGCTTATCAGTGGTTATGAAACAGGAATTTTTTTAAAATGGGGCAACATTTGGTCTTCAGGAATTTACGCATGATGATGTGTCTAAAGCTATAAACAGTATAAAATCCAACGCCTCAGGGCATGACTGTATTTCGAAAAAAATGCTTCAAATTTGTATGCCTCATTTAACTGTGTATTTTGCCTATTTATTTAATCAGTGCATTTTGCAATGTGTATTTCCTGAATCATGGAAAATTGCAGTGGTTAAACCATTGACTAAAATAAAAAATCCAGCAACTCTGTCAGATTTACGACCAATAAGTCTTTTACCAATATTTTCTAAAATTTTGAAACGTTTAATATATAACCAGATTATAGTGTTTGATAAGGAACATAGCATTCTTCCTGATACTCAGTCAGGTTTTAGATCAGGTCACAGTCCAACTAGTGCTCTACTGAAAGTTACAAATGATATAATTAGTGGTATTGACAATGGCAATAATTCAATTCTAGTAATGCTGAACTACTCTAGGGCTTTTGATACTATTAATCATATACTAATGTTATCAAAACTAAAATTCTATGGTTTTAATGATAATACACTAAAACTTATGCAATCATATTTTTCCTCCGGAATGCAAAAAGTAATTATAAATAATTCTGAATCGGACTTGGGAATGTTGGGATCTGGTGTGCCACAAAAATCAATATTAGGGCCTCTTCTATTTATTTTATATACTTCGGATTTTAATAAAAGCTTGATATCATGTCAATCTCATTTTTACGCCGATGATACCCAGATCTACCACATATTTAATCCCGAGTCAGTATTTAAGGCAGAAGAAGATATCAACAAGGATATTGAACATCTAGTACAACTATCTCATAAACATTGCTTAAAAATTAATGCGCAAAAATCTGCAGTAATAGTATTTGGTAAAAATAAAGAATTCATGTGTGATAATCTTAATATTTTTGTAGAAAATCATAAATTATCTTTTCAAACGAATGTAAAAAATTTAGGGCTTATTGTAGACATAGATTTAAGATTTATTCCACATGTAAATAATGTATTGAAAAGAACATACGGCTCATTAAAACAATTATATTCAAATCGACATTTTCTCAGTCAAAAGCTTAAAGTACTGTTGTGCGACTCATTAGTTTTGTCATGTTTTAACTATTGCGATATAGTCTATGGTCCTTGCCTTGATCAAAATACAGCAAAGCGAATTCAGAAAGTTCAGAATTCATGTATTCGGTTCATTTTTAAATTGACAAGAAGGGACCATGTTAGCGAAAAATTAAAAATATTAAATTGGCTTAATATGGCTAAAAGACGACAACTTCACATGGCTTCGTTTACACATAAGTTAATAAAAACATCTACTCCCCAATACCTTAGTGATCTATTAACTGCTCGACCCTTATTTCACTCCAAGAAATCTTAGATATGTAGATGTTATCAAGCCCTCGGTATAGGCTAACGTTGTTTCATAGAACTTTTGCTTATTCTGCAGCCTCTCTATAACTCTATCTCCGTCGATATAAAGCACCTAACTATAACCTCCTTTAACTATAAATACTAAAAATTTAATTAAACCAGTGAACAATTAATTCTCAGGAAAATTGCTATTTCTCTAATACATATTTATTTTAACTGCTTTAATTTTAATTTTACTGATTCATTACTTGTATCTCTTAGTATTTAACCTTTTTTGTTATGAAAAATATGTTGGTTGAGTGTAAGAGCAGCTCTAATGAGCTGAACTCCGCTAATGTTCGGTAATTAATAAAGGCAATATTTATTTTTTTTATTTTTTATTTATGTCATAACTGGAAGGTTCCTAAAAGATGTGACCATTCTTCCTTAGTCCACAAGACCACCTGTCACCAATCGAACAGAAATGCTAAAGTAAATTTTTTAAAACCATTAGAAGAATGCTCTGCATCTACTAGTATTTAGCAGATATTGATTCCCATTGTGTATTAACATAATTTTCAAAATGTTTTTTCTAAATCTTCTTTCTGTTGTCCACTTAGGATATTAACAACATATTAACCTATAGTTTGTAGACTATTTTTCTTTATTGGCAACAGTAAAATTCAGTATATTAGACACACCTGAACCCAAAAATTTAATAATACTTTTTATTACACTTATATCAACGGTAACAATGGGGTAGAGTGATAGGAGCGGTCGCTCTAGTCGCCAGATGGCAAGGGACGCCAAAAAAGCAGAAGTAGACTAATTAGAGCTCCTTAATTTAATTTAAATTCAATAAGTGTTGATATTTGCAATAAAAGTTGATTTTTGAAAATTTTGGAATTATTATTTATTTAACATAAAACCGAAGTAGAATTAACGTGAAGTGAAAGCGGGCGCTGAAAAACAATCTCGCTCTACCCTGATCAAAGGCTAGGACGGGCGCTGACTGGCACCAATCAAACATATAACAGAAATGCTAAAATGTTTAAAAACCAATGCTCTGCATCTACTAAATTTTTAGCACATATTGATTCCAGTTGTTTATTAACATAATTTTTAAAATGTTTCATCATTGGCAACAATAAAGACAGTATATTAGACGCTCTTAAACCCAAATATTAAAAGAAATAATTACTTTTTATTACATCTATATAAATAACAACAACAATCTGAATGCATACAAGTGATGTTTTTTGTAGTATAGGCTAAATTATATGCAATAATGGAGTGTTCGTAATAAATAGAGCATGAAGACAACCTAACACCTGTTATTCTTCTACCGCAATATGAGCTTGTTAATATATCCTTACGTTACTATTACCTGGAATGGTTTACTTATACAGGGTGTCTCACAAGAAATTGCATCGATCGATATAGGGAAAAGTACGCAACGGAAAATTTTGAAAATTTAAGGCTGTGTGGTCAATCCAACTAAAATAATTACAAGCATCTGACACTTTCGGTTATACCGGAAGTCGATACCAACTTGCTTATTTTAAATGGAATATCCTATATATTTTAGGATTTTCGAAAAGAGCAAAAAATTCTAAGTCAAAAACATGTAGAATACTCTATGCCTCAACCCAGCGTTTCAGAGATATTTAACATTTAAAAAAAAATTTTACAGGTGTAATGGTTTTCAATAACCTTTATAACTTTCTTCGTGTAAAAAAGATACTCACTTGCTTTTTGGCATGCAGAAAGACCATAAGGTGAGCTACGCTCTACAGTTTAAAGAAATTCAATAATGGTATACCAAGTGTTCCATTTTTGACATCACATTTTATAAACTTCAAACCGCGAAAACTTGCTTAAGGCAAATGAACAGCCTGTATCTTTTTTACATCAAGTTATGTATACTTAAATTCCTTTTTTTCTGATATAGGCATTGTGGGGGCTTTAGTTACAACTTTTTGAAATATTTGCGATTTTCTTAGAAATTCAAGAATTTTTAGCAAAAATTTTATCAAATTAACCATAATTAAAAACAATCAGTAATGTCAATCATTCTCTTATGTCAAAAATGGCAACGCGTTTAAATTACACCCACGAAGACTTTTTGAATTTGTTTATTATTTATGGAGAATGTGATAAAGAAATATCAAGAACTTGTAGTACATTTGCTACTCGATATCCACAAAAACGGAAATCGTCACCAAACACTTCATAACGCATACTGGATAATTTTAAAAACTATGGCTCTGTCAAGGCAAGAATTCAATAGCGGAAGCCTATTGTTGATGACGAAAACGTAGAAATAGTAATTCTGGGATATTTTCATGCATTTCCAATGATGTCATTAAGACAAGCTGCTCTGGAATTGGGACTATGGAAGGATTCAATTCACAGAATCTTAATTGAACATAAATTTCACCCGTTTTCGTTCCAAATGGTTCAATGATTAAAAGAAACAGATTTCCTAAGAGAAAATTTTTGTGAATTTATTCTAATGAATTTATTCTAAGGTCTGTAGGCGAGGATTTTTATTTGGGAAATATTATATATCAGATGAAGCTAAATTTACCAAAAATGGACACAATTCACATTATTGGAGTGACTCGAATCCTCATGTGTTCAGGAAGCGAAATTTTTAAGAAAGTTGGCAGTTTAATGTTTACTGTGCCATAAGAAACGATTGAGTGGTGGCATTAGAATTTGATCAGGATAATTTAAACAGTAAGTTATAAAGATTTCTTCTTCTGCTAATATGTATAGTTAATTTTTTTGGTTTTTGTTTTTTTTTGTGAAAGATATCAATTAAAAATTTGAATAATAACTATTTACAAAATTTACCTCTCGCCGAACATAGAAACATTTTTTATCAGCACGACGGTGCTCCCCCACATAACGCGTATTTGATAAATAATTTTTTACAAGAAACTTTTTACGATCAATGGATCGCCAATAATGGACCATTCCTATGGCCACCTCACTCGCCTGATTTATCAATTTTAGATTATTTTATTTGGGGAACTATTAAAAATAAAGTTTATGAGAGCCCATTAACAACTATTAAAGATTGTATGCAGAGAGTAAGGAAAGCATTTCAAAACTTATCACAGAATTCAATTAGAAGAGCTACCCGAACAACCAGAAATAATTCGAAGGTGCGAAAAATGCGTGGACTTTCGAGGACGGAATTTTGAACAATCATTAAATTAAAATGGAATCATGTTTTTAGTTGATTTTATCTTAGCTATTTTAGTTTATGCAAAGTGTTTTCAATCCAATTAATAGGCATGTTACAATGTTTAGTGTTATTTTCCGTTTTTTGAGGATATCTAGTAACAAATGTACTACAAGTTCTTGATATTACTTTATCACATTCTCCATAACTAATAAACAAATTCAAAAAGTCTTCGTGGGTGTAATTTAAACACGGTGGCATTTTTTGACATAAGAGAATGACTGACATTACTGATTGTTTCTAATCATAGCTAATTTGATAAAATTTGTACTAAAAATTCTTGAATTTCTAAGAAAATCGCAAATATTTCAAAAAGTTGTAACTAAAGCCCCCACAATGCCTATATCAGAAAAAAAGGAATTTAAGTATACATAACTTGATGTAAAAAGATACAGGCTGTTCCATTTGACTTAAGCAAGTTACCGCGGTTTGAAGTTTATAAAATGTAACGTCAAAAATGGAACACTTGGTATACTATTATTGAATTTCTTTAAACTGTAGAGCGTAGCTCACCTTATGGTCTTTCTTCATGCCAAAAAAGCAAGTGAGTATCTTTTACACGAAGAAAGTTATAAAGGTTATTGTAAACCATTATACCTGTCCAAAAATTTTTTAAATGTCAAATATCTCTGAAACGGCGGAGTTTAGGCATAGAGTATACTACATGTTTTTGACTCAGAATTTTATGCTCTTTTCGAAAACCCTAAAGTATATAGGGTGTTCTATTTATAATAAGCAAGTTGGTATTGACTCCCGGTATAACCAGAAATGCCAGATGCTTGTAATTATTTTAGTTGGATTGGCCACACTGCCGTTAGTAGCTACCTAAATTTTCAAAATTTTCTGATAGGGATCGAAAGGTGTTGATGAATGCCTGCGCGTTTAAACATGTATACATAAGTGGAAAAAACGATAATTTCAATATTATTGACAGCCGAAGTTGATTTTCTATATAAAAAGTTGTTGCATAAAATTTAAAAGCTTTTTCCTTTCCAGCTACTAAACAAAACTTTCACTTGAGAATTCATCGTTCATGGTATGCATGTACGTACACTACGACTTTTCTGAGTTGTTGTCCGAGTTATTTTATATCTTCCCAAAGGTGATTGATAATAGTTATTTTAAGAAGAGTATCTCAATTTTATCAGGACTACTCCAAGGATCTGTCATTTGACCTTTATTCGTTTTGATGTGCACTCTATACCACATATTCAGGCATGGCGTGACTACTTTTTCACAAAACCCCCATAGCAAATTTGAATTATTCAATTAATTTTGTAAGGTTGTAACTTCTGTTGTTTAAGAGATTTTGCTCATGAAAATTAAGGCGGTTAATAATTCAGCTAATATTCTAATGGGTATAGATAGATTTTTTATCTACCAACAGCACAATGTCAAAAACCAAACATACTCTCAAAATTAAGAAAAGTAAAAATTTACTTATTAATTACTATTTTAGATGTTCGCCTTTGGCTTGTATGCATATATCTTGACGATTCGCGATCGTTTCATACAGTTCGGTAAATTACCTTACCTTAAAGTTCTACTAATTACTTCTTCACCCCTTAAAATGAGGAAGTTATGTATGCGTGAAAAAATTTTTTTATTGCATTTCTGGACGAATCTCGACGAATTATGACGATACACAAAATTTCAGACAGAACAAATTTTCTGTCTGTGTGTCTGTGTGTGGTTCGCGATAGCAGCTACAGTTTTTGAGATAAAGCTTTCAAATTTGGTACACACATTCTAGAGGTCAAGGAAGAGATCTGAGTTCGTTGATGAGCGAAATCGGTCCCAATGTCTAAAAAAATATTAATGTGACTTTTTTGAAACGTCAAAATGTGACTTTTTTGAAACGTCAAAAATTACTTATATTATAAATTCCACCACACGTCGAGTTTTACAACGGTGAGGAAGTTCTGATCCCCAAGTAATTGGCAGCGGTTTTTTTATTATAACTTTAACACGGATGTATTAATTAATTACTGCGTAATAGAGAATTATATCGTATTAATTAGTTTCTCTAATTTCCTTTATTCATTCCAAAATAGATGACAAAAGAGTAATTATAATTATATATATGGACAACGTTATGCTGCATACTCACACGTTATTGATATTGACCCACTTTTTGATAAATTAGCAATTATACAAAAAATAATATTTATTTTGTGAAGATTTTATTTCCCAAACTGTATCGTGTATTTAATAAAGAAAATCACAGAACTATAGTGATAAATGAAATTCGATTATCTTATACAAAAGACCTAGTTCAGTTAGAACCATAAAAATGTTGCCTCTATGCAATATCATTTTCATTTAAAATATCTTAAATCTATTTTTGATTGAGCATTTCTCTCCGTCTTTGTTTACCTTACTTTCACAGAGCTAGAGCTAAATTCGGAGACAAGGGCTTATGTATTGTTTCATTCAATTTGACTGATATTGTGTAAAATTGTATGCTCTACAATAAAGTTTTCTTATCTTTTTTTATGTAAATGAACAGTTTCAGAGTAAATTAATTGAACCAATGCGCAATGGTGCACAGTGTGACGTATCTGCTAAACAAAATGTCGTATTGAACTTTTTATTTCGGTACTGTCTCCAGCGCCAGTACCTGTTTTAGAGTGTGGAAACACCACTTTATTCTATCAGCGGTATGATAGAAGCTAGGATAACTCACTGAAGAAACGGAATGTCCAGGGGTCGATCTGTATGGTTGTCGGTTTCGTAGAAATGGACAATTTCATTTTGACCTGCCAAAACTGTGTTTCGGTGTACAACCAGATTTGTTACCTTTGTATTAAATAAAAATCAGAATATCAACTTTACTTTCTCTATTTATTCAAGACTGGTTTCACAGCAGAATAATAATAAAAAAAAAGTGAAATACACAACAAAAGATGGCAGTAGTAATAGACGGTATCTATTACTACTGTTAGCTACATCAAGCAGCTAGCGACTTTATAGTGGCTAGTGCCTAAAACCGTATTATGGCAAACGGTTGGTGCAGCAATGTCCAGGTATAAGTGGTTACGGTTTACTAGTATGACACTATGGTAGTTTGTCGACCTGGGGACAGGTGGTTGATGATACGGACTAGTCGCGGATGCGTTAGATTTATCCCTTTCGTCCTTTTTTAGGGCCAACTGGATCGCACGTTAACTCGAACCCGGGACACTTCGTCAGATCCCACTCAAAAGTCTAGTTGCTGAAAACTCACGTGTGCCTTTTACGTTTTTCTGGTGAGGTCCCTCTCCAAATACTAGGGATCGGGGCCTTTACCATATATAACCATCAAAGAATAACAACTGAATATTCCCGAGAGATATCTACCTATATAGCACGTTTGATAGAGTTTTATTAATTCGGATTGGAATGCAAACTGTCCCTTAAGTTGATTTAGCCAGAGATATGCGTGAATTAGTATGACATTAACAGCCGGCAGCTAAAATACAAGTGAGAGTTAGAGGTTATCACATCAATTTCGAGAGTGCTTTATTACAAATTATCTGTCATGTCTCTTCGCGTTGGTGAAGTCCCCTCTCCATATACCAGGGTTCGGGGCCTTCACTATAGCACTAAGATCGGAATCAAAAGTCTAGTTGCTAGAATCCCATCAGTGCATAAATATATAATCATCAAAGATTAACAGCCGAGTATTCCCGATGTTCGTTTCTGATTAGATAACCCGTGAATTACTTCACGAATCCTGAATTTTTCCGAACATCTCCAGCGGATCCGATTAGCAGGCAATCGGATACAAACGATAAATGAAAAAACCAGTAATATGGTATAAACGGTAAATGCAAATAGCACAGCAAAAATGGTACAAACGGTAAATGCAAAAAAAAACATAGTAAAAAGTTCAAAATGATTGTTACCACTACCTGGTAATTATATTAACAACATTTCTAATATTAAGCTTGGCTCTCAAATGGATTACCTTAAACTAAATATTCTTTCCTCTTACTTGGCGTACATAAACACAATAATAAAACAACTAATTTTACCCTGGAAAAAAAGAAAGAAACTTATGTACTAGAGCATTTACAGACTAGTTAAATAGTATCCACAAATCAATGCCTTTTGCTATTTCCAAGGTGTGGCGCGAGCCACAAAATCACGTAAAGACTGCTATTTCTGCATGACTGACATCAAAGGCTTTTCCGGGAAATCCAAGCATAAAATACAATATCCAAAACGTCTTCAGAAGCAAATGCAGACTATTTGCAACACCGGGGTTCATCTCCTATTACCTACAGCTTGATCACTTAGGCCGATTCGAATGATTTTGTTCGGGATATAGACTTCATCAAGATCAAGTCTCAGCTGTTTGGATTACGCCTTAAGCAGTGAATCTTTCTATAAAATGGCGTAAAAGTGTCATTTTTGAGAACAAGACAGTCCACCGATGGATGGATGTTGTCTACTGCAATAATCAAGGGCTTATTGGAAGAACTTCAGCTTCCACATGCATCTGAACAGTGGAGGCTCTTCATTGATTTATCCAAAGTCAACTTAAAGGCAGTTTACTGAATAACGAAAACAAAAACTCTTTAAAACCCTGGCTCATGCAGGTTACATAAAGGAAACTTATGAGGATATGCAAACTTGTCTGCAAAAATACACCATATAAAACAATGGCCACACCGAACCGAAAGTATTGCTCGTAAAAAAAATAAACACGTCCAGTTTTAGTGAACAGTATAAGAGTTTTCGGATGCACGGTTACTTCTTATTTTATCAACTACCTCGTAGAGCACTACTTTGCAGCAAAATAAAGATTTATTTATGGGGTTGATCACTGATGTTGTAGGTTAGGCACTCTGAGTTACAACCTCACTAAATAAACCACCCGGCGTAGCTAGTATTTTGAAGGCAAGGTCCTGAGTAAGGGTTTTAGATACACTAAGGTTTATTTGTAGTTAGTCGATTTAATTGTATATTTATGTTAAGATATTTAGCTTCATTATGTGTGAAAATTTTAAAGTTGTGGGCGCCAGACCTTTTAGTAAGGTCAAAAGATAAGATAAAAGATAAAAGAAAACAAAGATAAAAGATAACGATAACAAAAGCAAAGATAAAATGTAAAGCTAAATTTAATATACAATATCGTACGAGTGTATAATTACAAATATCACATGTTAGTATCTTACTATGACTAGGCTAAATAGGTTAGTGATCGGAAAATTCTTACACTAAATTATGTCTCAAATAAACCACGCCACGTTCTGATTCCCTTGACAACTATAAAGGTTTAGCTGTGAAGCAGCGATAGGTGTAAAAAGCTTTTAGTAAAGCTATCTAGATCAACCGATAGCAGTGAAAATATCTAATGTTAGGTTACACTCAACCGCTACTCAGTTTCATACAGACAAAAAATTCCGGTACATTATAGCTATGATAAAACAACACTTTTAATAATATAGACCTTGCACGGATCACTAAGGTTCCAAAGATGGATTCTTAATGCCCCAACCAAGAGAAAATAGGTAAATAAGTTAATATTTACCTAATTTCACCAATAGACGTAAGTGCTAGTGTAACCAGACATATCAGATCAACATAAAGTGATAGGTACGGTGCAAGACCATCTAGCTAAAGTTAAGCAAATTTAAATTAATTAATCGCAGATAAAATCATTCGCATTACTTGGAAGTGGCCAGTACCAAGTTGCTTCATCGGGACAAGAATTCAAAACAGGATCACCTTAAGCCATCAGTTTACATACATTTTCGATACTACATACTTTGAATACTCTATACCACCATACCAACGAAATATCCTTGAGCCTCAACTGCTTCTATAAATTTGGCATTTCACAGAACCACTACATAACCTCACCCATGGGTTATGTAAGTGGGACGGTAGAATAGATAGATACCTTAACCATTAGTAGTTTTTTATTTGCACTGCAGATCAGGTCATTTATGATCTAGTTCAGTTATCTTCAGCTCTGATTGGTTTAGAAAGTGTCTTTTAAAATGCCAAACCAATCAAAAACAAAAATTAACTGAACTGATCTGAAACATAATCCAAATAAAAAACTACTATTGTTATGACGTTAGACCTATCTGCATGGATCGACGTTGCGTTGTACTCAAGGACGTACAAAAAGTAAAGCCTCAACGCATAAAAAACAAAGTGGAGTAGATAAAAAGTGAGTCGTTATTTGCAATGAATTCTCCCAGCATTAATGCTTTTAATTAGTTCTCAAGTTGTTAATAAATCAATCAAGTTGAAATCAGTTTTAAATTATTAATTTCCAGTTTTAAGTTTCAAGTTTAACCAGGACCACCTTTATATCCATCAAAGCCGATTAAAATTTAAACTACATAAAATTAAAAGCCACAACGACTGCTCTCAAGCGACGTACAAACCAAAAGAGACCCACTCTTAGCCTTCGCAGCTCCACGTACCCTTCTAGAATTTTGTCATGCGCAATATAATTTAAATTCTATACAAAAAATTCATAACCGATATTAAGGTTCTGATTTCACTTGTAAAACAATGAATTATGGTATCTTCTCAGTAGAAGTGATATGTAGTCAAACTGTTCAGACAAGTACCAGTCATCATGGCACCCCCTTTAGCTATGGCCAGCACCAAAGGCACTTTCTATTCTGCTTGTAACAGAAATGAGACATGTACTGTTACAACAGGAGAGAGATTTTGTGATCTCGACTTATAAAAATTGGCATAATAAAAATATTATGAAGGTAATAAATAATAACGAGAAAGAATTTGCTTACTTAAGACAAATATTTCACTGATATTTGAAATCAAAATAAAGGAAGGCGTTTTCGTTGGCCATCAAATCAATGAGCTTTTTACAGATTCCAATTTCAAAAAATAAATTGAATGCTGCTGAAAGGGGAGCCTGGGAAGCATTTGAAAGTATATGCAACTACTTTTTATATAAAATATAAAAGATAAAGAAGTCCAAATGATCTTTTTTGCAAATATACAGGCTGTCTGTTATACTAGGACCACTATCTCGCTAATATGTGCACTATCTAGTAGAATTGTTTAAACATCATATTGTACTTTTTGGGGTCTATTGGGGAATATTCTGGAATACTCTAGACCGTGTGAATGGTCAAATCAGATAGTACGAGCTGTGAGTGTGGAGGAAGACAAGCCAGACAACAAAACACAAAACCTGATATCTGATCTACACGAGATGATGACCCAGCTACTGACAAAATCGAACTCCCAACAGACACAAGACCAACAACGAAGTAGTGGGAGGTCGAATGGAGGCATCCGTTGTTATAACTGCGGCAAATTAGGTCATATTAAGAGGAACTGTCATGAGCTCAACATTCAAGATGTAAATATCTGAAGTACAAAAGACTGATAAACTCGAATCTCCAGCTGAGACAAAACCAACAGCAAAGTAGTGAGAGACACAGTGGAGGAGGCATGCGCTGTTATAAGTGTGGCAGAGTGGGCCATATTCAGAGTAACTGTCGTCAGCGCAGCCCTGAGAGGGTCGCAGTAATGGAGAAGCTGCAGGAAAACTGGTGAGCTGGTACTTCGGGGAATATAGCAGATGGCCTTTCCAAAAGACTGTGTCAGAAAGACTGCAAGCTTTGCCATAGTAAGGAAAAACAACAAAATTCACAAATAAAGAAGACCGTTAAGATTGATGTTCCGGATTATTGGACAAAAGAGTCGTTAAGGGAATCGCAGTTAAACGATAACTGGTGCTATTCTGAAATGGAAAGAAAGAGGAACCCGACCCGATTGGAAGGACATTTCAAAGAAATCAGTGGGGCTGAAGTCTTTATGGGCACAATGGGACTCCCTTATAGTGGAGGATGGACTGCTGAAGAGAGCGTGGGAAAGTCTAGATGGGAGGAAAGTTACTTTGAAATTGTTAATCCTGAGGTGTCACGTAGCAAATGTACTTCAGCAAGTGCATAATGGAACGTCTGGCGGACATGTTGGCATCAACAAAACCCTGACTAAAGTAAGAGAATATTTCTACTGGGTAAACAGTCGTCAAGATGTGGAGGCTTGGTGCCGCCAATGTGAAGTTTGCGCGGCAAGAATGGGGCCACAAATAAGAAATAAGCAATATAACGACAGGGCTCCTTTTGAGCGAATTGTAATAACAAGTGATAGTATGAAGGCTCGTTATGATCTTAAGGCTAATTCAGGAGGGCACCAGGTGTTAGATTTGGTGTGGCTATATAACCCACAACGAAAGAAAGGCAGGTCCCCGAAGCTCCACCCGCTTTGGGAAGGTCCTTACACTGTTGTCACCAGACTAAACGACGTTGTATATAGAATTCAGCAAAGCCCAAAATCCAAGATGAAGGTGGTGCATATAGAGATACTAGCCAAGTATGCAGGTAAGAACGAATTGCCTGATTGGGACGTTCAGGCTTAAGGAGGGGGCAGTGTTATGCCACTGGACTGTGTAGACTGGTTAGATGAGACTGGAATTGTATGCGAACGGCCGGGAATATTCTGGAATACTCTAGACCGTGTGAATGGATGTATAAATAAGATGCACGATGGGCCGAGAATCAATCTTAAGTTGAACGTGAACGAGTAAAGAAGAAATAAGAAAGAGACTTATAAGTGTCCAAGTGTGATTATAGTTAAGACAGTAATTAATCTATTGTTGTTAATTGTTAATTAGTAAATAAAGTAGTGAGTAAGTGTTACCTGGACTTTCAATCAACGAATCTACGAGTATAGGTGTTTATGTAGATAGCAAACACGTGATAATATTATGAATTTATTGTGAGCGGTTCTACGACCCATATTTACAGGAACTTTTATTCCTAAAATGAACGACTGTTAAAGTCCTACTTATAAAAAGTGAAATACCCTGTATATGCTATAATAAGTTTTTAATTTTTTTAAATAGCCACTTTAAAAATATGTTAGACTTTTTTGCTAAAATCATTATTTCTGACCTTAAATCTTTTCCCTTTAAACCAATAGGAGATAGAGCAATTGGTCACCAGAAACGGCCTTATACCAACACCTCCTAAAATATAGGAGTTGTTGCTTATACTCTCAAATTTATAAGTATCAGCCAGATAGTTCGATTGGAGAAACACGTTTTTATTTGTTCTGACTTGAACTTATTAAATCGCAAAAAAATTTCAAATTTTACTGAATATGTATGACAATAACGTAATTACACAATACAATTAATTATAGTGTTGTAGTCGATTGCTAAACACGCCGGTGATAATGACCCACATTGTCATTTGTACGAAATGTTATTAATTACATTTACAGTTTTGTGAAAAATACATGGATTGCCCAATACGTAGTAATCTTTTTTTCTATTGTTTTTATTTTTACCACAAATTTATGCCGCTAATTACATTGAGAAATTACTACAAAATCTGCAATTCTCTTTTGATACAGCTGAAAAGAAACCTTGATATAATTACGGATATATTACAATATAAAAACAAACATATTATCAATTATTCAATAAGAGTGCGCGGAGAAAATTGGCGCATTAATCTGGAGATTATGTAAGTGATGATATAAGACACCAAGATTTTCGACTTAGATAAACCGAGTTTAATGAAGAACTTGTATTAGCTCCAGGAAGTCGCAATTGTTATGTTATAAATAATCTTACAAATGGTCTGAATTCAGCATGATCAAATTGCAAAAATATTATAATATAACTTATTTTATTCGTGAAATCACAACTTATACTTCACTTAGTGTTGTGCTTATTTATACCTACACCAATTCCAAGGGTTCAAAAACTGGTTTAAATTTACAGATTCTGCTAAATGTGTCACACAAAACACTAATAATAATAGATCGTTATTGTTTTGTTAATGTTACTGATTTTTATTACAGTATCAAGTTGAAGTCAGTTGATAATACTTGGTAACTATATTTAAGCTAGTAATCAAACAAAAAAAAAATACTAATGGCTCTTAAAGAAATGTGATAAATATTAACAAATTGCCAAAAATGTTTTATGCTATTTATTACATTAAAAAATAAAAATAATACAATTTCCACACGAAATTAACTAATATGATCAACACTAGAGCTGGGCAATATTGATACACAATTCATAAGCTAGTTTCACATCAACTAACTGACATGAAATCATTAATTTCAGATCCTATTTTAAACATGGCATATAAAATAGCTCTTGATTTTAATATTCTCAGAACGGTTGATGATTTTAGTTTGTGAATTGTTTTTAAAATTCAAAACAGACTTTAAATAATTTTGTTTGGTTTCATGCTTTGTTTAAAGCTGATGTAAATAAATGTTTACGATAAATTATTAAAAAATGTAATCACTTTATCAGAATCTTCACTCTGGTTACAATCATAACGAATTCCCCGAGAAATTATACAAATTCTTTAATTTTTACTAGAAATCATCAGGACGAACTCACGAAATACATGAAAAAATATTTAAACACATACCGTATATTTATCTAATCATCAGACTTAAATCTTATTAGTTGACATATTGTTTAGAAAATCTAATTATTAAAGATATATTATTTAGTTGTTTAACAAATTTCTTCCATACTTTTGCTAAATACCTAAATAGTAATTTTTTTTACCCGTGATTATGATTTTCTTTTAATACACTCAGTTCCAAAAAAAGTGACGCACTTGATTTTTGACCTAACTTTTTCCTTTTTTTTAAAAAACCAGTGGGTCGATTTTTATTTTTTTTTATTTGTTGGTAGGTAATTCCTTTGTCTTTCAAAAAAAAAAAAATAAAGAGGTGGAAATTTTTTCAAAGCCTCCTGGATGGTAGTGGAAAAACTCGAACCATGTTTTTTTCTTAATTTTTTGACTCACCCTGTGTGTTAATCAAGTAATGTATGAAAGACGCTTCTTTTACGAGCATTTTGTTTTTTTATTCATTGATTTATCTCTAAAATTGTCCGAATTACAGCTCTTTTGCTGAAACCTTGCATATTACCAACTTTCTGAATTTATCGAGAAACAATTTTGTAGTGAAATAAACTGATACGAATTTTAAAAAACATTTTTATTAAACACAAAATTATAAACTGGGATAACTGCTTAATACCGTGTATTGCCACCCCTAGCAACTCTAAGAGCTTCTAATCTACGCGGCATACTGGAAATTAGGTTTCTTATCGTTTCCATTGGTATACGATCCCATTCTTCCACTAATGCATCTGCCATTTCTGCGAGACTTTCCGGAGGCCTCTCGCGAGAACGTACCCTTCTCCCTAATTCATCCCACAAATGTTCTATAGGGTTCATATCGGGGCTTCTCGCAGGCCACTGTAATGTGGTGATACCCGTAGCTTCTCAAAAGTTTCGCACTATTGATGCGGTGTGTGGTCGGGCATTATCCTGCATCAATATAAAATTATTGCCCACTAACTCTGCATGAGGTAAGACATACTGCTGTAAAATGTCAATGTAGATTAGGCCTGTCAACGTCCGCCTCACCGGAAAAACATGAAGGGGTGTCTTTCCATTCATTGAAATCCCTCCCCACACCATAACCGACCCACCATTAAAACTTTCGCATTCTGTTATTAAATTCTGATTAAACCTTTCACCAGTCCTTTCTCCACACTCTTTTTCTTCCATCCACCATGTTAAGGCAAAACCTTGACTCATCCGTAAACAAAACATTCGACCATTCAGGAATATTCCATTCTCCATAATTTTGAACGAAATTTCTTCTAGCAGCACGATGTTCGGGCAATAATTTAGGACCTTTTGCAGGTCTCCTAGCTTTTAAATTAACTTCTTTTAGACGTCTACATACCGTCTGCTTACTTACTGCAACACCACGAATTCGGCGAAGATCTTGCTGAACATTTACCGCAGTATTTGATCGGTCCCGTAATATCCGCAATCTCAAGAAGCGATCATCTCTTGGAGAAGTTTTTCGAGGGTGACCAGAACCCACCCTTCGAGCAGCGCTTCCTGTTTGTTCGTCCTTGCGGATCGCTCTACGAGCAGTTGCTTCATGGACTCCCACTGCACGAGCGGTGTAACGTTTACTACGCCCATCGTTAACTAAAGCAACTAATCTTGCTACTTGTTCAGGATTTATTTGAGGCATTTTATGTAATTTTAGTCTCTAAAACTTTTTTTAATGAAACTTAATTAATGACACAACGACAAAGAGTCAAATATGGAGACACACAACAAATTAATTGCTATGGCAACGGCAATTGTTTTTTTAAAGGCAATGTGATCCTACAACGAAATAAATTTGTAGGATATACGCAAGGTTTCAGCAAAAAAGCTGTAATTCGGACAATTTTAGAGATAAATCGATGAATAAAAAAACAAAATGCTCGTAAAAGAAGCGTCTTTCATACAGAGTGTAACTTTCTATACCATTACTTGATTAACACACAGGGTGAGTCAAAAATTAAGAAAAAAAACATGGTTCGAGTTTTTCCACTACCATCCAGGAGGCTTTGAGAAAATTTCCACCTCTTAATTTTTTTTTTGAAAGAAAGGAATTACCTACCAAGAAATAAAAAAAATTAAAAATCGACCCACTGGTTTTTAAAAAAAAAGGAAAAAGTTAGGTCAAAAATCAAGTGCGTCACTTTTTTTGGAACTGAGTGTATATGGTTATTTCTTGCCTCAATAATTGAGATACAAGTTCTGAAATTCTACGGTGGAACAAATGGTTTTGCAAAAAACTGTAAATGAAAACAAAATTACGGCAAATACATTTGCCACGATTAACTTTTTGTTTTTCAATTTCGGTGTATAATACCAATGTTTTCCTTCATTTAAAGCTTATCTCGATCAGGTTTACATAAATACAGAGGAAGCTTTCGTTAAAAAAAATCCATAACTAACTATTGGTCGTCAGTAATCAACCCTATCGGTAAAAGTTGAATACATTGTATTCCGACAACTTCTACACGACTAATCTTTTGACTTAAAGTCACAAGCTCAGAGGTTTATTTTTCCAGTAACATACTGGGTAACTAACTATATTTTTTTAGAATACGAAGAATTATTCATGTTTTAGTAAGTCCCAAAAAAAAGAAAGAAAAACTTAGAGAATGCCACAAATAACGTTCAGACAATATTTATATTTTGTATTTGAACAAAAAAAAGTCTTTCGAACACCATTCGAGAGTGAGAATAAATTAGAAAATAAGTCTCCGGTTCTTTTCTCAAACTTGTTGCCATTCGGCAATAGCCACTTGAGTTCTACGGGCTCTCGTGTCTATTGCTAAGCAACGGGTTTTCGAAAAACTGTCGAATTATTTTCAATTTATTCTCACTCTTTTGTGATATTTCTACTGATTATTGGCCACTAGCAGATAAGTTGTGTTATTATCACAGTCGTGTATTACAAATTAATTAAACACTATTTGAAGAAAAAAATATTTCACATTTGAGAAGAGAAAAACAACTCGATTTAAAAATGTTTTGTGATAAAAAATTACAAATCTATCCAGCTAAAAGAAAACCTATTGGTATTTGAATACTACCAGACTTACGAATGAACATTACACCTTTTTCTTTTTTCTGGTGGAACTTTCACAACCAGGAACCAATCAGGCAAAAAATACAATAATTAATTAATCCAGTCACAGCACACCACATAAACAAATTGTCCAAAGATGACAATTGACAAATCGAAACCCAGTGCGGCAACACAAAATCACTAATTTTTACCAATAATAAATTGAAATGTATCTAGATTGCCCACAATATGGCGCCCCCCTATACAGGAACATTTTCTCAAGGTCGAGCAATACCAATTGGAGATTCAGATTATATTAAAAAAAGCCGAGAATGAATTTCAGCTCTACTATTAATATGCCTTTCCCCATGTTATTAAAATGCACAGTATCTAAGTGATCTATAATTATTATAAAAGGTAACATTTATAATTTAGGTTAGTTCATTTTAATATATCATTGTTACTTCATGAGAAAAATGAAATAATTATGAAAGTAGAGTAACAGCGAGTATCCTGTACTGTAAATTTTAAAAGAATATGAATTTTAATTATTTACTTACGTTAATTTTTCGTAATTCGTTCGGTTGATAAGTTCTAAAAGTGTAAGCTTCCTGAAAAGTAATTTTCATTAATGTACCGAAGTTCTGGTGCAAATTTTGCAAGTGCTTAAAATGATATCTAAAATTTGAATATGTTTACAGAAAATCATTTTATACGGATAACTAAATACAGTTCGTCGCCTGAGAATTGGTTAGTTCTATCTCCATTTTTGAGTTTTATGATTTTTACATATTAGAAATCTACAGAATTGGTTTCTTCTATCTCCATTCAGATTTAATCATAATATATCACGGTTTTCCTAAAAGAATGTTTTATGTCCATCGCTGAATATGTTTGGGGAGAATTGTTTTGTTTTACCTCAATACAGTATTCTGTTTGTTCTATTTCCAACAGAAATACTCTAGATTTGTGTAGTCTTGATGTGATCTATGTCCAATACTTTAGTTGTGTAATTTTCCTATAAAAATATTGAACTGTTTCATCTCCATATACGCTAATAGGAATTGTTTATTTTAAAATAATATCCAATAGGAAATCAGTCATAATATGCGTTTTAAATTATAATGTAATAGAGGATTGTTTTAGTCTCAGTTGGTAACTGGCGCTGATGGGGTAATTTACTTAGCTATAATCTATTAATTGAAAATGGAATCATGAATTAAATTTAGAAGACACAGAAAGTTCTGTGAACATTATAAATGAAGCAACTTGCACATCGTAAAGTCGTAAGAGACAGAGAAATCCGAAAAACTGGAGGCAAAATATTAGAAATAGGAAACGTGGAGCAGTAGAAGAATACATTGATATCAAGGAAAATGCACAGCAAAAAAAGTCTATAAAATATGGATGTAAAAATCATAACTGTAAGTTTAAGTGTACGAAAAATATTTCTGAATCGGAAAGATTAAAAAATACATCAATCATTTTGGAAATTGTCTGACACAAAAAAAAGAATTTTTTTATATTTAAAATGTTACTAAAAGTCTAAAACAAAAAAACGTACTGATAAAGTGGTAAGTAAAAAATCATTCTCATCCCTTTATTACTTTGATGTAGAAAATATCAGAATTAGAGTATGTAAATATTTTTTTCCTGGGAACGCTCGATATTAGCTCACAGAAGACTACTATTTCTAATAAGGTGTTTATTTTAAAATAATATCCAATAGGAAATCAGTCATAATATGCGTTTTAAATTATAACGTAATAGAGGATTGTTTTAGTCTCAGTTGATAACTAGCGCTGATGGGGTAATTTACTTAACTATAATCTATTAATTGAAAATGGAATCATGAATTAAATTTAGAAGACACAGAAAGTTCGATGAACATTCTGTGAAGTTTCATATCGTATAAGCAAATATTTAGACCTCAGAAACTTGAGGCAAATATTAGTATTCATAAGAAAGTGGAGACATCTGTGAAGAATGTCTTGATATTTAGGAATATTCAAGAAAATCCGTCATAAAAAGATGTACAAGTCATAACTGAAGTTTAAGTTACGAAAAATATTTCTGAATGGTAAAGAAGAGACAGACAGCGATCATTTTGGCAAATTGCAGATAATAAATTTTTTAACATTTGATCTTTAAAATGTTACTCTTAGTCTAAATCAAATAAATCCACTTTTAAAAGAACAAAAATTAAATTGCTCATAACTTTATACTTTGATGTAGAAAATATCAGAATTAGTAGATTTGTAAATATTCTTTCCTGGGAGAGGCTCGATCTGTGGCTCAGCAGGAAACCATATAGCAAATGGTTTTACTATAAAATTGTCATAGACAATCCAGAAATAGAAAAACTTATTTTCAGTGGTCCGATTAGCATGAGTATCATTAGCAAATAAAATAAAAATTCCATAATATCCCTAGTTCTCCAACACTTCCTGAATATAACTACTTCCAGAGTCACAGTAATCGAACAGAAATTTTGCAAACCCAGACATGGAACTATACATATAGTTTATAATAAAATAAATTTGTTCAATTTGGAATTTAAATTATCATTCCATGATGCTCATTTTAATTCGGTTAAAATTGTAAGAAAGTATAGAAACCGTACTCAACAAAATCAAAACGTACGCAATGCCGAATTTTCGGTTATTCCAAAAAATGAAAGATGTTAATCCAGTACTAAGTGTTGAAAAGAAAACCGCCCAAAAACAAATGCTTAGTACTATGCCTTTAGAGGATCAACAGTTTTATGAAACTACAATTTTAAAAGGTTTTCTGACTGTTAAAAATACCACAGTGTAAAAATACACAGTTATAAAAATAAACAAAAAACTAGAGTTAATAAAGCTGGAAGCGATGGAAAAATAAAAAATAAATAAAGCTGATTTCTTATTTGCTGTTATTAGTACGTTTCCTTTACTTCTAAGTATATATTTTTTAATAAAACTTTAAATAATAAGTACAACTTTTGAAAAATAAATTTTATTTCTTTTGTGTTTCTAATATTGTGTTTCATTTCCTTGATATTGGTTTGTTGTGCTACATCACAAATTTCAACATATTTTGTTCTACGTCCAGTCAGACACTTTATCAACACTACTATAATATGTTTGTTCTATCTCTAAAACATGTTTTCAAAGTTTTTATAAATATAGGTTATCCTGCATCAAAAACAAGTTCTATTTTGAAAGAGGTTGCACTTTTCCAAAATGTAAAAAACAAAAGTCGAATCCTGCGATAAACATTTTAAAAATAGAAAGTAGTTAATGTTTACACGTCTATATCTCATTTTCAGTTTTTGTGGATATAGAACACACCTATACTCAGCCGACGAGTTGTTTGTATGATGTTATCAGATGCAGGCAAGTAAAATTACCTTGCAAACCTGTCCCTTTTGATATCTTTGTTGATATATCTTACCGACTTTTAAATAAATAATAAATATGATTTACTTATTGTGTTTTTTTCGTTGAAAAACCCTATATATTCAAAGTTACTGATACAGTTGTTGATGAACCGGTGATGGATGAGGAAATTACCGTACGTTTTAATACGTCTTTGTCTTTTATAATATCTGACAAACAAAAACATATTAAATCATTTTGCTTTAAATAAATAAGGTGTCCTTGTTATTGTTATTAAATCGAGGTGCCAATAAAAAATATATCATGAATATGTTATTATGAAAATCACGATTCAAACGATGCGGCTGCAGTCTTGCAATATCTTCCTGGAAAAATGTTGCATTCATAAACGATTAAATCAACCTGATCCAGCAAACAGTTTCAGTTGTTGGGTATTAACCGGGACATCCGTCCGTTCCAATCAGCGGAACATTGTCCATTGTGCACTGTGCAAATTTCCAGAATACAAAAGCGCCTCTTTGTATGCATGAGATTTCTCAGTACTCCAAATATACATATTCTGTTAATAAGGATAGGTAACGCATCCGCTTAGATAAAAATGTGCCTAATCAGAGTACAATGTGGTTTTAATAATTAACTGGGTTGAATTTGATTTACTGATGAAATGATTTTCGAAAGGCGACTAGCCGGTATATAAGATTATGTTAAAAAGTAACCATAACAACGACCTTATTGTAAAATAACGTACAGGATGATAATTTTAAGTGGCCCGACTCGATTTCCTGGCTTTGTATGAATGAATATACTAACAAATGTAAACATGAAAATAACAGAATATTAGAAACAAAAAATATAAAGCCCCAAATATACAGAGTGTCCCAAAATTAATTCCCCAGCCGCCGGGGTTAGACTCTATAACCAAAAATAAGTCAAAAATCACTTATGTCAAAATTTCGACAAGTTACTCCTTACGAAATTATGACCATCTTAAAGATCGCAATGAAGGTATTTTTTGCAAATCAATTTTTTAAATAGATATCTAGGTAAAGATAGTTTATGATCAAGTCACCCTTGTGTAGAAAGTTTCACCTTGGGGTTGAAAATCAAACCACCCTTTAAAAAATACAATTTACTGTTTTAAAAGAAAAAGCGTATTTATCATTCTTATTTCGTCCTCAAACAAAAACCCAAGTATTCTTGGCTTTCGAAGTATCTCTTGACGAAGACAGAATACGACATTTTGTGTGTCAATGTCAATAAAATATTTCAAATTTAAACTGACGTACAACGGTAAACAATTAAGTTTTCATACTTATTATAATGCCCAGAAGGTACAGCAATCAAGAATATTTAGATATGATTCAACTACTTGGAGTTTGTAATAATAATGCTCGTGCCGCAGAGCGTCTGTACCGCCACCGTTTTCCTACTAGACGACACCCAGATCATAAAACAATAAGTGCTATTGAAGTTCGTCTACTTGAAACTGGATGTTTGGCTCCTAACATGATTCATGCTGGTCATCCTAGACAGCTAACATGGCAACAGGAAGAGCAATTACTCCACGACATGGAAGAAGATCCGTCTGTAAGTACCAGGCTCTTGGAAGCCAATCGTCACAATCGTCGTAGTACTATTCACAGATTCATGCAAAGAGAAAATCTGCATCCTTATCACTTACAGCCGATTCAAAAATTGCATCTTGGGAATAGTGAGTTGCGCTTACAATTTGCCAGATGGTTTTTAAATTGCTTAGATACAAATGAAGACCTTTTTAAGCAAGTATTCTGGAGTGATGAGTCCCATTTTAATCAGCAAGTGGTGTTTAACCAGCACAACTTGCGTATCTAGAATTACGAAAATCTACATCAAATTAGAGAATCACATAAGCAAGTGCGCTGGAGTGTAAATATGTGGATTGGTCTGTTGTGCAATGACATAATAGGACCACATTTTCTGCCTAGGATATTATACGCAGAGAATTATGCAAATTTTTGCGAAAACATATTACCTACCTTTTTGCAAGATATTCCTTTATTGCAATGTCACAGTATTATTTATCTACATGATGGAGCGCCTGCTCATTATTCTCGAAAAGTTCGAGAATAAAAACGCGCCTATACCAAAAAAGGGGGGGGGGGGGGGGGGGGCCCGCCCCCCGGCCCCCCAGGTCCCAAACCCCAAACAAATTGGGTTTTGGGGGGGGGGTTACAAAAAACGGGGGAAAACGGGGTCCAACCGAAGAATGAAGATGACGTTATTGTTCGGATTTATGGAGCATTAACTCAAATTACAAACGAAATAATAGGTCGTGTTGAAAACAATTTTCTTCGCCGATTGCATGCATGCATAGAACAAAATGGCTAACATTTCGAACATTTGCCTATGTAAATTTAAGTACTTTAATTTTATTATGTGTAGATGTCACTTGATTTAAATTAATAAACTATCTTTACCTGGCTACCTATTTCAAAAATTGATTTGCATAAATACCTTCATTGCGATCTTTAAGATGGCCATAATTTCGTAAGGAGTAACTTTTCGAAATTTTGACATAGTGATTTTCGACTTATTTTTGGTCATAGAGTCTAACCCCCGGCGGCTGGGAAATTAATTTCGGGACACCCTGTAGAAGAAATGTACAAAATAATATCTAAAGTAAATACAGATCAAAGTAGCCAATTTAGTTAATTTTCGGTATTAATCTTCAAGTTGAAAGTACAAGTCTGATGATTTTGGCAAGATATGACTTAGGTAAAATTAGAAGAGGAGGACTTGAACATTTTTATCGTTTCGAATTTCGTCCCAATTTTATGCAAAATTTCATAATGTTGTCAAAGTGTGTACAAAACAACAAGTCACAGCCTTATTTAACCATTTCGACAAACTATTTTGTTGGTTTTATATGAATAGATCTGACTTTGAATTTTTCCTCACATTTGGTGCTCCGTATACTTCCTTTCAGCAAATCTATTTTGTTATTAGTTTCACTCTTTTCCTTGGCCTTTAGAATTTGTGTGACAAATTTGAAAGCTTTATCTCAAAAACTGTGGCTGCTATCGAGATATTACGAACACACAATAATCATATTTGTATTCATAATTATTCGTCGAGATGCGTTCAAAAGTGCAATAATACCACCAACATCAATCCATCAACCAGTCTATGGTTAGTAAACTTGAAAAAAAAATAAGAGAAACTAGGAATATATCTGACAAATCCAAAAGTGATAGATATTTAAAATATTTTGTTTATAAAGGGAATAGTAGGTAATAATAATTCTAAGGAAAAATAATTATTAAATACAATATAGACAGTGCGTTTGATTTGCTTAAAATATTGCACATCGAATATCCATTCATAGTCATATAGTTAGTTGAAATCTATGGTGCAATGATAGTATAAATCCATGTTACATATTGTCAAAAAGCAAACAATTTCTCCTTTTTTTAGCCCATAGCCACCTATGATTTTCAATTTTATTTAAAAAAACGTATGTTTATGCCATAACCTCTAAACTACAAAAGATGCTGAAATGTGTTGAAAGGGTAAGAAAAATTAATAAAATCTGTGAGATCTTTTTTTTCTACATTTCTTAATAAAAGAGGTATGACATAATTTATTAGAGCAAAAAATCAGTTTACCCTCGTAACTCAAAAACAAATCATTTTCATCAAAATCGGAACTTTCTTTGCAGATTTTGAAAGTTCATTTTATTGGCGTAATAATTTTTTCTAATTGCTTTTCATGAAAAAAATTATATATAACTGCAAATTACAAATCGTTGAATGTTATCTTGTCTTCAACTGGTTCTCATTCATCCACCATTACGATAAAAATAATATTTCCATCATTTCTAAAGTAAGTTATCGCCTTCTACATGAAATTCAGTCTCTACCGCACACTTCAATCATTTTCCAAAATAAAGTTTGGGAGATCAAATCAGTTTAGGAAACATTTGATGGTCAGTAGAGCAACTGATAAACAACGCCATTCCAAACAATGTATTATATCTCGATTGTGTTGAATTTTAGAGTTCTTTCAAGATTTTTCCACATCAAAATGCGAAAAAAATGAAAAAACAAATTGCAAATTCTAAGCGCTCTGTCCAGAGGGCAATAAGTCGTCTTGAAAACATTGGCAATATTAATTATCATCATGATGGACGTGAGGAAAACTACTACTAGACGGGATAACTTTCTTTCAATGACAGCGTACATGTTACTGAACAAACTGTAAGGAACAGAATAATTTACAATATCAGAGAACGGCAGTTGATAGAAGTAGCAACTAGAGGTGCAAGAGGAGAATGGGCAGAACTTCATTCGAACTAGGGAAAAGCAGAGTAAAATAGATGCTTGTTTACAGATGAAAGTGGTTTCAATTTATACAGATCAGATTGCAGAATTTTGGTGTGTAGGAGTAGGAATGAAGTTTTTGAAAAAAAAAGGTGGAAGCGAATGTGGGGTTTGGAGATAGAAGTGGGACTGTTTGGGATGGAATCATGTTCAGTGGAAAACTAAGTTGGTAGTAATGATTGGTGATAGGATGAATGCTGTGGTTCCTTATGCTCAAAATTTCGGTAGGACTTTGTATTAGTCGATGACAACGCTCGACCCATCGTGCAAGAGTCATCAACTAAGTTTTGAGAGAGCACAATATTGAACGAATGAATTGTCAGCTTTGTCTCTAGACATGGATCCAATTGAAAACATCTAAGTAGAATGAAACTGGTACGAAAAAAAAAGAGGATGAGCTATTGAATGTAAATGAATTAATGAGTGCTGTTATAAATGAATGGGAGGCTATTCCCCAGGAATTTATTAATGATTTAATAACTGGTAAGTCCAGAAGAAATCAGGATGTCTTGTGGGTTTGTGGATGTCCCGCAAAATATTGACTTTTGTTTTATTATTGTAGATTTCAATGTCATGTCTGTACTTATCAATGTAAGAAAAATATTTTTGTTTACTAAGTAGATAAATATTTTTATTCTCTGTCCGAGTTTTTTTGCTTCGATTAAGTTGATAGTTTCTATCTTTTTTTTTTCTGCTTGACCACTACCTACTGAATATTTTTATACAATTTGTAGTTGTCCCTATACAAAATAAATTAATTTGAATTTCAAAAAAAAATTGATATATCAAATTTCAATGCGCCAATCCAATTCAAAAATTTTCATGAGGATCGCGAGAAAATGCATCGGTCTTCAATCTGCATCTCAAGTGAAGAAATAATTTTTGCACAATGATTTTTGGTCTAATTTGCACGGTTTCATATATCACCTTGTAATTCTTCTCTGAAAAACAATCGGAAAAAACTAATTACATATATCGAACGCTAGTGAACTGAGTTTTCAAAATCTGCAAAGACTGTTCAAACGGAAAAGTTACGGTCAAAGTCCTGCGAAATTTCAAGTTGTCCCATTTCTGTTTTTTGACCACTTTGTTATAAAACCATTCAATTTACTGTGTGATTATCTACAATCTACAAGATTATTTATTGAAGAAAGAATCGTACTTCAATAATTGCATTCTTGTATCACGTACAAGTCACTTTTCTTCCCACCACAAACATTTCTAATAGTCTCTCCTATACCGTAGAAATAAAGGAAGTAAATATGCAATATGATTGATGTTCGAAATAATATCCACTGGAACTGTCTCGTTTTTTGTTGCGTACCATTATACCAACACAATTTAATGTTGTAATTGCATTCATGCAAACGAGTTAGAACTTGATTTCTCCTGTGTGCCAAAGTTAATTGTCATTTAATTATATACCGATTTACAATTTAATCTTCCATATCGTAAAACAAATAAAGCAAAAGTGAAAGAGAGTAACATATCGAAAGTTGTGCATTAGTCAGCGTTAATATTAGCAATATTTCACCAGCCAGCGGTGCCCTACATTGCGCAAAATTTAGCACGGCGAAAAAGCCGATGGAGTTTCGTACATGGCTGAAGATTATCCCACCCACACAAAGACTTGGTTGTTCTCTTAGGAATATTAAATCTCAATATAAATATAGGCGGACTTTCAGTATTTGACTGCTTTCACATATTGCACGAACCAGAGGAATAACGTTTAAACTACCATGTACTTACTTATCTTACATCTTGCTAAGAGAGTAAAGGTGATAACGGTTGTACGTCGAAAAAATAAAACAAAGATGTATTTTGTAAATTCATTGGTCGGGATTTTATATTATACAGTAGATAATCTCACAAACATTCCCGACCTGCATAAGGAATGGAAGGAATGTTAAAAAAATATTTTCTTTATTCGATGCATCATTTAATGAATTATAAAGAATTAAAAAGAATTACATAATATGTAATTCCTTTGGATCAAAATAAAACCGTTTAGGCCGAAATGAAAGTTATTGCATTTTTTTACAAAAAAACATTATGTTGTTAATTTGCAACATTATGGAAATTAACATAAATAAAAGAAACATTCAATTATGAAAATAATTGTTATCTTTCGTTAAACAAAGGAGCACCTCACATTTTTCACATTTGAAATAAGTATAACCCTTACTAAACGGCATTTTCCACCTTTGCCGCGCGTTATCGTACTTGATCCAGTGAGTAAATTCATCCATTCTCACATTTTTAGAGGTGGATCAACTGCAAGCCTCTTGTGGCGTTATGATGCGACAAACCTGGATCAAACACCTCCGTCCTATATTTATTACTGCTATTTATTAAAATGTTATCTAAACAATTTTTTTTGTTTGGTATTTTCAATAATAGTAGGCTGAAAAGAAAATGAATTTATTAAATCATGAAATTCCAAGTATTTCCTATCCTTGGTATTAAATTTGATATTAAAGTCTCGATTAATTATAATGTCCCTTTTTTGAGTTTTTTAATTTATTCAACATGTGATTGAAATTTGTCAAGAAGGTAGTGAAGTCCCCCAGAAGTGACCTATAAACAGTTACAACTAAAAGATTTAATTGACTACATTCTACTGCTACTATTTCACAATGAATCTCTACAGCACATAAATTTATATTTTCGCAGGAAATAAATTTAAAACATTCTTTTTTCTTTAATATTGCCACACCACCATGAATCGTTTTTTTTTCTACAGTAACTTGTTATAACTTCATATTTGTTAAAGACAAGATTTTACATTTCATCATCACTTAGAAAATGTTTAGATAAACATAGTATGTCATATTTATTATTAACACACATAAACCCTTCAAGTTCATGAACTTTATTTCAGACTGTACGTTCAAATGTAACACCTGCACTTCAACATTATCTGTAGTTTGATGTCCTATTATTTTTCTCTCGGTACCTGTTTCTCTGAAATCCTGTTTGTGTACGAAAGGGCTTTTGGAAATTGTATTTTGATACTTCGACACCTGCTGGCCACAAATCGACGTCCATAATATGATTAACCAGATCCTCATCCGCAGCAATTTTAAAAGAATTAAATGTAGAAACAATATCATTTTCTGAAAGTTCACGATAATGTTCCCTGTTTAAATTATTTTCTATAAAAAATGTCCTATAATGTGATTCTAAAGAATACCAGCCAATGCATTAATTTTTTTGGTAAATTTTGAGTATGAAGCTCCCTAGCCAATGACTATTTTCGTTGCACCAATATCAAATGCTGTTGTTTATTGACACTTCCATTTCAGCAGAAGGAACCCTCATCACTAAAACAACTATTGTGCAGCTGATAGGGATTATTTGCCTAATTATCAGATATCATTTTGCAAAACTGCAAACGTCTGTCGGTATTATTTTCATTTAGTTCCTGAACTAGTTAATCTTGTAAGAATGAAAGTTACGTTTTTTGACAATACCATGAATACTACTCTTACTAATTTTTGTTGTGGTTTCCTGAATGTTGCCTGTTGCGAAATGTCCGAAAATATCAATTTTTATTTCTTCATTTAATACTGGTCTAACGTGGTTATATTTTTTATTTGTTACCGACCCAGTGTCAATACATTTGTCAACGAATTGTTTCACATACCTGTGATCTACTGATTTGGCAGGATGATTTTCATTGAGGACACTAGCATTGGCTCTAGCACAATCCTTATTTTTTGAATACAGCATTACAATTTATACTCTTTCCGATATGGAATACACCATTTTTCTGTATATTTAAAACTCATACGTACTGGCATAAGTTAATTGCACATCAAATATTGAATAAATTAGAGATGCTATAAGAAAACCAACAAAAGTTCAAGAGAAAAAACTATTATTTATTTGCATATTTCTAAACAGAACTAAACTATTTTGGTGCATCCAAAATTGTTAAGTTTGAGATAGGGCATATCATCTTTAGGAGACATATTCCTCCTCCAAGAATGATGCAGCAGGTGGAAAGTAGACATCAACTGCGAAAAATGTAAGGCTATACTCTTCAGCCGAGGATGGGTGCAGATCCCGACAAAACACGTTACCATGAATAGCGCAGTCAATGGTACAACACCATCAGATACCTGGATGTGGCCATGGTTCGAACTCTGACATGGAAAGCTAAGTTCAGAGACATCGTCAAGAAGACTAAGTTGACACGAGCAAAAATTTTCCCGATTGTGGGTTGAAAACTAGCTCAATCTAAGGAACTAATTTACGTTTATCAGGCCCATATTTCGGCCACTGTCTTCGTAGCCTGGGGATACGCCTCCAAAAAGAACTCAAGAGGATCCAAGCAATGGAAAACGTGGTGCTTGGGAGTGGTTAAGAAGTCCCAAATACTATAATGCTGGGTTCACACAATGACTTTTTTGCTTCCTGCGTCTCGCGTCGTCTGCTTCTGATTGGGCATTTGACTCAAAGAAGTGGAAAATATTCAACTTCTTGGAGCGAGTCACTAATCAGAAGCAGACGAGACGAGACGTAGGAAGCAAAAAGTCGTTGTGAGAACCCAGCTTAAATCACGGCATTTGTCACTCTACACCCGCCACAGATGACATCCTGGGAGATATAGACATGCCGCAGAAGAGAGAACATCAGAACCAAGAAGCGCCCGAAGAGACGACCCAGTCGGCAGGATCTCTTAAGCCAGGACCAGGGGAGGTACACCGTCTGCAGTTGCAGATGAAGTAGGCGAAGAAAACAGGTGTAAAGAGTAATATTCCTGCTTGGTCCCTGTCATCCCTAGGCAATCGCCAGAGTCAAAAATATTGCCTCGACTTCTGCTTTAAGAAGTAAATGCAAGTTTAAAATACTGATTAATTTCGATTTGTTTATAAGTTGCAACATTTTGACCTAGAAAAAATAATTCAAGGTAGAATCAAAATCAGAAATAAACCCAAACACATATTTGTCGTAATGAGAATTAATAATCAGAAATTTCGACATATGTTTAAATTAAATTTATTTTTTAGTAAAAGCCATAATTAGCATCGAATCTAGGGTAATTGGAGATCGGTTTATAGTTTCCGTTTAACGATAAATTTTGTTGCTAACTTTCAACATTTGCAAGTGTATATTTATATGATTCTTGTCCAAAGAATATAGGCTTATTATAATCCTGATTTAAATAGCATAAAGGTATAGCACGCGACAAAAACAATACACAGAACGAAATTTACCCTTGTTTTTCCGGTTTATTTTGTTTTTTTTTTTTAAATTGAATACATCAATTAACACCGAGCTCGGTAGCACAGTGGGCCAGACCATTAAGTGACAAACGTAGCTGATTTACTGCCTATCGAATCCCGGGTTCAAATCCCGGTTTCGATTTTGGCAGAGTCGAATGGTTTAGTTGTATATGTCCGCGTTTTTTCTGTGTTACCCCTGTCCAAGCAGCTTCGGCTTTGGTTTGGGAGTTGTCTAATTTATGTGGTGTATTTTATGTTTACATTCGAATAAAACTGTGGGTGATTCCGACGCCACAAAAGACCGTAGATTACGATGTGCACCCCTACGACTTCTCACCCTAAATTTTATCACATTGTTGAGGTTCGTGACACCATTCAGGACTTATCGTTTGATCATGAAAGTTAGGGGTAGTCTAAAATATAGTCGATATAATCTCAGACCATAAGATGCAGCCTTCTCTTGACACTCCTGCCTCGCGTATTTGCTCTCGTTTGTCGGTTTAGCTTTTCTTTCTATATTATGGGGATCGCCGTTTAGGTTATCATCAGCCCTCTTCTGTCTATATTCGTCAATGTCCAGTTACAATAATTAATGTATTCTCCCAGTTCCGTTGTATATTTTTTGGAATAATCCACATCTTTGTATATTAATAATTAGCTATACTTTTTCAAATTTACAAAATTTTACGCTAAATAAATGTAGGTACTTCATTTGTGTATCTTATAGTGTTTTATTTACAATTATCATTGATATAAATATCGTTTTTTGTGCTAAAAATGTATGTAACAAACACTAAGTTCCGAATTGATAGTGAATAAATATAGTTTAAAAAAACTAAAAAACACGCTTTTAAAGCACATCAAACTAAAAAGTGAAAAATAATTATTAATATAAACTGAAAACAATAATGCACGAAAAATACTAGTATTATTGTGAAAAAAGCGTGGGTTGCTCGATATACGAAAAATATGGCACAAAGCGCCCCACGCTTTTTTCACAATAATACTAGTATTTTTCGTTGATTATTGTTTTCAGTTTATATTAATAATTATTTTTCACTTTTTTAGTTTGATGTGCTTTAAAAGCGTGTTTTGTAGTTTTTTTTAAACTATATTTATTTTTCACTTTTTAGTTTGATGTGCTATGAAAGCGTGTTTTGTAGTTTTTTTAAACTATATTTATATTGCTTATTGATGCTGATATTATAACATATTACGATCCAACAGATATTTCTGAAAAAAAAAAATATTTTTTTATTTCAGCCATGGGATTTGAACTCACGCCCGAGGAGTCAGTCGTTTCGCGTCGACTAAGACTTGCCCGCTCGGCCAACGACCGAACTGAGAATCACGGAATATACTTACAATATTAAGCCTCTTGCTCTCACGCAGAGGATACGTGAGGAAAGGACTGGCGATCCTGATCAGGATAATGATATAAACTTATCAAATTATTGTATTGTTACCGGTTCTTCGTAAGTGTACAAAGTTTCAATTAAATCTGTCCGTTTAAAGTAGGTCAAAATCAAGTCCAAAGAGTCGGTTACAAACAAACAAGCAAACAAACAAACATACAAGTGAAGTCAAAAAAGCGTATTAAAAAAAGGGACTTCTTAATATATATGTTGTCGTCTTTGTTCATTGTTTTAAGAATCAGACTACAAATTTACTTTATGTGGTTGAATATTGAAACATTTCCTTTTCTCGTTAACCTGACTAAAACCTAAATAAAAGAAATATGTTTTCTCACTTTCTTTTTCTTTAATATTGGCCACTGTGTTATGAATTATTCAAAAAAATTGTTAAATAAACCACTGCGCCAAAACGATTAATCAGAGGTTGGTTTTTGAAAAAACGTACTTTTCTCTTCAAAAAATATCTCACATCTAAAAAATATTAACCTTAAATTAAATTTTTAAATGTAAAATATTTTAGGTTTGATGTTTTGGGAATACAATCTGATTGCAGTGTCAAAACTAATAAGAAAATAGCTTTAGTAGTTGATTTTGGCCTCAATGTCAAACATGACAGTTTTCTGTTTATACACAGAGTGTCTCATTATTAAGTACCATTTAATTTCATACATATGTTTTTATTCGTCAATTCATCAATCACAGCGTTGATACAACATTTCTTTAGTGCCATTTGCTGCAGCAATGTACTCCGCTTCAGTACTTGACAGAGCTACAATAGGCTATTTTCTCGAACACTAACTCACTGGTCCACCATATAACTAGTTGTACTTTTTCTTGATCCAATGTCCCCGGCACAATCTGAATCACAATAGGCTATTAGTTCATCTCCATTTGATTTTGCTAAATACTTAATACGTTCTTCTTTAGTGGCATTCAAATATCTCATACGTTTTATATTTGATACATCTGTGTTAGTTGGATTTTCCATTTTACGACTACTGTAAGCAACAGAATAAGCTATGTCTGGTCTGGTTTTATTCGTGAGATAAAGCAAACTGCCAATTCCTTCTCTATATGGAAATTTCTTATTAGTTTCTGTTGAATTTTCATTAATGCAAGTACTCATCATAGGTGTCACCAAAGGTTTAGCTTGTTCCATTTCAAAAAAATTTTAATATTGATTCCAGGTATTTCTTCTAACAGATCAGGTTTTCTTTTTATTTCAATGCCTAAAAATGAAGCAGGCTTTTCATACGCTATCACTTCAAATCTTCCTCTTAAATTTTTTAATAGGCTATTTATTTCTTGTTCACTATTTCCCATGAATAGTCTATCGTCTACATAACTAGCTTAAAACAGATTACAACTTTCATTTTTAAAAATGCAATGTTCAGCTTTCAAGACACTTAGTCCTTTAGTTTTTAGAAAACTTGTAAACAAGCATTCCACATCAGGGGTGCTTTTTTAAACCTTATAACGAATTCTGTAATAAACAAACTTTATTTGTCTCATCGTAACCTTCTGGTGATGCCATGTAAATTTCATCTTTTAATTTTCTATATAAGAAAGCAGTTTTTATGTCCAACTTTTTGATTATTAAGTTGTCTTTAGCAGGTAAAGCAAACATAATTCTTAGAGTATTACTATTTACCACGGGGCTAAATGTTTCTTGATAATTTATACCATATTCTTGTTCTAAACCTCTAATTACTAATCTGGCATTATACCTTCCGTCATCATTAATTTTAAATACCCATTTGCTTGTCATAATTTTTTTCATGTCTTGTTTTTGCTTTATCAACATACGTCTATGTATTATTTTTGCTTAATGATTCTTTCTCTTCTTCTATGGCAATTCTCTAGTTTCCTTTATCGAATCCATTTACAGCTTCTTGATAGGTTAACATGACATAATCATCGAATTTGTTTGGTTTCGTACTTGTTCTTCGTCTACCTTCTCCAAAATATTCGTTTTCTTGTACTTCTACATTTTCCTAGTCCTTTTTCTTGTATTTCTACATTTTCCTGTAGTTCTATATTCTCGTCATCATTTACATTTACTTCATCTTCATGAGTTTTTAAATTCACACTTCATTTTCTTCATTTTTATTTTTGACATCATTTTCTTTATTTTCATTTCTTTTTCTCTCTTCAAAAATAACATCTCTGTAGATAACAATTTTACGATTTTCGAAATCCCATAATCGGTATCCATTTAATGCATACCCAACAAACATATATTTCTTACTACGTGCATCTAATTTTTTAACACAGCATAACATTTTTGCGTAAGCGTCACTGCCAAAAACTTGTAAACGTGACAAATTAGGCCTTCTTTTTGTCCATTTTTCAGGAGGCGTTAAGTCAACAGTGTCTGATGGACTTCTGTTTAGAAGATATGCTGCAACACGTACTGCTTCTCCCCAAAATTTTTTGTCTATTTCGGAATCAAAAATTAATGCTCTTGCTTTTTTCATTAACGTTCGGTTTAGTCGTTCTGCTTTCCCGTTCAGTTTGAGTGTATGAGGAACCATATAGTCTAAAACAATACCATTTCTTTTACACAATGTCTTAACTTCTTTCTTAATATATTTGCCTCCATTGTCGCATCTTATTTTTGAAGTTCTAAGATTCGTGTATGCTTCCAGTTCCACACATTATTTTAAATATTTTCCTACTTCGGTTTTACTTTCTAGTAAATAGACCATGCAATAGTTAGTAAAATCATCTAAAATTGTCAAAATATACTTTTTGTTGTCCCATATCTTCGGATCAATAGACCCACATAGGTCAGTGTGTATTATTTCAAGTGGTCTTGTTGCTCAATATCTAACACTTTTAAAAGGAAAGCTTGTTTGCTTTGCTTGGAAACAAACTTTACATATTGAATCCAATTTTTCATAATCTATTTTATTTAAATTTATTCCTGTTGTTATATCAAGTAATTTTTTAATATTTGTGATACCTACTCAGATGTACTAATTTTCTATGCCAGTTGATTATTTCATCTTTACTTTCTGTTGTTATACTTTCTTCAGATTTTTTTATCAAGACTTATCGTCTTAAGTCCATTTTCTTGTTTTTCTCCTTCCAATACGTTCTTGTTTTCTTTTATTACTATAACCTTATGTTTCGTGAAGGTTATTTCTCCATCCTTTTTTGTAATTGCATTTACTGACAACAAATTTTTACTTAAATCTGGTACAATACAATACTTCATTAAGAATACAAGCACTACAATCACTTCCTATTCCGACAGCCTCCATTGATTCATTTTTTCTTATCTACTTTAATATTTGATTTAACTTCATCTATGTATTCAAATAGGTCTTTATTGTTTGTCATGTGTGATGAAGAACCTGAATCGACAATAAACCCCTTATCTTCTTTTGTTTCTTTATTTGTAAGAAATGCAACTCTATTTTCTTCTTGTTTAAAATTTGTTTTCTTTTACGAAAAAACAGTCTTGTTCCTAATGATTCGTTTTCTTACATATTTTACATGGCATATATTGTTTCTCTTTCTTTAAACATGATCTAAAAAAATGTCCAGGTTTACCACACTTAAAGCAATTTCATTCTGAATTTATTGTTCTTTTTTTAGTAAAAAACTGACTGGCTTGACCACTTCTTCTATTCTTAAAATAGTTATTGTCATTAGATTTATATGATACTGCTTCTTCACTTTCACTTTTTATTTTATTTCTTCCTTCTTCTATTATCAATCTAGCAGTCAATTGTATTAAGGTTCTTTCGGAAATAGGAGTAGAGTCCCAAGCTGTACTAAAATATTTATACTGATCTGGTAAAGTTGACAATATTTTTGACATAATCATTTCATCAATGATAGTCTGATTTAAAGATTTTAATCTGTAAGGCAAATTTTCTAATTTGCTAATATGCAATGATATATCTGACATTTGTTCAAATTTAAAATTGAAAAATTCTTGTAACAAACCACAATTTTGCTGCTCGTTATCCTTTTGAAAAATCGAACATAATTTTACAAACATCTTTCTAGATGTATCACAGTTCAGAATATGCATCAACAGTTTCTTATCAATTGTAGTCATTATTGTATTTTGAGCTCTTGCATCTTCGCATTAAATCAACTTTTTCTTCCTCCCTAATTGTATCTGATATTATTGTGTTTTCATTTACTAAATCATACTGTTATCTGAAACTTCCAAATTTGGAACGATTCATTATCTATTAGTTTTTCAGGTTTACTAATGTCATCCACAGAACACGCCATTATTACTTTTACATTCGGATTCGCTATTTTCAGTTCAGCTTTTTTATTATGTATACTTATACACTACTTTTTTGCTTTTAGTTTTTATTTCCTGGGCCCATAACCTGTTCAGACAGTAAAGAGCTTGATATAACTATGTTTTATTATTAATCAATCAATACATTTATTTATGTATAAATTATATGACACACTTTTACTATTCAGTTATTATTATTCATTTGTTTTTTATATATCCTCAAGATATTTCATTATTAAATTTAATTGTTATTACATTATTCTCAACATTTTCAAGGGTGTGATAGAAGTAGAAAAACTAAGTTGAGTTATGTATATAAACATTTGTCTTAAATTAGTTCATAAGGTAGCTGCAACCCCTTAAATGGGGTAACTACAACATAGTTATTTCGATAGTAGCCATCATTTTGGAGTTATTTGTATTTTAATAATATAATACAGGACATGTATGCAATAATGGAAGCTAATTATACAGGGTGATTCACGAGGAAAGGCACATACTGTTATGGTAGAGTTCACTTGAGCGAACTAGAAATGGTCATTGAAAAGTGTCTGAGACCTTTTTTTTTATTGCGCTACAGGGTGATTTATTGGTTTTGCCCAAAATTAGTAAAAGGTAGTATCTTTTAAACTACTTGCCAGAATTAGCTCGTATTATGGGTGTGGAGTATACTGCTAATGGTCTATTTACGTGCCTAATCAAAGCTAGAAAATTACAGGGCTGGATTAAGTAATTTTTATTTTTAATGCTCGTATGAAAATTTCCACCCTGTATATGTATTCTCAAATTCTGGTACTAAATTATGAAACTACATACAAAAGTGATATAAACTGTGTATTTGTTTTTTATTTGCTACACTTCTGGCGAATTTTCTACTGAAACATTCTGTGTTTTCATACATATTAAATGTGAAATCAGAATAAAAATGAGAAAATTTCAAGAGTAGGTGCATACCTAAATAATTTTAATTTCTTTGTGGTTCCGTTGAAAAAATTCACTCATGTATGAATTTTTATTCCAACTTTATTTTCCACTTTTTGACTATTTTGTAAATAGCTTCTTTCCATTTTTTAATATTGAAAATTTGTCATGCTACTAGACAATCAAAAGAAATTCAAAATTCAAAACAATTTTATTAATAGTTAAAGAAAACAATGTATATGGTCCTCGCGCGACACCCGGTCCATTACCAACCTAGCATCCCCGCGTAAGGTGGCGACGGGGCAATTGTTAGGTCGGGCGGAGCGGGGCCAGTCCGGACTTAAAACTAAAACATTAACAACAAATACAACACCTAAAAAAAAAATATTTTTAAATTGTATAATAACTCCGAAAACGAGAAAACAAAGACGCATGCAAAAGCATGCGCCGTTGATATAAGCCTTTAAAATAATGCAAAAAAATATATAAAATTGTATAAATTTGTGTATAATAATTTTGAATTTTGACGATGCTTCGACGAGCCAAACTGTCACAGTAAAAAGCTCGCCTCTAAACAATACTGAATTGGGAAGCGGGAATGTCCAACTCCGCTTATTTTTGGGTATCCAATGATATTTCGTGTGTATGATAATGTGCCGCAATTTACTGATGGTTTGCTTATAATTTGGAATAAATTTATTGGGGAATATTTGATAACAAAAACGAACAAAAAGAAAATAAGAGAAAAGTGAGAACAAAATTTGGAATTTTGGCGCCCCTTTTATAATGTGGGAGTGTCCTCCCATTTTGTGGGAAGACCGTTGTCTAAAGATGTTGTCTGAAAATTGGTAACGTTTGGTACGGTAATTTGTGTTTTATTCGAAATGGCGCGTTATACTCCCTTATTTGTGTAATATTGGAGGTTAGTGGACAATCAGAAAGTTTAAATTCGTAAAATTTTTGTGAAGTATCTCTGATATAATCCACTATGGGTACAATGTCGTTGCAAAGTTGTCGTAATTCCCTTATGGGACTAGACAATCAGAGAACAAGATGATACATTAATTTTCAAATAAAATAGTTGGCCTTGATATTTTGACACATTGTCTTATTTTTTTCATAATCTGCTGTTTATTACTAATTATCGTTGTTATTAATTATTGTTGTGTATTACAATTTTCGAAAATGCCTTTTCAGTTTACCAATGAGGAATACGCCGATAGAATTTACATTTATGGTTTTTATGATGGAAATAGCAGGGCAGCTGAAAGAAAATACCGATGGTGATTCCCTGGGCGTCGTACACCTAACCATAAAGCGTTTGCCTGTATTTTCCGTTTTGCAAGACAACATGGAGAATTTCCAACATCTGCTAGAATTGAACGAAATAATGCGCAAAACATTCAGCTAGAGGATAATATTAGAAATATTGTAGATGAAAACCCCAGACTAAGTACCCGTAGAATTAGTACCTAAATGAGTATTTCTCAATCGCAAGTGTGGAGGACTTTGAAAAAAGAAAAGCTGCGCGCTTTTCACATACAACAAGTACAACGCCTTGAATCAGGAGTTAACATAAACCATCTGGCATTTTGTCGGTGGGTTATTAATCATAGACAAGTTATTTACAGAAACTTTTTTTCTGACAAGTCACAATTTACCAGAGATGGGATAAATAATTCTAGAAATGCCCACGTGTGGGCTGAGTAAAACCCCGCATGCCATAGTGGAGGGTCGTTATCAAAAAAAAATTTCTGTAAATGTCTGGTGTGCAATTGTAAATAATCGATTAATAAGACAACATTACTTAAAAAACATTTAACGGGAGAAGTATATTTGAATTTTCTACAAAATATTTGGCCCGGTCTATTAGAAAATGCAGTTTTCAGAAGTATGCATTTTCAGCATGACGGGGCACCTCCTCATTTCTTTGCACCTTAAGCAATGTCCATCAAAACAGGTAGGTAGGTCGAGGAAGTCCACATCCATGGCTAGCTAAATTTCCGGATATTAATCCAGTGGATTACTTTTTATGGGGACACCTAAAAACCATAGCGTATAGTGAAAATATTAATACAAGAAATCAGATGTCTATATACAAAACTTAACTTATTTTTTTCTAATTCTATCATCCGCTTGAAGGAAATACTTAATAATGAGACACCCTGTATATTTCCATAGACAAGTGAGAATATATGTTTATGTTATTTCTATACTTATCTCATATTTAAGGATTGTTAAGCAGATCCTATAAAAATCTACAGAATAATTAAATACGCATTCATCACCATTTAATAAAACAATAGTGTGTTCTTTAAGTTTTCTTCTTGTGTTATCGCTATTACTTTCATTTTTCTAAAATTTTTTCACACTGCCATTTAACAACATGATTGTTATTCCATGTGTGTTCATAAGATATTGTGTTTTCAAATTGTCCTTTCCTAGCATAAGTCTTTCGTTCAGCGAGCCGTACATTGGAAGTTCTAGATGACTCACCGATATAATATTTACCACATTCACACTAAATAATATAAATGTAATTTTTTTATACGTTATTTACCGTCTTATTTCTCGATACAATAGATATTACTTTATTATTAGTGATGGGATAATTCGAATTTAAAATAACCTGATATTCAATTATTGAAATAACCTTTTCAATTCGATTATTTTGTTCCGTAATTCGAATTAAAAATAATCGGAAAATAACTGGAAATACAGGTCAAAAATTATGAAATACGAATACTAAATTCTGATTACAGAACGAATGAAAACGAATCAAAATAATCGAATCACCCAATTAGTCGAATTTCGAATTGAACGATTTTATCTCGATTCTCGGTGTGTCAGCAATCGGTGCGTAGTTCCTACCTAGTATGCTAACGTAGGCAAAATTCACCTCTATTAACATAACTTTATACCCTTCGTCTCCCTATAGTGAATACGTTCTTTATAACACTCGAATCGACACGAGTTATATTATAGCGCATTGCTCAACTGCATTAAAGTTAATTTGAATTCCTAATAATTCATAATTCATATGATTATTATAGTCGCTAGAATCGAGAAGTTATTTTAGCATGGTCGGTTACACCGAATTAAAATTAATTCGATTTATCATCCGATTATTAGAATAATCGAATCGGTAGAATCCGATTATTGAAATCATCCGATTATGTCCATCACTATTTATTATTGGACTTAGATGCCGTACGCAGAGAAAACTTATTTTCAATTTTAAGTAATTTTTCAGATAATATACGTATATATGAAATTATGGATAAAACTCATGTCGTTGTATTTTACTTTCAATATCTGAAGATTCTCTATCCACAAATAAATAATAATAGACAATATCTAAAGAAATATTTGTTTTGTATTAATCCAAATGTGGAATTTTTCAAATTACTTTAATGAATGGATTAATAGTGTTATATTAATTTATAGTAGATATCTTTGAAAGTCGTCCAAATGTACACTTTTACTTGTTCAGTTGTATTGGACATTGTGCAACAGATGTTAACCGCATTCTTTTAGTAAAACAAACTTTTATAGGACACTTTTTAAATAATACTTAATATTTAAAAATTTTCGTTATACACCATCCATTTTAAAGGCACATTATTTTTTCGTATTTTGAGGATTTACAGATAACATTTAAACCCATTTTAGTCCAGCTCGATGGTGACTCGAGCGCACGATAGCAAGCGTGACTAAAAATTTTTCTATCATAGCTGCGGGTACGAATCCCTCCACCGGCACTGGAAATGTCGTGCATGATTGTACTTCGGCTTTGAATTTCGAGGGTTGTCTAACTTCTGTGATGTTTATTATTATTATTGTTGTTAATCATGATGGGCCTAAAGAGCAAACAAAATTATAATATAGAATAAAAGTATAATAAAATATTTACAAATAGTAATAAATACATATAAATATAGTTTAAAAAAACTAAAAAACACGCTTTTAAAGCACATCAAACTAAAAAAGTGAAAAATAATTATTAATATAAACTGAAAACAATAATGAACGAAAAATACTAGTATTATTGTGAAAAAAGCGTGGGTTGCTCGATATACGAAAAATATGGCACAAAGCGCACCACGCTTTTTTCACAATAATACTAGTATTTTTCGTTCATTATTGTTTTCAGTTTATATTAATAATTATTTTTTCACTTTTTAGTTTGATGTGCTTTAAAAGCGTGTTTTTTAGTTTTTTTAAACTATATTTATTTTTCACTTTTTTAGTTTGATGTGCTATGAAAGCGTGTTTTGTAGTTTTTTTTAAACTATATTTATATTGCTTTTTGATGCTGATATTATAACATATTACGATCCAACAGATATTTCTGAAAAAAAATATTTTTTTATTTCAGCCATGGGATTTGTACTCACGCCCGAGGAGTCCGTCGTTTCGCGTCGACTAAGACTTGCCCGCTCGGCCAACGACCGAACTGAGAATCACGGAATATACTTACAATATTAAGCCTCTTGCTCTCACGCAGAGGATACGTGAGGAAAGGACTGGCGATCCTGATCAGGATAATGATATAAACTTATCAAATTATTGTATTGTTGCCGGTTCTTCGTAAGTGTACAAAGTTTCAATTAAACCTGTCCGTTTAAAGTGGGTCAAAATCGAGTCCAAAGAGTCGGTTACAAACAAACAAGCAAACAAGCAAACAAGCAAACAAACAAACATACAAGTGAAGCTAATAAAAGCGTGTTAAAAAGATACAAAATTGTAATCATAGTTGACGTTGCGTTTACATACTTCGTGCTGATAAAGGCAAAAACCTTAAACTGGTCTACAAACGGTATTCGCAACAGCCTCAAGAGGAATTTCCATTTATGTGGTACAAATTCTTTACTAGTGGTCACTTGTAATAAAAGTTTAAGCACTTCTTCGTATGATACAAATTTATAAATCAAGAAATGTCTACTACCAAAGTAGTAGTGTTTGTGTGGCATTTTATTAAATTTTTAATTAAGTAAAGTGAGAGAATTACGATTTTATACCTTTTGAATACAATTTTTAATATTTATTACTATTTTTGAATACCATAATATGTTTTGATCAAGTTGATAACGCACCTGCATCTTCAACGTTTTCTTGACGTAACTTTGTCTTACATATGTATACTTCAACATTGTCAACCATTTTCGAAGTGACAAAAAGGTCAAATTTGACACTCTAACCAACAAGCTTTATCTATTATTTAGGTCCAGAATTATTAAATTCGGTGAAAACGTAAGAAAGTTATGAGCAATTAAGAAATTCTTATTTGTGTATGACCCACCCGATATTTTTAATAATTAGTAATTGCAGTTAACAGCTGTTATTAGTTACTATTACTTCCTAATAGTATATGGCATTAAAGCATATTGAAACTAAACTATTATGCAATAATTGTTCTACTAGGTATTGGGTAATAACAATTTTAATGCTAAAGATGGACATGCTTATTTTTTGGGTCAGTAATCGGTAAACGGAATTAACTAGACCGTATCTACGTCTATTTTATACCGAATCAGTTTTTGAATCTTCAATATAGAGTTAATGAAAATTAAGAATAATTTTCACAATATAATAATGTTCTGTAATAAATAAGAAAAACTTGGCTTTTCTAAAAAAATGTTCCCATTCATTTTGAATCCATTTACTTTTGAGCTGCTTCACTGATTCAAGAATACAACAAAAATGTATTGCCCTCCTGTTTACACAAAATTATTCAAAATAATTCTCTTTTACGGATCATATAAGCATCTGCTTACGGGATCCTTGGCTTTCTCATTTGGAACATGGAAGATTTAAACTCTCTTGAGACAATACGGTTGCTGTTCGTAACTTTTGTTAGTTCTAAATTGGAATATGCATCTGTCGTCTGGAGTCCTACCTGTTCCATATATATTTTCGCCATTGAGAGTCAAAAGGCGCTTTTTCAAATCAGCTATCTTTGCCTTAGACAGTGTTTATTCAATGAGAGGTACCACGCAAGAGGCGAACTATGCACTTTTCTTATATAAAATCATCCACAATGAAGTTAATTCAGAGACCATCGTAGCTCAACTTGCTTTCCATTTATAGTTGAGGAAATCTATATCGTGACGGGACAGTTCGATCTGTTTTTTTATTACATTTTATTTTGTAAACTTAGCATCCTGTAATTACTTAACCCGTTGGGTATTTTATTTATAAATAAATAAATAAATGCAATAAAAAAATACGTATGTTTTTAACCCTATATAATTTATTTTTTTGTTATTTTTATAAACGTCTAGTTCTTCCTTTGTAAAAACCATCCTGTAGTCACCGTAATATATTATTTATCTTATGCAACAAATCTGTTAGCAGGAGAAGAATTCTAGAACATGCTACTTGTTCGTTACCTTTCTTTTCTTCCACAAATCTTAGCCAAAACAAGTTCAGTCTGTAAAGGTTACGTGTGCTTTATATGTCTAAAATGAATCATGTCATAATTTATGGTAATATAATTCAAATTTATGCATTTTTGTCTACTTTGAATAATGCCTTGAGTATATTATAATTTAAAATAGAATCAATGTATAAAAAAAAAACAGGTTGTGTGCATTAAGAGTATCATAAGGAAGTAATAATTATAATAAAGTTCCCTAAAACATGTGCTTCTGATGTGCATTAGATATGTTACCGAAAAGAAATTTATTGTAATATATGTATGAGCTATTTTACGTTAATAATGTAATTACTACATAATTGTTCTAGTACTGAGGTTTCCAGAAACTTCAAAACACTCTGTACTATACTCGACGTGCTCTTCGCCAACCAAGTTGGCATCATCTGGAGATGATTAAAGCTCACTTGAGCGGAACGTCGAATATAGTGAAACTGTTCACCTTCCTGTCCAATATCTCTATATACCTTTCATGGAAGTTCCCCATGACCACTTTTTGATTAAAGAATAAGCAAATCCCTATAACAAGGTGTTTTATTGTCCTATTATTTAATTTAATAAGTCACAAATTATTTAATGGAATAAAACAAAACCTATAAATACATACATATATTCAAAATTAGCATGATTTTTGACTTTCTTCTCCGGGCGGGGAAGCGAGCAATTGACCAGACTAATTTCGTAAACTTAAAACTAAACACATAATAAAAAACATAGTCGGCAATCGACAAATTAACTAAAGAAAATTGTCTAATTGGTATATAATATTTTGTTAGGCGCCACCCTCTTCCGTCGTCTTAGTTGCTCCTACACCCGTGAAGATTGCATTACTTCAGTATGTAAGACAATGTGACATTTTTATCCCATGGGATTTAGATCCTGTGTGATTTAGATCTCATAGGATTAAGACCTCATAGTACGATAAAACACATTGGGAAAACTAAACAGGTTTACAGGGTGATTAGATCTCATGGGAAAATGATCTCGGAGTTTTAGATCTCGTAGGATTTAGAGCTCGTGGAATTTTGATTTGTCTGTATAAAACTCATTCGAGAATCCGAATAAATATACAGGGTGAGCAGTTAGAATTAGATCTCGTGGGCTTTAGGTTACATGGAATTTAAATTTCCCTCATGGAACATCATTTAGAAAGCCTAATTATGGGATCTAGTATTGTATACACGAGTTTTTAAAAATAGTCAGGCGCCGGGCTGGCCAAATTATCTTCCCATTTCGAGAAATTAATCAGCCTGGAAACATATTTATCACGCAGCATATTTATACTGATGCTCGCCATGTGGCTCATTGCCCCATCTGCTGAAACCAATAATTATCATCAAGTTGTTCTTAACTTGGCCGGAAAAACGCATCGATCAGGTGACAATATCTTTGTGATGTTACTGTTATGTATGTTACTGTTATGTATGTTACTGTTATGTATGTTACTGTTACGGTATGCCCGTTCTCTCCAAAAAAATATGGGCCAATGGTTCCTGTGGCTAATATCGCACACCAAACCATTACGTTCGCTGTCTGAAGTGATCATTCGTGAAGCTGGTGTGGATTTTCTGCTGTCAATATCTATAATGTTGTTTATTAACGGAATTATTAAGGTAAAAATAGGTTTTGTCGCTCATAAACAGACAATCTTTGAAATTAAGTTTACCAGCAATTGTCTACAAAAGTTAAATCAATTTTGTTTATCTATTTGACTTAGCTCTTGAACAACTGTCAATTTATAGGGATGGAATTTAAGACGCCAAAGGATTCCCTTAAGGCTGGTTTTCTTTAAATTTAAAGATCCTTCATGTTGTCCAAATAAGCGTTGTGGACTCCTCGTAAGAGAAACACTTACACGTTTAATATTTTCATCAGTCAATACACTTACGGATCTTCCAGTGGATTTTTTAAGCGCAATATTACCTTCAGTAAGCCACTTCTGATACAATGCCAAAATAGAATTACGGGATGATGCATCACGGTGATGAAATTGACGACGGAACGAACGTTGAGTCACAACAAAGGAATTGGTATGCAAATAATGCGCAGCACAAAGCACCCGCTGCTGATCCGTATAATTATTCATAGCAACTGACATTTTATGTCAAAGAAACTTCCATGATATCTTAATTAGAATTCTCAAACAAATTCAAAATCTGGTCACAAATTAAAAATCATTCCATACCAAATACTGTCAGCGCATTTTGCAAATCCCTGTATAATTATATCATTTGTGTTCTTTTTGACAGATTGCAGCCCTAGAGTAGGTATGAATAATAAGAACATCTCTTTAATAACGTCCAAGTTACGACCCTGAAGTAGTTTATTGGCAGAATGCTCTGATAAATATTCATCATTTATCATGGGCACTGTTGTTATTATTAAAATAAATCACGCACATTGCTTTTAACAGTACTGTCAAATCGTTATGTCCAAATATGTATTTCTCTCACGAACAGTTACTTAATAACTATTTGTAACCAATTCATCAATAACTGACTAGAGAATACCTTTATGAAAATTAACATTTTAATTTTACGCGCGTATCTTTTTTCTTTTTTAGAAGAATGTGTCATTTCTAGAGTAGCTCACCTGCGGTGACAATCATGGACGTAGAGAACTTCGACTAAGTAAAGTGAATAATTCATTCTGTTTGTTTTATTTATATACATATTTGTTTTTTATAGAAATAGGAGATGTATTTTATTGTTCAATGTTTTAATCTGAATCGGCACCATCCCCGCCCTGCCCCTCAATTGCCATGGCATCTAGGCGACGAGGATGTTCGGTTGATAACGGGCATGCAGCGAAGACACTGTTATATTTTTAATGTTAATAATTGTTGGAATTGAATTGAACTGGGGGGGGGGGGAGGTCTCGATAGTAACCTGCCCTCCAAGATATAACGTATAGATCTTTAAAAAAAAACGTTAACACCCTATATTTCGGTTATAAGGCTTGTACGGTATAATTTCTCAAAACAGTGTTTTCTATCAATTGTTAGAGTGCAGCAAATAATATTCTTTTAAAGGATTCTGTCAATTCTCAAAGTTTGAAATGCAAACTTCGGAACGCCCTGTATATTTATGTCACCCTGTGAAAATTTCTGATTATTTATCTAGTTATTTATTGACCATAAAATTCACCTTTTTATTGAGAAAAGGATGATAAATATATGTAAATAAATTGTTATTTTATCTCTTATTTACAATATCTTATTTACATCTTGTTATTTTTGATACTTTGCCTATTTGTTTTGTTTGTTATATCGAATAAATAACTTATTTTGCATTTATTATTACAAACACATTTCATATTTTAATCTAATTCCTAAATTATAGAAAAATATATTATATTTTATTGTCGATATAAAAACATAATTGAAGATTTCTGGAAATACATAAATATTTAATTTTTGTTTGTCTATGATAAACATGTGAAAGTTCCATACAAATTTAATTCTCCGCTGACAGTTTTAAAAATCACGAATCATAATCTTGTACTATTATTTTAAATGAACGTAAATATTATATTAACCATTTTAATCCGTCAACCCCCCCGATGAATTCCAAAAAGAAAGAAAGAAGGTAATTTCTGAGGATTTTTCTGATTTTCAATCAAAGTGAAAGGTTTGTTTTTGAAAATAAAGATTTTTGGTAAGTTATTATTGTCATTGTTCTTTTTGCTTCAATAGAGATGTTCTATAAAACAAAGTTGTTAAATTTCCGGTAATGCCTGAAAGTTGTAAAAACAAATAGATGGATAAATCTTATAGCAGAACTAACCTCTTTTGAATTTAATTTTGGTACCAAAAAAAATTGTGTCTATATTTCCGCATTAAAAATTGAAAGTGCCTCCTGAATCGGTACCGGCATTGAAAGTACTTTCGGTGACCTACACAAGTTAATAAAGCAATTCTGTAGCTCATCTAGTTTGGTGTTGGAAATGTTGTACTACTTTTTAGTTTCCAATTAATTTATTTAGTTTTTGTTTGTTTGTTCGGTGATTAAAAAGTCTACGGTTTGAAACTTACGCAAAACAGACTTTTTGTCATAAAATATTGTTAACATTATTAAAAATTATTTAGAAAGATGTTCATTATTTTGGTTGTAACAAAAAACAGATTTCTAATATACTGTTGACCTCCATTGCAGTGTAAAATGCATTGCAGCTCTCAGCTCACAGAGGTAACCGAATTTGCCATACTGTGGTTTCCTTGCAAATTGTTCCACTTGTTTTGAATGGAGTTGTTTTTTTTTGTAATAAATCTCCAAATATGTTATATTGGGTTCAGATCAGGGTTTTTGCCGGCCAAGGAAGAACTTGAATATCTTTATCGTCCAACTAGTTTCTCACAACTCAAGCTGTATGCATTATCATGAAAGATTTTTATAAATGATGCAAAAATATTGTCACGTGTTTGCTATCCACACAAACACCTCTGCTCGTAGATTCGTTGATTGAAAGTCCAGGTAACACTTATTCACTACTTTATTTATTAATTAACAATTAACAACATTAACAACAATAGACTAATTACTGTCTTAACTATAATTACACTTGAACACTTATAAATCTCTTTCTTATTACTTCTTTACTCGCTCACGTTCAACTTAAGATTAAATCTCGGCCCACCGTGCGTCTTATTTATACATCCACTCTCCCGGTCTAGAGCACTCCAGAATATTCCCGGCCGATCGTGTACAATTCCAGCCTAATCTAACCAGTCTGCACAGTCCAGTGGCGTAACACTGCCCCCTCCTTAAGCCTGAACGTCCCGATCAGGCAATTCATTATTCCCTGCATACTTGGCTAGTCTCTCTATGTGCACCACCTTCATCTTGGATTTTGGACTTTGCTGAATTCTATATACAACGTCGTTTAGTCTGGTGACCACAGTGTAAGGACCTTCCCAGGGCGGGTGAAGCTTCGGGGACCTGCCTTTCTTTCGTTGTGGGTTATATAGCCAAACCAAATCTCCAGCCTGGAACCCTCCTGAATTCGCCTTAAGATCATAACGAGCCTTCATGCGATCACTTGCTATGGCAATTCGGTCTCGTACCAGCTCATGAATGTTCCTTAGCCGTTCACCAACTTCATCGGCGTAGTCATTTACGGAAAGTCGCTCCTCATCCGGTGTGCCAAACACCAAGTCACATGGCAGTCTAATCTCACGTCCAAACATCACGCGAGCCGGCGTCTGTTTTGTTGTTTCATGAATGGAGGCCCTGTAGGCCATAAGGAAAAGAGGTAAGTGACGGTCCCAATCTTTCTGATATTTCTCAACCACTTTGGATAGGTGCTCCTCCATGGTTTTATTATATCTCTCCACCATTCCGTCTGATTGTGGATGTAGGGCTGTTGTTCTTGTCTTATGAATTCCCAATAAGCGACACATCTTCTGAAATACCCCTGATTCAAAGTTTCTTCCTTGATCCGAATGCAATTCTAGGGGCACACCAAATCGACATACTAGATTATCGACCAGAGCTTGAGCGACAGTGGCTGCTTCTTGGTTGGGTATGGCATAAGCTTCAGGCCACTTACTGAAATAGTCCATGGCAACTAAGATGTATTTGTTCCCATCATCTGTCACGGGGAATGGACCAGCTACATCGATCGCAATTCGCTCAAAAGGAACCCCTACGTTATATTGTTTCATTTGGCCCTTACTTCTTGTCCGTGGCCCCTTACTTGCCGCACAAACTTCACATTTGCGGCACCAAGCTTCCACATCTTGGCGGCTGTTCACCCAGTAGAATCGTTCGCGTACTTTAGTGAGAGTTTTGTTGATGCCAAAATGTCCGCCGGATGTTCCATTATGCACTTCCTGGAGTACTTTTGATATGCGACACCTGGGAATTACCAATCTCAAAGAAATTTTCTTCCCGTCTGGACTTTCCCAAGCTCTTTTCAACAGTCCATCCTCTACTCTAAGGGAATCCCATTGTGCCCACAAAGCCTTCAGTCCCACCGCCTTGTCTGAAATGTCCTTCCAGCCTGGTCGGGCTCCTCTTTCTTTCCATTCCAGAATAGGACCAGTTTCTTGATCTTTTAACTGCTCTTCTCTTAATGTTTCTCTTGTCCAATCGTCAGGAACATCAATTTTAACAGTGTTTACAATTATTATCCCTTGTTGTTTTTCTACCCGGTGGCAGTGCTTGCAGTCTTCCCGACAGGGTCTTCTGGAGAGAGCGTCTGCATTTCTATGGGATTTTCCAGGACGATGTTCGATTTTAAAATTGTATTGCTGCAGTTTTTCTATCCAACGAGCTAGTTGGCCTTCCGGAGTTTTCAATTGTAATAACCACTTTAATGCAGCATGGTCGGTCCGAACTTTAAAATGTTGTCCATATAGGTACTTGTGAAAATGGTCTATGGACTTGACAATGGCCAATAGTTCCTTCCGTGTCACACAATAGTTACGTTCTGGCTTCGACAACGTCTTGCTGAAGTACTCAATTACTTTTTCCTGTCCATTTTGAATTTGGGAAAGAACACATCCAAGTCCAGAATTACTGGCATCTGTGTCTAATACGTAGAGGCCTTTCCGTTCTGGGTATGAAAGAACAGGACTTGAACACAGTGCTGATTTTAGTGTTCTGAATGATGTTTCGCACTCTTGTGTCCATTGGTACTGAACCTTCTCTTCTGTAAGCCGGTGTAGTGGCTTTGCAATATCAGCAAATCGTTCCACAAATCGTCTGTAATAAGTGCATAGACCAAGGAAGCTTCGTACTTCGTGAACATTTGAAGGCCTTGGCCAATCTCGTACTGAGGAAATCTTGTCTGGATCTGTTCTTATCCCCTCCGAAGACACAACATGTCCTAGGAATTTTACCTCTTTCTGGAACATTAGGCACTTTTTGGGATTCAATTTCAGGTGTGCATTTTTAATTCTTCCAAACACTTCTTGAAGGTTCTTCAAATGCTCCTTAAAATCCCGTCCCATAACCATCACATCATCAAGGTAAACTAGACATGTCTTCCAAGTTAGTCCTCGTAGTACCAATTCCATCAGTCTTTCAAAAGTCGCTGGCGCATTGCACAGGCCGAAAGGCATCACAGTGAATTGATAAAGGCCACTTCCTGTCGAAAAGGCTGTCTTGTCCTTGTCATCTGGATGAAGTCCCACTTGCCAATATCCACTTCGAAGATCTAGAGTGGAAAACCACTGTGAACCTGCCAGCGTACTTAGTGTGTCATCAATTCGGGGTAACGGATAGCTGTCTTTCCTAGTGACGTCATTCAGCTTCCTGTAGTCGACACAAAATCTTAGAGTTCCATCTTTCTTAGCAACCAAAACTACTGGCGACGACCAAGGACTGATTGATTCCTCAATCACTCCGTCTTTAAGCATCTTCTGTACCATTGCAGAAGCCTCTTCTTGTTTTGCTAGTGGGAGCCTCCTAGGTGGTTGACGAATAGGAGCTGATTCACCAGTATTTATCCGATGTTGTACTATGTTGGTCTTTGTAAGGGCTTCTGTATCCTTGGCAAATACTGTACTTTCTTTTTTCAAAAATTTTAAAGCTTCTCTATGTTCATCTGGAGTTAAATGGTTTAACCGGGTATTTAACATATTTACAACTTCTTGGTCCATATCTGTACACGAAGCTCCAATGATTTGTTCTTCACATCTCGCAATCCATGTGACTGGTTCGTAGGTGCCAACTGCTTCGCCTTCTTTGAGCGTCACTGAGTGTGAATTTAGGTTAACCATTCTAATCGGTATCTTGTCTGTAGTTTGTGTTAAAGTCCTTGCCAGGATTACATTGTCTGTCATTTTAATTGAGTCATCCTTCTCAACGAGGCCAAAGCGGTATCCCACAGAATTTTCCTCCAGGACTGCCTCAATTACTTTCTCTGTTCGTGCAGGAATTTTCACGGTCCTCGAAGTTAGTAGCCTAATATTATGGAATTTTTCATCTGCAGTTGAAAGAATAATTTCTTCATTTCCAATCCTGAGAACTCGTTCGCCAACGTCAAGTACAAATCCATATTTTTCCATAACGTCTAATCCTAAAATGAAGTCATCCATAATGTCAGCTACGATAACTTGATGTTTAAAACATAAGCGGCCAATCTGCAGCTCCATGTCGACTTCCCCATGAACCGCCGCCCTATCTCCAGTAGCTGTCCGGATGACTAATCCATTCTGTCCTTTATTTACTTTGAAACCCGTTATGAATCCTGCCTGTACTATTGATGACGTAGCTCCTGTGTCGATTGTGAACACACATTTCTTCTTATTTACATAACCCTCCAACAACAGACTACTTTGAACTCTCCGAAGTTGGGAAATTTTTATTTCTCGGGGGTCACAACATTTCTTGGCTAGCGCAGCCCCCAAATTGCCAGCCATCTTCAGTTTTCCTGTGGCTCCTCAACCACAGCAGCATTTACCCTTTCCGGGCTGCGTTGACGACAGTTTCTCTTGATATGGCCCACTTTGCCACACTTATAACAACGGGTGCCTCCATTCGGTCTCCCACTACTTTGTTGTTGGTCTTGTCTCTGCTGGGAGTTCGATTTTGTCAGTAGTTGGGTGATCATCTTGTGTAGATCAGATATCAGATTTTGTGTTGTGTTGTCTGGCTTGTCTTCCTCCACACTCACAGCTCGTACTCTCTGATTTGATTGGGTGGTATCCTTATAGGCAGCCTCAATCTCCAGTGCATGTACTAAAGCCTCACTACTAAGCTTATGCCTGGCTAACTTAAGAATTCGCCTAACTTCCTGGTCCCTTACTCCATCAATAAATGTACCAACTGCTAACTGTTGTTGAAATTCCATTGGTGCATCAGGATAGGCTAGATGGGCTAATCTTTCTACAGCAGCTTCGAACTCCTGGAGGCTTTCTCCACCTCGTTGTCTACGTGATTTGAGCTGAGCCTGATATACTTGGGCGAGATGTTGGTCGCCATATCTTAATTCTAACGCTGCCTCCAAAATGCTAAAGTTTTGTTGCTGTGCGGCAGGAATTGTTTGGAGTAGGTCTAATGCTTGGCCCCTTAGTGCTAATACCAATGCTGTTGCTTTTTTCCTCATCGTTCCAGTTGTTTGAACGTGCAGCTGCCTCAAATTGTCTCTTATAAGTTGACCATGAACTTTGACCGTCGAAGGAAGGTGGTTGTAACCTAGTACCAGACGACAGTACTAACTGGCCACCCTTCTCTCTTAATTGTTGTTTGAGTCGGGCTACTTCTTCCTTAACTTCAGTTATTTCTCCTCTAACTTCACTAACTTCTTCTTTAACTTCCATGACTTCAGCCTGTACATCTTCCTTCAATTGTTCAGTCACCGAGAGCATGACTTGATGCTGTCCCTCCATAATTTGTCTTAATTCTTCCTGACGTTCCTTTCTTTGCTGTTCCTTTTCTTCCTGTCGTCTTCTCTCTTGTTCTTCTTTTTTCTTCTTGTCGTCTTCTCTCTTGTTCTTCTTTTTCTTCTTGTCGTCTTATTTCCAGGCCTTCGATCATTTTTGTCAAGACTTCCTTTTCTTCCTGACGTTTTCTCTCTTGATCTTCTTTTTCTTCCTGTCGCTTTCTTTCTTGATCTTCCATAAGTTTTTCTCTGTTCTTGCATTTGTTGCACCAATGCTGCAAGTAAGTCTTGTGTTTGTTTCTCCGCCATGCTTCTTGTTGTTGGCATTAACTCACGACACGTAAATCAGTTCAAAATTAAGTTTATTACACTATAAAATCCGTAAAATGTTGATATCACGTCTATTTTAATAATGGAATGTTCCAGAAAAATCTCGAAACAGCACTAGAAAGTCTTATTTAGAGTCTATACTTCTTCTGTATTGACAAAATTCACTTATCTCCACTAATTGTCCAATGGAATGTTCGAGAATTTTCACGAAATATCACTAATAAGTCTTGTTTTGAGTCTATAACACGTTTCCGTTAACACAGTCTACGTATCTTCTGTGGTTTCCAAATCGAATGTTCTAGAATTGTCACTAAAAGTCACTTATAGTCTTGTTCTTAAGTCTACAACACGTTCCCGTCCACACAATTCACGTATCCCCTATAGTTTCCAAATAGAATGTTCTAGAATTTTCCCGAAATTGCACCAGTAGTCCTTTTTCTCAGTCTACAACACGTTATTACTAGCGGCACTCACGTATTTGCAGCTATTTCTAAATCGAATGTTCTAGAAACTCCTCGAAAATTCACTTTAAAGTCACTATTCAGTCCAGAAATAGTCCTCAAACACTGTCCAGTAGTTTAATTCTTCGTGTTACCACTAATTTCTGAGAAGAACACTGTAGAACCTTTTCGAATATTCCAGAAATTTCTCTTCCAATCCACTTCCGACACCAAATTGTCACGTGTTTGCTATCCACACAAACACCTCTGCTCGTAGATTCGTTGATTGAAAGTCCAGGTAACACTTATTCACTACTTTATTTATTAATTAACAATTAACAACATTAACAACAATAGACTAATTACTGTCTTAACTATAATTACACTTGAACACTTATAAGTCTCTTTCTTATTACTTCTTTACTCGCTCACGTTCAACTTAAGATTAAATCTCGGCCCACCGTGCGTCTTATTTATACATCCACTCTCCCGGTCTAGAGCACTCCAGAATATTCCCGGCCGATCGTGTACAATTCCAGCCTAATCTAACCAGCCTGCACAGTCCAGTGGCGTAACAATATAAAGTAGACCTCCGCAAAGTTTCCTCCCTTTACCCCTTATACCCTTAATTGCCCGTTGTATGAGGATTGAAAAAATTTGGCACCAGAAAATTACATTGTCCCAAAATTTGGTGCTCGATGTAAATATTCGTTTTCAAATTGTGTTCTTTATTTTCTCGCTTTACTGTGACTTTTTTGGTTCTTAAACAATTGAAGAGGCCTCCTTCTCTTAATCTTTTCCTTGTCGTTCTTACTGACGCAGGGAAATTAGTCGCTTCTACTGCAGTTTTTGTAGTAGCAAAAGGCCGCAATAAATTGTACTAACTGCTAGTCATTGGCTTGTGTTGACTTTCTTGGAGCACCAGAACCTTCTTTCCTATGAAAATTATTGTTTTACTATACACGTTGGAAGTTGGTCATTACGACCAACATCCGCGAACTTTACAATGGCAAAACCCCTTTGAATTTGAGTAAACATTATGAAAAACTGATGTTTGAAGTAACAGCAATGACTGACTTTAAATAAATAATACAATTGGATTTTTTGGCAAGCCACTGGATAAAACTATAGTTACAAATAGAAAAAGAAACATTACGATTTTTTCGGCCGCAATGGTACATTTTTTGGATAGTTAAATAAACAATACTATTTTTTGCCTTGCACTCTTAATATGCAGCCATTGAAGCATTGATAAATTGATTTACTAAATTTAAAGGTAAACATTAATTAATTTCCGTTTAATTCTATTAATTTGTAATTGTTAATTGCAAATGTTAAACACTTTGCGAGGTGAATTTATTACTGGAACAGTTTCAAGTCATTGTTGTTAATTCATTGGTATAACTTCCTTATTAAACGTTTAACTTAATATAAACTTTGTTACCTCAAACGTAAGACGTATATGATTAACTGATCAACAACAGTTAAAGGACAAACGAGCATAATGTATCATCGTTTTTGTTATAGAATTAATTGCAGAAAATTTGCATTTTCGATTAGACTTTTTGGTCCTTCGAAAAATTGAACTCACCAAAATCACCTTCTCTTCTGTACGAGACTCATGACATCTTTTGTCTTTTACACTGCTTAAATTAAAGCGAGAAAGATGATTGTTTCTGTTGGCACGCGACCGAGGCTGAGTTTCACTTACATTCAGTCCAGGTCCGCATTTAATTTTGTTACCGATTTGTTTAGCATAGTTATATTATATCTGTTTAGTTTGCCTCCCCTAAATCAAGTGTCTTTTTATCGAAAACAGCTGATTTGATAGAAATCAAAGAGTATATATTTTTCTCTCAAAATGTTTTTATTACCTCAAAATTAAAAAAATCTGCCACTTAACTTTTGTTAGAAAGGTTAGAATATAGGTTATATATATATATATATATATATATATATATATATATATATATATATATATATATATATATATATATATATATATATATATATATATATATATATATATATATATATATATATATATATATATATATATATATATATATATATATATATATATATATATATATATATATATATATATATATATATATATATATATATATATATATATATATATATATATATATATATATATATATATATATATATATATATATATATATATATATATATATATATATATATATATATATATATATATATATATATATATATATATAATTCGCACCCCACTCCCATAATGTGCTATTAAAAAATGTATCACACTGTCCTAATAATATTCACTCACTATTAACGTTACCCAAAACTTAACACATTCTGATAAGACATAAGAATATGTTTTGTTTCAGTAAATTAGATTTGTTATATAAATATTATTACAGAGGATATTATGCTGATTAAATTTGCAACACAAAAATTATTTATGCCTCTTCTGAGATGTTTCAAAAATTAAATAAGCATATCCGTAATTTGATGTTAAATTTAGGTATGTATCTTTGCAATTACTCTAATTCATACCAGTTAAAATAATTTCCTACAGTTTTTAGTCACGTTTTCGTGTTATAAAGTCGCCTACATATTTGTTAAAGCGAGTAATTTGATTTTCTTCCTAGTTCAACGCATAAACGGGTTTATTTTGTTGTTCCTAGATGAATGTCACGATAAAAAATGAGATGCAGTTACTATTTAAAATTAGAGATATGGAAATAGCCATTATATATCTATTTTTAACGTAATTTTATAATTAGTACACTTTTTACCCATTAGCAACTAAAAAACTATTTATTTTGACCCAATTTCAGTTCTTATGAGAGCTTGTTTTATATTCTCGGACTGGGCAGTTTTAAATTTTGATGTTTTTTTTAATCACATATGCCTTGGAAAATTGTATGTCAATTTACAGAACAATTGCAACATTATTAATTTCATTAACTGTCAGTTTGTGTTGTCGCACATTGTTAATTTCTTAAAATGAATAAAATCCGTGCTGTTATAAAATTCCTTACAAAACAAGGGAAACACTTCAAAAATGATCATTGAGGAAATGTTAGTTGTATACGGGCTTGTGCTTCCAAGTCAATTATTTGCGCGTAGTCAAAACTGTTTAAGTGTGGTCGAGAATCATTGGAGTTGGCGCAGGTGATTACTTCAGATGTTGTTGAAAAAACCAAGTGGCGGACGCAAGATTGAAGAAGCGGAAATTAGCAGCTTTATTAACAGTAGAAACTAAAGTTTTCAGAATTCTACATGATTATCTCGCCAAATGCTTTTGCCAAACTGTGAGCACAAGAAAAGTAAATAGGAATAATCAATTTTTGTTTTTTAAATGCGACCACTTAAACATCGAACTACTAATAAAGAAGTTAAAATTCTACGGGATGGAGAATAATATCTTAATGTCTAAATCACTTTCAATATACTTGTCTTGACAACACACACCACAAGTGGCAGAAGACCTCTGGCAAACGCTTGTTACTCTTGGAAGTGCCCCAACACTCGATTTTGGGGCCTTTGTTTTTTAACATCAACACCCCAGACTAGCCTCAAGTCGCGAAATATTGTTCCCTGCATATGTACGCTGATGATATACAACTTTACTTTGTTTTTTTATTTGATGAAATCTGGGGAAGCCCAAACCAAAGTGAATCATAATTTAAATGAAATAAAAAATTTTACCCTTCAAAATTCACTCCTATTAAATCCAAATAATAGTAAAAATATAGTCTTTGGCACTGCAAATAAATTAAGAGTTCTCACTCACATTCAACTGTCAATTGACAATATAATTACAGAACAAGTTGACAAGGTGAAAAATTTGGAGCTACCTTTGATACAAATTTTAACTTTATTCCTCATATATTGGAAGAAGACCTTAGAAAATGTTTCTGTTCTTTTAAACAGATTTCAAACTTTAGAAATATCCTTTTGTTATATGAGTCCTTAGTCTAATCACATGTCAACTACTGTGATTATGTTTATGGGCCTTGTTTAAATTTATCAGAAACAAACAAAAAGCTTCAAAAAATCCAGAATATCTGTATTAGATTTGTTATAAATAGTTCTATCCATGAGAATGTAACACCACATATCAGGAAGTTAGAACTACTAAAAATAAATGAGAGGCGCTTCCTACATTTCATCTCACTATTAAATAATATCATCCGAACGCAAAGACCTATTTACCTCTTTGACAAACTAATTGCGAGAAATGTTATGCATAACCGAAATTTGATACATGCAAATGACCAATTGCATACAATAAGGCCTAAATGAAACATTCGATCATCTTTTATTTACTTATCGACTTATTGTCTATAATAATCTACCTCCACAGTTACACAACAAATCAACAAATTTATTAAAACGTCAACTTAAGACTCTGATTTTGAACGACGAATTAAAAATAAATTTAAAATTGTTTTAGACGGTGATAAAAACATATGCGAGACATCATACTGTTCTGTTAGATATTATATATACATATACTGTAGATATACACAAACTAGATATACGTTAGATATATTATTGTAATATTAGATATTATGTACTGTACTGTCATATACTGGATAAAATCATATGTTAGATATTATATACTGTACTAATACTATACCAATGGTATACTAGGTTAGTAGTTTTGATATCGGTGTATACTACTGCACCACTAACCTTTTGTGTAAAATTACTTTTATTTTACACAATAAAGACTTTTATTATTATCATTATTATTATTATTATTATTTCCTCTTGAGAAATATGTCTGCCGACTAGACATAATTGAAAGAAACCTGTAAGTAGCATTTGAACAGAAAAAATCTCTTACTTGGTAATTTTATAATTTAACTTCAAATATATTATGGGACTGCGTGGTTCCTCAAGAAAAGATATACGTTAATCCTCTTGAAGATCCTGAATCCTGTATGGTAATAAAAATTGCTGATTAAGCTAAAAAAAATTGACTTTATAACTGAGTGTAACAAATTAGTTTTAGGAAGTGAATGCTACAATTCTATAATAGTATGCCTATAACAATAGACGTGTGCTGACCAGTTTCCAAGAATATTATCAAAATATATCGACATAATACAAAGGTGATATAAATTTTTTAGTTGGCCTCACAAATAAATAAATTATATATAAATAGTTTATTGACTTTGAACTTGAAATTACTTTAAAAAATTGATCATTTAACTTTTTCAATGCTTATAATCGTTTATTATCAGGTTTAACAGTTTTTGATTACGATAAAAATAAAGGAAAGTATAATTTATTCACATTTGTTCATTTTTTTGAAAATTTGTTTCTGTGTGCTGTAGTCGACTACAAAAAAATGCAGCTTTCTGAACGTCAAAGAAATGAAATATTAATGATGATTTACTTTGGATACCAAAACAAAAAATCTGCAGCTTATTTAACCAGAAGTAACCATTTGGTAGTCCTTTGACAAAATCTGTAACGAGCAACATCTTAAAAAAGCAAATGATAATAATATTGTTACGCCACTGGACTGTGTAGACTGGTTAGATGAGACTGGAATTGTATGCGAACGGCCGGGAATATTCTGCAATGCTCTAGACCGTGTGAATGGATGTATAAATAAGACGCACGGTGGGCCGAGACTCAATCTTAAGTTGAACGTGAACGAGTAAAAAAGAAATAAGAAAGAGATTTATAAATATTCAAGTGTGATTATAATTAAGACAGTAATTAATCTATTGTTGTTAATTGTTAATTAGTAAATAAAGTAGTGAGTAAGCGTTACCTGGACTTTCAATCAACGAATCTACGAGTAGAAGTGTTTGTGTGGATAGCAAACATGTAACAATATGTTGAATATACTGTTAAGACTCGAAGAGTATCCACTAACATCGACTACCAAATTTACATTAAATGAATAGTCGTCGCAGTATTGTCGGTAGGATTTTGGAAAAAGATTCCCTACAAAGTCCATTTGGAGCTTTCGTGGAGCTTTCTGAGGATGATTTTTACAAGAGATTTCAATTTTCCGAAGAAATCATGAAACTGTGTAATACTGACGTACATTTTGCGCATAACAATTGATTTTCTGACGAAGCAATCTGTCTTAATGTAACAGTTAATCGGCATAATTGTCGGATTTGGTCAATGCATAATTCTCACAATTCGATTTTTCTCTAAAGCATTTGACTATCTAACCTCTATACCACTGAAAAGAGGACTAAAAACTAATGAAACAAATCCCAAACTGACACTGAAAGAGTTTTTACAAATAACAAAACATTTGATACTGTACTCGACACGAGTTTTGTCAGCCAAGTTGGCATCATCTAGAGGGGATCAAAAACTTCATTTACATAGAAACATGAGGTTGCCGTTAGAAACATGAGTTTGTCGTATGCATGTAAATATATTTGGGATGGGTTTAATTAATTCGAGTTATCATATTACTGCTAAATGATAACGACATATTCTTCACCAATATTTTTTGGCCACAAAAATGGATGCATCAATAACAACCTTACCTCACAGCAACAGCAATGTTTATGTCTCAATTATGTTCTACTTAAAGAACTACACCGCACCAATAATGTGGGAATCTGTCATATAGTGACATTGTTCTTACAAACACTTGTATTGTTAGTGACGTTAGTGTTCTTATTGGTATTTTCAGGAATATTCTACAACGGAAATTACCTATATTTGTGACACCACTACGAACACCGATGCTTTCGTTCGGAAGTGCCAGTCCATTCATCCATTACTGTCGGATCTGCTCCACGCAGCAAATTTTCTGATACAAACAGTACAGTTACAGTATTTATTGGCCAATATAAAAAATATAATACTTATGTGATTAAAGTGACAAGTTATGATGTTCATTCCCTGATGCATGTCTACGTTCACTTTAAAAACATGCTTATTGCCATCACTCAATCTTACAAACTGGTCTGTTTTCATTTACGATCAACAATCATGAAAGCACGTAACAATTACCGATAATTGCTCTAGCACATTAAATTACGTTCCTTGCAAGTCAAATTGAAATATGTCATAAACATTAACATTATTAAACTTTATGGTTTCTTATGATGTGTTATTTATACGTACAATGAAACCCTCGAGGGCGATTGTGTTATGTATAATAATTATGCAGGAAATTATTAAATTAAATGAACTATCACAACAATATGTTTTCCATGAGCGTTTAATGTAATTGTATACATCTTACAGTGTATTAGTTGTTGATGCTTAAACTAGTTCTTCTCCGCGTTGAATATGTTTTACCTAACCACCACATATCCTTGGTTTTTTCTGAAGCGTCAGCTATTCTCAAAATTTTATCGCTTATGGTTATACCAGTCAAGCTTTTTCTTGAAAATGCAAATATTTTGAGACTATTTTATATTAGTTGACAAAGCACTGAATATTTTACTCCCATTAAAATACACAATTTTTGGAAACATTATCTGAATGTTGGACTAACTCAGGTTGTCTCTAGATCTGTAGCCATAGTTGTGGCCAATTTATTATTTTATTAAAAGTATGGATACTAAAACAAACTAGATCATACCTAACTACAGTATGTATTAGTTGCTGTTAAAATTTTTAACTGTTTGGACACTTTCTACAGGATTCTCGTATTTGTAGCCTAGATTATCTTCTCAAAATATATTTTATTGTATACTGATTGCGACTAGAGACTGGAGACACACTGCCATATGATGAATTGATGAGTGAACGTTATCAAGGGTTCGGAACAATGTTAGTGAACCAACCGGCTACGTTACAATTATTTTTGCTGAGTCGACATTTGCATGCGTTGTGTACACAACCTTTTAATCATTTGTTATTGGTCTCTAGATTTTAGGGTTAGGAACTCAGTATCCCCAGAAATTAAATTTATGAGATCGTATGCTGGGGGGATATACAATCGGTTCATTTTTCATTCATGGCACATTGATTGGTCCAAAGTATTTGGATTTTTTTGCGCCAGCAAATTGTTCCTGAAAGTAGACGGGTAAGAGGGCTAAGATATAACAAGTTCTTGTTTCAATAATATGCTTGTCTAATCAATATTAGTGTTTCAGGAATACCTGAATAATACATTTCGGTTTATTGAGTGAACTGAGAACCATCTTATGGTCTGCTAGATATCTATTTTTCGAATGGTTCAAATGGGTTTTACAAAAAGAATGGTATATATTAATTTAATTTTGCCGAAAATTAGACAAGTTACTACTTCCCATTAGCCCAAGTAGCTACGTCGGAAAATCCTATTAATCAAATCTTCAGAGGACGATGAAAATCTTGATACCATAATTTACAAAAATTCTGTAAGTCTGAATGTTTATACTTCAAGTGGTAGATAGTTTCCAAAATCTAAATTAAAAATAGAAATTTCGAAGACATCTCAAAATATGTCGCAGTGTATACTTTTTTTATTCATTTATTTAACGTCGGTCTAATTCCGCTACCAGAATCAATCACCGACGCCAGAAGATGAGCTACACCCAACTTGGAAATTTTGTCGAACCTCTCCTCTGTCGAAGACTAGAGATTTTTTACTTGGCAAAATGATTTTGATGACATTTATTTTTTGTAAAAATGTTGGCCAAGTCGAGCCTTAAAACTCAAAAAATTTCAATAAACTCTGAAACTTTTATGGCAGCCTAGTAAACACCCGGGAAACTTACAACTAACCAAATTTTGTTGAATAAATGAATTTTAAGTCAAGCGAAGCTTTAATTTTAACACAAGTTAAATTTTCTAATATAAAACTGAGGTTCGAGAATTTATTCTCTAAGTATGTAAGTCACTTCCTTACCTTGTTCTCGGAGATCTCAGACGATGATGTTCTTTTGCATAAACATTTATTTTTTTATTTTTAGACAACCTATGTACATAGGAGCCTGCTTGTGGTTTTTTAAGTTTAATAAATAAAATCAATGCAGATTTTTACAGTACAATCTGATGACGGAAGATTCCTCAAGCCAAAACCACGGATGATAAAAGCTGTCGAAGAAGTGCTTCTGGTTTTCTGCGCTGAATGTTTTAAAATCACTTTATAGGTGTTGGACGCCGTCTTCGTGTCTTGAATACCAAAAAATAGCCCAGCCTTGTGCGTGGAGAAATTTCTTAGTGCCTATTTTACGATTTCTGGGGCCCGTGTGAGATCTATTACCTGTGAAACGGTCAACGAGGGACTGTCCTAAGGGAACTAGAACAGTTGGTGTTTAATAATGGGGTTCACACCCGGTTTTAAGTTAATTATCTGTCGTTCACGGAATGATATCTAACTGTATGAATACAAAAAGTGAAAAATTATACCTTAAAAATGAATTTAGTACCACGATGCTTGCTCTTCAGTGTCGAGTGGTGTAATTCTTATACTTTTAAAATGAATGTAAAACTTATAAAATCAATTTAGTACCACGACGTTCTCTCGGTGAAGCCGTGTGGTATAATGGTATTAACATCTGAAATTTTGTATTTATAGGCGTTGTGTCGTCATCTATTGCGATGTTAACATGATGTCCATAAAACTTACCCCGCTCGAAAGCTTTTCTGAAATTAAAATTTCATGGGGCCTCTCAGATTACAGTAAAAACTTGAGTTCCCATCAAATTACTGACAGCGACTACAGCTGCTTAACTTTTCGTATTGAAATACGTGTATGTTAAGGCAGATCTACGCTCGTCCGTAATAAATTTATTGAAATGTTCATAAGATGCCAAAATAAATATATTGGTACTAAGTTGTCAAAATTCTAATGTATTTATTTATTATAGTATATCAATGCAATTTCTAATGAAATCTGATCTTGAAAATCTTTATATGAGTATGAAACGGATTGTTGATTATGTAATATTTGTTACTTCTTATAGATCGTAATTTGGTTCTAAATATGTATTTTGTTTGAATAGTTGTTGACATGAATTGTGTGGTTTCCGCGGTTAACGAAATAAAAAATAAAAATAAACGTATACATTCAAGTTTCACTAACAACTTACAGTGTAAACATGGGCTTTTCACGTTGTTTTCGATTGAAACCGGTATATTTACATTTAAAAAACTTATTGAAATTATTTTCTATGTATATTACAACTGCACAACAGATATGGCATAACTGGTTTGTGGTTGTATGCAACAAAATAAATAAAGGTTCCAAATAACAACCCCAATGCAAATTTAATCAAATCAATAGATGTAGTTAATTAACTAAATATAATTAAAAATGTTTAAATTTACATGACTCAACTAACTGGTTGTACTCACGTAGAGCTGCATGTCCGCATAGTACGGATATAGTGGATCGAAATTTTTTTGGTTATATTTACTCCAATGTGCATAAATTTACATTTTTAAAATATAAAATTTATTCCTCTTTTTGGTACTTTACCGGAAATAATTTACTCCATCAAAAATTGTTTCCTAAATACGTAAACAGTTCATTGGTCTTTATTTTATAAAAAGAATATACTTTTAAACATAATATATAAAAGCGTATAAAATAAATCAGCTATTGTGTGTATTATCTGCTAAATTTTAAGAATGTATGGATTTTTTCAATACCCGAATTTTGTAAAGCAGTTGAATTTTGTGTTACATAAATTCTAGGAATTTATACTTTATCGAATCGTTTCATTGATACTGATGTTGACAAGTTATTGATTGTATGTGGCGAATTTTTAATGTACAGAATATTTGGATTTGTTTTATTTAACAGTAGATCATGCACGAAGGAAAAACGCTTATAGAAAAACCGATTTGAAAGAAAGAGTACAATAGAACACAATGAATAATCTAAGACAACACAAATATTTTGCAGCAAGAAGAGCTAATTGTTTTTGTAGTGGGACCGGCGGATGAGGCTGAATTTTCTTGAAAATAAAGAAAATTACGAATAAATGAAGTACAGACTATAAACACCACAGAAATTAGACAACCCTCAAATCGAAATCCGAAATCTGTCTGGAGGGAGGGTTACACTTAGAAAAACATGGACCTACAATCATTCCCTTCGACATCGAGTTCTTAAAAAAAGGCATCACCTTGAAGTACTAAAGCTATGTCCTTGAAGCTTTGTATAAATGTCCTGGTCTGTAGTCAAGCTTCAAATGATTAGGTGTTGAAATAAAAATACAAACAATAGTAGAGCAATTTTTAATAATGAGTTACATCACCTCTGTTATACATTCATTAATTCGTTCATGCATGGCAACATTATATGATCAATATCTGGTCGAGGGATGTCATCCTAGACTACTAGTAGATAGTGGTGGCGTTTTTATAAATTGTCCGATAGCCATGGTAATAAACGTATCCTCGGCCCATCACGTCCTACATATACGCAATGGGTAATAAATCTGAAGATCCAGCGAGTTGAAATAAAACTTCTTCTAGAACTTCCTAGTAGTGTTTGCCGTTGAGATCTTGCATTATATTATTGATAAATGGCATTAAGGGTGATCTGTATAAAATTTAACAGCATAGTTGCACCATAACAAATTGCACCCCAAACCATGACACCTGGTGCAACTGCCGCATACGTCTTTTCAGCAAATTTCAAACTGCATCTGTCATCTCTACGGTGTCTTACACTTCGTCTATCATTTAACAACAAACAAAATCTGGATTCATCGCAGAACATGTTGTTCCATTTTTCTTGTCAGCCTTGTCCTTCCCGGCACCTATCCAATCTTGCAACCCCCGTGCTGCTGCTAAGGAAAGGCGTCGACTTAGATGGTAGGAAGTCCAGATTTCACTGCCTTGAGAAATGGTCACCATAGTGACTTTCAGGTCTATTACACTGACTCAATCAGTAGCAACGGATTTTATTATTTGAAATCAATCTCCAAGGGTCATACATTAACAAAGTCCATTTTGACGGTCGTTACTGACACAAAGACGCCGGAGATCTCTTCATTGTTATCTTTGATATCTTCATCAGATCACGTAGACCATTCGAAGAATACTCGAATAGTTTCAATTTAATCTTTGAGCGATTTAACCAACGATAATCCTACTCATTTCAGACAAATTACTCGCGCTATCTCCGCGTCCATTGCATCTCATCTTCCAATTAAGGAAGAAAAAAGTTCGCAGCATAATTGCATATCAGAGTTAACTGTTATCGTTGTAACTTTTTCTTCAAAAAAATATAGGTCAATAATTTTTTAAAGGCCAAACTGCACACCATACTGTAACCTTTGGGCATTGCAATGGCTTTTCATGAATTGTACACGCATTTTCAGTTGTCGAGCACCAACAGTTTTGTTTGTTAACAAAGTGGAAATTTGCTTCATCCGTCATAAATAAAGAATGTATAATAATATCTGGAATGTTAGTCCGCAGTTCTAAGAATCTTTGACAAAAATTGATGTGATGTGAACTAGATCTATAAAAATTTCTTGACCATATCTTTTTTTAAGATCAAAGCAAAATAGTCCATGAATTTTGACGCTCCTTGTATTGAAACGCTAGTTATTTCATAATATGTAAAAATGCAGCAATAAATCTTAATAAGTAACTGCATCTCCTTAATTATTCATTTTTATTTAAAGTGTATTCATCGGTTCAAATTAAGAAATAACTACGTAAAATGCTTCGAGAAAACAGTTACTAAACGAGTTAATTTAATATGGTATTACGTAGGCTTGAACTAGCTATAAATCTCTTAAACGTTTGAATGCAGGTATATTATAATTCAACAAAGTTATGAAAGTAAGGATTACTCACTTGTTTAGAAAAGTGGGTATTTTAGACAATTTTTAAATACCGGAATGTCACTCAAAGTATTTCCGGATATAAAAGAAACAAGCTCAGCATAGAAAAGTTCATTGTTTTAATTACTAATTTCAAAAACTGTTTGTTCTTTTGTTATTTTAATCTCTAAAAAACTTTATTAGTTGCCTTCTACACTCAACAAATTGTTTGATACTATCTATTAAGGTTACAAAGATATAAAAAAAATATTCGTAGACTTAAGGGCAAGCATTTGTTATACGTTTCGTATTTTTTCTTGTCTATAACATTTAATTGTGTTTTCAATGCAGCTTAAAGAAGTACATGAAAAAAAGAAATAAAATACATATTATATTTTATTTATATTCCACCGCTGGAAAGTCCTCCCATGACTCTAACGCACGCACGCAAATGCTCACCATATCCTGTAGGTTTGGTGGCTGTAAACCAAACCAAAATTGACTATCTTCTGTATTTAGTCTGCCAACCATTCGGCAGATCATTGACAAATCTGCGTGGTTTTCAATTCCAAGAGTAGCGTAGGCCTTCCTCCTGGGTACAGTAATTATAGCTCTACGGAGCATCGCGATATTTGAGTTGATGTCGCCTAATCATCAAAGTGGAGTAATTCCATATGGCACTGCTCGTTCCTCGTTCTTGGCAATGCATTTAATATCTCTGGGGAATTAAAGCAGCATTAGAGAGTGTCTAGTTTACCCCATACTAATTCTTCAGATAGTAATATATGACTTGCAATGCGGCATTATGTCGATGGATGTAGACCGAAATCGCGTAAAGGGGGCATGTCGGAAGTAAGTGCATGAGCGATTCCGATTGATATGGACCTCTACGGTAGGCTATAGTAGACTAATATGTTGAGGAAACGATCCTGACAGGCAACAATAAATCCCTCTTCGCTCGGCTGACTTAAAAAAAGATGAACATCAATAAACCCAGTGTTTCTATGTTCTCGACACCGCACTGATTAGAATAAATGCTTTTCAGGATGACCTCTTGATCCGCGACGACCTTCAGTTCGGATTCAAGAAAGGAAGAAATACCACGCTGCAGGTTGTCAGGATAGTAAATGATATCAAGGTGCAATACAGTCTTAGGAAAAGCACAGGGATGGTGTTTTTGGATATAGAGAAAGCGTTCGATACGGTTTGGATCCCTGGCCTTATTTATAAAATGCACGACTACCACTTTCCTGAATATATAATCAAACTCGTTCACTCCTACCTGAGCGACAGGACACTTCAGGTTAGAGTGAACAACACACTATCAACATTGCGGGATATTCGTGCGGGCGTCCCGCAGGGGTCGGTCCTTGCACCAAAATTATTTAACTTGTACGTCTCCGACTTTTCTACTTTCCCCTAATACGCCATGTATGCCGATGATACGGCCATGTACAGCCACAGCTGGAGTGCTCAAGCGGCGAGTCAGCTGTTAAAAGCTCACATGGCTCGTGCCATGGCGTATTATGACCGATGGAAGATTAGGATGAACGTGAACAAGTCGGAAGCGATGGTGTTCAGCCAAAATTTTAAAAATAACAAAATATTGACGCCGATTTCGATTAGGGGGGTCCAGCATTCAGATGTCGTAGGATGCTTCCGTCTGCTAGTTGCTCCTCTTTAGAAAATTCTCCCAATCATCGTTTCTTGAGATGAACGACTGCATATCTGTACAATCTCAATTCTATTGTAAATGCCCGCTTGTACTCCTCAACTACCCTAAAGGTATTTTGTAGTTCGTACTCTCTGGAGACCTCCAATCCCTGGGTCGTTCACATGGATATCCACGGGTTGATGACTAAAATTACTTCTAAACTAAATGGGACAAAGTTACCATCTTATTCACTACTAGTATATGTGTTTTGAGATACAACCTTAGACGCTTCTACTTGTGCAACTTCATTATCAGCTATCCTCTATTCGCATATTGGTAAATTTAAATTAAATATATCTGTCGGTAGTGTCCTTGCTTTTATGATAGTTTCCCTGACTACTAATAACAGGATCTGATGTTATCTAAAATATGTGATGCAAGTCTTCCGTTTTTTCTGCCTGGATTCGGGTTTGATGTTCCCTAAATCGTTTTATATCCTAAATTCCGAGCTTCTTGTGCTTCCTTAGTAGGTATTATTCTATTAATTTGGCTTCGATTAACTGGTATTTCATGGACGCTAACAGACAAGAGCACTTATAATTTTCTCTTGTGAATAGAAGATGTCACATCTTCGCCACTCTTTTGTTAATGAAAACAAATTATAATATAATAATTTAAAAAGATGCTTTGTGAAATATCACTTTCGCTGCGTCAGATGCCAGATGTCAAACAGTGTGCCTCGAGAAAGCCCACTACCATCGTTAAAAGTTAAAAAAAAATTATATATGGCTGTGTATATGATGAAAATTTTCGTTGTTTTACATAGTGATTGCATAATGGGCACTGATGATAACGCAGATTTTTTTTGTAAGTTTATATTGTAACGAAATTTTAAATAATTTCTAATTTGACGCTGCACCAAATACCACCTCAAAAGCATCTCTATGGCTCAATTTCTTAAAATATTTTTTTCATTCAATGTGTCGAATTTGAAAGCCACAAGAATTGAAGAGGTATACAAATTGTTGTTGACCTGCAAAATTACCCCTTAAAATCGTCTTTTCTATACAATTTTTTATATAACTACCTGAATTATTAGAATAATTTTTACCGGTTCTAATAAAAATAACCCGTTAATCGGTTGCTCCTTAAAATAACAACCCTTAAAAACCACCCCTGCGAGTTAAAAACGTGTGTATCATTTTTTCAGCACCTTTTTTTGGCCACTTTTTGGGTTTTCAGATCGCACACTTTCAACCCTAAACACAATGCTTGCGACTAGAAGGTGGCAAATGTTATTGTTAGTGCATGGTAGTTTTTGTGTGTGTGTCATATTATCCAGTTATGAGAATGAAAATATATTGAAAATTAAAAAAAAAAAAAATAAAACAGCTTCTTGGGAAATATATTCTCAAAACATTCTCGTTTGTTAAACTACTCATTTCTAAGTGTCATTATTTGATTGTATTGAAAAGTGACATTTTTTTGGTTCTAATATTTGAACAAAAATATCGCCTTTTCATAATAGGTACCGTTCGCGTTTCAGTGGACTGTAATTTTTTTATATTTAATAATACTGGATCATCGAGCCTCCTTTTTTAAAATTACCCAGTATATTGTACAGGGTGGGCAAATTTCGTTGTTTGTATAGGGTAACTCGATAAATCTAAGAGATACAAAAAAATGGAAGAGACATTCTCGATCTCTTGTTTTGAGACAAATTCAAGGTGAAAACAAAAATTTGCTATCGTCTTTTTGTTTTCGAGTTATAAACAACAGTTCGATTTTTCGAATTTTAGACACATGTCAACATCTTGGTTGTTTAGTTATAAAAAAAAATTTTACATTCTTTAGGCACTTTGTTTTGTATAATACAGTGGCGTCGAGAAAATTTTAAAAAAGGTGCAATTTCGCCCTCCATTTTTTTGTATCTCTTACGGATACCGAGTTACCCTATTGGGTAATTTTGATGTTTGTATACAAACATCGAAATTTACCCACCCTGTACAGTAACTGTTAATGGGATTATCTATGCATTTTCCATATGCATTTGCTTTGGCTGCAGGGTAATCCTTAGAAAAGAAATTAATAAATATTTAAGATAATTTGATGCATAATAAATGCACACCTCCAAACATGTAATGCAGCATATGTATATAAATAAATAATCTTAGAATATATTAAAGGTATAATCCTATATAACGTATAGATTCAGAAAGTCGCTAGATTATATCTTCGATTATCATCGTCATCGGCTTTAGATATTTTTTACATGATGCGTGACCCGCATTTCTAAAATTCCTAATATATGTTTAATATCATTAATGCAAATCATCTTGTCACAAAACCAGTAATGAAATAAAAAAAGTTAATTTATATAATTTAGAAAATTAGTGTTTAAATATTCGCTTAATCACAAACACTGTACAGGGTGTCTTACGATAAATTGTCACCCCCTATTGTTGTGTTCATTTTCATACAATTTAAGATGTTCAAAATATTCCAGATTTTACATTTGCTATGATTTTCATATTATCCAAGGCCAATTCCCACTACTAGGGATAATTATTTTGTATCTAAAGCGTGCAGAAAATAAATAAATCAGGTGATGACAAAGAAAAGTCCCTGTTTAATTTTTATTTAAAGTTTACGTAAATAATGCACAAATTAAGAACAGTGGGACAAAAATTTGTTTCGGCACAGATGTACTGGATTTTTTCATCAAAATTGTTCCCAGCTGATGGAATGATGGGCTTGCGTTTTATAGGGATGAAGTTTATGCAGTTTTAGGATAGTCTCATGAGTAGGGCTGTCAAAAATGTTCCGTGGGACAGTGGCGTACGCGAAATTAATTAATACGAGAAACAATAAACTGTTACAATTTATAATAATATATGTAAAACTTACCCTCTTAACTAGCTTGATGAACTAGCATGCTTATCACAAACTGGAGAAAATATGTAGCCATTTTGCAGCATCAGGTATGTTTCTATGGTTGTCTCCATGAGTGATGTTCGCTTTGGTGAAAATATATTCCTATATTTTGAAAACGACCGTTCGACATCTACTGATGTAATACACGCATACGTAAAATAGTCTTTGAACAGATCTGGCGCTGCACCATCACATATTTGTCTTAATTTGATAAAACCGGTGTCTTTATGTTACACACTTGTGAACTTTTCTTTAACGCGCTCATTTGTTGCGTCACCTATAGCGTGTAGCAGTAGATTTACTTCGTTCACTATTTGCAATCTCCGCTAACGACAACGCACTGTTTTCGAATTATTTTATGCTTTCATGTAATATTTTTTAAAGCTATTTCAACGGAAATATCTTCGAATTTTGTCTGGCTTTCCTTAATAGCTGCAACCTCATCTGGACTGAATTGTAGTATCACAGCTTTTATTTGTTGGAAATATTCAGCATAATAAAAAGCTGCCTGCAACCATGTTCCCCAACGTGTAAGAATCGGCTGTGGTGGTCAGGAATACCGGGACACTTGCTATGTAATGCACGGAGACGTTCAGGAGATTTAAGAAACACTTTTTTTGTACTTGCTATTAATGCATCTACCTCTGGAAAAGCTTTTCGAATAGTTTTTGCCACAAAAAGTAAAGCATGCACAACGTACAACCTTGTTTTTGCAATGAACGGCCTACCGAACGCATTGTCACGGCGCCATCAGTCACAAACATCAACACTTGACTTTTTGACAGTTCAAATTTTTCTAACGTCTCACAGTGGGACGAAATGCCAAATACGTGGACAAAAGTCTCAATATTATTAAATTTGAACGAAATGTAGTATTTATATGATTTTCAGGTGGCTGAATTCGAATCTAATATCAAAATTTTGAAATTCAAAATGGCGGATCCAATATGGCGGCAAACATATTTTTAAAATCGGATTAATAAGTTCAAATTGGGTATTTATATGTTTTTGAGGTCGCTGAATTCGAATCTGATATCAAAATTTTGAAATTCACTATCCAATCCATTTCACTATACATAATATGTTTATTTTCAAGATACGGGTTAAAATATTAAAAATAGCACATTACTTGTCTTTTTTTTAACGTATTTTTTGTTATTGTACGCTAATTTACAGTCATAGGGACTATTTTTTTTTACTATTCCAGCATTCTATACGAAATGAAATAAAAAATCAACGTATTGCAGCTGTAGCTCCATCTGTGGTTTAGTAACGGATTCGTGGCTATTCGCGGGATTTTATCCTTCAATCTTAATGCAAATATAACCTGGTTCATCGGAAAATACAAAACTTAGTAGAATTCCGTAGAATTCGTAACTTATCTCTCACTTTTCACTGAATTTTATTAAGGTTTTTCGTTATTTTACAGTATAGTTGTTAATTTAAATAACAAAAGTTAATACATTACTTAACAAGTTATTGACCGTTTAAAATCAAGTACATACCTTGAGGAACATTCTCCATTTTCAATATTGGGAATAGTCGTTGACAGAATCTTTACGTGCACTTTAATTTTCGTACAACTTTTCAAGCACACAGGGCTTGACACTAATAAAAGTACGTCACTTTCGACTCGCTGTGTAGCTTCAGAAAAAAACAGCTGACCGATTCGGTTACCGGAATTTAATGGGGCCAACATTATTGTAGCCAACCCAAAACATAAAAATCCCTACATTAAAACTTTCCTTTTGTGACTTTTGTCCACGTATTCGGCATTTCGTCCCACTGTGCGTCTCCAGCACCACCTTGGTAAGCGTTTCGCTAGTACACTGACTTAGTCTTTTGCTAGCTAGTAACAGTGAAACTGTAGGTTTAAGGGAGTCCAGTACTCGTACTATAACATTTAAATTAGATTTTTTTTACAATCTGTTGTCTCATCAACAGGTAACCACAGCCGTGTATTTTTTAATTCACATTCATCTTATTTACCATGTCTACGTGTACAGTTGGAAGATAGTTATATGACGTTGTGCGACTTGGTAACTTCACCTGGGCATTGTATTTATTCCAGAACTCTCGAAATGGTTGTTTATCGAGTATGTGCAGCGAAACATCACAGGCAATCAGCATTAATAGCAAATCAAACATAAACTGTGTTGTCGAAAGGCACGCCATTTTTTTTATTTTTATGGTGTACACTATTTACGTGTACACAATCATGCTTATCCCAGCACATCAAATCTTTCTCGCACACTTTACAAATTATTTTAGCACCAACATAGAATAAATCCGGGAATTCACCCATGAATTTACTTACTTTGTCAGCAAATGGCCGTTTTCTACCCCTGCGTACGTCTGTCATGCTTTATTATTAAATTAATATCAACAATACAGTACAACAAATAAAATAAAAACACAAAAACAATATGCAACACGCCCAAGTGACTTAACGTGTACACAACTCGAAAGCTAATAATAGACTGGACTGGAGAAAGAGTTTCGAGGTCAAGGTGAATGCCGGCGACAGTAAGTACATCTGTTTCCTACGACCATGATACACAAAAACGATTTGCAGCTTTACTCATGAGTAAAGATCGAGAGGTAGCGATATATCACGTTAATTCCAGAATTGACGCTAGGTGATGGCACTGTTTACGTATCTATGTGTTATTCACATAGACGTTTTATACATACTACGTATTCAGAGTGTATTACAATGACTTCGAAACCATTCGTGTATTAATTTCAACATGGGGCTGTGGGCGTAAACGCAGATCCGCCTATATCTATCTATAAATTGCTATTGGACACTCGACAATAACGAGCCCTTCTGTCGGTCAGTAATTGTTTTTATAGATACGAGCCGTCCGCTTACCTGATAAAAACTTTTAATTTTTTGTTCCCATTTTTATAAAGAAAACAGTATTTTACAATATTTTATCATTTCATATTGTTTGGGAATGTTTCATTAGATATTTACAATACAATGGCATATCTACGTAAAAGTTGCCTCTAGGATTTATCGCTATAGCCCGCTGCTGTAAGTTTGCAACATTCATCTTAAAAAAGTCAAGGCTATAAATAATGTAATTCATTTCTATTGGAGATGATTTATTGTTATAGGTGTAGCACTTTGCATGTATTATTAAAATAATTGTTTAGTCCTTGTGATTTGTTAATTTTAGGAATAATAAAAAACACAAAAAAAAAAATAGTTAAGAAGAGAGTTGCAATCTTGCACCGGCCCGACTATACCTCCCGATCTCTACTCATGAGAGTTGCCAGTTATAGACACTTGAATCATTTCGCATAATCGATGTTTAATTGGGTTTTATTGAAAACGGTGTGGAACGAGTATGCCTTATTTTTGCCAAATTAATTTCTATATCTTAATTTTTAATCACACGGGCCAAAATAATAATAATAAAAAAATTGTAATAAAAAATGCCTAGAGCGCCATCTACAATCTGCAGGCATGCCTATACACTCACAATGTTCAAACTCTCAGTAAATTAATATTCAGTCTGTTCCGTCGTTTGATTTCTGAAATACAACAACAGTAAAAAAATATTTTTTTTCTTTAACGCCCAATAACTTCTTAAGGAATCACTTTTGGGCTAAGGTATGTTTAGAAAGTTATGTTTAAGCTGGGTTAAATTACTTTCCGGTCACCCTGTATATACAGGGTGTTTCAGATTTAAAGTAACATAGTATAATGGGAGATAGAGCATACTTAGCTGCATTCAAAACACCCCCAAACTTACCCTTGAATGTTAATCGTTTTTGAAATACAGGGCGTTTTATGGTTTTTGGCTAAAACTCTAGTCAGACATATTTCTGGAACGGCTTTAAATATTTGCATAAAATTTGGTATAAATATTATACTCTCCAATCAATGGCATAATTTACTTTGGAAATTTTCCAAGGCCGGATTAAATTTTTATAATGTTGCTCTCAGTACCGATAACATTTTTTGTTAAATATTAGTAAACGTTTAAAAAGTCAATGGGCCAGTGTATAAAATAATTTGATGATACGTCTAAAGTTATTCTCCAATAAATTTTTAAAAATATTTATTGTCCAAATTTTAAATTCCACAAACAAATCACGATTTTATTAATTTTACTTAAATACCCAACATTAATTAAGCATCTTCATTTTTTTTTCGGACAAGAAATACACATTTATTGAAAAATTAATGATTTGTATGCCATCAAATATTATTACACTTTTTTATACGTTGGTCCATTGACTTCTTACACGTTTACCAAAAAATGATACACAAGGTGATATTATCGGCACTTATAGAAACATTATATAAATTAAGTCCGGTCCTGGATTTTTCTAAAATAAATTATGCTTTTGATTGGACTATAAAGGTATAATATTTGTACCAAGTTTTATATAATATTCAAAGCCATTCCAGAAATATGGCTGACTATTATTTTAGTCAAAAACGGTTCACATTGAAGAGTAAGTTTGGGTGTGTTTTGACCTCAGCTAAGTCCCTTAACACTATGTCACTTTAACTATCAAATACCCTGTATATTTTTTAGGTGTGTTACTTTTAAATTTTTTATTCATATATTGTATTACTTTATTTACAGATTTTTATTTTGTCAGGTATTGGTAAACACAAAATATTTTTTTAAGTAGTTATGTTTCTGTAACAGTAAAAATAAGTAGAAATAAAAAAGTAATAAATCTACTGAGAGATGACTCACGTTTTAGGCTAAATGCGCTAAATGGACATCAAATAAAATTAAATAAAGGTTATCATCGATTATAACATTTAACATTTGTTTGTGAACAAAAGTGGATTTCTATACCGAAACCAGAAACTGAGACGATCTAATAAATAACAATAAATTACAGAAATCCCCTTAGGATTCACGGTACACCATCGCCCATCACCATCGAAATGAACAAGAAGCGATGGTGGGGGCCCGCCCATACATATAGCCTATATAACCCACTTTCAACAGCCGTTCTTCAGTTAGTACTCAAAAGTTTACAGAGGTGGTTTAGGAGGTCATAACAGACACCATTTCAAAATGAAATATTTTGTAGTGTTTGCTGTATTTTTGGCTGTTGCCTTCGCAGCTGAAGAAAAAGCAGAGGACCCCAAGGATGCCGCAGAACGACCAAAAACTTTCAAGAGATTGATTCCTGCTGATGTTCTCAGAGGTAAGTGTGTCTTTAAGGGCGAACTGAGAACAAGTTAGACAGAAAATTGTGTCTGTGGGTGGATAATAAGTCCTAGTGAATAAAAAATTATATGCGGCGGGACAGTGGTCTATAATTTTCCACCAGTAGTGCAAAATATCTGGATTGTAGGAATTATTTTGGATATAAAAATGCGGGAAAGATATTTGTTTGGATAATCAAAATCAATGTGATTTAAAGTATGTGGATGACAACACCGAAAGAATCGATATTTGTTTTTTTTTATGACTTGTTTTATTTTATTATTTTAACTTCTGAAATATAAATAAAAATTAAAAATTGCCCCGGAATGTTAAAAAATATTATTCTTAAATATTTTACTAGATTTACTATTGATCTAATTATACGTAAAAAAAATGGCAATAGAGAAAAGACAGGATAAAATAAAGATATGCAAGGAATTATATCTGAAGAATATAGATACTAAGGATCCTATTGATATGAAACAGTAGTTTGCATTAATCCTGGCACCTGCACCAGTTTTTCAACAATTTATTTTAAAATAATTGTTACATTTATTTTCTAATTTGTATAATTTCACGAATATAATAAAAAAAAAACTGTTTCAAACTAAATCATATATTTCTAATTTCAAATATCTGTATGCAAAGTAATTTATTTTTAATAAAAAATTTTATTTCTGTACAGGGTGTTCATAAATCGAGGCTTATCTAAAGATATAGAATTTTAAATTTGGTGCTTTTGTGTGTTTTTGTAAAAATTCGTAAAAATATTATCTTCTCGTATCCTAAAACCATTTTCTAGAAAATCATGAGAAATTATAATTCAGGAAATCTTGCCTATAACTTTTTAACCTTTGGGAATTTGTAACAACAGAAGTACGACAATATTTTATTTTGCTATACATTATCATGGAAATACCAAATGACGTTTCAATTTCTTGAAACCATCATCAGTATCAATAATAATAACCGCATTTTTCTATGTTGTTATTTGTTTTTTATTACCCATTGCCATTATTTCGACATTTATTTACTTGTTACTATTTAGGTACTAGTTAGTAGTTTTAAATTTTTTTTATAAAATTAAAGTATGTTATTTTCATAAGATTAAAATTATTATAAAATACATTAAATGAATATTATTTTGTGTGTAATTTGGCATCTAATTAAATAAAAACAAGCAATTAATATTAAAAGTACTGCATCTATTTCATTTAATAAGGATGGTGCGGTTATTATTACTTATTAGTGATATCACAACACTGGCTGAAAACATTCTTTAAATATGCATATGTGAAGGGTGTAATCACAATAAAATATCAGATTGCAATAATAAATTGCAGTCGCCATTTAAAAAATAAATCTGATGACTGTTCCAAGAAAGCGAAACTTTGCTTGCCATTTCTGTGGCCATATTTATTTTTGTTGACAACACCACAGATAATACAACCTCCTGAAGGTACCTCGATATACCTGGTGTAGGAGAGGGCTGCACATTTAGAGACAATGGACACACACCCAATGTCCGAGTATGCTAGGATTAATTTCTGGTTTAAAAAAATTCTAGCTCCTCGCCCGGGATTGAACCCGGGACTCCACAGTGAGCGGCAAGTGTCTACCACTCGATCACGAAGTCACTAGGTGAAATTTTTACATATTACCAAAAATAAAAATGTTATAAGCAAAATGAAAATGTCATGAATTTCAGTTTTTGATAATTTTCTCGAAAACGGTTCCAGATATGTCTTGATTTGGAACACTCTGTACTTCAAAACAATTTTCAACATGTTAAATAAATATTATTGAGGTGATAAAAAAATCCATCTTCTAGGACTGTACAACCATTAATCATCATATCCTCAGCAGCGAATTACGAATTTTTCATGAATAAATTGATTTGAAAGTAATCCTGGTGGTAGTTCTCAACTTTATCGATAATTTAAAAAGAAAAGTTAAACCTAATAGAACTTTTCTGTCCGTTCCTAATTTGATTTAACAGTTGTATATTTAGCACAAAAAAAATATATGTACCGGTATTACAATTTGGAGCTCACTCACCTATATTTTCAAATTACGTATGACATGTATCATTGGCCTGCATACCGCAAAATTTTATATTTCCAGCAATAAAACTGTCAAAGATAGGAGTAAAATTAAATATTTTAACATAATCAATAATAATATTTTTGAGTATCTATTGAAAAAGTCAAGGAATAACCGGAATTAAATATGTTAATATAATTAGTAACTGCAATGGATAACGTTTTATTTCATTTTCTCTTTCGCACACATCTTGGTGAAAACTAGGTCAGTCAATGTAAAAGACAGTCTTTATAGCAATTATTATAAAATGTCGATATCAGTCGATATGAAACAAACTGGAATTATTACAATCCACATTTAGTAAACCTTCCTTTCATTGCTAACATATAGCTGGCTTGCAATTTGCAAATAATCCTGCTGATTTTCTAGTTGCATGTGTTATCTCAGGAAATATGTATTTCAAAATTATAATATCTATTTTGAAGCATACATAGCAATAAATACATTGTGAAAAAATGCAACAATAACAATTTTTTTAATTATCCTTATTTAAAAATGTAGTTTTTAATAATAAGTGTTTGAAAATTACGTCCACAAACTACGACAGCAAAATCGCAGCCTAAAATAAGCGGAAAAGCCCAAAATGTGGGTCTATAAATACTTCCTAACGGAGCTACATGCACCCAAATGCTCTCTATGTGACAATGTTTTTCCTAAATAACTACAACACTGTTTACCGGATTTTTTCCAAATTTGAAACATATTTAGAAAATGTTGATTATATAATTTTGGTAAGATATTAATTTAGTCAATAAGCGTGTATTAGTTTAGTTTTATATTAAACAAAGAAGTCGTGGTCACGTATTAGCATTATTGAATATTAAAGTTAAAATTTGGAACATTGAAAATATGATTCACAAAAATAATCAATAAACGGAAAAACGAAATGCTGTAGAGGGTGCCACCTACATGTGACATAATTTATATCGTACTATTAATAGTCGATTAATATTTTCTAAGTACGTTTTAAATTTAAATAAGATGTGATGAATAGTGTCAGATATACTCAGGAAAACTTAATTCTACAGAGCACATCAAAGCGTTTTCGGGTCCATATTATGAGAACTTTTTCGTGTGATTTTTGACCAAACTGCCGAAATTTGTTGACGTAATTTTGAAACAACCTGTATATAGTGTGCCACTGTGTCCTTGGATTCTAGAAGGAACAGTTGTCAACAGTGTCACTTGCCATATATGTAACTGATTTTTATTATATTTTCGATTATCGAAATCATTTTTAAAAAATTGCATCTATTTGCTTCGTTATGCAATTCTAGAAAAAATAAGTTAATTATCTGGGTATTACACATCACTCCAAACTTAATATAACGATAAACTATCTATACTTTCGTATATTTTACACTGTCACTCTTATCTGAATGCGCTAATATAAACGTTTTTAGTAGACAACGAATTAAATATCACTTCAATTACATTTTATTGCATTTCAATTGCATTTATATTTTTTTAAATAATATGTTTGTGTTTTTTGACCCCCTGATGAGTTCCGATGAGAATGAAACTGTGTATAATGGTCTAGGGTTTTTCGTTAGTACAGATGTATTCTGCGTCCAGGTAGTTTACTGTTGTCATATTAAGTTTGAAAGGATACTTATTGCTTACTTAATACCTAAATAATTAATTTCTTTTTCCTAGAATCGAAATCATGATTCGCAATTTTTTTCCATGATACTACCTACTGTACGTATCATTTTCAGGTTTGAAAGAAACGTTACATCCTAGAAATAAAATTTAATTAAAAGAAACTTTTAAGATTTCATGCTAACTGTCCACAAAATGAAGATGTCCCACTGTATTAAAAGAGGAGTTTATTTTTATTGTATATGACTCTACACTATTTATGTAATCAGTATCAATAAGTTGGATTTTCAAAAATATATTTAACTACAAAAAAAATTATAAAAGTTTGGGTTAATTTAAAATTGCCGCCAGTTAATCAACCAATGAAATAATGCACCCTGTGATATGACCTAACCTGTGTTGTCATATTTTCTTTATTTAAGTATTGTTTTGGTAGCTGAAAACTCTTTGAAAATATTTGACTGAACGATTTCCTGAATTCGTACATTAATTTTTGTGTGATATCAAACATTTTCAAGGCTATTTTAATTTGCATACAAAATAAAAGGTAAGTATTTACGAATTTTTGAACTTAATGTGCATATTAATATATTTATAGATATTTTCAATAATTGTGCATTTTTTGGTCGTCTTTATTAAGATTTATATTCCACTTAATGGATTGCGAAGGAAATGAATCAGTCATTGATTTACTGTTGCTTTTCATTATTTATAATTTAAATTCTTTTTAAAATGGTAAAATTTTTTACGATTTTTTTAATAAAATGCACGTTCCAATACTATTCAAATAAAATCGTTATAATCAGGCGATAGTTAAAAAGAATGATTATAATAAATAATTAATATTCATCTTCGGTCGTCAATTCCGTAACATCAGCATAAAACACATCTATAACATAACCTAACTTATTCGATTTCTGCTGATTTTTTTTAAATATTTAAATGTCGAAGTTTTAAAACAGGTACAAATAAAATTTTTTCTTCGTAAAAAAAATTCTATGTGAATGAATTTATAGTTGTATCTATAATTAAATAAGTAACCACCAATCACGCTTTCAAACAATACGTAAAACTGGCAATTCTGCGGTACCATCTTCGCTTTCACTGGCTGCTTGTGTTTGGCGCCAAACTCAGTCGGATGACGTCAAAAGACTAACATTCAAAACTTTGTTATTTTTTTAACCTCCCTCCAGAGGTCAAAAAAATCCAGAAAAAATTGTGTGAGATCATATTTATAAATACTATCGAATAAGTAAATAAAAAAAAATGTGGGAAACTCCCATTTTGGAACATTTTTTTTCGAAAACAAACTTGCTGTCATATTTTCCGCTTTTCTATAGTTTCAATAGAATAACACAATGGAAAAATAAGTAAATAATCTAGTGATGATTCACCATAATTCAAGGTCAACGTCACCAAATTTCGATTTTTGTTTTAACAATCACCTTTAATTAAAGAAATAATGTTTTTAAGAAACATCGTGTAAGGCAACCATTTCAAATATTTTCTTATTCCATCGCTCTTTAGGTCTAAGGTTAATATCATTTCTCAGAAATGAGTGTAATTTCTAGATCAACGTAGGTGTAGATTTTGGTAAGAACAAATTATATAAAAAATTAATCTAAAATGCTCCTACCATCTGCAAAAATTAGTACGTTAGAAATAAGAAAACATTGGTTTATTGACAAAATATGATTAACACTGTGTAAGATGGCAGTTTTTAATTATATTATTTTACTAACAAAATGGAAAAAAAAACTAGAAATAAATAAATTAATTTGTTTTTGTAACGTAAGTACCGACGTATTTACATACCTATAATTAAAAATATTCTGAAGTAATGCTAATTATAGTTTGTTTTTAGACTGTATATTCAAATAATTACATCTATTGTTGTTTATGATAAACAGCCCATTTTTAAATCTTCACACTATATGAATTTATACTTACTGCAACCGGATAATGTAAACTCGTATCGGTGAGTTCAACATAATGTGTATCCCGGCCATTTAATATGTATAAAGTAGCTGATGGTGTCACCGGATATGAACTAATTTTCTTATTACATTCTGTATTTTTAAATTCAGAATTGGCTAATTATAAAACTAAGTTTATGTGATGTTTCTTATAACTTATAATAAATAAATCGGTTTCAAAATTTCTGATAGACAAAAGCAAAAAGTAAAAGGACAAAAAATAGAAAACATAATATGCATAAGAATATCAACTGTAGATATTACAATAAATTCCATTTCAAAATATTTTTTTTCGAATTTTCTTGACTCCAACAAAGGGGTAACAAATAATAACAAAGTTTAGAACATCCAGTGAAACCCAAGACGGCACTGTCGTGTTGCCAAATTTATTAGCGTTTCCCTAGTTATAGCTTATTTATTTCATTTTTAAAATTTAATGTTTTATAATCAATAACCCTAACGCATTTTTGAATCTTAACCTTTAGAAATTAATAACACGCATCACAAAAAGTTGTTAGTACAGATTATTTCAAACTTATTTGCAACATAAAAACATCGGCTTCTTTGATCCGTTTACTGCCGTCAAAGAAACCGATGTTTTTTATGTTGCAAATAAGTTTAAAATAAACTATACTTTCGCTGCGGGTATTACATTTACATCTCAACAGATTAAGTTGCAAAATACGTAAATATTTGCAATTCATACCGTGTACAAGGTAACATAGTATTGAAAAAGTGTGCATAAAACAAAATAAATGTAACGGGTGATCCAAATAAGACTCCCACCCCCATTTTCTCGGTTATTTGGAAAAATACGAAAAAAATTAAAAATGCTTTTTGTAGGGTTTTTAAAAAAGGAATCCAGACACATTAACAGAAAAACAGCTGAACATCAAATAAAAAAGATGGAGGCCTAAGTTACTTTTTTAAATGGAAGTACCCAAATATTTTTCCATATTTGAATAGGACGTCTTATTCTGATTTCAAATATATATACTTTTTATATAGTATCTTCAGTAAATATTCCGAAAATCGATTTTTTTCAATATAAAATACGTTACTTAACAGATATCAAGAAATACTATCTAGGTGGCTGTGATAGTAAAACAAAAGTATTAGTTGACATTTTGACTATTATAACCATTAACTTTTTTGCCTAATTTACCTATATTTAATTTCTTTTTTATTATCCTCATGAAACTATGCTCAATTATTAGTTAAATTATTATATTGAAAAATTAAATGGCCCCAAAGAAACGTGTCTAATGGAGTTAGGTCCGGACTACGAGGTGGCCAAGCAATAGTTCCTCGTTTTGCTATCCATTCTTGATATGTTGTGTTTAAGTAATTTTTAACATCATTAATATTATGTGGGGGTGTCCCGTTCTGCTGCCAAATAACATAGAATTGCAATCGCATTTCTTCTAATAAATTATTTACATCATTTCTTAACATATCTAAATACAATGGTCCTCTAAGGGAGCCTTCGTGAAAAATAGGCCCTATAATTTTTTATTTATTATTCTACACCAAACATTTATGGATCTCCTTCCTTGGAATTGAATCTCTTCAGAAATATGAGGATTTTCAGAAGACCAAAAATGTGAATTTCTTCTGTTGAAGATATCAGATGTGTTGAATGATGCCTCATCGGTCCAACATATTTTATTAAATATATTATTATCAATGTCATACCTGTTGATCATATTTCTACAAAATTGTTGCCGCTTTTCAATATCTTGAGGGAATAATTTTTGAACAGGCAATATACTATAATCCTAAAGTTTATGTTTTTTTAAAGTTCTCTGTATGGTTCCATAAGAAAAATTCAAATACCTCATTGCGTCTCTTATTGAATTTCTTGGATTCTCTTGAAAATAGAGTAAAATACTGAATTCTCTATCTTCGTTGACTATTCCTCGTTTCTTTTTATTTTGAATTGCTCCTGTATGTTTTAATAAATTATCTGTCAACTTATTAGTTTTCCTGTCAGGCAATTTCCTATTCGGATATATTTGTCCATATTCTCGCTGGGCAGCGTAAGCGTTTTTATTATTTTTAAAATATAAATTTACCATATCGTATTTTTCTCCTAAAGTATAATGATTATTCATATTGGTTATTTTTGGCCAACAAAGCAACGTTCAAAAGTAACAGTTGTTGGCAAACTGTTGAATTATTAAATGAGCAAAACTGTCAAAATATTAATTGTTGTTTTGTTATCACGGCCACCTAGAAAATATTTCTTGATATCTGTTAAGCAACGTATTTTCTTTTGGGAAATAATCGATTATCGGAATATTTACTGAAGATACTATATAAAAAGTATATATATTTGAAATCAGAATAAGACGCCCTATTCAAATATGGAAAAATATTTGGGTACTTCATCTTTTTTATTTGATGTTCATTTGTTTTTCTGTTAATGTGTCTGGATTCCTTTTTTAAAAACCCTACAAAACGCATTTTTCATTTTTTTCGTATCTTTCCAAATAACCGAGAAAATGGGGTGGGAGGCTTATTTGGATCATCCGGTACAAGTTCGTGAATTAGTTGAAAATCACAAATATTTTTCATATTGTAATATTTCACAACATAATAAATAGGAAATATGACAACACTGTCTTGACCAAATGATGTACATTAATCATTAATTTTTTAACTGACAGCAACTATAAATTATTCTGAAACTTTATAATTTATATGTGTAATGGTAAAAAAACATGAAATGACACCATTTAGGGAGTTATAGTGGGCCAAAAAAAACGTATTTTTTATTTTTCATTGCCAAATTATTGTTTTACAGTCGATTTTAGCGAACTTGATGTCAATAATTAGTTCATTAAACAGGCTACAAAGACCAAACAACAAAGTTGTCAAAATGATAGAACTCATGGTTCTGTACTCTCATTTTGACAACTTTCAATTGCGTCCGCCATCTTGAATTTTAACATTTCAACCATTTCGACATTTGCTTTTTGTAGCCTATTTAATCTGCTAACTATTGACATAAAGTTCGTTAAGAACGGCTGACAAACTAAAGTTTGGCAAAGAAAAACAGAAAATACGGGTTTTTTCGGCTTACCTAATATGCAGGGTGGGGTAATAGTGCGTCCGACTTCGATATCTCTAGTTCTATCATAGCTAGAAACTTGATTTAAAAATACGAGTAAACTAGATAAAAATGTCTATAACCGGAAATTGTTTTCGAATATACAGCGTGAGCCAAGACGACGCTACAGAGTCAAGTAACATTTTTTAAATGAAATGCCATTTATATCAGAACTTTTTTGAAACCTCTTTGTGGCCTCCTTTCACGTCTGTATTATTATTGACTTTCTTCCAACCATTTGGATGTAATGATTTTTTTTATTGAAATTATGCCATTTATACGTGTATATTAAAAATATCACTACAATCACAACTATCGATTTTAAGAAAAAATATGTTAATACCAATTATGAGACATCTGTGTGATGATGATGATGCAACTTACACTCCCTAAAAGTATACAGGGTGGCCAAAAAGGATTTTTTAAATTTACAACTTTTCGAACTAAATTTTCTCAATTTTTTCAAATGAAACACCTTGTATATTTTTGGACGATGTGATGTAGGATTGAAAAACGAACATTTTTTATATGCACATTCCTATGGCTATTTGTGACAATTTTCAATTTATTGAACAATAACTGCAAATCCAGCAATACAAATAAAAATGAGGGTTTTTTTTCAAATAACTCAAGAAAAGGTATTATAATAAGCATGTTACATGATGCCCATAAAAACATCACACCAACAACAATCCAAAATTTGAAGGAAAGGATAATAAATGCATTCTTTTAGAAGTATCACTCCGGCAATTTTATGAACAGTAGAAACCTCATTCCAAAGACGCATAGAAATGTGTGTCAATCAAAATGGGCAACATGTGGAGTACTTTTTATAATATCTTCTCTTGAATTACAAAAAATAAATATTTTTAATTTTTATCGCTGAATTTTGCAGTTATTGTTCAATAAATCGAAAATGGTTACAAATAGCCATAGGGATGTACATAAAAAAAATGTTCGTTTTTCTATTCTATATCACATCGTCCAAAAATATATAGGGTGTCCCACTTAAAAAAATTAAGAAAATTCAGTTCAAATTGTTGCAGATTTAAAAATTATTTTTGGCCACCCTGTATACTTTTAGGAAGTGAAAATGGTCGACCGTCATCAAACAGATGTCTCATAATTGGTAATAACATATTTTTTCTTAAAATCGATAATTGTGACTGTAGTGATTTTTTTTACACGTGAAAATGGCATAATTTCAACAAAAAAAAACATTACATCCAAATTGTTGGGAGAGAGTCAATAATAATACAGGAGTGGAAAGAGGGCACAAAGAGGTTTTAAAAACTGTTCTAATATACATGACATTCCATTTAAAAAAAATTTTATTTGACCCTGTAGAATCATCTTGGCTCACCCTGTATATTTAACAATAATTTCCGGTTATAGACTTTTTTGTCTAGTTTATTTATGTGTTAAAATCAGGTTTCTAGCTATCATAGAACTCGACATATCGAGGTCGGATACTGTTGCCCCAGCTTCCAATCTAGTGGAACATATTATGAGACTCCTTATATACCTAGTTAGTTAATAACTACCTATATAACATCATCTAATTAAATGCAAAAGTAACGTAAACTGAACAAAAACACAAATGATTCACTTTTAATTAATTAAATAGGTAGTAATAGAAGGAAGTGGATCCAAAGATAGGAATGGAAAATATTCATTTATTCTATAATTTTAATGATACGTCATTAAATAAATCTAAACGAGATAGTAAAAACCTTAAATAAATTTGTTACACAACATTAAAACATTATAAAGATTCAAAGTGGATGCAATCAAACGTACTTACGTAAGCTTTTCCGCGTTTGCAGTGAAACTGGATTAAATTTATTAAAATAGATGACGGTTGTAAAGATTTCTATTAAAATATTTTGGAAATGGCGCTGCTAATTTTTATTTAAGCGCTGATATTTGGTATTGATTTTCTATATTTTCAACGTTTTGGCAAAATTACTTTTGCCATCCTCAGGTGTCTTCTGATTAAGTAGACCGAGAAAGATTTCTCAACTGAAAAGCTTAAAAAAAATAGTCTAAAGAGGCTGTGCTTATTATTGCAAAATGCTCGGCATAATAATAATATGACTAACCGTATATATGGAAGATCTTTTTAATCCATTGAAGATTCCTAAACTTCACTCACACCTTCCTAACATATTAAATGCCATGTAAAACATTTGTCTTTGTTCAGAATTGTGATTCTATCAACTCAACTTTTAGATCGGTCGGCGAGAGCATTGTGAGCGAGAATAATTCGAACAAGTTGGAATTAATTTCAATCTATTTAATTGGGTGTCAGAAATCACATACTAATTTAGAACACCCCGCGATAACTTTTGCCGCCACACAGTGGACGGAAACGCCAAAAAGCTGGCCAAAATTAAAAAAATTAAGATTTTTTTTGAAATGGAAACGTTTTAAATCGTTGTAGTGGTACCCCTAGCATTAGAAACGACCGTTAATACCGGTCCGAGTTCACTACCTGAGTGAGGAAATTACTTATTGTGCGACCGTGCAGCTCGTCACTTCGGCAGCTCGCAACGCTTCAAAAATCGATAAATTTTGTCTGCAGCGTAAAAATTCTCAAAGTGCAGTTTTCTGTGTCATAAAAATGGATTCTGCATCAGAAAGTAAGTACAATTAAAATATCTCAATATCAGATCAGTTTATTTATATGGTAAATAGTAAATAATTATCGAAGTGGAGTGCATTTTTGTACATGCAACGATTCATAAACTCCACAAAAAAGCCATAAGTTACGCGGTTGGTGATGGTTGGTCTTGAAACTTATTGGAATGTGTTCAATGAACATTTTTTCGAAAGTGTATAAAAAATTAGCTGCATCTTTTTGCATCTTTGCGAGATATTGACCAAATTGTGCGCGAATGCACGGATGCATGCACATTCGTGCACCATAAAGTGGGCTCCTTTTGAATGCGTTCTCATGAGGACGATGAATGTAATTCAGATAGTAATTGAATAAAATTAATTTTCAAAGTCATTACACATTTTTATTCCATTCCCCAGATCCTAATTTTCCCGAAACAAATGATACATGAATTCGCTTCAATTCAATAATAATTTCTGAACTATGTATATATTTTTGACCGTAATTTTATTGAAATTCTACATGGGATTCTTCATCAGCGACCCAAAAAAAAACTGTATACAAAGTTTTGTAAAAATGCAGCGATAATTGGCGATTTTTGGTATGTTTTGGGGGGATTTCATGGCCGCCATTTTGTTTTTTCAAAATTCAACTTCGGATTCTTGATTAGCGACACAAATAACCCCTGTATGCACAATTTCAGTAAAATAGCTCAATGCCTTTATATTTTGGCCAGCTTTTCGGCGTTTACGTCCACTGTGGCCATCGTGAAAATCTGTCTGAGAAAATAAAGTGTCTTGAAATATTTGCAAATATCTCGGTTAGTGTAAACTTAACAGAAAATCATAGTTACAGATGGGTAAATTCCCTACAAAAATATTCTACATATTTTTATTCTAGGGCTCTCTGTTTTGAAGAAATACTACTTCGTTCTCTATCTCTTAATTTACCAAATTTCGGCTATCAGCTGTAGATTACCTCATTATGTAATGTTTTAGCACTACATGATTTCTGTAAGTCCAGTCAAAAGAAGATTTCGCTTAGCGTTCTTGTTTTCACACCGTTTTGAGATAGAGTACTCGGTGCGTTTTTTTATGTAGTGTCCTCAGAAAGCCTAGTTCACTAAGTTATCTTACATTTGTTTTGAAGTCGATGGTTCATTCACTTGACTTTTTACGTAATCTGTCTCATTTTCCAAAGTTAACTGAGAACGGTCGGAAACCTCGAAAGCATTTTATGTTTCATTATCTATTCCGTTCTCGTCGTCTTCGTCCAATTCATACACGTCCACAGTATTCGAACAAAATTTTCCCTGGCAGAATCCACAAATTATCGAACAACTTAAATATGCTTTGCGACAACTACAACCTGCATTTTAACCTTTGGCGCTTCTACAAGAAATAAGTGTAGATCTGTGTCAACCCATTTATAGAATTTTTGAATTTAAATGACCTACCAATTGGCCTATTTGGTTTCTCTCGCATAATTTGGCACTACAAAAACTGCAATGCTGTTGCACACAGGGGCGGATGGGTGAGTTTTAAGCGGTTCGGAAAATTATATCAGCGACCTGCCTCGGATGAATATGCAGTAACAGCACGCGCACTTAGAACTTCGTTCGACTTCAGTAAAGATACCTGTGCTACGTGGACATACTTGGAAACAGCACTCGCGCTAGGTTAGTTATTATTATTATTGTTAAATAAAACGAACTGTTAAATAAATTAATAAATTATTAAATAATGTATTTAAGGAATAAACAAAATATTCAGTAATAATAAATAAGGTACATATGTTATGACAAAAATAATATTTTTATAGCTGCCAAATTTGGATTAAGGTTTCACCTGCCTTAGAAATCAGTTGAGTGTCAGTAGATGGCAGGCAATGCGAAAACAAAAGCTAGTAAAAGCATTAAGGGACTCACATATAAAAAAAATCGCACGCACTCGTCAAATGGGAGAGGCAGAAACTTCTGAGGCTAATACTAAAAACAAATCAGACATTGGTTTCAATGTTCAATGTAAATGTGTCAAAGAATATAAGGTTCTTGGCTCTAATAAATCCAAAAAGTAATTTAGACTATACAGAGTTATGGTAAATATTCACAAAATATTCAAAAATAGCGAACATTTTGTGCGTTACTTTTTCATAACCCTGTATATTATTTATCGTACAATACTATTTTAACGTAGTTTTGTATCCCGTTTTCAATAATATTTATATATTGTGTTTTACAATTTTACATTTTCGTTTATAAATTCCTAGTGGTGGCTACTTTTTTAAATAAATTCTTTAAGACTTTGTTACTGATTTTGTTTGTGGTAAAATAAAGTCAAATCTTTTACAACACATAAACCAGAGAAATTAGCCCCTGTTTGTAGTTCGTCCAGTAGGAAGCTCTTAACGTTCGTACTGATACAGAACATGTCCACGAAGCTCAGGTGCCTTTATATGTTTTCGATTTTGGCGCGCCCAAGTCACATAGCGCGCGTGCTGTTACTGTATAAATGTATTTTATTTTCTTTTCGTTTTTTCCTTTCTCGCTTATCAGCTTTAAAACTGAAAAAGTCGAAATTATGTATTATTTATTCATCATCATTACACTTATTTATTTTAGGGCTGGTTTATTTTCATCTTCAGTTTCTATGGTTAAATTGGAATCTGTACACATGTTAGTATTTTTATTGGTGCTTGTACTCGGTCGTAATTTTTATATAATTATATTGGCAATAAACTCGTTTTGCGTGCCGAGCCTCTTAAGGTCAAAAATTTAAAACTAGAAAATTCTACTTTAAAACTAGAAATTTCTAGTTTTAAAAATAGAAAATCTCTTCTTGTGGTAACACTTAACTTGAACAACCCGTAGTAGGTATTGTGAATTTTATATAAAGTAATAAAAATATAATGCTACCAATTTGTATAAGTTTTTTTCATCTTGTATTCATCGCAGTTTCTTCAGTTTGTCGATGATTTTAAGTAACACTCTGTATTTATCACACTTTCAAATGTTATAACTTTCAATACTAAAAACGGAACAGTTGAATTTGGCAATCGAAATCGTATACTAATTTTAAAGCAAAAAACAAACTACTTTCACTGCACGTCTGTACCAAGAAGTCTCATCTTTCGTTGCCAAAGTCGCCGTTACAATTATGAAATGGTAACGATATTAGCATAAAAAGAATATTGCTTCTACGAGCATATATTTGCAAATAAAATTGAAAGAGAAGGAAGTGTGTCAAATGGCGAGCCTCTTGAATCTTAAGTAAAAGCAAGCGAAAGCGTTACTTGAAAATGAAAACGACCCTGGTTGATGCATTTAGTGAATGCGTTATTTGCCCTTAAGGCGATTACAATTGCTATAAACATGCGGAAATTACTGCAATTTATATGGAAGGAAAAAAAGTACAAATTATAAGATTGTTTCACAATAGCGCAACTGTATCTACCGGGATTTTAGGTTTATTTTTCTTAAATTACTTTTTTAACGCCGGCAACGAAAACAACGAATGTGCATGATTAATTGATTATTACTTACGATTTTCTGTAGTAAGCAGCTTTGGTAACGCATGATTGTCAGGATTATAATGTTTCTTACAAACACACGAATGTTTCGAAGGAATAAAGTTATCCCTGCGATTCGCTACCAACCACTGTCTTTGACGAGTTTTGTCCCTCGGAAACATAGGTCCGCCTTTTGTTTTCGAAGAAAATGGAACTGCACAACACTGAGGCATAATTAACAAGTTTTTTTATTTACTGGTGTACGAAATAAATATAATAAAACCCTTCCGCTCCTAATAACTTTTGACAGCTACCTTACTCGCCGGTGGCGCCCACTAGTGAGCCTAAAAACGGTAGCCCTCATTAGATTTATTTTTATCACCGACATTCATTTATTTTGTATCTTACTATGAATTAGGTGTCTTTTCAATTTTGTAGATGACTGTCAATAATGTCGCAATTAGAGAAAAACACCAAATAAGTATAAAATTATTCTTTTTAATTACCAGGGGTCATTTTCCATTTGCACATAAATCTGTAGATTTTACCTAAAACTAGTTAACTCGAATTGACGTCGAAATGAAGTCAAATGTACTTAAATTCGTATTAGTAACCAAATATACTGTGCAACTACAAGAAAGATTTATATGTAATTTTACCTATCTTAGTCAATTTAACTAAATTTCGACGTCGTCTTATACACCTTTTAATCGATTCCACGTCGCATCAACGTAAATTTTAGTTAAATATAGTTAATTCCAATTTTGCGATTAAATTTATTATACATAATTTAGATAGCCTCGACGTCAAATTAAACCAAAATATTTTCTGGGAATTATTTCAGAGTGAATCAAAAGCCATGTCCGAGGCTCAGAAACATTTCAACAATTCTGAGGTAGAAGCAGCGATACATGTGATTAATAACAATTGTGGTACTGGATGGTTAGAAAATTTCTCATTGGTAAAAAAAATCTTGAGTTTTCGGACGTTATACTATTCGAAAATTCAGGAATTTCTTTTGTCCTTGCAAATATATTATACGGACGAGACCATATTTCATAAAAATTTTCATTGTCACTAGAAGTCTTTAAATCTCATTCGTATTGTACAAAATAAATAAAAAAAACTCTAAAAAGATGCCCCCATTATGCGAGTAACTAAGCTGTATAATGGCATTTTAAAAAGAAAGATCATTTTCGCTTTACTCAACTTTGGTTACTCCGCGAAGGAGACGCTTTTCAGCAGAAAACATAGAAACTGTGTTACTTATGCAATTGTTCGCTGATGCGTAATCTCAGCTACTGTCCTAGATACGTGACACGTAAAAGGTAAATCAGTTTTATGCCAGTGATAATATGTAGTTATTTTATTTGTTTATCATCTGCGATAACATATCGACGCTATCGAAATCGTCCACCGTTTACCACCACTACTCATCAAGTTCTATAAGCACTGGTGGTTTTATTCATCACCAGACATGTTCGATGGGATTCATGTCTGGAGATCTGGCTGGACATTCTATTATATCAATATTATCATCCATAAATATAAATTTATTTAAAATGAACCATTTCTTGTTTATGGAGAAAATTTACAAGCGATTCAAATTTTGCAGGATAGATACGGAAACTATTGGTGGAAACACAACTTTAGTTTGAATTCTACAAACTGTTGCATTGTCAAACGCAGTGGTTAAATTTAAAAAAATACCAAAAATTTCTTTCCACTGTAAAGAAATCTTGCAAGTTGCCATTTTCGTCTCCCATTTTGCCCTAATTATAGCCATACATTAAGAAAGCAAAGAAATTAAAATCTGCCACACTGACGCGCCGTTCAAAAATAAACAACTCACAACATTTTCAGATATTTTAACTTTGAAATCAATCTTATTTACAACCTTACCTGGGCGTATTTGATTCCTACCTTACGCATGGGATAATGAATATGCGAAGCCATATAATTAATTAATTAATTTTTATTATAATGTAATGTATCTAATTAATTCTTAATGCTACGCTTTTTTTAGTCATAATTTACATAATTAGAACATGTATTAGTATAAACGTAACTTTCCAGTATGTCTGAAATAACGTTTCATTTCAATTAAATGCCATACAGCAAGCAACATAAATGCACAGTGCAGTAAAACCAGTAGTATTACTTTTACAGATTGCCATTCTTTGTGTCGGCCTACCGGTTTACCTATTTATTTCAGCCGCACCCAGCCTACTATTTCAATTCACTTTTATTTTAAAGTTATTAAAACATTGATTGTTTTAATCAATTTAATTAAAAAAAAATTATCGATAATTTGTTTTGTTGACATTCGTACAGTGAAATTCTAAACTCAGTAAACGCCAAAGGTCCTCACAGAAACCAGAGTTCGCAAAGTAAAAAATGTATAAAAAATAAAAACGACTGGAGTGGGTTCGAAATTGACCTAGAGTTTTAATATAAGCCACTTTATAAACAAGGATATAAGTTTACGTGTAACAAAGATTAGTGTAGGTATAACTTCACGTGACCTTTTAATTACTCTGTTTTATGAACGCAAAAGGTAAAGTTTGCTATAAGTTAGTTACTTTTTTTACTGTTTCTATTTTTGATATGGCCAACGTGCATTTCTTGATAATTTTGCATGTAGACGTTTTTTGAAATGTTAGTTATTGTTTAAATATCTATTGTTCTGATTACATGTTTTTGAGGTAACACCCTGAAAAGGTCTTTTTCTGAAGCTAAGAATAATTGCCTATTACTAGAGTCGTCCCTATTTTTATCAATCCAGTTAATGATCTTTAAGTAAAATCTCCACTATTTTCCTATTTGAATCTTTAACAACAGTATCTACAAGCTGTAATGTTTTACGTATTGGCCACAAATATTTTTTATATCTTATTTGAAATTGAAATATTTAATGTGGTTAAAGTAGTGTATATAGCTTAGGGTAATTTCGACCAGCCTTCAGGGCTATTGGTATCTTGTGAAAGCACACGTTCCCCACCTTGTGGGACAAGCCTTGTATATTAAGAACAAACAGAAGCCCATCAAACTGGTTTAAAAATAGGTCACACCTCCAGCACTCCCAAAACGACACCGCCTAATACAGATCCATTAATTTATGGAGCGAATTTGATGCCATAAAACAGAATAGAATAGAACACTTTATTTCAAAAACGTGTATGGAAATATGAAATGAACAATACGTCTCGCAAAACGAAATATACTTGAATTTACTATTTACTAAACAAAATTCTGATTTCAACTGAAAATGATAGATTTATCGGTATTAAAAATCACTGTAATGATAAAAAAGTATGTTAATTTTTTCGGAAACTTATTCGTAATACACATAGAAAACGGTCCCTGGGTAGAGGCTAGAGGTGTGACATCACATGCTCGCTGGCTCGCTGCTCATAACCCAGTATAATGTTACTGGGCCCTTCGACCATAAAGTATAAAGTTTTATGGTCGAAGACTGGGCCCATTAATAAATAAATAACTCCTTATCTTTGGTAATGTAATAAGTATAATTAACTGCTGTTTGCTGTATCCATATTAATCGAGTTCGATACCCACAAGTGTATTAAAATAAATATGTCAGCAAGGAAATGGTGTTTTGTTCCTGAATGCATAAACACAACTAACATAAATATTTGTAACCGTACCAAAGCATATTATAATAAAACAATTCTGTGTGTGTTATATGCAAGGCGTTTCAGAAATAGTATGCGAAACATCTACAGGGTGCGTATATCATTGTCCCATAGGCTAAAATAAGCAAAAAGCTCCTATGGACATATGTCCAAGAATAAACCGTTTCAAAGATGTAAAATATATGCAAAATATCGCCAGAAATATATTTTTTTGCTCTTTTAGAAACTATTGAAGATAAATACAACAATAGCAATATTTAGGTATAGTTGCATTTTCAAAGCATTGGGCATAGCCTATCTCGGATATTTTTTATTTTCACACAGGTTAGTGGCTCTTGTTATGCATGAAGTTGAATTTTTTTTATTTTTTCTTGAAAACGGTCCATTGTTATAAAAAAAATGTTTGAATAGTACGTAACCTCCAATGAGTTTGGCTTGCATCCCAAGCGTTTTATTTCTTTCTCCAATACCTTCCGAAAAAACACTCGTAAATACAACACTTTACACACCTTGTAACTTGGAAACGGTTCACTTTTGGACATGGGATCATAAGAACTTTTTTGCTTATTTTGGCCCACTATAGAAGTTTGGCATACTGTTTCTGAAACGCTCTATATACTACACACACAGAACTGTTATGTGTGTAAAATAGATAGGCACCTAAGACCTATATATTTGTTGTTGATTCTTTGTTAAATATTGCAACGTTGAAATATACAATTTGTATTGTTTACAAAACCAACAAATAGCGCATTATAAAGTTGATAAATAAATATTTACTTCTACATCACTGGATTAAAATCGCTATTTGATGTCAGGAAATCAAACACCGGAATAACATAAACATTTGGCAAATTGCGCGATTCACCTTTTTGATTAATCTTCCATTTCTTAATTACGTAATAAATAAACAAACAATAACTCTTTTAAACCCCAGCATTCTAAATAACGGTACTATCTGCTTCGTTCTGTGGACGCTATACGTGAAATGAACCTCTCGCCAGCAGTTGAGCTGCGAGCATGTGACGTCATCCCAATCAGCAAGCGTTTATCGGATTTAAATAAAGCAAGGAATTTCTGCGGCTGCTGTTATAATTATTAAGATAGTTTCATTTTCGAAATAAATCTCAGATATTGGTACCAAGATCTCTGATGTATCATTTTAACTAATATTAACTCAAATTTTTGTGGATATACATTTTGTCATTTTCCCGGAAAGCAGTGTCTCTTATTGAAATACTACAAGAGTACCTATTTTGTGTATCCCAGAATAGAATTCCACAATATTATGGATATACACTTTTATTGGAAGCGGATAGTCTTAAGTACACAACTGGAATTTCGTATTCAAAATAAGTTTTTAATTTTTCTAGAAAGGTGTTGGGCTGATCCAACATTTTTATAGAAAATTTAAAATTTCTTGTTTTGAGTGACATATTCGACATCTCGCCCCGTGCGTACATCAAAAAAGAATACATTTTGGAATATGTTTTTACAAATACAATGCGCTGTTGGAATTCGGTCCTCATTTTGAGACTCACCCTGTATATTATCTTTTATAAATGCAAGGCACGAATTAGACAAAGAACACTTCAACTTAGTAATTATTTCCGTAACAAAACCTACACTTATTGTTCTCGTACCTCGTATATATAAAGGTATCTCGCATTAAAAACGCGACTTAATTAGGGTGATCTCACTATAATGATCGTACTTGTAAATATGAAGGATAGAGGAAGTGAGCGCAACTTATCATAGTAAATGATCGCGCTCTCTTGATTGGACGAAAGGAAAACAAATTATAAAACTGATTTTATACAGTAGGTCAAAAATGGCTCCGAAGCTCGCCCTATGTAATCGAACAGTTTAAATAACTTTGTCAATAAGAAATCTTTGCAATTATAGGCGAAAACTATGACATTGCCCACAAAAAAGCGTGTGGTGGTTACACTGTAACAGAGCCAAACTCCTCATGCGGTCTATGTCCAGTGAGAATTAACAAATGATCTTAGCTACCCAACAAGACTTGCCAGTTTAATTCAACGCAGGTCGGGGCCTTTGTCCGCTGAGTAGTTGTTTCCTGTATATCTTATTCTGCTCATTATATGTTTTTTAGTTCATTTTTGTAGACGATTTTGCCGAACCTCTTATCTATCGAAGAGTAGGAATTTTTTACTTGCCTGACATCCAATAAATATACAGGGGACCGAGTGCTTTATATCCCCTTCGAAGGATGGTACATCATACACAACCCTCGACTCGCATAAGATTGCATAGCTACTGCGTATACGCTGATACAAAAGCCGTTAGAGGACGGGATGAGGTCGCCTAGAGTCACTTTTATTACCCATCCAAATTACTAGCTGCGATTACCGTTGTTTAATTTTTTGTACAGAAATACGAGTATATTAAGTTGGATCTACGCTCCTCCATTTAAAGGGTTACATAGCAACTTGATATATTTTTACCTGTGTAAAATACTTTTCTAAATAATAAATGTCAAATACCCAGTTTGTTCAGGAATACCAGAAGGATTGATTAGGACTGTTTCCCTTGAATTTACGCTTTTCCCATTATAGAAAGCGGCACTTAAATCGACTCCAGATGATGCCAACTTGGTCGGCAAAACCAAAAATTTCAAATACGTGCAAGCAATTTTTAAATGTGGTTTAGCCCCTCGCAAACACACAGATTTTAATTAATTTTTATTAGTTCTGTTAGTATATGTAACTATAGACATAATACATACTATATGAATTCAAGTGTGTGAAGCAACAATTTAGTAGAATAACAATTAGTTATTTACCTGTTATTGTTCAACTTTGGCGAATATCCGCTCAAAATATACCATGGGAAGTAATTTTACGGGAAACAATGAAACGAATAATAATGTACAATGTAACAAAAACAGTTGAATGCTTTGTAAGTGAACCGAACGGATCGGATGCAAATTTGTCTAGATGTCTAATTAATAATAAAATTTGTGCCGATGAGAGTCGTGAAATTTGTAATTAGTCACGTTACCGAATTCGCATCGAAATATGGACCATCCACATATTAATAAAATTGCATAACCTACCACATCCACGCATTTATCTTTTTTATCAACGCGTATTTTTAGGAACACATTAAAATAGAACATTTAATTTATTTTTTTTTTTTCGAAAGCAAAAATCTTCTAGCACTGACGTAGTTTTCCACGAAACACCAAAATACTATATATTGCACTCGACGCGCGTTTCGCCAACCAAGTTGGCATCATCTGGAGATGATTAAAACTAATCTTATGCTAACAATGTACCTTATTTATACCTAAACTATTGTCACGGTTCGGTGTACCGTGACCCACTAACCAATAAAGGGGCTACCTAGAATTGGCCCTCTGTCGCTATTCATACTATTTTTACACTTTGTGATTTCCAAGCTTTCAAATACATCCAGCTGTCTAGTATTTGTTACATTCCTAATTAATCTTAAATTGCTTATATCTATTTTATGGTTTTTCTCAAACGCATGTTGGACAACACTATCTGTTCTACCATATTTGAGATGGGCCATATGCTCTTTGAATCTAGTTTGAATTGATCGTTTAGTTTGTCCAACGTACTTCTAATTACAGTCCTTACAGCTAATTTCGTAAATCCCCGACTTTTCCTTTGTTTGAATTTTGTCTTTCGGATTGCCTAAAAGTTATTGTAGTTTATTTCTAGAAAGAAGACAACCTAATAAAGCTATTTTAAAAGATTAAAAGAAAATCTCATTAATTGTGAGTCCTTCAACAAGCCAAGACCAAAAAATTACAACATTGAAGATGCTGAAGAAACTTCTATAACTATAATTGGAATGGCATGGCGGTTGCTAATCCTTCAATTTCAAGTCGTCAAATTGAAGCTGATTGGCATTTCAAGAAGTCGAGCTTTGGGTATTTTGAAGACACACAAATTCAGGCCTTATACAATAAGGAAACAACATCACCTGCAACTAACTGATCTTCAGCGACGATTGGAGTTTTACATACGGTATCGTCAAAAAAGTCAACAAGATCCATTCTTCTCTAGAAATGTTGTTTGGACAGATGAAGCCTACATTAGCAGTGCAGGAATTTTCAACAGGCATAACGAACACTATTGATCTGATATGAACCCTCAGCGTACCGTTGACGTGCGATCTCAGGGACGCTTTGGTTTTAATATTTGGTGTGCTATACGTGGCAATCGTGTTTTAACATATCACATGTATCAAAAAAATCTTAATGGCCAACAGTACTACGAAATCTTAAACCAGAAAATTATTGAGGAATTTATGGACAATCTACCCTTAATTGAGGCAAGAAATCAGTTCTTCCAACAAGATGGTGTACCACCTCATAATATCAGGATCGTTTCTGAATTATTAAATACCAATATTGGAAATAACTGGATGGGAAATAACGGACCAGTGAGGTGGCCACCATGATCACCTGACTTAACGCCAATGGATTTTTTCTTTTGGGGCCACATTAAAAACAAATTATACAAGAAAATCAGTACCGATATAAATGAACTCAGACAAAATTTTATAGACTGTGTGAATTCCATTTCAAATCATCTTATTTATAATACAGTTCAGAGTGTTATGAAGAAGTGTAATTTATGTATCGAACATAACGGACATCAGTTTGACTATTTACTTTAATTTGATTTTTATTTTGTAATTGTAATGTATTATAAAATTACATATAAATATCTGACTTTTTGGTCTTGGCTTGTTGAAGGACCCACAATTAATGAGATTTTCTTTTAACCTCTTAAAAATAGCATTATTAGGTTGTCTTCCTTCTGGATAGCGATTGGAATATATTTCGGATGCAATATCCCAATTGCTATTACTTTGAATAAAGCATTCTTGCATATCACATTTCTCGTAATTTTCGTAAGACATCTTCATGTTTACGATTAAATGGGGTATAATTATGACGGAAACAAAATTATTAATATGCAACTTACTGACTAATGGATAAACACTGTCATAGATGACACTCGTCTACTTGGAATAAATATAAAAAACGCAAAAAGTAATCTACTAAAAGATTATTTTCGCTATTAAAAACTTACACATCAAATGGTACCCCACATATGATATATAGTTTGAAAGAGAAAAAAAATGCATTTTAACCAAATCATAGCAAAATATGATTCCCATTTAAAAAAATACAACTTTATGCCATAACTCGAAATTGCACCTTTTTTTAATTTTCTCGATGCCACGAAGTTCAATTATTATTATTCAAATTCATTTTGTTCTTACATTCGTGTCCCTAAAATTCACAACTCGGTCCTTTTTTTACTTTAATATTCTTTAACGATAAACATATTGCTAGATTTAAAATGTCCTGGAGTAAAGCTAATAGTTGCATAAGATTTACAAACATTCGTTCAAATGTTCTTCTATAAAGGACTGTTAAAAATTGCAACATGACCTCAAAAAGTTATTAGTGGTGTATTAACAATAAAATAAAACTAACTACATTGTGCACAGAAAGTTGAATATTTCATATCTTCATGGAAGATTGACAACTTCTTTATTAACCTTTTTGCATAATTAATTTAAGAAGTGTGGGGAACCAATAATGTCCTAAACCTATCATCAACACCTCGTAGTCTGGCCCGTCACTCTAATTACTTCAAATATACGTCTGATGATGTGGTCGATCATATCTTGTGGGACTTTTGTCCATAAAATGGGAAGAATATCTTAAAGTTGCCTAGTGCACTCTACAGTCCTTTGATGGTTTTGAAGCGCCCTATCCAATCTATCCCATACATGATAGACGGAGAGCTGGCGGCCGCGGAGGTACTACGACATTACCTCCGGCTGGAATTTTGTGAAGTGGTTGGGGGGACCATGAGGAAGTGCCATCTGCAAGGATTTTGCTCAAAACCCCTGCAAAGGACACGTCAGACGACTCAAAAATGAAAAAAATCCTTGCTCAAAAAATGATCATACCTCCTGCTGAAAATTTGCACATTACCTGTTTAAAAGTCACAGATAACGTATGTAAATCGTCAGACGTCTCGGTCGCTGCCAAAGGGGTGTCAGACGCCCTCAAAGTTGTCATTTTTTTCAAAAAAAAATTATTTTCTTACCTCCGTCTGACGTTTTAACATATTGCAACAGAGACCATTTTAAGCACATTTTAAAATCGTCAGACGAAAATACCGCTGCGAAGTCCCCCTACAATGTTCACAAATTTCCGACCCACATAATAATAATAATAATAATAATATTTATTTATTTACCAGAAAAATATATACAATACAAATGTGCGTAATTAACTATAAGTAACATTTGATCTAGAAATAGAATGTATAGCATACAAAACATGGAACGTATATTTTTTTTTTTCGAAAAATTATTTTCGTCTGACGTCTGACGTTTTTACATATTATCGTAGAGACAATTTTAAGCATATATATAAATCGTCAGACGAAAATACAACTGTGGAATTCCTCTGCAATGCCGCGAAAATCCAGCCTACATTACTACATATTGGGGTATTTCAAAATAAAGTAATTTGCTATTTTCTGACTTGGCATCCCGTAAAAAGTTTACTGACGATGAACTAGAGATTTTGTTCAAAGATGAGCGCTCTAGGTGATGTGGAGCATCGTCCGCAATTGTTTTTTGATGAAAAATCGCAAAATTACGTAGAATTCTTGTGACAAATAGGTCAAAAAGAAAATTTTTCAGACGAGATGGTACGTTTTAAGTTTTTTGAGTCATTTTGAAACGAAAACCTTTTTGACATTATTTAATAAAATCAACCGTTTAGCCAGAAAAAATTCAAACAAATTGAAAAAGTGGGTATTCTCCAAACTTCAATTAATTTTTCATGGCGAAACAGTTGATTTTTTTCGAAAAATGGGGAGAGATCTTTTCTTTTCCGAATGGGCCAATTTATAACAATTTTCACTTTTTATTTTACAACAAATTACGGCTATTACAAAATAATTCGTGTTCCTCCACAAATAAATAGTTAAAGTTTGGAGACTACTCACTTTTTTCAATTTGTTTGAATTTTTTCTAGCTAAAAAAACGATTCATTTTGTCGAAAAAATGTCAAGAGAGTTTTCTGTTTCAAAATCACTCAAAAAACTTAAAAAATACTATGCCGCCCGGTAAAATTTTATTTTTGATTTGTGATTTTCCATAAAAAAGTTGGATTGCGTTGAATGTTTCACTCTACGGAAAATTATCATCTTTTGGCGGAATCTTTTGGTTCACTTAAACTAACAATTTCAGCTACAGCTTTATTATATACCTGCGGCCCAACTTTTCGAACATAAATGATGAAAAGTAAAAAAAACTTATAATTATTGAAAATATGGAGCGCGTCCAATAGTGAATGAGCTGGATTTTCGCGGCATTGCAGAGGAATTTCACAGTTGTATTTTCGTCTGACGATTTATATATATGCTTAAAATTGTCTCTATGATAATATGTAAAAACGTCAGACGGAGGTAATGAAAATAATTTTTCGAAAAAAAAAAAATACGTTCCATGTGGGTCGGAACTTTGTGAACATTGTAGGGGGATTTCGCAGCGGTATTTTCGTCTGACGATTTTAAAATGTGCTTAAAATGGTCTCTGTTGCGATATGTTAAAACGTCAGACGGAGGTAAGAAATTGTTTGAAAAAAAAAATGACAACTTTGAGGGCGTCTGACACCCCTTTGACAGCGACCGAGACGTCTGACGATTTACATACGTTATCTGTGACTTTTAAACAGGTAATGTGCAAATTTTCAGCCGGAGGTATGATCATTTTTTGAGCAAGGATTTTTTTCATTTTTGAGTCGTCTGACGTGTCTTTTGCAGGGGTTTTTGAGCAAAATCCTTGCAGATGGCACTTCCTCATGGTCCCCCCAACCACTTCACAAAATTCCAGCCGGCGGTAAATGTCGTAGTACCTCCGCGGCCGCCAGCTCTTAGTCTATGATCAATGGAATTCAAAACGCAGTGGAAGAGGATCGTGATCAATTTCGAGAGTTTCAAGGAAGTTGATTACTTGCTGAATGGCGACGATAATATATCATTCTTCCAATTATTTCTTGCAAAATTCCTACAACTCCGTAATTTAATTGAGATTCTAATACTATTGATAAAAACATATGTATATTTTTATAAGTTCATCGACGTTCCAAGATATTTTCCATCCTCCTCATTTCACATAATCCGAAATGTTCTTTCACTGTCACTGAATTCAGTTTCCAAGACATGTTTTGTTTGACCTTAGGACCGAGGTTGTACACTGTCCCCAAAAACAAGCATACATTATGAAACAATTAGAGATATTTAAAATTACTTGCATTTATTTTTTTCTGTCTAGTAATAGTAAAAATAAACCTTGAAATTTGTTTTTTTTGCTCCATGGTATTAAATCTTACACAACATATTAAAAAACTCTGGCCAAATCAAATTTTACGCCTACTTAGTAATTCTTAAGCAATTTGTTTAAAAAATAGTAACATTTACATTCATTTCGTATAAAGGCAGTATTATTAAATTAATTAGATTGTTCTAATTTAAATTGGATTTACCTTCACTGTTACAAAAAAGTTAACTTTACATATCCAGTGAGACAACCTTGTATATCACTCCAATAAAATCATAAAAAAAACATCGCCGTTAACGTTTCAAGGCACGGTACAAAGGTAGTCGTGCACTAGGCAACTTCAGAATGTTGATCTCATGTAGCATGAACTGTTGTACCGGTGATTTTTAACGCATCAATAATTTTTTTACGATTACTGCATTTGTTGTAATTAATTAGTGTGAAAAATCGCGATTCACTGGTACGATGCAATAACACTTTTGTTTTACATGTCCTGTTATGTTTGTTTTTTATTTGTTCCAAAAATAGTACAAGGCAACTGCTGTAGATTTTGATTACAGTTATTTCAACGACAAAAATACGAAGCCATAAGGATCTTGGTTAATGCTAAAAGTGAAATAATCACATCCATACATATTGTTGCGGTAACAATCACTAGCAACTTGAAAACGCACTCAATGAACAGGAATAGAAAAATTGCAATTACTATTAGGTGCGTGATGGATTCGGGCTGTCAAAAATGTTCCGTGGGACAGTGGCGTACGCGAAATTAACTAATACGAGAAACAATAAACTGTTACAATTTATAACAATGTATGAAAAACTTACCCTCTTAACTAGCTTGATGAACTAGCTTGCTTATCACAAACTGGAGAAGATGTGTAGCCATCTTGCAGCATTAGGTATGTTTCTATGGTTATCTCCATGAGTGATGTTCGCTTTGGTGAAAATATATTCTAATATTTTGAAAACGACCGCTCGACATCTACTGATGTAATACACGCATACGTAAAATAGTTTTTGAACGCACTTAACGGATCTGAGGCTGCACCATCACATATTTGTCTTAATTTGGTAAAACCGGTGTCTTTATTTAACACACTTGCGAACATTTCTTTAACGCGCTCATTTGTTGCGTCACCTATAGCGTGTAACAGTCGATTTACTTCGTCCACTATTTGCAGTGACTCCGTTAACGACAACGCACTGTTTTCTAATTTTTTTATGCTTTCATGTGATGGTTAATAGTTCTTCGGAATATTTTTTAAAGCTGTTTCAACGAAAATATCTTCGAATTTTGTCTGGCTTTCCTTAATAGCTGCAGCCTCATCTGGATTGAATTGTAGTATCACAGCTTTTATTTGTTGGAAATATTCAGCATAATAAAAAGCTGCCTGCAACCATGTTCCCCAACGTGTAAGAATCGGCTGTGGTGGTTCACGAATACCGGGACACTTGCTATGAAATGCACGGAGACGTTTAGGAGATTTAAGAAACACTTTCTTTGTACTTGCTATTAATGCATCCACCTCTGGAAAACTTTTTCGAATAGTTTCTGCCACAAGATGTAAAGCATACACTTTACACGTAACATGTATAAACGTACAACCTTATTCTTGCAAAGAACGGCCTACCGAACGCATTGTCACGGCGCCATCAGTCACAAGCATCAACACTTGACTATTTGACAGTTCAAATTTTTCTAACGTCTCCAGCACCATCCTGGTAATTGTTTCTATAGTACACTGACTTAGTATTTTACTAGCTAGTGCAACTGTCGGTTTAAGAGGGTCCAGTACTCGTACTATAACATTTAAAATAGAATTTTCTTACAATCTGTTGTCTCATCAACAGATAACCACAGCCGTGTATTTTTTTAATTCACATTTCATCTTATTTACCATGTCTACGTGTACAGTTGGTAGATAGTTACATAAAGTTGTGCGACTTGGTAACTTCACCTGGGCATTGTATTTATTCCAGAACTCTCGAAATGGTTGTTTATCGAGTATGTGCAGTGGAACATCACAGGCAATCAGCATTAATAGTAAATCAAACATAAAATGTGTTGTGGAAGGCACGCAATTTTTTTCATTTTTATGGTGTACACTATTTACGTGAAGTCCACAATCACGCTTATCCCAGCACATTAAATCTTTCTCGCACACATTACAAATTATTTTAGCACCATCATAGAATAAACCCGGGAATTCACCTATGAATTTATTCACTTTGTCAACAAATGACCGTTTTGTACCCCTGTGTACGTCTGCCATACTTTATTATTAAATTAATATCAACAATACAATACAACAAATAAAACAAAGACACAAAAACAATATGCCATTCGCCCAAGTGACTTAACGTGTACACAACTCGAAAGCTAATAATAAACTGGACTGGAGAAAGAGTTCCGCGGTAAAGGTGAATGCCGGCGACAGTAATTACATCTGTACTCTACGACCATGATACACAGACACGATTTGCAGCTTTAGTGATGATCTCAATTGATCCTCCCACAACTTTTTTTCTGGGCCTTCTCCTGTATGTAAATAAAAGTTCCTCAGCTGTTCATTACTTTTAAACATATGCTCTACTTCATTCCGACATATGTTTTGTTTCTTATACATATATAAAGATCCATCCAATTTGTAGGGCAGAAAACAACTTTATTTTAGTTATATTATTAACAAGAAACCTTATTGAACTTTTGCTCTGAAGGTGTATATCTACCAAATTTAGAGTCCCTTCCTTTCTTCTATCAAAATATAATATGTTTACAAGAAGAGTTTCGTCAAGAGTAAAATAAACCACAAAAGATGTTGAAAATGTTTACTGCTTTTTCCAAAATCTATACAGTAAGCGCCAAGCAAGTAGAAAAGTAGGAATACTACGAGCAAGGGGAGTTAATGGAGTAAACTTCTCAGATAAGGTCAGATTTGAGTGTGGCTTTTAGTCATAATATGGCGAATGAGTTGTCAGGGACGTAGTTGATATATATTCCCACTAAATATTCAAAGATATTCCTAGTAGCCTGCCACTTACGATATAGAGGTCTATTTGGAAAACAATTTAAGACTTCTCAACGAGATTATTTTATATTTCAAATTATCACAGATAAAGGTGTAGAGGAGTCAGGCTTGAGGATCTAGCCGGTCATTCAATAAAATCATGTCACCACTCGACCAAGTTAAAATCATATTTAGATAATCGCTGCTGATAAATTCCATAACCGTAACAAGCACATAAATACAGATGAAAGAATTTTAGATACGATTCTACAAATGATTTGGAAAAGGATGCCCTGGTGGAAATAGTTTCTGCCAATAATCTAATTTAGTCTTGCAGTGCTCTGAAAAACAATTCCAGAAGAATGAGTAAGTCTAAAAAATTCTGAAACATTCTGAAAAAGTATGAAAAGATCTATGTAAAACTTATTAATCATTTTAAAGACTGCATTTTTTACAAGTTTTTTGGACTCTTCTAGAATACTTTTTCAGAATTAATCAGATCTTTCATGAAAATTTAGCTAAAGTAAAAGTAAGACTTTTTTCAGAGTTAATCAGTAAAATTTAAAACATTTCAGATTTTCGAAAAATTATTTACTGTAGGTTTTCTCATATTTATTACTTCTCGTAAGGAATATAGAAACTTGATAGGAGGAGGGTTATTAGTAAAAAAAATATTAATGTTTATATTCTATACATTTTTAAATTTTATTTACAGATTTTTTTTTTGAAAATTAATTATATACGGTTAAAATATACGAACTGTTTTTATTAAATAATTTACAAGGCGATAACTATTATTATTATAATATATATAATACAAAGAAATACTTACAAATAAATATATAATACAAAATATTTCAAAAACATTTAGGAAATACTTAATAAAATACATATAATTCAAATTATTTCAAAAACATTTAAGGAATACACTTAATAAAATGTTATATAATACAAGTGATTTTAAGAAATATTAACGAAATACTTTTAAGATAAATATAATATAAACTATTTCAAGAATATTTAATTAATACTAATAATAAATATATATATACCTGGTACAAAATATTTCAAAAACATTTAAGAAATACACGTAATAAAACATACAATACAGTATTAGTACACAATTTATTCTAAAACCATAAGTCTATCGCGTCTAGCACAGACTACACAGAGGTTCTCTGTGGCGTCTAGTCAGTCATAATCAGGGGTTCTGATTGGCCATCCTAAATCGAATGATGCATTGTTGCGCATGCCATCACCCCACTTTCAATTTCACTTCTACGTTCCACGTATGATGCCAACTTTATCTATGATGACAACAGCTAATGTAGAAGAGGTGCCTTTTGTGTTCGTTTATAAAATAATAGTGTAGTGTTGATTGTTAGGATTATATCGATATAAACAAAAGCACGTATGTCCAATCGAAAATATTGTAAAAAGTACAGATATATCCGGAGTTATGTGAACATTAATAATAATGCATGCCCGCTTGTTTTACCAGCAACGGCTTTGGCGGTGCAAGATTTGGAATTTTTGGAAATGAAATGAATGCTGCTACTAATGATAGAAATCAAGAATGCTCTGTGCATCATGATCCAAACGATCCAACTTTATCTGAAATACTTTGTATTATATATATATTATAATAATAATAATTATCGTCTTGTAATTATTTAATAAAAACAGTTTGTATATTTTAACCGTATATAATTAATTATCAAAAAAAATCTGTAAATAAAATTTAAAAATGTATAGAATATAAACATTAATATTTTTTTTACTAATAACCCTCCTCCTATCAAGTTTCTATATTCCTTACGAGAAGTAATAAATATGAGAAAACCTACAGTAAATAATTTTTCGAAAATCTGAAATGTTTTAAATTTTACTGATTAACTCTGAAAAAGTCTTACTTTTACTTTAGCTAAATTTTCATGAAAGATCTGATTAATTCTGAAAAAAGTATTCTAGAAGAGTCCAAAAACTTGTAAAAATGCAGTCTTTAAAATGATTAGTAAGTTTTACATAGATCTTTTCATACTTTTTCAGAATGTTTCAGAATTTTTTAGACTTACTCATTCTTCTGGAATTGTTTTTCAGAACACTGCAAGACTAAATTAGATTATTGGCAGAAACTATTTCCACCAGGGTGATTTTTGACATTTCTTTCTAACTTACAGCTGACGCAAGGATGCGTTATTTTTTCAATGACAACTTGTTTATAAACCATTTTAGTTATCTTGTAAAAAACTTGGGGTATTTTTTAAATGTTATTTTTGAACATATTTGTGTGCTAATCAAATTTAAATATTTAAATGTTTATTAGTTTTATAAATTAAATGAAATTACCAAAAATATTATTACTTGATAAATAAATTTTTTGCAATTAAAACTGAAAAAAAACAGTATTAAAAACTGGTGGAAAATTATAGATAATATATCTAACAAATACATCAAAATAGTTTAATTAACGTATTAATGGTAAACAATTATTTGTTGCTATGAAGTCAACGACGTCAAATTGTCAATAAGAAATAGCTAATAAAAAACGTAAATATTAAATACTTTTCCTGAAATCAATTGTGACATTAGCAAGGTGAAAAAATTGTACAGTATTTACCAAATTCTTTACATTTTAGATTTCCCCCGGTATGTGCTTCGCTTCAACCAGATGCGCCACCGTAGAACCAGGCAAAACCTGGGAATTGCACCCCTTCTGTGGACGTTCCACCTGCGTAGTGTCTGAGGATAAACCCCCACGTCTCTTGGAACTTGTAGAAGATTGTGGCCCACTCCCTCTTGCCAACCCCAAGTGCAAACTCGATGAAGGTTAGTAAAAATATTTCAAATTATTCTATATCGGCTATAGATTGATTATTTCAGTTATAACAGTATTAAGAACGAATCAAAATGTCACATGTTTTTATATTTAAGAGAAGTTAAAATATTGATTGAAATATCAACACTTCTAAGTCTTTACTATTCACTGAATTTGATGTATTTTGTCCTAAAAATGTGAATTTTTAAAACATGATTTTTTAAACTGTACTGCAGCTTACCGGTATACCGGGTGGCCACGAGTCAATGTACGTCCCCAATATTTTCGTTGTTTTTGAATTTAAAAATTTGGTTTTTGGTACACGTAAATTAGACAATAATGGGCTACTTTTAGACTAACAAGAATGAAAGTATCACTTCCGGTTGAACCGGAAGTGACATCAATTTTTTTTCTTAAATGGAATGACTATATTTTTTTTGATGGTTTCTCATTAAGGATAAACTTCTAAGTGCAACAGTTTTTTCAGATTTTAAAAATTCCAAAAAGTAAGTGAGATACGAACAATTTTTTAATTTTTTCAAAATGGCGTCAGATGAATGCGATGTAAGAAAATTACTAAGTAGGCTATGGAAATTATTAGTAAGGTTGTCTGTAAAGAAGAAAATAGTTGTTTGAATTACTCATAGGTACCAGTATTCTTAAGTTTTTTTTCAAAAAACGGAATTTAATTTTCATTTTCATTTCCGTAGGGGTCCGATGGAAATTTTTTTAATGGAACTGTGCTTTTTTTTTATTAATCAGAAATAATGATTCATAAACTATAATTTTTTCGCCATTAATCATTTCTTAACGATATCCTTCGTAATAATAAAAGTATATCATATACAGTAGTGCTCTTTTTGAAAGAAATAGAACTGGAACAAAAAATAAATGTCCTAAATACATAGGTTTACTTCAGCATTGTCCGCCACCTTAGAAGTGACAAAGAAGTAAATTTTTGTCATTAGGACCAATAAGCTTATCGATATATCTATTGTTTGGGTCCTGATCCATTAAAATTGGTTAAAACGAAAAAAGTTATAAACAATACAAAAATTTCGCTTTAATGGCCCAACCAGTAGATATAAAATAAATGCATTTCAATCTCCGAATATCGAAATAATCGAAGGCTTTTGATGAATATGCAAAACTTGTTTCATCTTTAGACGCTTTCCACATATTTTAGGAAAATCGTTTGTATTATCAAATTAAAGCAGTTCTCCCACAGATATTTATATAACGTTTCGTATGAAATCAAATCGCCCTGAAAGATTTTGTAACTCTTTTTACCAAGTATTTGCCACAATAAAGCTGATATCTTCACAAATTTAATATTCTCTACAGATCTACTTAGTGGAAGCAGTGGCGACTGGTGAAGTACCTTAAAAATACCTCGTTTAGATAGTGCCATTTTAGAAAGAATAATACGTATGGTTGAGGCTGGTACTTCATGTAGAGACGTTGCTAGACATTTCAATATAGAGCACAGTGTTGTTAATCTTGCTTGGAGACGATAAAAAGCAAACTCTTTGCAGTGTACTGTTCTTCAAAGTTTATATCGGTAGACTATTGCAAAAAGTAACTTTCAGAAAATTGTCTTAGTCTGTAGTCCAGTGTTTTGTGAATTGTGGTGCGATCTGTGCCTTGTAATATTTGTTAAGTAGTAATTGCAAATGATCGCCATAAAGCTCACGTATTGTCAACGTATTGGAAAGATCGTTCATCTTTCCACAGCTGAAAAAAAGAATCATCGATTCACTTAAAAGTTACGAGCCATCAAATTCGACCAATTTATTAAGTGGAATACTTCGATTGACGATCAGCCTAGATCTAGAAAATGTTTGACAATATTTAAAAAAAAAAAACAATTTTAAAGATATAATTGTAATCGATACAACCTAAAGTGCATGTTTACGTATCAGAGGTCTATCTATATAAAATTTAATTTTCCTTTCTATTGTAAAAGAGATCGTATGTGTTATAACAACTTGTGTGTGGTTTACAAAATTGACAATAGTTTTTCTGTCGTTGGAGAACCAACGGCTTACTCGGTGTAACTACAGTGGAGAAATATGTAATTACTCCAGGGCTCATTAAGAAATTGAAGATCGTAAACTTCAACTGAACGTGGTTTATTCAATGGTGTAATAACACTAACATTCCACTTGTAGGATCAACAATAAATACAAAAGAACGCTCAATTCATTTAACTAATATTTACGTAATAGGAGGAAATAATTTTGGGGTAAAGGTAATGAATTAATAAAGTGGGATTGTAGTCGCTTTTAATGCAGAATAGCAAAATTAATTTCGGTTGACAAAATAACAAAAGTTCAAATGATACTTGACATCTGTGACTTTCAAAGTGACAGTTAATAAAATTATTAAGGCTGGACCCAAATTATGCTTGACATCTGTCACTGTCAAACTGACAACTAGGAAAAATTCTGCTGACTGAGTTCAACTTATGCTTGACGTCTGTCACTGTCAAAGTGACACAACGCGCTTGGATAAATGACAAGATAACTTCCAGTATAAAATAATGATTGTCTTTCAATTTACGATTACATAGATCAGGACAAACACTATCTGTTAAGAAACTAGTATTCGGACAGACTCAAATACTTATTTAATTACTCTCAGTTTAGGACGATATATTGAGATGTAGAAAGTATCAGTCAAATATTCAACTGACATTTAATTATAACCTAAGTTATATTTGAGATTATTTCCGGACTGGCTCAGGAATTGATCTACCTATATTTCAGCGTGTGCATCCCATTTTATACTAAATGGTTGCTAGTTTGTGTCCATGAATACAAACAAAGTAACTAAGGCACGTAAATACATAATGTTTATAGATACCCAATTATTTATTTGAGGTAGTTAAGGTAACCTATCTTTCCAAAAAAACTAACTCTACATTATACATGTCTAGCTCCTACTAATCAATTAAATTTTGAATATTCATTTATATAAAAGTGTTTAACTAAATTCTATCGTTACAGTGTATATTATATAAGTTGAAAGAAAAACGATAAACTAATTGTCTTCATTTTATTTTCAGAAAAGACCAACAAAACTGCCTCCTTCCCCGGCTGTTGTCCAATCTTTACATGCGAAGAAGGAGCCAAATTGGAATATCCAGAAATTCCCACAGTAGCCCCAGTCCCAGAAGACTCTGCTGATGCTTCCACTACTCCTAAAGCCTAAATAATCCTTAGTTTTCTGTACTAATTTATTTTTCTTTACTATTGTTACTATTTGTTTCACTGATTCTCACTTTTTGTACTCTTCGGATAAAATAATTTATATTTAACAAAAAAAATGTATATTTATTTGTTCTATTTAGTGTGAGCTTCTCTTACTTCGTCGTCTTTTATATCTTTTTCTTTTAATCTACTTATCAGTTTGTTCTTGTTAACTTTAGTCTACCCTTGATTACTTTCCTTGTAGTGATTGTAGAAAAACGAGTTAAGTAGGTCTATTAAATGTGATACATTACAATTTTTTATAATTTTCCGGTTCATTTTTATGTTGATTTTTTTTACGTATGTGTTTCTATAATTTTAATTTTTGTAATCATGATTCGGAAATAAATTTAATTTATTAAATTATAGTTTTGTGTTTTACTGAAGCTTTAGTGAGTTTCTTATTTAATTATTTATGTAGCAAGGTTGATTTCTATAAAGATTTCTTAAAGCAGGATAGCATTTTTGCATCTTGTCAGTATGTTCCCGAAATTTTAATTGTTGATCTAGGAGTATTCCAAAACTTTTAGTGACCTTATAATTAGTATATTTTCTAATGAGTATTTAAGTTTGTAGCTGCCCTGACCGAATCAGGAACAGAGTGTATAATAGCCGACTTTGAAATATTTAAAATAAGACTATTTTTAAGGAAATATGCATAACGGTTTTCTAAGTCAGTATTGATATTTACGTTTGTCTGTAGTACCTCACTTTTATTAAATTTAACCTGTGTGCCATCAGTATTGGTGGCAATTATTAAAATTTAGTTAACACCCAATATCCGAAGCATAAATTATAAACAACAACGGCCCCATTGCTGATCCTTGAGGTAACCGGTAACTTACTTAACTTTATAATTTATAACTGAAAAAATTATATAAAAAAAACTAGATTTTCCAAAAACCAGTAAATTGTGATGCATGAAACTGACCGGAGCTCGGCAGTTTTCACTTTAACCATGGCATTTTAGGAGGCCTACTGGGCCCTGGGGATCATCCCTGCCTGCACTCTCGTCGGACTTGTTTGCGATTTGTCGCTGAAAATGTTCTGGTAATATGTCCTTCTTCTTTTAAAATTTTTATAAGAATTAGGACAGTGGCTGCAGTTCTCTTACTCTGAGAATTTTTTTGTAAAACTTACCCATTATGTCTGTCCACATATTTATTTACATAGTACATTAATTTCCTATCTAGACACTTACCAGATTTCAGTATATTGACTTAAGAACTTCTAAAAACATGTTTTTATAAGTATAATGTTTCTCTTTGTCAATATAAATATTTTTCAAGGCGGATACAGCACAAATAAATCAATAGTGGGGCAATAGTGCGTCCGACTTCGATATGTCGAGTTCTATGATAGCTAGAAACTTGATTTAAAAACATAAATAAACTAAGTAGTGATGAGAGGTATGAAACTTCTCGTATGGTCTAAATGATACTATCCCACCGACATCATAGATGTCTCTGTGGCGGATAGCGACTTGAGAAGCATCATGATTTGAAGGTGTAATCCAATGCAGGTCGGGGTATTTGCCCGCTGAGTAGTTGTTTCGTTCAAATCATATTTAATGACAGTAGTTTAGTCCACCTGGGCTAGAGGTCGCCGCTCTCGGTACTTGCCTCGCAAGTCGATATCTGCCACAGAGACATCTATGATGTCGGTCGGATAGTAGCAGTTGCCCATACGAGAAGTTTCATACCTCTCACCACTACTCAATTTACCTTAATTAGTATATGACTAGCAGGTTGGCCACTATCATTTGTCTGTTCCATAACCTATGACATACTGAGGAGAACAAATAAGTTCGAAACCGGTCTATGTCTTGTTAGGAATTGACAAATGATATTGGCTATCGATCTATCATGATTTGAAGGTGTAATCCAATGCAGGTCGGGGTATTTGCCCGCTGAGTAGTTTTTTTCGTTCAAATCATATTTAATAATAAACAAACTGGATAAAAAAGTCTATAACCGGAAATTATTACATTTTTTTAAATAGAATGCCATGTATATCAGAACATTTTTTAAAACCTCTTTGTGGCCTCCTTCCACTTCTGTATTATTCTTGACTATGTCCCAACCATTTGGATGTAATGATTTTTTTTGTTGAAATTATGCCCTTTACATGTGTATATCAAAAAAATCACTAGTCACAATTATCGATTTTGAAAAAAAAATATGTTAATACCAGTTACGAGACAACTGTGTGATGGCACTTAGCCATTTTCACTTCGTAAAAGTATACAGGGTGGCCAAAAAATAATTTTTAAATTTAGAACTATTTGAACTGAATTTTCTCAGTTTTTTCAAATGGAACACCCTGTAAAACGAACATTTTTTGTACGTATATCCCTATGGCTATTTGTAAACATTTTCGATTTATTGAACAATAACTGCAAAATTCAGCCATAAAAATTAACAATAACTTTTTTTACTTTGTAATTCAAGAGAAGATATTAGAAAAAGTGCTCCACATGTTGCCCATTTTGATTGACACATTTCTATGTGTCTTTGGAATGAGGTTTCTAAGTGAGGGAGTGATACTTCTAAAAGCATTTATTGTCCTTTCCTTCAAATTTTGGATTTCTGTCTGTGTGATGTTTTCATGGGCATCATGTAACACGCTTATTATATCACCATCTCTTTAATTTTTTGAAAAAACCCTCAATTTTAATTTTTATTGCTGATTTTGCAGTTATTGATCAATAAATTGAAAACGGTCACAAATAGTCATAGGAATGTACATACAAAAAATGTTCGTTTTTCAATCCTACATCACATCATCCAAAAATATACAGGGTGTTCCATTTGAAAAAAATTGAGAAAATTCAGTTCAAAAGGTTGTAAATTTAAAAATCATTTTTGTCCACCCTGTATAATTTTAGGAAGTGAAAATGGCTGAGTGTCATCACACAGATATCTCATAACTGGTGCTAACATATTTTTTTCTTAAAATCGATAGTTGTGATTGTAGTGATAATTTTAATATACACTTGTAAATGGTATAATTTTAACAAAAAAAAAAATCATTACATGAAAGTGGTGGGGGAGAAAGTCAATAATAATACAGGAGTGAAAGGAGGCCACAAAGAGGTTTTAAAGAATGTTGTGATATACAAATGTCCACAAATTTATTCTATGATATGTTATTTCATTTAAAAAAAATGTTACTTGACCCTGTAGAATCATCTTGGTTCACTCTGTATATTCTAAAACAATTTCGGGTTATAGACTTTTTTTGTCTAGTTTACTTATGTTTTTAACTCAAGTTTCTAGCTATCATAGAACACAAGATATCGAAGTCAGACGCACTATTGCCCCACCCTGTATAGTGTATAGGCAACCATCCCAAGTATCAAACCATATTTGTTAAATATATTGGCAAAATAGCGGATAATATTATTTAAAACTTTGACAAAATAGTTTTAACATATTGGCTTAATATGTAAAGTCTACCCAAGTAACAAGCAGCTGTAAATAAATTGAGCTAACGCTGTCGCAGTTAAAGTAACATCCATTTGGTTGTTGTTGCCGTCTGCGCTGACGTTTTAAAGAGGTTGCGACAGCCAAATTGGTACAACAGTTTTTTGCATTTAAAGCGTTATAATAGCCATAAAGCTGTGACCAATTTGCTGCAAAATAAGAAATATCACGTCTGTTTAGCTGCGAATTTCATTTGGAAAGAAAATCCGTATTAAAGCTGCGTACCGGTTTTAATGTACAATTTTGTCCATGATAAACTATTTGACTATAACAACTGCCTTTACAAGCCGGTTTAGTCATCATACTCTCTCATAACAAGTGTAAAGTACATAATGGAGGGCTATATTTTATAAAAATATCAAAGCTTTTTTGCCGATGAATCGTGAATATAAAAGTATATGCGATTGTCACCGTTTCGGTAAATATGGATGTGATACTTCTGTCTGTTTTTATAAAACTATTTTAATCTCATCAGAATTCTGGCTTTTATTTTCCTTTTCGTCGAGAAATAGTTTTAAGTTATTTCTAATGTTCTATCCACAAGAGAATTTTAATCATTTTTTCATTACAAAAATGATAATAAATGAAAACTATATACATAGTTTAAAATGGCTGCCCTTCTCAGCACTTCTCGCTTACAGAAAATAGGGCCGCTAAATGCAATGAGCCGCTTTATGTAAAAAAATCCAAACAGCAGCTATTAAATAACCATATACGCCATGTTAATTATTTAGGTTTTGTTTAGTTGCAATTCAGCTTCAACGGCCATTTGACAGCAAACGGGTAATGATTTTTTTTTATTACTTTTACCTGCCGCTGTAAAAGCCAATTGACAGCCACAAATGTGGAAAATATAGCTTTAGCTGCCAAACCGCATTTTAGACGTAAAGTATATAGTGCAACTAAAAGTTTGTTACAGCTGCTATTGAGCTATTGCAATAGCTATGGAAGGTATATTGCAGCTGATCCAGAAACCAAAATAACAATTGCAGCCATTTGGTTGTTCAATTATATTGCGGCAACATTATAGCAGTAAAAATATTTGGAATAAGAGGCTTCAAAATTTTAAAGCCAAATTGCCAAACTGCAGATACAATTGAACTGTTAAAACTTTATAGATCACGCTGTGCTACCTGGGTAACATTTGGTTAGAAATAACCAATATCTTTCAATATAATATTAGCCCAGCAAATGAGTATTAAATGTCAGCAATATATTTCAGATTTATTGGTTCTAAATATATTTGTAATAAGAATTTGGCAACAATGGATCAATATTTTAAATACATCTTGCATTATTAATATTGTATAATATTCTGCCATTATTTGTAAACTATCACGTGTGACAAACACACACATTTCCATTCGACATTCAGTGCAAAACAGGAAAGTTTGAATCCCGAAACAAGAGTACCGGATTATATTGATCCAGGAGCTGTATTAAATCAGCGACTTGTATGAGACTACTAAATTGTATTTTACAGTGCCCGTCGAAATCATATTGAATGAACTATTTTTTATTATGGCTTTTGAAAAATTAAAGACGCAACCCACATCTCTGGTTGCCTTATTACATGATGTATATCCGCTGTCTCTCCAGAGAGTCCTAAAAAAAATTTAAAATTTTAAAAATGTTATCCATACAAGATTAAAATAATGCATGAGTTCATGGAAGATACGCCAGACAGAAGAACGGAGTTCTTTGAGATCATGACTGAAAGCATTAATTATCCCACATCTTGATCACCTGAAGAGCATGTTTACTAGTGATGATGATGAATGCTGAGATATTGGAGTGATCAGAATCCACACTGGGGAAAGTCACACACAATTTCCTCAGAAGTTGGGCAAGTATTCTGGGCGATTACATCATTTTTCATTAACGAAAACTTGATTGGGCTCTTATACCTTAATATGTGGGAGAATGTCATCAAGTCTGAAATAATCAAAACAATCCAAAATAATGCCCTTGAATTTCGTGATCGAAACAACCTTTCATCAGGACGGTAACACCGCCCATATTATTTCAAGTCAAAAATCACCTTGACATCTTGTACCCTGATAAGTGAATCGAACGTCGTGGCACGATTGCATGACCTGCTCATTGGCCAGATTTGATACCCTTGGACATCTTTTTGTGGGGTTGTTACCTCAAATCCAAAACAAGTCTTTCGGATTTGCGACATAGAATAATCGACGAGTGTTTGAAATGAGGTGAGCATGACCCCCACTGGCATTTGAGAATTTTGAATTGATAGTGCCTCTGGTGCCATTTTCAAAAACTTATTCATCATCGAAAAATAGTTCACTCAACATTCAACCTCCATTTTGGCAAGACTATTTGACTCAATTCGTTCAAATTAGGGGTCGAGAGGAGACTTTATATCGACGGGCACTGTATGTCTCCTTTATTGGACAAATGCGTGACATATACTGATAAATTCTTTATTCGATAATTAATATCAGAAGTATTGGTTTTATGTTCGACATACATATACAAATGCAAATTGCGACAAGTGGTGTATGAACTGGCCCTTGTAAAATCCAAAGTAATGGTAAAAAAATAGAAAATTTGGTTAAATTAAAAATACAGGCAGAATTTAAAATATCGGTATTACTGCATGCATACTGTTGGGAAAACAGAGAAAAAGGCAAACTTTTACCTGTTTATTAATTTGACATAAGTGAATTACGTCTTTTATATTTTGAGAAGCTTCAAATTATAGAAAGTAGGTCTACGGACGGCACTTTTATTTCTTGTATTACCTATTTATTTATTGTTTTATTCTTCGTATTTCACTCTAATAATATCTATTATACTTATTATTTATTGGGTTCCATGTTTATAAAAATATTTATACAAAATACTTTTGACCATTTTAACAGGCCAAAGAATAGAAAAATAATATATCATGTGTTAGATAACAGAGTATACGTATAGTTTGTATGTTTGGTTGCATAAGCACATATATAACTATATATGTACGTTTCTTCCGATTGAACCATGAACGATTTCGTACTCTTATAATATGTATTTGTTTTTTTAGATATTTATTTTTATTGACAATACTTTTTCGTTGTATATATTTACGATATGAAATAATACAACCACTAAAACTAATGAATAATAGCCCAAGAATTAGTTTTGACCATTATGGTAGGCACCTGGAAAGGATTATTTGTATTAAATTAAATATGCCATTAGGTACAAATTTTAAAAGAATTAATTCTAAGAATAAGATAATAAGGTTTGTCAAGTTTACCTGGGATAGGGCAAGGATAGGCCATCCTCCTTATCGCTAGTGTTTTTCTGAAAAGTAAGCTGGTCAATAGAAATGGGTATTATTAGTCTTTAGTGGTACAGGTAGAAAGAATTGACCTACAGTTTCAAATTTTCTACCATCTTAAAACGTAACGTTTCTCACTGCAATTAATCGTTAAAAATAAATAATAATACTTAATTTATGAGAATAACAATGATGTTTGTCACGTATACATTTGACGTCATTTGTCGTAATTCTCGGATTTACATGAATAATCTCGAAACATCCCGAACACCAACGCAAAACGAAACGAAGTGCGCCGACATTTATATTTATAATCAAAATGGCAGTCTAAACGTATGTGTATTTGATAGTTCAGTGCAATCTTGTAAAAATGGCCAATATTATTGAAAGTGTTATTATTAGTGCTCAAGAAAGTGAAAGTACAGTGTTTCAAGCAGCTATTGAAAACGAAATTGTGCGAAAGAAATTATTTATTAAAGAAATATTGGCTTTCAAAACGGAAGGACTTTTAAGAGGGAAAGCTCTCTCCCATATGAACTTTAAACATCACGATAAAAACTGGTGTGACCTTAGCAGGTCTATGTGTTGTGCCTAAGTACAAAAATTAAACAAAATGTGGAATTTTGTAAATACAATGGGTCATTCTCATTCTGGCCACTTTATGGGCCCACAAATGAATCAAAAGAGGGAATTTAGCATTCAGGTACACAACGTTTCTATAATCCCAGGCAAGACTTTTGCAAACCCAAATTTTGTAAATAGATGCCAGTGTACTGTTAATACTGTACATAGCTATGAAAATAGTTTCATTACAACACCATTTCAAAAAATCAGTCATGTTGACAGGCCAAATGTAAATAATGGTAAATTTTTGAATGTAAACTGTGCTCTGGTAAATTCTAGTCAAAGCATAATAGACACAATAAAAGAAAATCAATTGGACATTGTCAAGCATGTTGAGCCAAATTGTGAGGTAGTAAAAACAGCAAAAACAAAACCAATAAGAATGAGTTGTAGCAGAAAACGAAATAAGAGAAGCAGAAAAAATAGAAGAAGGAAAGCCGGAGGCAAGAACTCCAAACAAAATATGAATAGACAGAAAATACGTGATATGATGGATGTTGATCTAGAAACTGACTCGATTAATGCCTCGAGCATTAGTATGAGCCCAAAAATATGTAACGACACATTTAATTTGACTGATTTTATAGTAGAAAGTCCAAATAAACCCTCTAGTTTATTGAAAGAAGACAAAAGTCATTGTGATTCAGATAAGGAAGACTTAATGGCTATTTTATCTATCTCTCCCATAAATAAAAGAACAAGTGTGAGAGAGAGACAGTTGTCAACAACAGAATCTGAAGATAGTTTTATAGTGTTTGACGGTGGATCCGATGAGGAACTGGAGTGTTCCAAGGAGTTTTCTGAAGAATCGGAAGATGAAACTGAGGATGAAAGCGAAGACGAAAAAGACTCGGACTCCCCATCTTCTGCTGTTCCCCATAAAAGAGTAAGTGAATTATTTTTTTATTGCTTGTCTTACATCATTTATACTAAGTTATGTTTATGTACAATGTCTGAGATAAACTGGGTTATCATTTTGTCAATAATGTTTTCAATTAAACCCACAGTGTCTAACCCCCCTCCCCCCTTTGTTGTAATTAATAAATGGGGCTCGTACAGGGGGTATTATTGGTATCTGTTGTTTATTTTAATTTTAAATTATTATGTTAATAAACTCTGTAAATACAAATAAACTAAGAAATTAGTTTTACACCTATAATAGCTTCGATGTAAATAGTCCTTGTGAGATCCCCCGATGTATCTAGAGATATACAATAATAATAACATATAATGCAAAGAATTCTATTTGGAAAACATGGATAATTCAGAGAATTTTAAGAATTTGTGTATTAACTATAACAAGTAATGGTGATACATTTTTATAGGTACTTTTTTTCCCAACAAGAAAAAGAATGTTGATGGCGAGGTAAAGAAATTGACTTGGGTATTGGATATTGATTAAAAAAAACTATCAGTAGTTTTTCAACATAATTGGTGACAATAAGTTGCTATCTTATTTACAATATCATGAAGTGAAATAGAATTAAAATATCATGTTTCAGTTTCTATTTTTACTTGTATTTTCCCTGTTATTTTCCTTAATAATTCAGGGGAAATCTAGAATATTAAAAATTAAATTATAATCCCTTACGATAATAATAACAATAATCTATTAGTTATTTATGGTGGATTTATAAATCTTAAAAGCCTTGGTATTAGCGAGGGTATTAGCTTCTCGTTTAGCATTAAGATTAAAAATGATTATGTAATTAATTAAGTTTGAGTCTTGTAAGCAAATGTATGATCAAAATGAATCGGGTACATATTTAGAAAGCAAAAAAACTTGATAATTTGTTTTAAGGCACCTCCATTGTCTTCTGGTGATTTGAGTATGAATTAATGCACCTACACAAACTTCTTTTTTTTTTTTTAAATGATTCATCTTGTTTTCAGTCTGGTAGGGGTCCAGGACAAAAACAAGAAAAATATTATATAAAAATTTAATGGGTGTGTCTTCGCATGACATTAGAAATTGGATTTTTTTTTAAGTACATGATTTTTCTTTATACAGGGAGTTTCAAAAAAACGTACCAATATAATAAGCATAGTTTGCTTAATATAACATGTTCTAATATGAACGCGTGAACAGTTTTTGATACCGAGTGTTGAAATATAGAAATTTTAACACGTTTTTAATTACAAAATCAAAACTACAACAGATATCGGATTGAAACTAGGTTTGGGTACGTTTTAGAGATGACAAATAATCTCGTAGAGGGCGCCTTTACACAACTGTCATTGAATAGTTTTGCCCCTAATTTTTGTGAGGCTTGGTTTTTGGCGCCGCTGTTGAAAAATTTGTATCCTGTGTATATTCAAAATTCAAAAATAAACTCACAACGGGTCCCGATGGTATACCAGCCTTCTTATTAAGAGACTGTGCCTCTATCTTTGCTTTACCACTCTCTATCATTTTTAATTTAGCACTGCGAACCACTACATTTCCCCGAATATGGACTCAATCAAAAATCTGTCCTGTTTTCAAAAAAGGTGATAAGACCGATATTGAAAATTACAGACCTATAGTTATCCTGTGTAATTTTGGCAAACTTTTTGAAATTGTCTTATACGATATAATCTCTTTTCATGCTAAATCTCAAATCTCTTATGGTCAACACGGGTTTTTGGCAGGTAGATCTACAATTACCAACTTGGTATGTGTTACACATGCCATCGCTAATTCGCTGGATCATGGTGGTCAAACAGACATAATTTATACAGACTTGTCTAAAGCATTTGACAGATTAGACCATGGGCTCCTATTACAGAAGTTGTCAGCTTTTGGTCTAAGTCTTGACTTTCTAAGCTTCTTTGAGTCATATCTGGGCAACAGAACATTAAACGTGAAGTATCATGGGTTTTCATCTATTAAAGTATTAGCGACGTCAGGAGTTCCGCAGGGCTCTGTTTTGGGCCCACTATTATTTATAATCTTCATCAATGATATCTGCCAAGATATACAAAGTAATGTCCTCGTATATGCTGATGATCTAAAACTGTTTGCATCTATTAACTCCGAAGAAGATTGCCATCGATTACAGCATGACCTCTCAAAAATAAATTCATGGTGTGAAAATAATAGATTACCCTTAAATATATCAAAATGTAACGCGATGACTTTTACAAGGAGAAATAACTCGATAAAATTTTCCTACAAAATAGGCAATGAAATAGTTACGAGAAGCACTCAATTCAAGGATCTCGGAGTCATCTTTGACTCAAAACTAACCTTTACTGCCCACATAGATCACATAACTGCTAATGCCTACAGAAATCTAGGCTTTATTATGCGAAATTCAAGGCATTTTAAAGATATCTCCACACTTTCACTCCTGTTCAATGCTTTTGTACGGCCAAAACTGGAATACGGTGGTATTGTCTGGAACCCACATTACAATATTCATATCCTTAATTTGGAACGGGTTCAGAGAAGGCACGTTAAACATCTTTCATTCAAAGCTGACGGAATTTATCCTTCCAGAGGCACGCCACAATCTGACTTACTAGCCAAATTTAATCTAAATGACTTAGCAACACGTAGGATCTACTTTTCTGTGTTGTTCTTACACAAACTATTAACAAGTCAGACTGACTGCCCGGATATTCTTAGTTCCATACATTTCAAAGTTCCATATTCTCAAACTCGCTCACACGACATCTTCTACCTAGCTACACCAAGAACAAATGTACTAAAATCGTCGCCTATTCACAATATGTGCTCAAATTACTTAAGCTATCAGTCGAACCTTGATATTTTTAATTGTAGTGTTAATAGTATAAAGCAATGTATTTTGAATCGCTCTTAAGTAAACCTCTAGTTCATACCAAACCACTGTTTAATCTATCTTCTCACAAATTATTGCATTCTCTTTTTAGTTATTTAGTTATTTATCTGTAAAACATTTAGTATTAAGTCGTTTACTCTGTACTGTGCACATATTTCTTTGTATATTTCCTGCCCTGTAATTGGATGCATATCTGTCTGGGCAGCTGTATTCATAAAATAAAAAAAAAAAATAAAATAAAAAATATGTAATCAATCAATATGTACCAATGATTCACATTTTAAAATTTTCATCGAGGTTTTCATAATTTCAAACATTTACCTATATCATTTCGGAATAATTTATAATGGCCACCTGAGTTGCTGGCAGTTAAAAACCAATGAAATATTCCTGCTATTCTAATTCCGACCCAGCGTTGTCGTATTGCCTGTTTGCCACTGTGTTTTGATGATTAAAGTAATATTTGTGGTTTTAGAGAATTTGTGATTTTGATTTAGAAAATTTGTATCCACGATTATTTTTGTGTTGTAGGTATTGAACTTTTGCAAGGCCTTTGTTAATTGCGAGCCCAAGGTATCCTCATGTTTACCAAAAATTGGCGTAATGTGATTTACTTCCATAAAGGGCGGTTTGGCTCGTCTTTGTCCCACATTAGAGATATTTCCTCTCTCTGCGCCGTCAAGTGCCAAGCTGGGATGGTGTAGTGAAATCAGAATTTGCTTGCACATTTTTTTAAAATATACCTGCTTGTCTCCGTGTTTACATGAGTATGTATTTTTTGATTGTTATGCTATCATCATAACGCACGTCAAGAAATAATTGTCACCGTCAATACCTATAGATCAGATAACATTATTTACCTTCGAGGCTACACAGACAAAATATGAAAAATACATGTTTATTTAAAAATTATTATAACATTGAGATGTCATTAAATTATAAAAGTAAAAAACCCTCAACCTATATAAACTTGTAAATAAGTTATTTACGTCTTGTTGTTGTTATTGTCTTCTTTATAATATGTAATGGTCGAGTAGTAATAATGCTTTCGTTTTCGATTTAAATTAAATTAATTTATATTTAATTTTAAGACGTTTATTTACCTATCTTAACCAGTTATTTTCAATTAGCGTTGAGGTACGTTTCCAATGCGACTGTGTAAAAACCACATTGAAAAAAACGAAATATTACAAATTTTTTTATAGTAAATTAAAATGGAATCATGTTTTTAGTTGGTTGTATCTTAGCTATTTTAGTTTATGCAGAGTGTCTTCAATCCAATTAATAGGCATGTTACTGTGTTTAGTGTTATTTTCCGTTTTTGTGGATATCTAGTAACAAATGTACTATAAGTTCTTGATATTACTTTATCACATTCTCCATAAATAATAAACAAATTCAAAAAGTCTTCGTGGGTGTATATCAGAAAAAAAGGAATTTAATTATACATAACTTGATGTAAAAAAGATACAGGGTGTTCCATTTGATTTAAGCAAGTTTTCGCGATTTGAAGTTTACAAAATGTAGCGTCAAAAATGGAACACTTGGTATACTATTCTTGAATTTCTCTAAACCGTAGAGCATAGCCCACCTTATGGTCATTCTGCATGCTAAAAAGCAAATGAGTATCTTTTACACGAAGAAAGTTATTGTAAACCATTACACCTGTCAAAATTTTTTTAAAATATCAAATATCTCTGAAACGGCTGGGTTTAGGCATAGGATATCCTAAATATACAGGGTGTTCCATTTAAAATAAACAAGTTGGTATCGACTTTCAGTATAACTGGAAGTGCCAGATGCTTGTAATTATTTTAGTTGGATTGACCACACTGCCATTAGTAGCTCCCTGAATTTTAAAAATTTTCTGGTGCGTACTTTTCCCTATATGGATCGATGCAGTTCCTGGTGAGACACGCTGTATAAATGAAATGTAAAAGGCGACGTGAAAGATGAAAAGATCTATTCGGTATCTAATTTAACCGGTATTTATGAAAAAAAGAAAAACATAACGTAACTTTTATGTTTTTTTGAATCCCCTATGCAAAGGTTACAATGAAATTGCCAAGCATCATAATTCACTTTTATTATTATTATTACAATAACTAGATGTCCAAGGTCGACACAGCAGAATATTTTAACCCCTGTTTTATCAATAATAAACAGTTCTTTAAAAGAAAGTCTAATTTTCAAAAGTGTTACTGCTGATAAAGTGCGGAAAACCGTATAAAATGTATGTAAGTACTAAAAGGGGTAGATCGTATTTCAATCGAAATGCTTAAGAAGTGTCTTCCATACTGCTGCAACGTGTTGCCGTTAACTCATACAGTGTGGCCGTAAAGTATGGAATAAATTCATTATTTATTACACCAAAAATATTTAGAAAAAATCCTCGGACATGTCAATTTTTAATTTCAATTGCGCACCTTTATTTTTTGTTATGACGTCATCACTGTGCGGTATGACGTCATCGATATTGTTTAAATGGAGCACCCTGTATATTTCTCCATTTTGGATTCTAAATCAACAGCTGATTCCAAAAATGTATCACACTTAGGGTCTAAAAGTTGGAAGATACGGCCATTTAAAAAAACAAGTAAAAAAAGTATAATAAACACGATTTTTATTAATTTTTGAAGTTGGCTGGTTTTTGTTTTATCATTATCGACTTTGACAGTGGATCACTTAATAATACTTTACCCCAATAGTGGTTTCTTAATAATTGTTGTCGATTTATTTTAATTTACAACATCAGTGTATCTGTAAAACAAAGAATTGAAATTCTTAGATTGATGATTAGGTATGGTGATAGGATGCGAAATCAACAAGAAGTATTTTTTAACACGCTTTTATTAGCTTCACCTGTATGTTTGCTTGCTTGCTTGTTTGTTTGTTTGTTTGCTTGTAACCGACACTTTGGACTCGATTTTGACCCACTTTAAACGGACAGATTTAATTGAAACTTTGTACACTTACGAAGAACCGGTAACAATACAATAATTTGATAAGTTTATATCATTATCCTGATGTCTTCTCTGCGTGAGAGGAAAGGCTTAATATGTAAGTACATTCCACGATTGTCAGCTAGGTCGCGGTGGTCGAGCGGGTTAAGGCAGTAGATGCGAAACGACAGACTCCTCGGGCGTGAGTTCAAATCCCACGGCTGAAATAAATTTTTTTTTTTTTCAGAAATATCTGTTGGATCGTAATATGTTATAATATCAGCATCAATAAGCAATATAAATATAGTTTAAAACAACTAAAAAACACGCTTTCATAGCACATCAAACTAAAAAGTGAAAAATAAATATAGTTTAAAAAAACTAAAAAACACGCTTTTAAAGCACATCAAACTAAAAAAGTGAAAAATAATTATTAATATAAACTGAAAACAATAATGAACGAAAAATACTAGTATTATTGTGAAAAAAGCGTGGGGCGCTTTGTGCCATATTTTTCGTATATCGAGCAACCCACACTTTTTTTCACAATAATACTAGTATTTTTCGTTCATTATTGTTTTCAGTTTATATTAATAATTATTTTTCACTTTTTAGTTTGATGTGCTTTAAAAGCGTGTTTTTTAGTTTTTTTTAAACTGTATTTATTTCGATGGAACTGTAAACGGGCCGGCATAGGTATCTCCAATTTTTAACGGGCTATCTCACCCCAACGATCTTAAATTTATTCCCCAGTAGAATTAATCCTGGAAATGTTGACGAAAGCCTGTGGTATAAACAGGATGATACGCCTTCCCATTATGCGGCAGACGTTCGAAGGTATCTTTACCAAATATTTCTGAACAGGTGGATTGGTAGACGTGGACCCATCGAATGGCCACCAAGGTCACCGGACCTCATTCCATTAGATTATTTTGTGTAGCGCCATCTAAAAAACTTAGTTTATAAAACCAAACCGGAAAACTGTTGAATTAAAAGAGAGAATTAGAACAGAAATGAACAACATTTCTCGGGAAACTATAAACAGGGTTCAGCAACACTTTATTCATCGTTTAGGTTACTGTCAGCTGCAATCAGGAGTACAGGTCGAACATTTACTATAAATTGTTTGCAATTGAAATTAAAATCGACGTGTGCAAGGATTTTTTCTAAATATTTTTCGTTTAAGAAATAATGAACTTATTCCATACTTTACGAACACACTGTATAATTCCATTCTATTATCATAAAAAAATATAGTTTTCAAAAAAGAAGCTAAGAAATACTTTTGCAAATTTTAACATAAATACTTCAAAAATACTACCAAACCAATGGAATTATAAAAGCACTCGTCTGACCTTTTTTTGTGGAAAATTTAGTTTACTTTAATTTGTGTAATTACAAACATATTGATACAAATCGCCGTTTTCGAGTCGAAATACTGATTTTGATGACAATTTTAAGGTTATAACGGCCGAACCAATTTTTTTTTCTGAGTGGCACTATATCTTGTTTTGTTCGTCTCAAAAAACTGTCCATGTTCACAATTTCAGGTTAGTATCAAAATCTAAACGATTTTTATGAAAAACTAAGCAACTCCACTATTAACAGTAAGAGAGCAAGGTCATACCTAAAACAAGTAAATTTAGAAAAAAATCTAATGTGTTGTTGATTGTTACTTGAAAGTTAAGCATGTCGTTAATTATTAATTAGGCATTTATGGAAAATTCTTGATATGTTTTAGTCAATTGAAAGAGAAAGAAATTGTTTGCTGATAAATAAAGCTGGCCGAGGTCACCTGGCCGACAGAGCCGTCATATGACTCATATGTTTACATCATATCATAAAACTTGAATAAGTATAATAAATGGAAATAAATTTTAACAATAATGTTACATTTTATAAAAATTTGTATAAAACTCACCCTTTTAAGCAGATTTATGATGAAGTAGTTTGGTTGTCGTCATCACAAAGTGAGGAAGATCTATTAGCAGCAGGTATGTTTCTACAGCTGTCTCCGTCAGCGATGTTCGCTTCGGTGAAAAAATATGTTTGTATTTTGAAAATGACCGTTCGACATCTACGGATGTAATACAGGCATAAGTAAAACAATCTGTGAACTCACTTAACGAAGTTGTAGATGCACCATCACAAATTTGTCTTAATTTGCTAAAATCAGGATCTTTCTGTAATACACTCTCGAATTTTTCACTAACGCGATTATTTTTTGCGTCATTTATAGCCTGTAGCTGTGTATTTACGTCGTCCACTATTTGCAGCGATTCCACTAACGACAACGAACTATTTTGCAATTTTTCTATTGCGTCGTGTAGTCCTCTATAATTGTTATTAATAGTTTTTAAATCTGTTTCAAGGGAAACGTCTTGAAAGCTTGTCTGGCTTTCCCTAATAGCTGCAGCCTCGTTAGGGCTGAACTGTAGTATGACAGCTTTTATTTGTTGAAAATATTCAGCATAATAAAAAGCCGCTTTCAACCACGTTCCCCAACGTGTAAAAATCGGCTCTGGTGGTTCAGGGATACCAGGACACTGTCTGTGAAATGCTCGAAGCCGTTTAGGAGATTTGAGAAATACTTTTTTTGTATTTGCTATTAATGCATCTACCTCTGGAAAACATTTTCAAATCGTTTCTGCCACAAGATGTAACGCATGCACTTTACACGTAACATGTAAAAACCTACAATTGTCTCTTTGAAGAGAACGGCCTACCACGCACATTGTCGCGGCACCATCAGTCACAAACATCAATACTTGACTTGTTGAAAGGTCAAATTTTTCGAATGTCTCCAACACCACACGCGTATTTATTTCGCCAGTACACGCAGTTAGTCTTTTACTAGCTAGTAAAAGTGGAGATGTTGGTTTAAGAGGATCCACGCACTATAATATTTAAAATAGAATTTTTTTTACAATCTGTCGTCTCGTCAATACATAACCAGAGCCGTGTATTTTTTAATCCACATTTAATCCTATTTACAATGTCTTCACGAACAGCTGGAATATATCTACGTAACGATGTACGACTTGGTAAGTTCACCTGGGGATTGTATTTATTCCAAAACTCCCGAAAAGGTTGTTTATCCAGTATGTGTAGCGGAATATTACAGGCTATTAACATTAACAATAAATCAAACATAAACTGAGTTGTCAAAGGCATGCCATTTTTTTTATTTTGAAGTTGCACGGTATTGATATGACGACGACAATCTGTTTTGTGCCAGCACATTAAGTCTTAATTGCAAACTACAAATTATTTTGCATCCGTCATAGAATAAATCCGGAAATTCACCGATAAATTTATTCACTGTGTCCGCGTACGGTCATTTTTTACCCTTTGGCGCGTTTGACATTATGTATAATTTATAGGTACAACCTCACGCATTAACCTTTCAAATAAGACTGCAGCGTAAATCACTTCTAAATCGGCACATGTGACGCCAGCGCAAGACCGTGGCTGTACTCCAGCCACCTCGGCCAGCTTTACTGATAAATTGAACCAGACTTATTACTTACAAGTACCTAACTAATAGTTCATAGGTGTAATTTTATTTTTACGTCATTAAAAAATGTAACATGATACAAATACGTATTAACGTCCTTTGGATAATTGACTGCAACATAAAACCGTTTAGTCTCTTGATATTTAAAATAATATCTGATAGTTTTTTTTTTGGGGTTTCGGTCAGGTATAACTAATTTTATTATTATTTTTTTCAAATGTTTTGATTTATTACACCATCATCAGAGAACTCCTATGTAGTTTTTCTTATTTCTTGTTCAAATATAACTACCTACGCACTTAAGACTCACCCATAGATATTTAAAATGTAAACAACAATTTACCCTGAAAATTACTACTTTTATTTGAATAGGTGTATGTCACTAAAATTCGAGGGACGTAGGTTAAAACCGAGGTTAAAGGAGTTACGTGAGTTCCTTTCGTTTGCTCGTTGCTGCTTATAAAAAACCACAGAGGAGGTTGAAATTGATAACAGACAATTCGTTTGCTTGTCGTTATTTACTTACAATTTATTTCAAACTTATTTGCAACATAAAAAACGTCGACTACTTTGATCGCATTATCGCCGTTAAAGAAGCCGACAATTTGTATGTTGCAAATAAGTTTGAAATAAATTATACCTATACACTTTACAATTTAAATCAAATTTAGTACCTATGAAAATTTTCCCATAGAAATGTCCGGAAATGTCATATTTTGGCGCTTATGTCAACATTATTAGCAAAATTTACCCCCACTGTAAGATGAATTTGCTCCTAATTTTTTTAAAATATATTGTCTATTTTTTTTACCAAAATGATACATCTGTTATACAGGGTGGGGCAATAGTGCGTCGAGTTCTACGATAGCTAGAAATTTTTTTAAAAAATTGCAAGTAAACTAGAAAAAAAAGTCTATAACTGGAAATTATTTTCGAACATACAGGGCGAGCCAAGACGAAATTACAGGACCAAGTGTCTTTTTTTTTAAATGGAATGCTATGTATATCAGTACATTTTTTGAAGCCTCTTTCTAGGCTCTATTCATTCCTGTATTATTATTGGCTATCTCCCAACCACTTTGATGTAATGAATTTTTTTTGTTGAAATAATGCCATCTGCAGATGGATATTAAAAAAATCACCACAGTCACAATTATGGGTTTCAAGAAAAACTTATGTGAATACCAGTTACGAGACATCTACTTAATGTTTTTGAATCATTTTCATTTCCTAAAAATGTACAGGGTGACCAAAAATTAGTATTCAATTAAGAACCTTTTAAATTGAAATTTCTCAATTTTTTTCAAATGGAACACCCTGTACATTTTTCAACGATGTGATGTAAAACTGAAAAACGAATATTTTTTGTAAGTACTTCCCTATGGCTAATTGCAACCATTTTCGTTTTATTGAGCAATAATTACAACATTCAAAAATAAACTTAAAAAAAGAGGTTTCTTCAAATAACTCAGTAGAAAAAATTATAATAAATGTTCCACATGTTGGCCATTTTGATTGACACACATTTCTATGCGCTTTTGAAATGAGGTTCCTACTGTTCCTAAAACTGCCGGTGTGATAGATCTAAAGGCAGTTATTATTCTTTCCTTCATATTTTGTACTGTTGTTGGTGTGTCTCTATAAACAATTTCCTTCACGTATCCCCATAAAAAGAAATCCATTTTTGTAAGATCTGGGGATCTAGCAGGCCATTTATGGGTCCATTTCTTCCAATCCATTGATGAGGGTAGGTATTATTTAAGTAGCATCTAACTGCATTTAAATAATGTGGAGCACCATCTTGCTGAAACCACATCCTATTTCGAATTCTTCCAGGGAGATTTACCAATAATTGTGGCAGATAGTTTTCCAAAAAATGAAGATAAATAGCTCCAGTCAATTTACCATCAAAGAAATGTGGCCCTATTACATGTTCTCTAATAACTCCTCCCCAAACGTTTATAGACCATCTGTGTTGGTTATCAACTTGCATAAAAAAGTGAGGATTTTCCGAAGCACAATAATGGAAATTGTGCCTATTAACAAATCTCATTTTTATGAAAAGTTCAAATCAGTGAATAAAACATTATTGAAGAAGTTGACATCAACTTGCATTTTACCTCTGGCCCAATTACAAAATTGTAGGAGTTTTTGAAAATCGTCATCAGATAATTTCTGGTGCATTTGAATATGATATGCATGCCACTTATTTGTTTTTAAGATTCGACCCACAGACCGTCTACTTATTCCTACTAATTAGGTCACTTCTCTTTGACTAACATGGGGATTATCAACCGTTGCCAGCACCACAGAAAACTCATTTTTTTCGTTCACAACACGTTTTAATTATTTCACTTTTTTTATATTCGACATTTCCAGTTTCCAGAAATCTATCGAGAAGGTTTTGGAAGCTGCTAACATCAGGAAGCCTTCTTTCAGGATAACGTTGGTGATAAATTCTATTGGCAAGTAAACAATTTCTGTCTGACTCGCCCAAAGCAAAAGTCATGGCTACAAGTTCCGCTTTATTAAAATTCATATTGTAAAATTCCAAATATTTTAAATTCAATACAAATTGTAACTAACGACCAATAAGTGTGATAAATGCTCCTTTGTACACGACAATTTATACCAAACTGAGGTTTTATTGCTTGTCGAATAACGAAAACAGCAAAAAAATTTACAAAAAACATTACAGTAGAGGACTGGTTAAATACTATTTACTCATTTCAATGGAAATGGTCCCACTAAATGACCTCATTTCAAAATTGCATAAAGACGTGTGTCAATCAAAATGGGCAACACGTCGAACACCTATTATAAATTTTTCTAATGAATTATTTGAGCGAACCCCTTTTTTTAAGTTTATTCTTGAATTTGACACTTATTTATTTATAAAACGAAAATGGTTGCAATTAGCCATAGGGAAGTACTTACAAAAAATGTTCGTTTTTCATTTCTACATCACATCGTCGAAAAATATACAGGGTGTTTCATTTGAAAAAATTGAGATAATTCAATTTAAAAAGTTCTTAATTGAAAAATAAACACTTAAAGTTCTTAATTGAATACTAATTTGTGACCACCCTGTACATTTTTAGGAAATGAAAATGATTCAAAAACATTAATTAGATGTCTCGTAACTGGATTTCACATAAGTTTTTCTTAAAACCCATAATTGTGACTGTGGTGATTTTTTTTAATATCCATCTGCAGATGGCATTATTTCAACAAAAAAATTCATTACATCAAAGTGGTTGGGAGATTGCCAATAATAATATAGGAATGAATAGAGCCTAGAAAGAGGCTTCAAAAATGTACTGATATACATAGCATTCCATTTAAAAAAAAAGGCGCTTGGTCCTGTAATTTCGTCTTGGTTCGCCCTGTATGTTCGAAAATAATTTCCAGTTATAGACTTTTTTATCTAGTTTACTTGCAATTTTTTTAAAAATTTCTAGCTATCGTAGAACTCGAGATATCGAGGCCCGACGCACTATTGCCCCACCCTGTATAGTCTATTAATATTTTAGTGCATGTTGTTAGTTTTGACAAAAACAAGTTTTCGTTCCGGAACCTATATCCGATTTTATTGACTACACAGGGCGGTCCCAGTTTTTTGCGTATGATTGAGTAGGTATATACCGAGGTATATATTTAAGTATATTGTACATTATTAGGGTAGTCGTTTCCCCCTCAGATGTTATTGTATTTTTAATAATAATTAAATAAACGGTTAGGAAACATAATTTATATGTATATCGGAGTAAATATTGTTCGTTTACGTTTAGAATTGTTTGTGGTAAACCCCACGGTAAACACCCGTTTTTTTGTATGCAAAAGTGCAATTTAATTTATCATATTTTATCTAATCAAGTAAATAATTAGGTAACATTCGAGGTAAAATTATTTCCTGTTTGTTTGAACATGTCTCTACGATGTGTGGTTATCGGTTTATCGATGAAAAAGCCAAGCAGTTAATGCAAGGCTAGAGAATGTATACCTAAATAAATAATGAAACCTCTAAAACAAAGTTCATGTAAACTAGGTGTTCACAGGTAGTTTGATATATTTGAGTGTCACGATGCCAAAATGTCATCAGCACATTACTTATTCGTCGTTGTTGTCTTACGAATTGATATGATCTTTGCTCTTAAGGCTCTCAGATTTTGCAATTTAAAATTTAACGTATCTTCAGCTTGGTCCTGTTTCTACCTATCATTACATTCGGGAATGGATTTATCCTATAATCACGGTTATTACTGGTAATGTCCTGAAAATGTTAGCGGGTCAAATAACGACATGGTAACCTACGAATTGATCAGAAATACGGCTGAAGAAATGAAAACAGTAGTTATAGGATGTTTCTTGTCAGGCCTAAACAAGTGAGACTCGTGTGGGTCCCGGGACATACCAGAGTTCCGGGCAACGAAAAGGCCGATGAATTGGCTAGACTTGGAGACGAGGAACCCTGTCTCGGGCCTGAGTCTATGTTAGGAATTACAACAAGGCAGGTCACAACGGCCCTCAATGAGTAGGCCCACGAGACACTGAGAAAGCATTGGAGGACCAACAGGGCCTGCAGGCAAACTCGAGATTTTGTGACGGGGTCGAACAAATCGAGATCGGCCTGGTTACTGGACCGGAGTCGGAAGACTCTGGATCTTTTAATCAGAGTTCTGACAGGTCACTGCAAACTTAGGAGGCATCTATCATTGAAAGGTATTGAGGAAGACCCTACATGTCCAGGATGCGAAAGTGGTGAAGAAAGATCTTACCCCTTCCTGGGACAGTGATAATATTTACTGGCTTCTTTGTGACTTTGCTGCAGCTGGCACTTTCCTGTAGAACAAATACTGTCCGTTTTAGTTATTTGAATTTAAAGAGATTGTTTTGGTTAATAGTTGTCGGATAATGCACAGGAAAAACTGCGAAAAAACCTGTTTTAAGTAATTAAAAATTAGAATCTATATTGAATTTGGTTGGAGTGGAAAAGACATGTCCATGCACTGTAAGGAGTTGAGGGAGTGGTTTAGGGTGTTTGTTAGGATTGTGGTTTAGATTTGTAAAGTGAGGTGTCTGTGTGTCCGTCATTGTGCGTGTTTTGTTAGTTTTAGTCGACTTAGTAGTATAGTGGCAAGTTCTCGTGTATCAGTTTGTGTGTGAATGTAATTGTGATGTCCACGTATGTCTGTTATATGTCTTGCTAGGCTGGAAGCATGGATATTGGATGTTAGGAATTTTTGGGAGAGTTCTATTATGTGGTCGCGTATTAGTGGTATGTTTGTGTTTCTGTGTAAGGCGTCTATCCGTATGTATCTGTTTGCATTGGTCACGAGTTTCAGTAATTTGTTCTGCGTCACCTGGAGGCGGTTATATTGTGTGTCTGACATACGGCTCCAGGCGACGCAGCCGTACGTCATTATTGGTCTCAGTATTGTCTTGTAAATAGTTTGTTGTCAGTATTTAGTTGGGAGCATCTGTTACGGAGGGTATGAAATTCGCGTAAGTAAGTTCATGTATATCTTGTTTATTGTTTTCGTGATGTGGGGTTTAATAAGAAACGTTGGTCCAATGTCAGTCCTAGGTATTTAACAGTTTTATTTCCCGTGGAGTTTTGTTGTTGATTGTGAGTGGAGTGAATATCTTGATGTTCGTATATTTTTTCGTAAATGTAATAGTCTCTGTCTTTGTCTCGTTTATTGTTATTTTCCATTTGTCGTAATATTTTGTGAGTAGCATATTTTGGTCGTCGCAGTCTTGAGCATAAAAAGATTGTGCGTAAATAGTCGTGTCGTCCGCGTACATTATGGTCTTGGTCAGGGGATGGGTGGGGAGGTCGACGAGGTAGAGATTGAACAACGTGGGCGAAAGTACTGTGCCCTGCGGTATGCCCGCCCGTATATCGTAGGTGTCTAATGTTGAGTTATTTATTTTTATCTTAAATTGGCTATTTATTATATAGGATTTAATGAAAGTTATGTAATACATGGGTAGTTTGTGAAAATTTTGTAATTTGGACAGGATACCCCCATGCCACACGTGTCAAATGCTTTTTCTATGTCAAACAAAAGCATTTTTGTGATGCTTTTTATTGAAACCGCAGATGGCGTCGTGCACCACTCTGCACAGCGACAGCCTGGTATTGTGTTCTCCTCTGAAACCAAACTGGATGTTAGGGATTATTTATTTTTTATTAATGATTGATTTTAGATTTTTTGAGAATAATTCTTTCCGCAATTTTGCCCAGGGTGTTTAATAGGGAAATTGGGGTATAAAATAACTATAAGCGCTTTACCCACTCCCCTACCATGCCCCATAAAATTGCCGCCCCCTTTTACTGTAGAGAGTTACATTGTCTATAGTTATTTATTTGTGGTGTCTTATGTCACTTCTCACCTTCTTTGGTATTAAGCCATATTTATTAAACAAACCTCTGCTCAAAAGGATGTCTATGGAAATATATAAACAGAAAACAAGTATTACAACCTTTAAGTCTAACCTCCGTATCCACCTCTAATATGTGCATAAGTTAAGCGTGCGCTACGCGCACCCTCGGCGCGTTGCAAAGCATCTTCCTCTGTCGAGGAAAAAATTTTGCCGAAAAGACGCGTTCCGAAATTAGACCCCCACCCACCCCCTCCAATTTTTTCGCGGAAATCCCCCTCGAGTAATGCCCGCCCACGGGAGCGCGTTTCTTAATCTGCCGACTAAGTATTCTTTTCGGACGATCGAACATTTTCGGCGCGTCGACGGCCGCCACGCCGTTACGATGCGTCGGATCGAAATCGGTCATAAGACTTTTTCGCGTCGTTTGCGACTAAGAACGACACACCCCCCGCGATATTGCCGAAGAGGCGCGTTCCGAAATTAGCCCCCCTTCTTCGACCCCTCTACCCCCCACCAATTTTTTTACCGAAACGTCTCGAATAGTATCCGCCCACGGAAGCGCGGTCCTTAATCTACCGACGAAGTATTTTTTTCGGACGATCGAATCTTTTCGGCGCGTCGATGGCCGCCACGCCGTTACGACGCGTCGGATCGATTTCGGTCATTAGACTTTTTTGCGTCGATCGCGACGGAGAACGACACGCCGCCCGCTAATTTGCCGAATAGGCGGTTTCAAAAATTAGCCCCTCCCCGACCCCCCACCCCCTCCGATTTTTTCCGAAAACCCCCCGCCGAACGACGGCCCCCCACGATAGCGCATTCCTTAATTTGCATATTTACCATATTTCCCGACCGTTTGAAAAAAAAAACGCGAAAAAGCGATCGATTTGGTACCTGTACAGGCCAAACGGAGCGTCGTACGCATATCGCACCCCTATACTTTTTTGTAGGCCTGGTCATTATCCTTTCTATTTGGGGGGTCGCGACCCCCCTCGTCTACTCGGGGGATGTAGCAACCCCCTCCACGCACCCCAATGGTGGGGGGTGGGTCGAGATGGAAGTTTTTTCATGTCGTTTCGCCCCCATGGCCCCCCACGGGGTCAAAATGGGGCTCGGAGGCTCGGTGTAGGCTACTCTTGTTGCTCATTGGGCGGCAAGGGGGGGGAATTTTCCGGGTCCTATATCTCGGCGACAGGAAGAGCTATCGAAGCGAGCTCGACGGCTTTGTACTCGTCTAGTGGTCCCATACCTGCATTGGGGGGAACCATTTTTTGGAAAAATCGATTATTTCAAAATTCACCCGCCACCCCCGCGAAAACGGGTGGACGAACCATCTACGTTTATAAGGGCGAAACGTGCGCAAAAGCATCCCTTTTACGCCCCCCGGAGCACTTTACAACCAACTCGTGTTCCTCGTTAGCGGTATATAACTATGACGGTCGACATTGCTAAAAAAGGTGATCTTTTTATCACAGAAATTTGTCAGCCAATGCACGCACAACTTGCGCCTTGACAGAGCTCTTAGGCAATTTTTCGCGAACCTGCCATAAAGAGACACATAACCTATTAGTCGACATTTCGATTAATTTTTTAATAATCTTCTAAGCTTGTTTGTATGTACCAGCTTGTACTGCACATTCGATTATGACAATTTCGTATTCGAAATACATTTATTTTAGATTTATTTCACTGTTGTTTTAAATCCCGAAGAAGATAAAAAATGTATCGAAACGTCGACATAAAGTGAAAATAACTATAGTTTATTTACCATTCGATAATACAGAAATATTCATTGCCATTTCCTCAATTTTCTCGATGTAAGTACTTAAATATTTCCAAAAATGTGAAAACTATATTCAGTTTTTCAAATTTTCTAAATAAATAGTGTCAGATCTAAACCCGTTTCATCTCGTATATACATCACAATTATCACGTGAAATTATATTCATATTAGGTAACATATGGAAAAACCCGTTGTAGGAGACTACTTGTGAATAATTTTAAGTTGTTTGTTACTTATTTTATATTATTCTAGATTTGAAGAGTTACTTGGCTATTTTTATGTCATTTGTTAATTTCATCTGAAATTGTATTCTATTATTAATATCTACACAGCATGTTTAGATGTTGAAAATCACATCGTGGGGAACTAATTGAAAATTATCTCAAGAGCTTATAAAAGATGATATAATTGATAAAATATACCATACTTAACACAAAAATAAATACTGATGTTATATCAGCTACACTACATACATTTTCCTAATACGTAAAAGTTTCATGTAACAATGGATATCCATTATTATAGTGACCTCAATTTTATTACATTTGCACTAGACACTAGAACTTAACGTATATACGGTGAAAAGATAAAATGAAAACAGTCACTTTTTGCATAAAAATGAAATGTAAAGAAAAAATATATTTCGTTAACAAAAAAAAAAACGACATCCACTGCTTACTAACTACTCCGTTATCTAATATATTCTGAATCTAATATGTGTTACCACGACTCCCGCCGCCTCTAAGCTGACATTGTTTTGTATTTTGTCACGACAAGAGTTCATAACATTTACAATTTACACTAGATCTTGAATATTCAAATATCGATATCTAACATTACTTATTTCATAAAACAGAATGGAAAATACACTAACATCTACTTCACAATGTACTTATTTCAAACAAAAAATAGTGTGACTGTGTATATGTCGACCGAATCTTCCACATATTCCCAAAAATAAACAAATTATAAGCAAAATACAAATTTTCTGAATTTCAGTTTTTCATGATTTTATGGAAAACGGTTTCAGATAAATAAATCTTATCTACGGATTACAAGGAGTTTTGCAGAGTTACAAAAATGCGTATTAAAATCTTTGCACTTTTTTTTTTTTCGTAATCAGAAGGAAAATTTATCGCCCCGTTTTTTTTTGTTTTTGAAAATTTTGATTTTTTTGTAAAGTTATGACATTTTGAAACTTACACGATGAAGAACTTAAGTTTCAAAGTGTCATAATTTTACAAAAAATCAAAATTTTACAAAAAAAAACGGGGTGATAAATTTTCCTTCTGAAAAAAAAATAGTTTGCAAAGATTTTACTAATGGCTTCTAGACCATTGGGCATTTTTGTAACTTTTTTTCTCATTTTTTTTCTGCAAAACTTCTTCAATCAGTACTGACAGTCGTGCCATAAAATATTGCTTGGGTTAGATATACATATGTCACAATATACAGGGTGGGGCAATAGTGCGTCCAACTTCGATACTAGAAACTAGAAACTTGATTTAAAATCAATTAGACAAAAAAAAATCTATAACCGGAAATTATTTTCGAATATACAGTGTGAACCAAGACGATTCTACAGGGTCAACTAACATTTTTTTTAAATAGATGCCGTGTATATCAGAACAATTTTTGAAACATCTTTGTGGCCTCCTTCCGCACCTGTATTATTATTGACTCTCTCCCAACCACTTGGATGTAATGATTTTTTTGTTGAAATTGTGCCATTTGCACGTGTATATAAAAAAAATCACTACAATCACAATTATCGATTTTAAGAAAACATATCTTACTACCAGTTATGAGATCTGTGTGATGACACTCAGCCATTTTCACTTCCTAAAAGTATACAGGGTGGCCCAAAATATTTTTTAAATTTACGACTATATGAATTGAATTTTCTCAATATTTTCAAATGGAACACCTTGCATATTTTTAGACGATGTGATGTAGAATTGAAAACGAACATTTTTTGTACGTACGTCCCTATGACTTTGTAACCATATTCGATTTATTGAACAATATTAATTGTTGTATTTCGATTGGTGGAAACAGGGATATTCGCTCCAAGCGAATTCGCTTAAAGCCGCCATAATGGCGATCCATTCTGGTGTCCGTTTGAATGCTTAATGTAAGTTCCTTTTATCACGATGATTAAAGCGTACTAAGTCTGAGATGTAGTCATTTCATATCATGGTTGTGAAAATCTCCAAGGATAATAATGATAAATACCTATGATAATAGGGCTTTTTGGGTGCAAAGAAGTTTTGGCCAATAGTTTTTATAACCTCTCAATTATCATTGGTTGAAGAAATTAATTTTGATTTTGAACTCAACCAATGATAATCCAGAGGTTCTAACTGATTAAAACTTTTCTGCAGCTGAAAAGCCCTAATGTTATGGATAATGATTTGGGGTGATTGATACTCAATTCAATCAACAGATTCATGTTGATCGTCTTTAATCGAATGCCCAAATCACGCGCAGAATTATGGGAAAAGAACAATGCAGATTTAGCTTCAAACTGTATAACATACCTATATATTAATTAAAATCTTTTTATTAAAATAAATGGGGTTACTATAACTCCCGTGTACTATAGAAACTAGGTACAAGAACCGAAAAAAATTGGTTTTTTTTTTTGCTACTGAATATAAAGAAAGTATATTAAGCATTTTAATCTGTAAATACCTACGTAAAAAATAGAATGCATGATATTGATAACATGATAACCCAACCCACTTGTCAACAATTTTAAATTGAGGACGTTCTGATAAACATTATTTATTAAGATCATCTTGTCCAGTTGATTTTTCATGTGAGTGATACGTTGACTTGATAATTTCAGAATGTTATGTTACATATAATATTGACTATTCTATTTCAAATGTAATCATTTCAAATGTTCCATCATTCTTGATTACATTAAACTTGACGTTTCGGTTAATTATACCTACTTGATAATGCGATTAATACTCGACTCATACATGGCGTGGAAAATGAAAGCTATTGAGCTTTTTACCTTTCAATCTAAGACGTGTGATTAGAGCGTTTACACAAGTAAAGGCCTGGCAAGTAAGCCACGTTTTAACGCGCCTCATGACGCTGCGCAGTTAAGTTGAAAAATCCAAACTGAATTTGTTCTTTGTTGCTTACCATATCCATATCGTACCGATACCATTCCGGTCCGTTATGGAGCAGCCTTATTCTTACAGAAAACATTTGTCAGGGTTATGTCGACGCGCTGACGCCGCTTACTTGCGGGCCCAACAATGTTTTCTGTGAAAATAGATGGAACAACGTCCGTTTGGATTTTTTTCGTCGCTTCATGAGGCGCGTTAAAATACGGCTTACTTTATGAGCCTTAAGTCTTGGCAAGTAAGTCGCTTTTAATGCACTTCATGACGCGGCGCAATTAAATTGAAAAATCTAAACCAAATTCGTTTTTTATTGCATTTATTCTTAATGAAAACATTGTCAGCGTTATATCGGAGCGCAGACTCCGCTTACTTGTCGGTCCAGCAATGTTTTGTGTTAAGACGGGTTTTCACCAAACTGGGCTAGGTGCCGACGGCTTAGACCGCCGTGTTTGTAGAAAAAATTGTAAAGAAAATATGGGACAAAGTCGCCACAACTCATGCCGGTGGCAAGCCCGCACGCCGCGCTGGCCTGGCCCAGTTTAGTGAAGCTCGCTACACTCGCTCGGCCATAAACACTAAACGCAGTCACAAAGTTACATGTAACAGGAATGATAATAAACACGTCGTTATCGCAGCAGTGACGGGCACGTTTTGAAGAAACATTTATAACCAAATTAATGAATTTTTATTTGATTTTATAGACAAGTGACATCATTGAATATCTGAACGGAAAGATCACCTTTTTATAATAGGCGACAACTTTTTCCGGCCGAAAAGTACTTTTTGGACGGCAATACTGGTTCCATAAACAAATGAAACAAACTGTTGTGATCTTCTTATTAGTTTGTGTCACAGTAACGTGAGATCGATTACGATCAGATTTTTTCAGTTGAAATAAATGTAGTAAATAAAAATTTATCTTCTTCTTACAATCGAATAAAAAATTGTGTATGACACACGGACGGAAATGTTTTTCGTACTGATACGGTCGCCGAACTCGGCTCGCCAAGTCCGGCAATTCATTTTTCGTACTCGTGTCATAAATAACTATATTTGTTTCAGTTCCAAATTTATGCTTTATTAAAATGATATGGGTTTTTGCACACTGCACAACAGTTAACCATTTTAGTAAATAGAATGCCGTAGAATTCACGTATAAAAGAAGATAATAAGATAATATACATTTAAAATACACAACACAAGTTGATTAGAAAACACTTTAAATCGATTTTGACATGAACGGTAGATGTGCCAGAATGTGATTAATAATTAATTACAGAAAAGCCCGATTAACCGATCACATTTTTTTGAATGTTAAAAAATATACTGTGAATGTCTGAGTGATTTAGGTTCATTGAACGACCGCGACGGTTCCTCCCATATTAATACGGAGATGTTTGTTTAATGGTAAAATTAATGTATACCCAATACTGAGGATATTTCATAATTTCTTTACATGCTCGTAAAATACAGAATCAATTGTTTAAATGATTGAACTTTATTCTGATGACGAAATATTCCTGTTTATTTTGTGACGTCGGATCGTGGTGTTTTCCATCCATCGTCGATATATTGCTCCGCTCCTATGAAACCAGGACCGGGCTGATATTTACCTTACCGGAAAAGCAGTTTTTGCTCAGCAATTTTTTTTATCTTATATTATGGTTGTTAATGCCAACGACTTTTTTCAATTATCTGTGTAATGTTCTGATTAGACTCATCCCCCTCGCCCACCCCCCACTTCAACCCGAACGACAACTACTTCTTCAAAATGTCTACATTAGTCTCGTGACACCTCATTTGAAAGAGATTTTGATTCTCTGTTCAGCAATGTAAAGGTTTTTAAATTTGGACTAGTTGAAAATTTAGAAATGTTAATATGCCAATTTTAATCTTGCTTTTTTGAGTAAGGCATATTAACATTTTTAAATTTTCAAAAGTAATTTTCTCGGTAACTAACCAAATTTATATTGCTGAATATGGTAGCAATCAATTTCTTTCAAATAAATTTTCACAAAAAACCCGTTTCAAATTTAAAAATTTTGAAGGGGTAGTTGACATTCAAAGGGGGTTAAAATGGGGGAGGTGGGACTTTTATACCAGATTGTGTTATTTTAAAAACAAAAATCGACGTTGTGGGGATTACCATAATTAATCAAACACAGCGTATTTAAAATGTTTATTCGAAGAGAATTGCGAAAGTGTATGTTAAAAAATATCAATTAGTAGTTATTAAAATATCATTAATAATAATCTTTTCCCTAGTTCCCATAAACATAGGAATATAATAATTAACATAACTGTCAATGTTTGACAGTGATTAGTTGATACTATTAACAATGCTAGGAAGTATCAACAATACTAGCAAGTGTGCAAATACGCCACAAATACCCCCTCTCTTAAAAGAAGATTACCCAATCATCTATTATAAATCTCACCTTTTTAATAATCTTGTTTTCAACTATTAAGCCAGGCGACAGGTCGAAAAAAAGCCTCAATAAGGAAATAATTAGTGGAAAGCTGGAAATTGCTTTAATCGCTATATTTGGACCCAGATATTACTCTCCCAAGTTTTCCCCCTCGAGCGAAGTCGGCGTTTGCCCTTCTGGCCCTAAGAAGGCACCATTTTTCGGTTTTTTGCAAATATCTCCCAAACCATCAACTTTATCAACAAAATACCTATTATAAAAAATAATCTAGAGTAAATTTGCTACAAAAATGTTCTTTACCGTTTGTCTCTAAAGTGAACCGTTACGACGCTACGACCATTCAAAGTGGAACCCTTTTTGATTCTTGCGGAAAAGTTATCGAAATCATATGCCATATCAAAGTTTCTACATGTTATAAATATTTGTCAGCATTCCAGGTGCACAAGCTGTTAACTTATTACACGTATAACAGCTTTTCAATGTAAACAGATGTGGCAAAGTACCTACGATTAGTATTATTATTGACTAGTATTGACATAAAATCACTCTTCCACACCACCTGGCGGTAGAGTAAATGGCGCGTTTTTTTGTAAGTGGTGTCTCCAGGAGGCCTAATCCACTGTTCAAATGTCAAAGTTAGTCGATTTTCAACCGTTTTGATGAAAGCTGGCAGTCTTGATCGTCTGCCTCAAATTCTCCGTCATCGCTTTCATCGTCTGCATCGGTACATTTGTCCGACGTCACAGGGCGCTCAAGATTAACATCGATGTCTCCGTCACAATCATCCATATCATCTTCCTCGGCAGCATTTGTACATGACCGTCCCATACAATTCATGCAGATTCTGGAGGATCGGAGGCCCGTTTTCCTGCAACCACACGCTGCGTTACATCCTTTCGAACATTTGCAGGACACTGTGTTTAGAAGCGTTTGTGGCGCCGGATCCCTCGTCGTAGGTATGGGAGCCAAACCACATTGAGAATTTTTCCAGCCCCAATCTAGTGGATTTGTATCATTTCCATACCATGTTTGGACTTGATGGTATGTTCTTAAAGAGTGCTCACGTGCCGCTGATTCGGTGGAAGGTAGGCTTGCGAGATTAAATCGATGTTTGCTTAAAGATTTTGCAAACAGTTAGAACCACAACTCATTCAGGGTGTTTCCCGTGGTTTTGTTGTCATAAAGCCTAGCCACAACCAACTGGCCCGCTTTGTCAATTTCATCGGGGTTTGCGTTCAGTCTCGGAAAACCCTAACAGCTGTCTGCAGTTCCTCATTACTCTTCAGCAGTGTTACGAATTTCATTTTGCCCTGTCTGAAAAACGAAGACGTTGTATCGCACCCACTAAACGCATGCAAAAAGAGGATGTTTTCTTGCACACACGGCGGGAGATTGAAACTTGTTGTGCAAAATAGTTGTTGTTTGGTTGAACCTTTGCCGGGTTTCATAAAATACATTTTCGTGGAGGGTGGCACACGAGCCGCCAAGATGACCAGGATATCTATATCTTCAGCCATTATAATGACCGAATTGTCGGGTCAAGATAACTCGAGTGCGGTGGTAACGATGAGCACATCGGCATCTTCTGGAGCTTGTCTGGTTTCGATTCCTTCGCTTTCGAATTTGACGCGCAATAAGTCGATCAATCTTCGTTTATTTGTGTCATTAGACAAAAATTTATTTATTGATACCTGCATTAAAAACACCTGGAATGCTGACAAATATTTATAACATGTAGAAACTTTGATATGGCATATGATTTCGATAACTTTTCCGCAAGAATCAAAAAGGTTTCCACTTTGAATGGTCGTAGCATCGTAACGGTTCACTTTAGAGACAAACGGTAAAGAACATTTTTGTAGCAAATTTACTCTAGATTATTTTTTATAATAGGTATTTTGTTGATAAAGTTGATGGTTTGGGAGATATTTGCAAAAAACCGAAAAATGGTGCCTTCTTAGGGCCAGAAGGGTCAACGCCGACTTCGCTCGAGGGGGAAAACTTGGGAGAGTAATATCTGGGTCCAAATAAAGCGATTAAAGCAATTTCCAGCTTTCCACTAATTATTTCCTTATTGAACTACCTGTCGCCTGGCCTATATATCTAAATTTTCGTTTAATAAATAACCGGGTTTAACCCTATCCCACCTAATCGTGAACTCTTTATTATGCTTATTTATGCAAATCATCTTTTCTGTTTGTGATACCACCTTAAAGGATCCCTCACATACTGGAAATGAAGACGATCTCAATCCTTTAATTTTAATGAATACATAATTACATGTTTGAATGTCAGAACTAATAAGTGGTTTTTCGTCTTGACTGGTTTGAGATTATTAAAATTTTCCCGTAGTTTTGAAATAAAAAACGGAATGTCCCGGGTTCTCGAGAATTAACGAAGAATTCTCCCGGACGATGTAGAGGTTGATCAAAGACAAGTTTTGCAGACGAACACTCAAATCTTCCTTTATCATGGTTCTAAACCCTAATAATATAATGGGAATTTCTTCTTTCCAGTTACGCGTAATCGCTATAGCTGCCAAAGTTGCTTTCAAAGCTCGATGTAATCTTTCAACAATTTCATTACTTTGTGGATGGTATGTGGTTGTGTGGATTCTATGAATACGAAGAAACTTTGAAAGTTCTGAAAATAGTCTTGATTCGAACTGTACTTCCTGATCCGTGGTTAAGAGGGACACCAAAACGGCACACGTATTGTTGAAACAATGTTTTGGCAACCGTCTCTGCCGTTATATTATTCAACGGATAGGCCTCAGGCCATCGCAAAAACGCTGAGTATGGAAGAACAACTTCCAGAAGGGTGTAATGGACCTACAGTATGTGCTCGAATCTCCCCGTAGGCATATCAAATTGACCTATATGGGTGTTTTGGTGTGAATGCTTACCTTGAATGCTTGACAGTTAATACACGTCTTTGTCCAAATGTTGCAGTCCTTATTCATTTTTGGCCAGAAATATTTACTAGTTATTAGCCTCTTTGTGGCCCCTACCCCTGAATGTGTTAAAGTATGAAAGATATCAAAAACTACGTCTAATTTCTTTGGGTATATAGGATCTAATGTTGGAAGTAGAAGCATTACACCAAATTTCATTATTAGAATTCGGGATTTTAATTTTTTATAATACCATATTTAATAATTTCTGTTCCTGATCCTCGAGTTGTTTCTTTCTTAAAATTTCCAAATTAAAATCTGACGAATTAATTTGATTAATGTTACTCATATGTGAAAAAAATCGCCATCTGTTCATTATTTACATTTTTTGGTTATTGTCACATTTTAACAATGAATCTGTTTTGAAGTTAACATACATTTTAAGGAAGATACGTCATCTACACGCGAAAGCGTATCCGCGATGATATTGTTTTTCCGTTAATATGTCTGATGTCGATTGTGAACTGTGCGATGTATTCCAAGTGTCGTGTTTGTCTCAGACTTATTTCTGTTTTAGAGAACAGAGTTGTTAATGGCTTATGATCAGTAAAACAGATGAATTTTCTACCCTCTAGCATGTATCTATATGGCTTTGTATAGCATTTCTTTATCGAAAGTTGAATATTTTTTCTGAGAATATGATAATTTTTGAGAAAAGAAAGTTAAAGGTTTACATTGCTCATCAGATATCTGTTCTAATACTACTCCCATAGCGATATTAGAAGAGTCTACCGTGAGTATTAATGTTATACCATCCCTGTTACTCAGGTTTAGCTATCCAAAAAGGTGGTAACTTAATTGTAGTTGAGGCTGCATATTGCTCAACATTTATCTATCTTTTGACATTTTTCTAGAAAATTTTTTAATGACAATAACAATTTTTAATGAGTGTTACTAGCAATAGATTCCTCAGATAATGAGATAATCTTGTAAAAAAGAAAATAAAGGAGATAATATGTACTATCAGACGTATTTACTTACCAAATTTAAATTTTGAACGATATATGTATTAATATAAATATATTAAATATTTTAAATAAATAAAGAAAGTTTGCTTTTAAATGTTTCAAAATTGTATTTTCACTCTACACGTGTTTCGGCTTTTTAGGCCCTTTTCAAGAGTACAGATGAGAGGTACTAAATTATAATTTGTTAGTACCTCTCATCTGTACTCTTGAAAAGGGCCTAAAAAGCCGAAACACGTGTAGAGTGAAAATACAATTTTGAAACATTTAAAAGCAAACTTTCTTTGTTTATTTAAAATATTTAATAATGTTTCACAAGAAGCCAACCGCAGAATCAGTACAATGTATAAATGTATTAAATTTTCGGTTTTCCAAAGTCGTTCTAAAATTTCTCGTTCCTTCTATTGGTCGGGGGTTTCAAAAACGGCTGGACCGAATGGACTTTGTCTGTTAGGCGAGTACCGCCGGTTCACTAAAATTATAAGTATCTTATAATATCACTGTACTTAATGTATATCTATTTAAAACATATTTATACAGTGTGGAAATTAAGTAACGCATAAATTCAGTAATTCCGTTGATATTAATTTTTTTGGAAAAAATCTCGAAGGAGTATAGCGATTTTAACTTCAGCAAATATTTTCAATCTATTTTCAGTTTCTTATGTCATTTATTTTTTATTATTGATTTTGGTAGTAGTTTTTATTCCGGTTCTGACCGTATAAAATTTTCAATGTTATATTGGAAAAAAATCGAGAAAAACAGTCTTAAAGTTCAAATAACAAAAAAATCATTAAATTGGGAAAATTTATCTAGTTGCCTAAGTTTGACGGAAAGTTATCGACGGCACATTCGTTTTTATTTTGAAATTATACAAATAGTTGAAAAATCGAACTAATGTGATACACCGGCAGCTAGATAAATTTTCCCAATTTAATGAATTTTTGTTATTTGAACTTTAAAACTGTTTTTCTCGATTTTTTTTCAAATAATAACATTGAAAATTTTATACGGTCGGAACCGGAATAAAAACTACTACCAAAATCAATAATAAAAAATATAGGTTATCATTTAAAAAAAAAGTCGATGACGTCATAATTTAAAAAATAAATGATATAAGAAACTGAAAATATTTACTGAAGTTAAAATCGCTATACCCCTTCGAGATTTTTTCCAAGAAATTGATATCAACGGAATTACTGAGTTTATGCGTTACGAAGTTTCAAATAACAAAAATTCATTAAATTGGGAAAATTTATCTAGTTGCCGGTGTATCACATTAGTTCGATTTTTCAACTATTTGTGTAATTTCAAAATAAAAATGAATGTGCCGTCGATAACTCTCCGTCAAACTTAGGCAACTAGATAAATTTTCCCAATTTAATGAATTTTTGTTATTTGAACTTTGACTGTTTTTCTCGATTTTTTTTCAAATATAACATATTGAAAATTTTATACGGTCGGAACCGGAATAAAAACTACTGCCAAAATCAATAATAAAAAAAATAGGTTGTCATTTAAAAGAAAAGTTGATGACGTCATAACTTAAAAAATAAATGACATAAGAAACTGAAAATATTTGCTGAAGTTAAAATCGCTATACCCCTTCGAGATTTTTCCCAAAAAAATTAATATCAACGGAATTACTGAATTTATGCGTTACTTAATTTCCACACTGTATGTTAGCTTTAAGCACATGAAGCATCTAAGATTTTAAAATGTATATAGTTAAATAAAATAAAGGGATTTTAAATGGAATGGAATGCTAGGCAAGAGCTGCCGAATCTCTGCTACTTATTATAGGAATTTTGTAATAATATTTCTTATACCTTGAAATTAAAAGGTTAATTTTTAATTTTTTTTTTTTGTTTGATTTTCTCAGATCACGTCGGGGTTACCATTTTGTGGGGATTACCACAATTATTCAAACACAGCAGATTTAAAATGTTTATTCCAAGATAATTGCGAAAATGTATAAGTTAAAGCATATCAATTAGTTGTTATTAAAATGTCATTAATAATAATCATTTTCCTGGCTGCCATAAATATAGGAATAAAATAATTAACGTAACTGTCTACGTTTAACAGTGATTAGTTGGTAATATGTATTAACAATGCTAGCAAGTGTGCAAGCACGCCACAGACGTGTTTTAGAATTTTTCTTAAAAATTGTTAATAATGCAAAATCGAATTTATCCGTTACATATTATATACTAATCAAAATTTGAAGTGGATCAGTGGATCACTCAAAAAATGAACATGTCTTATCCAAGTTCTTGTCATTTCGAGGAATAATTCTTCAGCTTTGATTTTCTTTAATGCCGATTTCGATAATGACATGCTAATTTGATACAGGGTGTTAACCGTACCTGTGATTTTTTTGATTTTGTGTACCATATTAACAAAACGTCCTGTATAATCAGGCGTTATGTCCGTTTTTAGCCTGAGGTTATAATGTTAATAAATGTTAATTAAAAGAGTATGTCATTTTTCTTTCTCATTTTGCTCAACAGTAAAATATTTTATTTCTTTCCAGGTGCGGTTTGCAGAAGACGCCAAACTTTGTGAGATTCATCCAATGATACAATGGTCTTACGCATATCAACAGGCAAGAAAAGGGCCATGGGAAGAGTATGTAAGAGACAGAGATAGATTTAAAAGGAGAATTGCTGATACAGCGAAAAAACTTTCGCCTATTTTCGATGCCAAACACAGAGAAATGGTTTATCAAGAACGATTTAATAATAGTCCAATTGTCATGTAAACTGTAAGATATTTTTTTAGGATATTTTGTGGTCTCACCGTCACTATCATGTGCAATTTTATCACGGAATAGTTTGGTGGAGTAGTGATTCGAACATTTAGCAAGTAAATAGTTGACAAATATTTCACAATGTTGGGAGATGGTGAAATTGAAATTACCCCTTTAGTAAATTGCTGAATCACTTTCTCTTGTCATGCATTCTAGGTAAAAATGTTTCACAAAATATCAATATAGTTTATTAAGTACACTAACTCATTTCTGTTAGTATGAGAATTTATTTCTAAATTAGCTGTTTTTCCTCAACAAAGGAAATTTTGTAAATATAATGACCACGTCTATCGCAATCTGCCAGGCTAAGAGTGTTGATATTGAAAACAATCACTTATTATTATTTATTGTAAACTTGTTTTGCAATTTTTATCAAAAATCGCACATGATATTGACATGTATTTATTTTAATCAAGGCTGTGATCAACAGATAATTTAAAAGAATACTTTCAATTTACTTCAAGTTAATCTGAAGCATAAATAGGCAATTATTTTTTACTGTGATATATATATTTTTTTGTACATATGATGCGAGATCTGATGGATAAAATATTATAAAAGTCATTACCTTTAATTGGTTGGCTTTATCTCAAAACTAACCATGATTTTTATAATAGCTGTTAGATTATTTTGAAGTATGTTGAACTTATTTTTATACTTACCTTTATCAAAATTTTGATAACTGTATTGGAAAAATGGATAGCACAAACAAAGCGGATCAATCTTATAAAAAAATCTTTTTTAAATGTGTAACAAAAAATATGCCACTTCTACATTTATTGTTGCTTTTGTTGCTCTCCACTTTTTTCAGATACAAATGTTTTTTATAAAGCCTGATGTCAAATATCTCCGCGCTCTTAAACACTTGCCAACTGTCCCCATGTATTTAGCTATTTTAGACATTTTATACAACGTATAAAAATTATGTAAATTTGGTTTAAGGGTTATCTTAGTACAAATCCACCTTCTTGTTTAAAGTTAAACTTCTTTTTTTATTCATTTTTTTTTATTAGATGTCGACTGGGAAATGAAGGTGGAATTTTTTTGGTGGCATATGTGACAACTGTTTGCTTTTGAGAAACAAGTTGTTTGTATTCCAGTCAAGTGCTTGGCGTCCTGCAATCGAGAAAGAAGAAGGGTGGTTTCACACCAATCACCATTGCCTTTTACAACTTCAGAGCGCCAAGCACCTGTACGGAAAGTTCCTAATGTCCATTAAAACTTATTTTTTAGAAATTCTAGGCTTAATTTCCGCGTTGTTTTTCAAAGTAAAATGGACGTCTTTTATTTCCATTTTTTTTTGTTTTAATAAATTAGACGTCATTATAGGTAGACGTCCGTCTTTGAGAAACAAGGGCGGAACATTTTTGGTGGCATGTCCGACATCTTTTTCTTTCCAAAAAAAGTTGTTTGTATTCCACTTAAGTGCTTGGGCTCTGTGTTTGAAAAAGGGCAGAGGCAGTTTTCAACCTACTATCCTTTTCATTCCAGAACTTCAAACACTTGAAAATTTTTATTGCCATGAAAATCTATTTTTTTAAAATTCCAGATTTGCTGTTAACATTAGCAATTTCTAATTGTTGGTGCTCAGAATACTTTTTATATTTATCATTTAGTATGTAATGTAATATGTCCATTTAATAAATAAATTACTCAATATAGCACAAATGTGTTTCATTGCTTTGGTCGAGTGGTTTGAACTGGGAATCCAAAGTGAGAAGCAAGTCCTGCTTCTCACCCGGAGTCCCCGGTTCAATTCTCGGCCACAGAGCTGGAAGGTGGACATTAACTATAGTGCTTTTGCACACTTGCTATATGAGAACGCTTGCATATTGGACATAATTTGAGAAACAATATGCAACCTATCACTGTAACTGAATCCATATGAAAATATCCTGATGCATATGCAACCAAATGTACAACGTAAGTGTATATTTGGTTGCATCAGTATATACAACCAGGCATGCACCAAACACGTATAACTGGTTGCCTATACAAATTAACAACGGCGCCTTAACCAGTTGTATACATTAGTTTAATAACTGATTGTCTAATTAAGATCGCGCACCTTGATATTTGCAACCAGAAATACATTATGTGGTGTATATCTGGTTGCCTATATAACAAATTTATGAGGCGCCTTAATATATGCAACCAGGTACACAAAAAATATATATTTGATTGCCAACATGAACATTAATGACAGGTATACAACTGGGTGCATATAACATGCAACCAGACATACACTTTCGGCGTATAATTGGTTGCATACAAATGTATTTTGGCAACCCATTTCTATATATGCAACCAAATATACAAGACACGTGTATAATTGGTAACATATACAGAATAAAACTTTCCACATAGCTCTTTATGACCATTTCGAATTCCTTAAACGCGAAGAATGGCAAAATAAAATGAAATAAAACTAATAATAAAGCTATTATTTTATAATGAATAATCTTATATTTTACAAATATATTACAATTTTACACTGACTTATTCAGAGCAGTACAGAAAGAAATATTAAAAGTTATATTATATAACATTTAAAACACTAAATTGTCTTAAATGTTACATATTTAGAGAAAACATTCAAAAACACCATTTAATGACAAATACGTCATAATGTTATATTACAATAAATAATGGTTTCTCAGGTATTGTCATGTTGCCTAATAGGAGTTTGCTTCCAGAGTTGGTGGTAGACTATCGCCACCCCTATGGGCAGCATGTCTAGAGACAAACTTCCCATGAAACAACATTACCTGAAAAACCATGGTTTAATTTTAACACATTTTAATTTCAGAATTTAAGCAAATCCATTTGTATGGATCACATCAGAATTGACGAAGTTGAATGGAACCCAACAATTTGATATATGCTTCGGGTTCCCTTTTGCAAAAACATTTAAAATTAATTACATTAATATTGTCTGAACGTTATTTGTGGCATTCTCATATTTTTTTTCTTGTGGTAATAAACCCCAAGAAAGAAAAATAGTACATTAACCACCACAAGTAATACAACCACCGTTTCCCTAATGGTATCTTGTGTGCGAGGAGGCCACACATATAAAGACAACGGACACACACAATATCCGAATATGCTAGGATTAAGTTCTGCTTCCGAAAAAATCCCAGCTCTGCAACCGGGGATTGAACCCAGGACCCGGTAAAACTAAATATCTCAAAATAATTTCAATGTGATTCCATGCAAAAAGTTAGTGACAACGCCACAAAAATTATCTATAAGATAACTTGAATGTGGTCAGTTTCAATAATGTTTAAAATAATAATAACAAATAAATATAAACCAATTTTGGATTTCAATTTAGTATGATTTTCCAATATTTAATTATTTGAATGGCGGTAGATATAAATAGAGTTTTTGATTGCTTTCCCGACAATCACACGTCACTTACGCACATTTAGGCTTAGTTTCATGCACAACAAAACAATAATAATGAAATAAGTGTAAGAATAAGAACAGTTTGATTGCCAATAAATATTCAAAGTATCATTGTAATTTTCAATTCAAACAAAATCAAAATAGTTTATCAAAAAGTAACAGGTTAAACTCTACCTATCTAGGTACATATTGTGATAAAATAAAAATAGTAGAAGACATTATTAAATTTTGCCAGTTACAACAAAGCCATTCCATCATCCTCCTCTAAATCACAATGGAAGTTGATCCTTGAAGCAGTGTCAAGGAGCTGTCAAATACTTATCCACCAAAGCCACTAAGCAAGCATGCCAAGGTTACAATTGAGAACCGAACCTTAAGATTCTATAAAAATCATATTTCGAGTAGCAGGGTGGCGTATTAATGTATCGATAAATATTAGAGAAAGGAAGCAACACAGTATTTTCTTAATCATGGAAAACAAACAGAAACAAAAAATATTGTTATATACAGCGTGTCCTACTTTTAATGGTCCACCTCCATATCTCAGTTATTCGTTATTTGATTTCAACCAAATTTGAATCGGTATCACTGATCTTTAGTGTGATCTTTTGAGTAAAATAAAACTTATTTTTGCCAGTGCCGTGTATTAAAAAAAGAGTTGATTTTACAGTAGGTCGTATGTAATTTCTTTTTTATTTTACAGAAAAACTAACGAAATATCAATCGACATGCTTTGGAACCCACATACGTAAAATTTCACAACAAAATTCTTCATAAAAAATAACCCTTTTTTATTTTGATATGAAAGTAGTGTATTCGGCATGCCATAAAGGGCAAACTAGGGTTCTTTGACTATGAGGAAGTCAGGGGACATCAGAGATGGGATATGCACCAGGTGCTATTGTTCTTGCACCTTTTCATCGGGTTCATTGAAATTATTGCACCTTGCATCAATAATGGGTGCAACAGGGTGCAATAATAAGCATCTATATATTGCTCTTTTATAAATAGTCACTGGTCACTGAGACTAGCATTTATTTATATTATTATTTAATTTGCGCCCGTTTATAACAATCTATTTAGCCAAGCTAATGTAAGACTTTTTTTTACTTTGTTGTAACAAAGTCTCTAAAGACATCTTACTTTACGTTTTCATTAGATTTAATGAGTATTAAAACTAAAAGTATTAAATCTGATTAGGAAGAGGTAAAAGATAAAACATGTAATTTTTGATTTTGATATTATAAAATATATATAATTAATTACAGGATAAAAAACAAAAAAGCAAACTGTTTGTAAGTCAAAAATAATTAATAAATAAATAAATCTGTAATCTCTAAACTTAAAAAAATATTATAGATATGAAACACTGGTTGCAATTGTTTTTGCACATTCGCATTGGGTTCATTCTTTATGTTTCTCAACTGAAATAAAAAGTTCTCTCATATTTTATTTCCTACATGTGGCATTTTTACTAACAAATTTTAAATTTCTCAGTTTTGCGCTTTAGTTTTATTAATTTTAAAGATCTTGCATCACGCAACACCATATGATAAAAATCATACTTAAAAATTCTATTCGCACCCACGGGTAGCAAATGTATTTAACTGCTAGTCAGTTGAGAAAGCCAAATGTGCAGAAATACGTAAACCATATAAAATCTGAACTATGTCTTTTCATCAAAAGATGGTGTTGTGTCACCAGTGGTTTTAATCCACAGTAACTTCAACAAATATTGGTAAAACGGTCCATTGCAACGGCTTCCCTTTCTCCAGCCTGTAGTACCGATGAAGTCATAGAACACGACTACTGCTCAAAAACAGTTAATACGACACATCTACTGCTCAAAAAACTTATCAAAAACAGTTGCAGAAAAATACACTTAAAGATGGTCCTTGTTGTATGCCGCCTAAGAACAGTAACTTATACACAAAACTGCCACTGGCTGAGGGCTGAGGAGCTTCAAAATGGTCGCCACAAATTAACTAGAAATGTGTGGTTAGAATTTTTATACTACTCGAGTATAAGTAACGAATGGCCATTGAATGCTGGTGATGCCATCTAGGAGTATTTTGTTGTATTTAATTGACTACCATGTCACTTGTAAACAATAGATAGGCGTGTCCATTAGAAGTCAGCAATGAAAGAGTACATGTGGTGCCAAATGCTAACGTTCAGTTGTATGCAGAAAAATTATTTGTTCCAAACAATCCACCAGATGTCACAAACATGACGACATTTAATAATACAGATAGAACTACGAGGGGGTTAATACGCCTATTAGTATGTACAATCCACAGTCAGTAAGTGGTTTGCGCAGTTTGATGTCACAGCTCAATATAAATGAGCCACCTATCGGTCAGAAGCGTAATTATACAAATTCATGCTAGGCTAGGTTTCTAAATATAAATGAATGGGTTTCCACATATAAATGAAAAAACCTATATTAGCCTTGCATGAATTCATATAATCACGCTTCTGACCGGTAGATGGCTTATTTATGATGAGCTGCGACATTAAACAGTGCACACTGCTTGGCGACTGTGGATATCCTCCTCCGCTGCACAACAGTCAAATATAAATTGCGCATACTTATAGCCTCGTTCATGGCTTTATGATTTTGCAGGTCAAAAGAAAAAATGTTACTCAGAGAATAATATGGTACTGATTGAATATGCTTGGCAGTTGCAAACGACTGACAATACGTCTTTAGATGGTGGTCACTCAATTCAAGGATGTCTTCCAAATATTTATAAAATTTAAGTTAAAAATATGTATCCCCATTTTCTGCATATCTTAAGAGTTCTTATGCACGATTATAAATTAGGAAAGAATATTTATTGGAATCAAACGACTCTAAATTATCGGGACATATTAGTAATAGGTAATATACAAATATTGGAATGTATAATATAAAAAATTGTTATAAATAAGGAGCTACGCAAATTCCATGATACATACTTCAGTCAATTATTTTTTTACTTATATAAATATATATATATATAAAAAGAATCTTTAAGTAAATACGTTAATTAGGCGTATGTATATATTATGTTTTGAGCAGTATAAAAAAATTAAGTACAGTTACATATAAATATTTCGATTGTACATTTTTTTTTTATAAAAGTTTTAGCGGGACATTAAAATACTGGGGGTGACTTTTATCATACACCTAGCATTTCAAATTTTCAATAATTTTTCAAACCAAATATCACACCAAATATGATTGTATTAGCATTAAATTTACATTAAATTTCAATATCCCCCAATTAACTCAAATTAGCATAAAAAACACTGAATTATTGCTATTTTTTTTTTTTAGATAAATGCATATTTAGAATTATTTTAGACAAACAGTCTTTATATAGTTTTAAACTACGGACAAATCTTACACTGACTCTATCTAAACTTTAAATTTTTAATAAACATCCAACAAAAATTTTTACACAAATCATTGTACTGTGGCAATTTTTTCAATAATGTAAATGAAATCCAATAAATATTTATAATATATAACTTGATATGTGAAAAAATAACATATATTTTGATTATATTTTACTATAAACAAATTTATTTTGGTGTTTTGTCCTTTACTTTGTTTAATTTTTAAAAACTTAAAATTGTACCTTGGAATGAGAATGGTGGACACCCACTCATTTAACGATGGACATCAACTATTTTTACTCCAAGGTACAAATGTAAATATGGCAATAATAAATAGTGATAATAAAAAATATACACTGTTAAAAGAGTTAGTAAAAAAAATAAAACAACTAACCCACATGCATGATGGCCGAATAAATTATTTCGCCCACTATGCATGTTTCGATACGTATTACATTATAAGCAAATAATATTTTATATAAAAAATCACATTAAAATCTCAATATTAAACAAAAAGAAAATGTCAAAATGTGCTTTAGTCCATTTCAGCTCGACATTTCATATTTTGATTTATTTGTTTCGAGTAGGATAATAAATAAAGCAAAGCTGCCACGATTTTAAATATACTAAAAAGTCACTGGTTTTTTTTCATAAAAAGTCCATATTCCATAAGTGTCCACCGTTACTCGCCTTATATAATATTTTGACACAATTCTTTACCTATAAGTTCAACATATCACTAGCTTAGTTCAGGTCTGGAATCTCTTTTAAACTAAAAAACCTTCCGAGCCGTTTACTCGTATCTGTGCCCTAATATTCTGAACACTGTTCATTATTTTCTTCTGATGCCCTACAAGTGTGATTCCTAATTCTGTTAGTTCCTTCACCGTCAGGTTCACGACGGCATCCATTGTGGTGATGCCACCCGAATGGAAGTTTTCCAGATACCGAGCCATTTTTATGGAGTTTAGCCACTCCTCAACGCACGTGAAGTTGGTTAGGTCGGGAGCATCGGCTGACAAAGGGTTATTGGATCTAAAATAAACACAGAACAAGTTTAGACAAAACAGATGATTAAACGAAATGCAAAAAAAAAATTAAATGAATATAAAAATATGTATACTTCATGATTTTTTTTGCATATGCATCGACTGTGACATTTTTCTTCATTATTGTTATTTATACAATGGAAAAGTGAAGACCAATGCTTATGAATATAAAGGTAATATTTATATTTGATATTTTTACCTCAATTCAAAAAAGGCCAAAATGCCACACAAGTCCATGTACTAATTAATTGTGAAAGGCATAAAATAACTGCATTATCGGCATCTATTTATTAAGGAAAATCATAAATTACTTTTATACGAACAATCCCTAATAGCACACAACGTCCTAGGGACGTCCATTCTAAGTCCATTTTATGTACAGACGTCCATGGACATAAAATGGACATCCAAAGGACGTCCGTATCCGACCATTAAATGTACAAATTTCCAAGGACATAAAATGGATGTCCGATGGACGTCCATGTTTGGACATTTAATATATCAACTTCAAAGGACTTAAAATGGACGTCTGACGGACGTTGCTGTTTGGACATATTTTGAAATTGTGTAGAAAATGTTCATTTTGCGAATAGATGAACACTCACGTTTTATAGATTTTTTGCAGGGATAGCGTGATTTAATTGATTTAACTAAGTACATTTTTTTCAAATTATTTCCACTAGGTGGTAATATTCTGGTTCTAGTTCCTAAAAAAATATTTCTAGGTTTGTTATGTTTCCTTGTGAGTTGGTATATGGGCGTGTCATATATATTCATAATGATAACAATAAATTCAAAAATTAAATTTATTACATAAAAAGTGAAAAAGTAAAAACATCTATAAATCATATCTGGATTATAAAAATAACATAATAACAGTATTGTATTGTATTAAAGTATTAAGCATACTTCGTGTGTTATGCACGTAAAATGAATAATATTAATATATGATGTGAAAGCTACAAATGCAATTCAAAATTCGCACTAGTGGAAACGTGCATGTTCCATATTGCCAAGTGGAAAAATAATAAATTCTTAACAATTGATTTCAACATTCAACAGATAAGATCTAAACAACTAAATAAAATCGTATATATCAGTTATTATCGTCATTTACTATTATTTTTTTTTATACAAAGAGATGTTACAGTTACAATTATTATCATCTTATGAACAAAAATTATGCCGTGGCGGGAAATGAAGGTATTTGATTTGGCAACAATGCTAAGTAAGCGTTCTTCTGGAAAAAGTGATAGATGATTTTGGCAGTTTATTTGCTAGATTTTGCTTCGCTTTTGGTGTAGTTTGTATAGTTATTTTGATTTTGTGAAATATAATATAAAATATTATCGTAAGTACATTCTTTAACGCTGGGTTAACTCGACATCTAAAAGACTATTAAGTTACTAACGTTTTGAAGTCGACAGCATAATAGAAGTAGACAACAATACAAATCTAAATATGATTTATTCTGGGTTATTAATACGTTATTTGTAGCATTCTCTTAATATTTCTTGGGGCTTGCTACCCACGAATAATTCTAAGGTTGATTATCTAAAAAATACAGTTACCCAGTGTGATACTGCAAAAATAAGTCTTTTGTCTGGTTCTAGTTGTCAAAAAACACCCTCTGAATAATTCTTTGATGTAGTCACAAGCGCGAGGCTTATTTTTCTAATGTCATAACTGGAAAACTGTATTTCTTTTAGATAATCGATAAGTTTGGAAAAATGATTTATGTGATAGTGAGACCTAAGAAAGAAAAATAAACTAGTATGAGTATTATGGGCTATTAAAAAGATATCCAAATAATGTCCCATTATAGACGTCCTTCGGATGTTCCGTATGGACGTCCGAATATGGTTCAAAGTTGTGACATTTGGGCATCCCAAGGACGTCCATAAGATGTCCTTTGGACTAAAAAAGGCTGTCCATGCGACGTCCTGAATTATCTATAATGTCCGCTGAGGACGTCCATCGGATGTCCATAGGACTACGTTGTGCTATTAGGGATATGAAACTTTTTTTTTTAAATATATCTAGTGGTATTATATGTTTGATCCGCAACACAATAATTAAAATGTTAAAAAAAAATGCTATCTTGGGTGAGACATCACCAATTGATTGCATTGCACTTAGTTTTTAAAACAAACTCAAATTTTAGTAATAATAATAATAGTCACTATTATTATTATTATTATTAGTGTCTACAGGGGCGGATACAGCCTAAAACAGCTGATATATATCAGTAAAGTCCGGATCCGAATATTAGATTTCAGGTACGGATGTACTCACAACAGGAATTATTGCGTATTTTAATCCAAAATAAAGCGGTATAAATTTTAGTCAATTAAAATTTAATTTTTGACGTTTTCATAAAACGAATTCACACTTTCTACATGTCAAAAACTAAATAACGCCGTGCCTACTACAACAAAGTAAGCAAATAAGCAGATGAAAAGAAATCATTTTATTTAGTACATGTGCAATTCATATATCTACGTGAAAGTCGTCACAACCACCCAATTTCTACAATAAAGCACAAAATAATATCAATTTAAAAATAAGCATATGTAGAAAATAAAAAGATGACATTTTTATCTAGGTTAAGTGAAGAGTGAGTTTTCACAAAGTATCCAACTTAAATCTATAAATCACTGTTAGCCGTTTACAGATTTTAGCTAATATCTTTAAAAACGATACCTTACATTTTGCGAATAATTAGGGTTAAGATATGTTTCTAGAAACACTGTCCAGTAGTCAACCTGTAAACCCAGCATGTATGTATACTTTTTAAATCAAAGAATATTGTGAAATACTTAAAAATGTCGCATTCACTGCCCCTTCGAAGAGTTGCTGTAGAACGACAGATAAAGGATTTCCCAGAATTACAGTTTAATGGCACAGAACAATCTGCAATCCCTGAAATTTTCTACAATAATAACAGCTGTTTCACAGACCAAGAGAAAGCCAATGCCTTTGTGGACCACATTGAGGAAGCATCTAAATTTACAACAGATGAGAAATTTAAGGAGGACAATTTAAACTTGGTTAACGACTGGTATGACATTTTTTTTAATACAGGCCCGGCAATGGAAGAAGACGTAAATATCTCAGAAGAAGAATACTACAGTGTACTAAATTCAGGCAAAAACACAGCACCTGGTTATGATCACATTAATAGAAACATATTAAGGAAATTGGAACATAAAATACATACAGAAATAATTAATATATACAACTACTGCATAAAAAATCACTATTTTCCAATAAAATGGAAAACAGGTGTAATAATTACAATTCAAAAACCCAATCAAGATCATTCTTGTCCACAAAATTATAGACCTATAACATTGTTACCAGTAATGGGCAAAAATTTGGAAAAAATTATAAAAACGAGACTAAATAATGAACTAGATGAACAGATCCCCAAGAATCAATTTGGTTTTCGACAAAACTCATCTACAATCCACCCACTTATCATAATGACGTCAAACATACAAGCTAACAGCATAATCGGAAATAAATCGGCAGCAATTTACATAGACTTAACCAAAGCATTTGACTCTGTTTGGCACAAAGGGTTGCTATTTAAGCTGCATCACGCAAATTCTCCCAACTATATTCTTTGGTTTCTTAAAAATCTCTCTTAAAGATTTCTTAGAGGGTAGGAAAACAAAAATCAAAATAAATACATCATTTTCCAGTCCATATGAAAACGAACAAGGGGTTCCACAGGGTTCTCCATTGTCACCAATATTATTCAACATCTTCTGTTATGATATACTAAATAACTACCAACAAGCACAGAACTTAGAGTCTTACTTACTTCAGTTTGCAGACGATATAGCCTGGGTAGCACACGGGAAAACCATTGAGCAAACAATAAATACCCTGCAGATTTCAACAAATGAAATAAATGGTGTAATAAGTGGCGATTAAAAATAAATCCCAACAAGTCACAACTAATGATATTTAATCACAACATCTCAGATACCTCTCCAACTCTACAAATATTTAACGATAGATTGACACCAACAGTCACAGTGAAATACCTTGGCATCATATTGGATCAAAAATTAAACTTCAACAGCCATACTAAAGAAATGAAGAAAATGATGATAACTAGAGCGAAACATTTTAGATCCCTAACCTATAACAATCAAGGCATCAAAATCATAACAGCAAGTAAAATTTACAAAATGATATGTCGACCTATCATAGAATACGGCTTCATCCTTTTTAACACTTGCAGAAGACCAGCATTGAATAATATAGAAATTGCAGAAAGAAGTAGTCTACGTAAAATAACAAAATTTCGTCATCCAAATAACCCTCTTCATAACATATCCAATAACTCACTCTCCTAAAAAACTGGTATTCAACCCATACTCACTCGCTTTAAGGAGCTCACCAAGAAATATACACAGTCTCAAAACCTCCTTACCCTAATACAACATTTTACACTCCAGTTACGAGAAGATGTTACCCGAAGAAGAAGAAATCCAGAAAAAACACTGCTGGAAGTAATTACTGCTGACAACGAACAATAGAACAATGACATACCTAATTGTTGTGCATTTATGTGATTTTAATTTTTTTTTTTTTGTACATGTTCAACTCTACAGAAATGTTATATTATTTTAAATTAATACGTTGTAATAATTAAATCTGTAAGACAGGCTGAAAGACTTCGGTCGCTGGCCTTTTGGTACTTATCCAATAAATACTATTCTCTCTCTCTGGCACAGAACTTCGGTGCAATATTTAGGATAAAATACTGTCATCTCGCTGTCATGGACAGCGAAAACACAAATTTTACAGCATATTGCAACTGAAGATCATAAAACACCTGTGACGGTATGAGTACTACTGAAAGACAAAAACAATTTGAATCAGATATAGTTAAACTGATGGCAGCTTGTAACATTTGCAACCTTCACTTTAAACAGGTTCTGTAAAATTATGTTAGTGGACAATACAATAACGTTACTGTGCCTGCGGAATCCACATTAAGGAAAAAATTACATATCGCCGGTGTGCAATGAAATTAAAGTAGACATTGTTTCTGAGTTGCAAGACAAACAAGTATGGGTTAGTGCAGATGAAACGGTCGATGCTGGTGGTAAAACGTTGCTGTTTATAATGGATGCAGCTTTCTATGAAGGCGGCTGGACGGCGCTTAAAATACAGCTATTTTAATCTGGTACATGTGACACCTTTATGATTTCCGTGCATGTTTTACATCGGTATCTCTGTTATTGGTGTCATGTAATATTTAGATCTGGACTCTATGTATCAGATCTGGTTTCGCCTTCGCCCCCTTTTCTATTCGCCCCTGGCGTTTGACATATGTAAAAGACAGTGACAGTAGTCCTGAATTAAGCCCCTTAAAATGGAAAAGATAAAGGAACATGCGTTAGTGACCAGAAAATAATCTGTCAAGGTTTAGAAATAGAACGGGATAGAACTCCTCCCAATAACACCAGCTTGTCATAAAAAATTTTAATGAAGAAAAAACCGTTTATGAATACCATCTAATCCAAAAAGCCTCGATGGCTTTACCAAAATATCTCCTAAACCACTGAATGCAGTATTTTCAAATTTAGAGCATGATAATATTACTTGAGCTTATGAAATGTCACTAGCGCACTGATATTTATTTATGTACAATGTGTTTATTCCTATGGAAACCTGTCAGCTGTTCATAGTCAGTGCTAATGCAAACAAATCATGAATGAATATTTTAATTCATGTAACAATCATTTTAATAGAGGTAATATCAAGAAAATTTCCAAATGCATTGCTGCAAATGATTTTTAGTGTCCTAGTATAGAGAAACAAATTTTCCTCCATGAAAAATTTATTATTTAATAACTAGACACTGGACAATTTCCATGCGTGCAAAGGTAAGAGACAATAACAATCGTTTGTACGAAACAATTAAAATATATAACTGGAGTGCCTTAACATATCATGAAACTTCCTGTACAGTATTCAAATCATTAGTATGTATTCTGTATGGCATTTAAAATACGCATACTAACATTAATGATTTTACATCTCTTAAAATTCATGGCTTCATCAACACAAAATTGTTTACGTCCTCTGCGATATTGCCGACATAGTTGGTGTTATTTATTTTCATCCTCGCGCCGTCTACACACTGCGACGTTTGTAGGTAAACTGAACAATTACAGTCTCGACTTCGCTGCGCACGCACAGCTAGTGTGCTTTCTTATGGGAACTTAGACAGGCCGGTTGGGAAGTTGATCCGGGACTCATGGAAATTGTGCGGTGTCTAGTTATAAACAATAAGTGAACATGAACCATTCATTCAGCGTCATGCACGTTCTGCACATATTCTGAAGAAAAGTTGCGTCGCTCTAATGTTGCAAACGAAATAACCTTTAGCACTTGCCACTAATTCAACTGCTAATGATTTTATATTTTATTAAAGTGACTATTCGTGGATTAAAATGTGGGCGACCAAAAAAATAAGAAAGGATCAGAATACTAAAATGAGTAAATACTAAATATCAATAAAAATTGTCTTATAATCCAGTCACTTAAGCCAAAAAAGAGGGTCAACCTCGGAATGAGAGATAATAAGCTGTAAACTTGTATAAACCTTTATTTTGGCGTTCTAAAAGCTGTCTCAAAAGTCTCATAAAATCTCGTGTCCGCGTCTTAAGATATTCAAGGTCAAAGGTCACAAAAATGGGTTTTTTGCAAATATCCCGCTTCCTATGGTTTTAATGCCATTTGCATTTATTATAAAAATTGTAGAGAATAAAATTCTCTACCACTTTCGTTGAAAACATTTTTTTATATACTCAACCGTTTTTTAGATAGAGGGCGGAGAGCGCGCCGCGCTTATCTATTCACAGCAGCAAAGTCAACTGTAAGTCCCGGTAAATAATACGCTGTATAAAGTCTATAAATCATTAAAAAATATATAATTATGAATAATTTGCATTGTTTATTAATTAATACATTATATTTAATAATATTTTTCATTTATCGAATATCTATATCTTTGTTTAATATTACTTACCTTTCCGTATAATCAACTGCAAGAATGGTTGTGGTTCACGCTGCGGATGCAAGAAATCAGGGTTGCAATGTTATTTAGCTTGTGGCCAGTGTAATGGGCAAGCGTGCCTTAATGCTTCACCGTATCAAAGCGATCTCGATGAAGATAGTACATTTGACCCCGAAATTCTCGAAGATCTAGAGAGAAAATATCCTTGACAACGAAAATGATGATATTGAATTGGAAATTTTCGAGCCACCGGAAGACGATGAAGAAGAAGAAGAAGAAGAAAATTAAGACAAGTCCTTCTAATTATAAAAGTTTTTGAAAAACTTCCCCACATTTGAACTTCAATTGTAATAAATATATGAAAAAGTATTTCTAAATAAAGATATAATTAAAATGTATTTACTCTATTCTTTTTCTACTTAAAATATAATTAACATATATATTAGAATATAATTAAAATATACTTAAAGTATTCCACTCAACAATTTTTTTGATTACACGTAAAGGTAAGTAATTTTAAACTAATATTTATTCGATAAATGAAAAATATCATTAAATATAATGTATTAATTAATAAACAATGCAAATTATTCATAATTATATATATTTTTAATGATTTATAGACTTTATACGGCGTATTATTTACCGGGACTTACGGTTGACCTTGCATTATGCTGTGAATAGGTAAGCGCGGTGCGCTCTCCGCCCTCTATCTCAAAAACGGTTGAGTATATAAAATAAATGTTTGGGACAAAAATTGTAGAGAATTTTATTCTCTACAATTTTTATAATAAATGCAAATGGCATTAATACCATAGGAAACGAGATATTTGCAAAAAAACCATTTTTGTGACCTTTGACCTTGAATATCTTAAGACGCGGACACGAGATTTTATGAGACTTTTGAGACAGCTTTTAGAACGCCAAAATAAAGGTTTATACAAGTTTACAGCTTATTATCTCTCATTCCGAGGTGAAACCTCTAATGTGACTGGACTATTACTTTGAAGTGGATGAAGAAAACATGACAATACTGTAATTATTGAAATCAAATGAAAAGGAAAATATACTGCTTTATTTTAGGATTTTTAAAAATTGTTAACGTTTTTGACGCGTAAGTAAAAATTTTCAAAATTCATAAAAATACGCATTTAGAAAAAATTGCATCAAACAGTAGTTAAATTGCGATATTTGTTAATGACAAAGCTTAAATGTAATGTTAGTACAGCTGAAGCATGCAAGGAAATTAAAAAAAAAAACAAGCAACAAATACCTTGGCAAACAAAAAACCATAGAAAGCATATTTACACATTAACAAAATTGACCCAAGCTCCCCCAGTTTGTGCATTCTTTTCCTCTACTGTGTTCTTACTGTCCCCCCTCTCACCGTTAACATTACACAGATTATCAGAACTGTCTAAGATAGTCGAATCGTCTTTGAAGTTGTCAGAAAACTGTTCGCTTAACCCTAGCATTGAATCGTTTTTATCAATGGAAATTTGAGAGAAGAATTGGTCGGGTCGTTTACTAAATTCCTCGTTGTTGTCAAACAGCTGATCGGGTTTTTTGCCGAAAAAGTTCTCCGCCTGCTGGTCGTACTCGTCTCTTTCATCAAAAAAGAAACTCAAAGGGTCTTGTTGCTGGTCTGATCTACTCTGCATCTCCAGAAAATTTCCGTCCAAGTTCGGATAGTAATGGGGAGATTTGTTGAAGAAATTGGAAGGCTTTCTTCGCTCCCGATCGGGTTCAAAATTTGGCAACCACTGATTCGTATTCAGCTCCTTTAACTGACTCTCTGGGCCTTCATTGTACAACTGCTCCTCTCTCAAGTTCAACAGACTATTAAACCGTTTTTTCATTTCGTGTTCTATTATGGAATTCCGATACTCATTTTCTAATCTCCTCCGGAGCTCCAGATTTTCTGATGATAAATTATAATTGCTCTGCGAAACCACTTCGTAGTTTTGCAACAGAATAACGTCTGGTAGCCCGTAATAAGGATGCGTATCCAACTCGACTATGTTTGGCGTGTAATTTGGTCGTCGCTGTAGTGAGCCAAAGTAAGGATTTTGTTGTAAATGTGTCAAAGGCGTTGCCACAGGCAGTTCTGATAATTGTATGTCTTGTGTTAAGTGAGAGGGTAAGTTTTGTTGCGACCAGGGAAGGTTATATGGCTGTGGATGGCTAGAATAAGTGGAAAAAAAGATGAAGTGTGTGTTAAAAGTGTGATTTTTGACTAAACGAAACATAGTTTTGGATCTGTTCGCAGTTTGAAAACTATTGCATCAATTAAACGTATTTTGGCGGAGCAAATAAATTTAATACGCCCTTTTTTAAAATAGGTAGTTCAGTTTGACATATATTATATACAGTGTCTTAAATGAAAGGACCGCCCTGGGGTAGGGCTGACCGATTGTAGCCATAGCAATAATTCAAAAAAAAAAAAAAATTAATATGGAATTGATTATTGTGTCATAGAAAAGTAATCGTCAAAACATTTTAATAATTTTTTGCTAACCAATTAAGAGCTGAAGGTTTGATTGGTGGGATTAGTAATCGACCTAGCCGTCTACCTATCATGTCCCGTATTTGTTCAGTTGGAGAAAGGTCAGGTGATCGTGCGGCTATAGAAGGACATTCACATCAGCATCTTTCAGGAACCCTCAACCAGCAATATGGGGTCTGGCATTATTCGGTTAGCAAGTAGAAAAATAAATTGTCCAACATATGAGAGGCAACCGTATATAATGATACTTTAACCACCCGTCCGCCGAGGCTAAGTAGCAATGTTAGAGCTCGGATCACACTGATATTTTACAGATGATCTTTTACATGGTGGACTAATCTACCATTACAATTTGGCCTAGTTCGGATAAATCACCCTGTATATAGGTTACCACTAAAGCCGAATAAATTAATGAATATTTCGAATACATAAAATTTGCAGTCAATTCATCAACTTAATTTCGCTTTAAAATAACTGGCACGCAAAACAAATCCAAAACTTTACAGAAAAGGGGAAACGTATTACATTTTAGTAAGTGTATGCTTTATAACAATATTGAAAATATTGCAAAAACAGAGTATCTGCAAGAATTACATATAAATGCAACATATAAAAGCGTAAATGGGTCATTTTACATGCTGCTTGAATAAAAAATATATGCTTACTTCTATACAGGGTGCATATGAAATGAGTGTGAACAAAAATTTTGCAGAAATTACAAAAAATAATCAAGGAAACTTTTATTATTATTACTGTTATTGTTTTTGAATACTTTTTACTTCAGAAAAAAGGAAAATTTCTGCAAATTTTCAAAAGAAATATTGTGCATAATTACTTTTTAACTAGTAAATTTGCAAAATAATGAAAGGGCACTCACCGATTCTGAGCAATTTTTCTTAGAGTATCGGGAACACGTATTAATTTATCTAAGGTTTTTACTATAGACTGGAAAGTAGGCCTATGTGTCCTTTCTTTCTGCCAGCAGTCCAGCATTAGCTGGTATATAGCTTCTGGACAGTCCATTGGAGCAGGCAACCTGAGAAAACAAACGTGATAAAAAAAATTAAAATTTCATTACAACTTTTTTTCCAATGTAAAATTTTTGGCATACCTATAGCCCTTTTCTATACTTTTGATGACATCTTGGTTGGACCAATTCCAATACGGCCGCTCCCCATAGGACATAACCTCCCAACAAACTATACCCATTGACCATACGTCACTGGCCGATGTAAATTTACGGAAAGCAATTGCTTCGGGGGCAGTCCATCGAACTGGTATTTTACCACCCTGAGAGGAATATTTTGCAATTGACATACCAGTACAAAATAATATTTAATAGAATTTAAAAAAATGTTGTCACAAAACCATCCGACAGAGACTACTTACCCTTGTGGTGTACGCCCCCCTCGGTGGCGCTTTCGATTTCCCTACTAAGGCCAAAGTCTGCTATTTTACACACAAGTTGGGAGTTAACCAACACATTTCTCGCTGCCAAGTCTCGATGTACATAATTCATCTCGCTTAGGTACTGCATACCAGATGCGATACCCCTCAGCATACCAGTGAGTTGAATCACTTGAAACTTACCATCGTTGGCCTGGAAAAATCATTACTCAACTACGTGTCGTTTACGGTTAGGGAATAATAATAACCAAACCCTTACCACACAACTTACCCTTAAGAAAGTATCCAAAGATCCATTTTCCATATATTCAGTAATAATCATGACAGGATTCGACTTGGTGACAACGCCCTGAAGAAATATGACATTGGGGTGTTCAAACTGACCCATTATCGAAGCTTCTGTGAGGAAATCGTTTCGGGACTTGTCCAAAGAGCCCGCCTTAAGTGTTTTTATCGCCACATCAATATCTACACCATTCATTTTCAGTTTACCTCGGCAGACATCACCAAATTCACCACCTCCTGGAAAAAATAATGTACAACAAATTGTAATATCTGAAATAAATTTAACGTAACAACCAACAGATGTTCTTCTACTAAAACAATTTTGGGCAACCTACCAATTATAGCTTCTATCGTAATACAACTTGCATCTATTTCTCTGGCAAATTCTCTAACTGCTTGGTTGGGATCTTCGTATGTATGGGGATCAATATAGGTCCTTGAGGAACCACTTATGCCCGTAAATAACGGCGTGGTCACTGAAATTTTTAGGTAACTCATCAATTTTTGTTACTGGGGAGATGGTAATCCATTTGCTAATATTCAAAACCTTATTAAAATTATAATATACAAATGTCTACAAAAAAGGGGGAAATAGTTTCAACATGTTTAACAAAACATTCCTTTAAAATTAATGGGCGTCAGTTTGTTTATCATGTACTTCACTAAAATTTTGGTCAATTTCATCCTAGGAACTTCAATTAGTCTCTCTGGTGACCGAAACATAATGTGTTTGATATGATATTTAGGGTGCAGATTTGTATGCCATTCTTCTTAGCCGGCACTTATAAAAAAATATATAGATATGAATAAATACGCCACATAAAAATTCATCTAGTGTGTTTAATTATACACCCGTAACATATGCAACTGGTGGAATTAGGATGGAGGCAGAGAGTTGCGCTACTGTACGGGAGTGAAGGACTTTCCCGTATACAATTACGGAGCTTGGCAGTTTGTCCGTTGGTGATGTTGGTGTTGCTAGTAGTAGTTTAGTAATCGTAACAATCTGAAAGTGTACGGGTGCGTACGTGATGGTCTTTGTCACATAAAACGCCCTTAGCAATAGCGCCCTTAGCAATGATGAAAAACAAATATTTTGAAAAAACTGAAAAATTAAGAAAACATTTAACACGCTGTATCTCAGTAACGAAACGTTTCCGGGCCTATGGTGATAGGAACTATTTTTCTTACTTTTGAGTGAGGAATCTTCGCTTATGCGATGGCATGTTTTTGAAACACCTTGTATAAGCAGAAATATAAAATAAAATGCGAACTCATTTTTTTTATATAAGAAATATAATGGGACAAAAATTACAGTACAAAAAATTTGCATTCTTTATTAATTCACAACCTTCAAACAAAAAAAAAAAACTTCTATTGATAAATTTATATTATGTACTTATTGATTTTTGCAAAAAACGCTCCTCTATTGGTGACAATAAATAAGGTTTTGAATATTAGAACATTAAATAATAATTCAAACAAAGAAATAAAAAAAGGATTACCATTTGTATGGGTGGTAACTATAGGGGGATTATCCAAGCTGTGGTGAACTAAAAATAAATAAACAAGGGGAATAAATAATAGTAATAAAAATAAAAAAGTTAACGCCTTTATATTATTAAGAAATAAATAAATAAAACAGGGTCAAAATAAAATATTTTGTATTTGAGTATACACTGAAAATTTGGAATATTAAAAATGTTATGTAAGAAAAAAAGAAAATTTCCTTCACCTTTTTCTTTTTCATCGGCATTTAACGAAATTTCCTAAACTATATAAGCAAAATCATACCGACATTGTGCGGTCCTTGTGAATTCAAAGTAAATGGTACAAATAATATTTGTGCATAACGCGATGCTTTCTTAGCAATTAAATCAAATGTCAATGCCGATACATTGCGGTAATACTAATAAAACAAATATTTTTATATTAGATATTTTCAACTAATTTGTTTTTTATGCCACAAAAAGAAACCATTTTTTTTGGGTATTCACTGTGAAGAAACGGTGAGACCCATTTTTAAAAAAAATTTTGCTTCGCCCCTAATCGAAGTTTTAGAGGTGACGCCCATGCCTGCAAAAATTTATTTTCGCCGTTTACATTAGATTCCACAAGGGCCAGTCCATACACGTGTCTTACACCGTATAATCTGAAGTTCCAAATTAGAAATAATAAATAATGTGCAAATAAAGTGAGGAAGAACTAACACAAAACACCGTAGACAAGTTGCTAAATCTAAACTTACTGTATGTGACTACCAATCCTTTTAGGGTGGGGGAAGGCGTGAAAAGTGCATTTCAGGTATTAATAATATTCTTTTTTAAGGGTGACAACTATTGTAAGATTCCTAAGCTATAAAATCAACTAAATGTGCAAAATGCCGTAGTCTAAAATATGCTCGTTTGAGCAACTTTATTTATCTAATATCAGTATGTCTATTTGTTACATTAACCTAACTTGTAATGAGGAATTTTTTTTGTAAACTTACCTTCGCCGTTTCTGTATTCTAGTGTGTCACAGTCGCTGGGTTGTTTTTTGTTGCATTCGTCGTTGGACCTCGATCGCAGAAACACCACGGTTAACACTATGATTGCCACAAGAATCACCACCACTACCACAATTCCGCCAGCTACTAGTTGAAGCCTTAAGCCTTCTTCATCACTGATAAAAGCTAAGAAAAATGCTCGATTTAGGAAGAAAAAACATTTTCACTTTGTAGAGGTACCTGTATTTAAGACTTGTCCAGTCGTCTTGAATATGACAGGTGAATACGCTCCCCAGCCCCTCTGTGTTTTAGCACGAACTTGTAGCCCATACTCGGTCCTCTGTTGTAGACCCGTAATGGTAGCAGACAAATCTGCCGTTAACAGGCTGGTGGAGTTGCTATAGTCGATATCGTTTCTTTGGAACCAACGAACCTAAGAAAAAATACAATTGAAATATCGGTAGGCCATAGAAAACTGAATTTTTTAACTTGCTCATAACTTTAAACCAATTTTAATGATTTTGGACCCAGATACTAACAGATAAAACTACAAGTTCTGTGATTATGATTCAAGACTTTTATTTTCAAGACGGCGAACGATGTTGAAACATACTTATATCGGGTGTAACAGGATCATGATACACCCCACTTTTTCGCCTTTAGTTTTGAAGATAATTGATTGAAATTTGGGATATCTTATATACATAATAAGCAGCACTTTTAACAAGTGTAATTTTTTCACTTCCGGTTTTGCCGGAAGTGACACCAACTTTCGATTTTTAAATGGAACACTCTGCATTTTTGAATTCTGCATAATTTTCTGAATCCAACGATACCAAATAAGTGACATTTCAGACATCAATATTTTTATAATATAATTTTTAGTTTTCCATTTAAGTGTGCCATGACAGTTCCAATTTATTCTAAACGACCCGTGTAATGCTAGAAAAATCGAAATCCCGTCAAAAATACTAAATTACGTGATTTATGAGCAGATAAAGAAGTAGCTAAGGTCGCTTTGAAAACAATGAAATATTTAGCTCGTCAAACATTTTTGACGGGATTTCGATTTTTCTGACACGGGTCATTTAGAATAAATCGGAACTGTCATGGCACACTTAAATGGAAAACTAAAAATTATATTATAAAAAATATTGACGTTTGAAATGTCATTTATTTGGTATCGTTGGATTCAGAAAATTATGCAGAATTCAAAAATGCAGTATTATACAGGGTACTCCATTTAAAAATCGAAAGTTTGTGTCACTTCCGGCGAAACCGAAAGTAAAAAAATCACTTGTACGTCAAAAAGTGCTGCTATTATGTACATAAGATACCCAAGTTTCAATCAATTATCTTCAAAACTAAAGGAGAAAAGGGGGTGTATCATGATCCTGTTACACCCCGTATATGTGCATATATATGTATAGAATATGTGCATACTGCATGTATAAGTGTATATGTAATTGCTACAAATTTTTGTGTGGTTAAATTAAGATGTTTCGTAATACTGTACAATGTTTTTATGTTGTCTCCAGAGACCTGAAGATGTGTCAAAATACACGAAACGTCAACTAATTGAAATTTTAGTTTTCTTCTTTCTGCCGACCTTACTTCCATTATTTTGATAAATGTAATTTAACACTTTTGAAGATATTCAAAAATTAACATTGATTTGTTTCCCGGCCATATTTTGGGAACTTAGCAATTAAATTATTACACGCTTGACATATGCACACACCAAGCTGTAGAAACAGACTGTCTTAATTTGTGGCGAATTACGTTCATAAATGCATTGGTGCTGTTATAGCGTGTGTCGCTATAAGAGCAGTCGTTAAAATAGCTTAAAAGGTAAACAAGTTAGTGGAGTGTATTTACAAATCATATAATAATATTTTATTACCTCATAAGTTTCTACCAAATCGCTTTCTATATCTGATCCATCATTGGAGGAAGGGGCGTCCCATGCCAAAGTAATTTCAGTACTTTTTACCGCTGTCACTCTGATGTTAATGATGCTGCTTGCCACCAATGCTTCTGTAGTCACTACGATATCCGCATATTCCGGGTTCGATCGCATCTGAAGATGAGAAACCCCATTTTCGGCGAAAATTTGAAACCGATAGGTCGTCACGGAGTTCAGGCCACTTACGGTTATTCTGGTGTCGTTGAATGTTTCCTGAAAACGATTCAAGCAATTTGAAAAAAATACAATTCAAAGCATTTTTGAAACATTGTTTATTTTCGTTATTTCACTTACTCTTACCGTGTTTGGATTATACTGGACTGGACCCAGACTGCAGGCATCACACTTGATTCTGTAAACGGTGTCAGTTCTACCACCCGTATTTTCCGGCGGCAACCAACTTAAGGCAACATTTGACTGATCGACGAAGCTCACGGTTAAATTAACAGGAGCCGTGGGTGGTTCTGAAAGAAAACACGTATAACAACCACGTCCAACGTTATTCACATTCTTTACTTACGTGTGCAAGACATGTTTTTGGGGTCTGTAGGAGCTCGGAAGTAGCCAGAATTACACTGGCATTCGGTTAGGCCGTAATCGGGACCCTGGGAGTGAGGAGGACATGGAAGACACGGGCCATCGCCCGTTTCAGCCTTATAAGTTTCACGTTGACATACTAAAATCGAAATAAATTTAATAACATTGGTTATGAGTATAGATATGAGGTCACGGATGTAACCATGAGGTATACATTAAATTAATTAACTTCGTAGATAACTTTATAGTATGTATATAATTTCATTTTATAGAAGTCACAATAATCCAAAAGAAAATAGCATCACGGGTTTTTAATTTTTCTAAAATATCACAATTTGACTTACGATGACGTAATATTTTATACAATTTTATAAAATTGTTTTCGAGAAAAATGCACATTATGATAGATAGTTTTTTTTACCTTTATTAAGAAGAGCAAAGATGACTCCTTGAACTCTTGCATACTTTATTTAAAAAAATACTCTATTTATAATCAATTTATCTCAATAATATTCTCTTTACGCCAGCAACTTTTATAAACGACATTTATATGCATATCGGCCTCAGAACGCATTCTTGAGGCGTCTCAAAAACTCACCATTGCATGTTTGCTTCTCCATATCCGGTTGAAAGCCCGCCTTACACTTGCAACCGCCAGTAGGCAAAGTCCACTTGCCATCTCCCTTGCATAAATAATTAGGGGTGCTCCCTACCACTTCGGCATTGCTGACGCAAGTACCAGTGGTCTGTTCAATTATAGGTATCTCTTTACCTGTGGGAGTCGAGGGAAATCGTGCGAAGTTGACCGTAACTTCCGGACAAACGATGTAGTAGATCTGGAATTTTATTTTTATAGTCAGATTAATTTCCAAGGAAAATATTACCTAGCATGCAAGACAAAATATTTTTCTTACTTTTTATAGCTAGTAGCGATATACACGCTCCCTGGTCTCGAAATGCGAAGTATACCCCCTTTTTAGTTACAGGTATACTTTTTACTTCGGTATTTATGTTAACTTCACTGTTGGAATTAAATCTGCCCTCTCCAGCTGCTATTCGACCTGTAAAAAATGTTTTAATACAATGTTTATTCCTTGTAAAACTAGAGCATTTTACATAAAATGACTTCTAATTTTATTTTTGTGTATGATAGTGCCTCGAGAAAATGTTAAATATTTTAAAAACAAATTAAGTTCCTCTTCTTGGTAAAAGTTTAAAATATAGAGTGGAATGAAAAATAATATTAACTGAAAAATTTTTGCTAATTATTATTTACTAACTTTTACAAATCTTATCACAGATAAGTATAACATATATCTTTTTAAACAATTATTTTCCCGGCTATTTGCCAAAACGCTAAAACTTGGATTACAAAAACGACAGTTCCACTGTTACTAGCTAGCAAAAGACTAAGTCGGTGTACTAGCGAAACAATTACCAGGGTGGTGCTGGAGACGTTAGAAAAATTTGAACTGTCAAAAAGTCAAGTGTTGATGTTTGTGACTGATGGCGCCGTGACAATGCGTTCGGTAGGCCGTTCTTTGCATGAACAAGGTTGTACGTTTATACATGTTACGTGTAAAGTGCATGCTTTACATCTTGTGGCAGAAACTATTCGAAAAGGTTTTCCAGAGTTGGATGCATTAATAGCAAGTACAAAAAAAGTGTTTCTTAAATCTCCTAAACGTCTCCGTGCATTTCATAGCAAGTGTCCCTCTATTCCTGAACCACCACAGCCGATTCTTACACGTTGGGGAACATGGTTGCAGGCAGCTTTTTATTATGTTGAATATTTCCAACAAATAAAAGCTGTGATACTACAATTCAATCCAGATGAGGCTGCAGCTATTAAGGAAAGCCAGACAAAATTCGAAGATATTTCCGTTGAAACAGCTTTAAAAAATATTTCGTAGAACTATAAACCATTAAATGAAAGCATAAAAAAATTAGAAAACAGTGCGTTGTTGTTAGCGGAGTCACTGCAAATAGTAATTCTACTGCTACACGCTATAGGTGACGCAACAAATGAGTGCGTTAAAGAAAAGTTCGCAAATGTGTTAAATAAAGACAACGGTTTTACCAAATTAAGACAACTATGTGATGGTGCAGCCCCAGATCCGTTAAGTGCGTTCAAAGACTATTTTACGTATGCGTGTATTACATCAGTAGATGTCGAACGGTCGTTTTCAAAATATAAGAATATATTTTCACCAAAGCGAACATCACTCATGGAGACAACCATAGAAAAATACCTGATGCTGCAAAATGGCTACACATCTTCTCCAGTTTGTGATAAGCAAGCTAGTTCATCAAGCTAGTTAAGAGGGTAAATTTTACATACATTGTTATAAATTGTAACAGTTTATTGTTTCTCGTATTATTTAATTTCGCGTACGTCACTGTCCCACGGAACATTTTTGACAGCCCTACTCATTTGTAAGCGTCGTCAGGGGATTTTTAGGGAACCAAAAAGATGAGAATTACAGGCAACTTGTAGGCGAACTTTTAGACTCGTACCAAACGCTTGGTTGCCGTATGTTTTTAAAAATTCACTTTCTGCATCATCATTAAATTTTATTCCTGAAAATTTGGGTGCGGTAGGACGGGCAAGGAGAAGGATTTCATCGAGATATCAGGTCAATGGAAATTCGTTTTCACGGATGATGACGGTTCTTAAAGTGAGACGATTTGACCCACCATAAAAGAAAAAAATGAATTGAACTTACGTGTTTCAAAAATTATTCTCTATCTTTGTAAGTCTAATATATATCATATGCATCATTGATATATAGCAATAAATAGATTAGTAAAATTGTCAATAATGTTATTCTTGTCCATAATGTTTTATTAATGTAACAAGACAACGTTACGTGTTACGACTTATTGCTTGTCATTTCTGTAATCAGAAGGCTTTATTGATTGCCATTCAGGCACATGTTACAAAAAAATATTTTTTTTTCTCCGCCAATGCATCAAACAAAATAGATTACCCGATCCATATCCAATTGACCGTTATTTTTATCAGTTGGTATCCAAATGTTACATAAATATAACGAACCGGAAGAATTTGATTTATAAAAAACGTTCAATATACTATAGTAGGACCGCTGTAAGATTGCAACTTTCTTCTGAGTCACGGCCATAAATAATTTAATTCGTTTCTATCCTACACTACAATTATCTAACAAAGTAGTTGTAAATAAGTCGCTCATGCATATACTTATTGGTCTGGAAGAGCGACTTTAGGAGTAAGCCCCCACTTACGACACAGAAAAAACAGACAAAAAAGTCTACCCTTCGTCTTAAAAAGCTGTAATTTCACTTTTCCTAATGAGCAAAATAATAACAATATTATTTGCCTATTTTATTTTTGGTCGTGCTTACTATTTTTAAAACTTATTTCTTAGAATATTTAGTTTAATTTGTGTTTATTTCTGTTATCGATTAAGTGGTGTCCAGGTATTTCTAGTACTGTATTCATTAATGGGAGGGCGCAAGCGGGAGAGCCCGTCAAACCCGACTAGAGCAGGGATGTTGATGTTAAGTGCCTGCAAATGCATTTTTAGTACAGAGTATAATTTTTGTTGTTATCTTTAAAAGAGTTTATTGGGAATTTTGTTACTACAGAGGCTACTTGCCTAATAACATTTTTGTTCTATTTAATTTATGACCTGCAAATTTAGACATCACACCAGCTATTTGGGTACGTTGTATGTACGTATAGGGACACCAAGAATAAATATTTATTTTCAAAATAAAAAAACACCTTCAAATTTCGAACTCAAATAGTTACATACCCACATTCCACATTCTTAATTATGACATCAGGATTTTTTTATTTCTTTTAGCTATGAGTGAAGCTAAGAAGCCATCGGGCAATGAAAATGCGTTTAAATTGGCAAGGTCAACAAATAGAAGTTAGCCGGTCTATGTTCGAAGTTTTGAAACCGAATGACGAATGTAGTACGAGTAGCACTTCAAATCGTAATGCAGATTCACAAACTGCCATTGCCACAGTTAATGAGGGGAATGAACTGACAAATCAAGAACAAAGTAAATCGGAATCTGTCAATGACGCCGACAACGATCTCATTATTGAAAAAGACGCTCAAATAAACACTAATACTGTTGACACTAATTCGCTGCCGAAGTTTTTCCAAAACATATTACAAACGAGTTTTACCTAACAGCGAACATATCAAGCGCGTGTGGTTGTGTACTCACAAATCCAGGATGCGGTATATTATATTCCATGTAAGATTTTTGAAATAAACAAAATTCATTAAGTTGTAAGGAGGGAAACCGTAACTGGCGAAACTTGTCCTTAATGCTAATTTTGTTTCAATGTTTCCCTCATACTTGTTGTAATATGTAATAGTTTTTATCTCGTATCTTTTTTTTTTCCTTACGGGTTGCGGTTTTGACTACCCGCTGTACTGAAGCTTAAGCTTATTGTATCCCATTGTCTCATTACTCCATAAGACCCGTTCTATTCCAGAAGGCGAGTATACAGTTTATGGGAGCTCTGGCTATCTCTTCCGGGGTTAAAAGTGGTCCCTCGAAGTGTGTTAGTCTCATTGCCGTTAGGGCTGGGCATTCGCATAAGCTGTGATGGGGAGTTTCTTCCTCTTCACCACACATCCTGCAATCTGGATTGTCTTTCACCCTTATATTGGTTAGGTGTTTGTTTAGTGTGCAGTGTCCTGGTAATATTCCCACTGCCCACCTCAGCTGTTTTCTGCTCAGCTTTAGCATTTCGTTGGTCCTTGCTCTAGATATTTCTTCGATGAACAAGCGTGACTGCCTCATTCCCGGTATCTCAGTGCGAGTAGTGTTTCTGTCTTAATAGTTCCTTTACCGATCCTTTCGCGGTGCTGTAAGATACCCCGCAGGTCGGTTCGAAACCTGTTAGAATTGATTTAGCGCCTTTCCTGGCTAGCATGTCTGCTTTTTCGTTTCCCGTATTTCCCTGGTGTCCTCGTGTCCACTCAGTTGTACACTGTTGTGTTCTGTAAGTTTCTCCAGGGACTCCAGGCAGTCTTTTACTGTTTAGATCGAATTTCTACTGCTTCCAGAGCTCTGAGGGCTGCTTGGCTGTCAGTGATGATGCGGATTCTCTTATTTTTGTATGCCCTCCGTATCATTTCTTGTGCACAGACGTCTATTGCTGTGATTTCGGCTTGGAACACTGTTGCGATACTTCCAAGGTTCAGGCTGATGTCTGTCCCTAGTTGTTCTCCCGCAACTCCTGCTCCGGTACTGCTTGACGTTTTTGATCCGTCAGTATACCAGATGGTGTCATTTTGTTGTCTCTGCATCCTGCCTCCTTCTCCATCCCTTTCAGGTATTTTTACCCTGAAAATTTTTGTGAAGTTGTAGGTTGTGCTGATTCTGTCTGACTGCATATCGAGTAGCCGATTTTTTCCTACATATTGGCATACTTCAGTATGGTATCCTCTCCTTGAGATGGTCCCATACCCAGTTGTTTTCAGCCTGTATGCTGCCATTAGTGCCTCATTCTCCATCACTAGGTGTAGTGGAGGTAGGCCTAGCAGTATTTCCAAGGCTGCGGTCGGCGTTGTTGACATTGCTCCCGTGATCCCTAGACATGCAAGTCTTTGCAACTTGCCTAGTTTTCTCATCGCCTCTCCTTTTCCGGCCTTGTGCCACCAGATCAGGGGAGGCGTAGGTTATTATTGGTACGACGACCCTTTGGTACAACTAGTGCACCATTTTTGGTTGAAGTCCCCAGCTCTTGCCTACCATGCTTCTGCAGGTCCATAAGGTCCGCGTGGCTTTGATTGTCACTTTGTCTATGTGAGCTTTGAAGTTCAGCTTGGTATCTAAGGTTAGTCCCAAATATTTGACTTCATTGCTGTAGTTCTTTTCCCCGAAGATATAGTTTCCTCAGGGTTTGGAGTTTTCTTTTCCTTGTGAAAGTCACCACCGTGGTCTTTCCTGGATTAACAGAAAGCCCTTCCTGTGTGACCATCGATCTACCGTGTTGAGAGCTCTTTGCATCATTTCTAATGCAACGCTTTCAAATTTTCCCACTGCTAGGATTGTGACGTCGTCTGCATATCCTTGCGCATATATTCCTCGCTGTTCCAGTTGTGCTAGGAGCTCATCCATAACCAGGCACCACAGGAGGGGTGATAGAACCCCTCGTATCTTACAATAAATAAATTTTTATTATGATTCTCGATAATATTGAACACCCACCTCACTCGCATGCAAAATTCCCATTATTGAGTGTTGGGGGCGCAAATTTTAGAGTTCGCTTACACTCGACTTTTGCCTAAAGCCACTCCTGCTGGTCTACTGACAACTGAGACGAACAAAATTATTTATAGCTTCAACTCTTTCAGAAGAAGTTGCAATTTAACAGCGGCCCGACTATAGTTACGTAACAATTATTCAGTCGAAGTTCCGAGTTCCAATATCAGTTCCCGTAACTTTGATGTAGTTGGGTTAAAATAATCCTACTATTAATTACCACCAACTTTTTTACTAATATTACTGACCTACTTTTTATCCCATTAAAATAACATTAGCTTGTAATATCCTCCGCTTTTTCCTTTCCTATTTCTTAAAATGATCCCCTACTTGATTCTCCTGATATCGAATTCTACTCTATAACTCCAACAAAGAATAAAACCACTCTAGGACCAGTTGATTAAATAAATATTGATTTTTTAATCCTCTCAATAAAACTGATACAGCTAATAAAATACTAATGAATAATTTACTTAACATAAAACTTAACATCTCCTCAATCTAAAGTGATCCAACTCATAAATAACCACATGTACGCATAAATAAATATAAATCTCTTAACAAGTTCAATGGTCAATGATGCTTAAATATTTATTTACTTTATGTTGCTCCTTGGCCGGTTGCCATTCTCCTGGAGGCGAATGTTTGAAATGAAATTAGTTGTATCAGAATTATGGCTCTTACCGTAGTACATAAATAATATGTAATGCAAACGTAAAATACAAGGTGGATAAAAAAATACCGCACATATTTTCCAATATGTAACTTTATTTCCAACGGTATATAAAAATAATATGCAGAGTGTTAAAAACTTTAGATCCGTAAATTTAGGTGGTGGTTCTAAATTAACAAAAAATCAAAAAAATTTCCCATAAACAAATCCATAATACCGGAGATATAGCCCTTCAAAGTTGTGTAAAAAAATATATTTTTATTACCATTCGATCGATTTTGTCCAAATTTTGGACAGCAATTTTTGAATTAAGCAATTACGAAATGATAAACAACCAGTTTGGTTCAAAGTGTCCAGTGGCATAGATATTAGCGGTAGTCGCCCACTTTTTGCCCAATATTTTCAACGCAATTGAAGATTTTTTAGAAGTAGGAAATTACCGACGGCTCTGCAAGTACGTTGGCACCTTCTGCCGTAGAGTAGTGCTGTAATATATTAAATGTGCTTTATACCACCAAAAGATATAATGTTTTCACCGATGCTTTGCCAAAGTTTAATATTTCGGCGTCTCAAGTAATTGACGGCGTAACATATGATTAAAGCAGGTACTGAATTGAAGCAGCATTATTTACATGCACTGGGATACTTGATTGCAAGCAGCTTTTTATTAAGAGTTCCGTCTGCGACCGTGAAAAACATGAATGTGTAGCCAAATAACTGTGACGTTATTAGAGAAGATATGAATATGAAATTTGGAAGACATATTGATAACAGTTCAATCTGGGTCACTGTGTGGGATTTTTTGGAAAAAAAAATTTAGATTTTTTTCTACAATTTTTCAAAGTTTCAAAATATGAAAATTGAAAAACTAAAAACACAGCGACATAGAATATAATTACATTCACCACCAAAAAAAATATATATATATTTTTTTTTAATATTTCAACTCAGTATTTTTAATTGCTTGGCTCTTTTCCCGATTTCGGTATACAAGGAGCAGGCGCCCTCTACAGAATATTTGCGCGGTCGACTCTACGTGTATTCAGTGTGATTTGTAGCCGTATAGCGGTACTGGTGCTGGTAAATTAGCTTCCAAAAATGTACTGTAAATTTGGCCAGGTTTAACAATTGGACTAATCAATTCTCTCCAACAATACAACTAAAAATATTTAAAGAAAATCGATGATGATTAGCAGTTACTTTTAACACGTATAAATTTTCGTCTGTCCAATAGGGCATATTATGGAATGTATTATGCCATCACGTGAAAAAACAAGCTTCATCAGGGAACAGTACGTTGTTAAGAAAAAGATGATCTTATATACATTTATGGAGTATCCACTGGCAAAATTGCTGCCTTCGTGGGAAACCAGCTGGGAGCAATGCCTGAGCTTTTTGAAAATGGTATGGTTTCAATTGCGGCCTATGAATTGTTATCCAAACCAACATATATTTACTTCAAGCTGTTCGGAAATTTCTCTAGTTCTGGTGGATGGATCTCTCTCTATTGCTTCAAAAATTTCTTCACCAACATTTACGACTTGATTGCTTACAGGCCCACGACATTTAGGTTGAAACTGATCAGTTTCTCTTACAGGCCTATCCACTGCTTCAAAAGTTTTCCGATCCGGAATTCTTATGTTAGGGAAATGTTCCTAATAAAACTCTTAGCTTCAGTTGCATTACAACGACTAAGACCATACATTAAGTACATAAGTATATGTATATTTGGATTCGGAAAGTTAACCATCGCAATAAGAATTTCCTGATATTTTAAATAATATTTTGACAGAAGCCCACTAGATTAGAATTAAAATAAAACAAAAAGAAAATTAGAAAATGCAATATTAAATCACTTTTATTTTCAAAACCATAAACTTTTTAGCGAAATAACTATATATTGTCAAACGCAATATATCTGCATACCCAGCATATGCTACATTGAAATTATAATATTTATATTATTTTTCTATAAATAAGGATCCGTTTAAATATTTGTACGATTTATCATTACTCCCATTTTTTTCCCGATAACGAAGGATACAAATTGCCGCGGAAAAATCTAAAACGATCAGTGTGGTATAAAGTAAGATAGCATACGTAATTAATGTGTCAAATAAATTTAGCTATTTAACTTGACATTGCTTAGTTAATAACAATCATTAACTTAATGAGCAGTACAAATTGTATGCCTATCATAAATAACTAGTGATTAAAGTAATTAATCAAAAAATTAAATGTTAAAATCTTAAATACATGGTTGTAGACAAACAGAACCAATTTCCATAACAGTTCGAATTTTTCGGCAAAAAACAAGCATTTTTAACGGCAGTAATTATCAAAAAAGGTATTTTATGTTTTAGCTGTTATATTATTTTTGGTCTTTTGAAAAAAAGTACCCAGTCACAAATCTAAACAAACTATTTACAAGATCACAATTTTGAGTCTGCTTTTACAGGACACTGGACAGGAAGAAAATTCTTTTGGGGGAGTCACCTAATACGTCACGTATTTTTACTATTTTCAGAATTGTACCTATTTTAAATTGTCCAGCAGTTACTCTACTAGATATTTAAAGCTCTGCTTAAGATAAATAAATATAGTTTAAAAAAACTAAAAAAACGCTTTTAAAGCACATCAAACTAAAAAAGTGAAAAATAATTATTAATATAAACTGAAAACAATAATGAACGAAAAATACTAGTATTATTGTGAAAAAAGCGTGGGGCGCTTTGTGCCATATTTTTCGTATATCGAGCAACCCACGCTTTTTTCACAATAATACTAGTATTTTTCGTTCATTATTGTTTTCAGTTTATATTAATAATTATTTTTCACATTTTAGTTTGATGTGCTTTAAAAGCGTGTTTTTTAGTTTTTTTAAACTATATTTATTTTTCACTTTTTAGTTTGATGTGCTATGAAAGCGTGTTTTGTAGTTTTTTTTAAACTATATTTATATTGCTTATTGATGCTGATATTATAACATATTACGATCCAACAGACATTTCTGAAAAAAAAAATATTTTTTTTATTTCAGCCATGGGATTTGAACTCACGCCCGAGGAGTCTGTCGTTTCGCGTCGACTGCCTTAGCCCGCTCGACCACCAACCTAACTGACAATTACGGAATGTACTTACATATTAAGCCTTTGCTCTCACGCAGAGGATACGTGAGGAAAGGACTGGCGATCCTGATCAGGATAATGGTATAAACTTATTAAATTATTGTATTGTTACCGGTTCTTCGTAAGTGTACACAGTTTCAATTAAATCTGTCCGTTTAAAGTGGGTCAAAATCGAGTCTAAAGAGTCGGTTACAAACAAACAAACAAACAAACAAACATACAAGTAGTGAAGCTAATAAAAGCGTGTTAAAAACAAAACACGCTATGAAATCTTTGTCCTAATGTCGCTTTAACCAAATCAGTACATTTCTTATAAGAAATTGTTGGAATTTTCAAAAATAAAATAAACTGCAGCTGTCCGCTTTGCCGGCCCTTGAATCTACCCTGTACTATGATGCACTCTATAAAAAAACTCTTTAAATACGTTTTTACAGTACAGAACATTTATTTTGTTGAATGCCGTTTTTATGTATACAACAGAATATCGATTTAAAAAAAAATACAAACTCACAGTTGTAAAAATCTAGTATTAGATAACGTAAACAACGAAATACCCAAATTATTTATTCATGAACACGAATAAAGATAAATTCGTAGTTTATAAATCCAACAAATATAAAACAAAACAGCATAAATTAAAACAGCAAAAACAGAAGTATTGGGAGAAAGGTGAAATACAAACTGCACGGAAAACATTATATTACTTTCAGATAGACATGTCAGATACAAGTTTAAAATTCATTAGCGCTATAATGCCTACGTTATCAGTCATAATCGGACTTTAGATTTAAATATATTAATTTGGCATTGTTATCAGATCAGCAGTGCTTTAAAATGTTTACATTCAATAACATATACCGAGTGTAACAGGATCATTTGGGATATCCTATAAACATAATAAGCGGCACTTTTTGAAATACAAGTGATTTTTTTTTCATTTCCGGTTTTGCCGGAAGTGACACTAACTTTCGATTTTTAATTGGAACACCCTATATGTTATTGCATTTTTGTATTCTGCTTAATTTTCTAAATACAACGAAACCAAATAAGTGACATTTCAAATGTCAATATTTTTTATAATATAATTTTTAGTTTTTCATATGTGTGTCATGACGGTTCCGATTTATTCTAAATGACCCGTGTAATGCTAGAAAAATCGAAATCCCGTCAAAAATACTAAATTACGTGATTAATGAGCAAATAAAGTTACTCAAAATGGTTTTTGGGGCCAAACTCAATCTTTTTAAATGGAACCATATTGGTACCATTTATTAGTACTATTAATAAGGAATTTATTCATATGTCGTATTAAAATGTGCGATAAATACAAACAAAATTACAACTAAAAGAAAATAAGAACAAAAAATTTTGTTCTAATTAGCTTGTTATACATAAGGTGGCTTTGGAATACAAAAAATGAACACAAAACATTACAACAGTTGTTCAAAATGCTGTCCATTAACGTCAATGCACTTCTAAACTCGCACAGCTGTTTCTCGAAGATCATTCGCCAATTGCTGGGCCGTTATGCTATTAATTGCGCGTCTTACTCGTAGCTCCAGGTCTTCCGGGTTGTAACGGCGGTTGCTTAGACAAAATTTTTTAAATGACCTCCAACAAAGAAATCAAGGGGTGTTAAATCATGTGACGTAGGAGACCACCTCACAGGACCATTCGTCGAAATTACGTTTTCTCCAAAGGTAATCCATTACTATTCTTGAATTATGGGGAGGAGCGCCATCTTGTTGGAAATACATTTCCTGTCGTAAATGGAAAGGTAATTCAGCTAAACTGTCCTCAATTTCATTTTGCAGAAATCTCAAGTATCTGGCACCAGTCAGGGGTCCTTCAAATATTATTGGACCAGTGATTCTACTACCGATTATTCCAAGCCAAACAGTGAAACCAAACCACAATTGAAAGTTACCCTCCCGTAATAAATTTTGTGACCAATATTTTGTATTTTGTCGGTTAAATAATCTCAAATTTGCAAACCTAGACTCGTCTGAAAATAAAATCATTCCCAAAAAAATCACTGTTTGGCTGCACGTTATTCTGCAAAATCCAACTGCAATATTCCATCCTACATTTGTAATCATTTTTGTATAAGTGCTGATGCGATTGGTATTTAAAAGATTTATAGTGGTATTTGTGCAAAATTCGGCTTACTGTTTGGTGACTGATTTCCAATTCAAACCCAATTTGCCTTAAAGAAACAGTCTTATCAACTTCTACTTGAGCCAAAACATTAATTTCTGTTCTTTCGTCAAGAATGAAATTTTCTTCGGGATCATTTTTGGGCTCACTTCGAAACTGATTTTCAAGACAATTAAAATAATTTCTTGCTGGACATTGTCTATCAGGATATCGTTCGGCATAAAGGTGTCTAGCCGCAACGGCATTTTTTCTACATTCCCTATAAATAATTAACATGTCCACTTTTCAGCTCTTGTATAAATTTGCGGCATTTTGAACACAATTAACAAGAATTTTAAACAAATTTTAAAGACGCAATAAAAACACCGGGTAAACCAACAAATGTTTGACAAGCTAAATATTTCATTGTTTTCAAAGCCACCTTAGTTAGTTACTTCTTAAGATTTAATTAGAACAAAATTGTATTTTCTTATTTTCTTTTAGCTGTAATTTTGTTTGTATTTATCGCACATTTTAATATAACATATGAATAAATTCCTTATTCCTTAACATTTATTAGTACTATTATTACTAATAAATAGTACCACGGTACCAATAGGTTCTATTTGAAAAAATTGAATTTTTCCCCTAAAACCATTTTGATGAATTTTATTTGCTCATAAATTACGTAATTTAGTATTTTTGATGGGATTTCTATTTTTCTAGCATTACACGGGGCATTTAGAATAAATCGGAACAGTCATGGCACACTTAAATGAAAAATTAAAAATTATATTATAAAAAATATTTACGTTTGAAATGTCACTTATTTGGTGTCGTTGGATTCAGAAACTTCGAAAGTTAGTGTCACTTCCGGCGATACTGGAAGTGAAAAAAAATCACTTGTATGTCAAAAAGTGCCGCTTATTATGTATATAGGATATCCCAAATTTCAATCAATTATCTTCAAAACCACAGGAGAAAAGGGAGTGTACCTTGATCCCGATAAATGTACATTTTTAACACAGTGATATTTTGTGCTTCCCGATAAGATTATATTGATAACCTACATTACTTTCAGCAATTTTGATTACAAGATAATGTTTAAGAGTAGGCCTGGGCAAAAACTCAATTTATCGATTCTAATCGATTTTGTTTTTGAATCGATTCACCGATTCAAGAAAGAAATTTAATCGAAATATCAAATAGAATCGGCTTCGGCATATCGAATCGAACTGAATTTAACGTAGAATCGAAATAATATGTGAAAATAAAAAGGATCATTAAAAGAAATATTACTTCATCTAGTAAAAATTTTTTTCACATTACAAAATGCAGAAATATGCAGCACCTGAATGAAAACCTTGTTTAGCTGGGATCCAAATTGTTCAGTATTACCAGAGACTATGGATAGGTATTACATAATTTACCATTACTATAACTAAATAAGATAAATATACCTATGTGGTGTCTAGTAAGGAATAGCTACAATCAGGATTCTTCAAGTGTGAAAGTTAGAGTATGGAAGACAGCAAAATAATCTAACTTAATCTCATTGAAGTAGACCTTTTATACATAGATCAGAAAGAAAACTGGCCTCAAAACAGAACTATGTGGCATTCCCAATTTTACCAAAGTTGATGTATCGTTGTGAACTTGTTTATTAACAATTTTACCTTTCTTGGCACTTAATTTCAAATAAAAAAATAACGTCAAAATAAATTTAGATTATATCACATCAATTCTAACTTGGTAATAAAGAGCACGATGACCCCAAAACGCAACTCCATGGCACAACAATATAATCTATTGATCGTGCCGTTGTGAACGTCTTGTTGAGAAAAAGAATCTTTCAAATTTGTGAAACAAGTGTTCAAAGTATTTGCATCAATTTTGGCCGCAGAATTATTATATCCGAAAACTTTAATAATTGTTTATCGTTGGTATACAACAAAACAATATAAAGAAAATTTAATCTCATTGAAAAGAGAAGGAAGAAAATTGGCCACAAAACGAAACCTATGGCATTCCTAATTTCTCAAAAGTTGATGTAACGTTTTTTTGACAATTTTGCCTCCCCTTGGCATTTTTAAAAGATACCAAATTAAAAAATAACGTCAAAATAAATTTAGATTACATCACACTAATTTTAAAATAGTAATCAGAAATAAGATGGCCCCAAAACGCAACTCTGTGGTACAACATTGGTTGTGCCGTTGTAAACTTTATTTTGCTGAAAAAAAGAAGCTTTCAAATTTGTAAAACAAGTGCTCAATGTATTAGTATCAATTTTAACCCCAGAATTATTAGATTTACTACGTCAACCGTTGGAATTGTAAATTTCAATTTGATCAGAAATGATAACATTCAAACTGGTTAAGATTTTGTCTCTTTAGAGCTAACATTTGTCAAAAATGTTTTAGATAAGCTACCCGAAGTAGTTGAAACAATTTACGACATAATGTCGAAATATACCATGCGAAACTTGTTTTTTTATACATTAAAGTAACTTTCTGATATTTATTGCATAACGCATTGTTACTGTATTTCATAACTTCAATTCATAATTCTTATCTATTAATGCATAAAGTATTTGCAGTATACTGCTATAATATCTAGTTAAAAAAATCTAATCTACTGATAATCGAAACATTTTTAAAATTACGGCAAACCGGATTTTAACAAAAAAACGCTCAATGTTAAATATTAAAAAAACAGTAAATAGTTCAATACAATAAATAAGTTAGTTATCTAAATACAGGTGCGACACATCTAGTCGCAAAAAAGTCATAATTACACAGCTCCCGCTGGTAATTATAACATTTTAACAAAATAATTTCTAATTGCAAGATAAATCATAATAAACTACGGTTTGCGGGCAAAAATACGTATCAGACAGCGACATTAAAATATTCATGATTAATGCATAATCTATTGGAAAAAATCAACGGCAATTACCATATGAAACGCAAACAATATGTGACTGTGTCACAATTTGTAGTAAATAAATAATAATGACAAGTTAATTAAACACATAATTGTGTCGATGCTTATAACTGTATATTACCAACCAACAACGGGAATAATTGTTTTGAACGGAAAATACATTTTACGACGGTTATTGATTGTTATTTTTGTAATTATTACTGGTGAAGTTAATTTTACTAGGAAAAAAAAACTGCTGCCAATTATTTGGGGATCAGAACTTCCTCACCGTAGTAAAACCCGACGTGTGGTGGAGTTTATAAAAGTAATTTTTGACGTTTCAAAAAAGTCACATTTTTTGACGTTTCAAAAAGGTCACATTGGTGGAATGTCACTACTATTCTTTTTTTGAAAAAGTACTTTTTGACGTTTCAAAAAAAGTCACATTGGTGGAATGTCACTAATATTTTAAAATCTGAAATATCAAAAAAAAAATGACATTGAAAATTGACGTTTGAAAAATGTCACTAAATTTTTTTTGACATATCAAATTTTAAGAACCGATTTTGTTCATCAACGAACTCAATCTCTTCCTTGACCTCTAGAATGTGTGTACCAAGTTTGAGAGCTGTATCTCAAAAACTGTAGCTGCTATCGCGAACCACACAGACAGACAGACATACAGACAGAACATTTTTTTTGTCTGAAATTTTGTGTATCGTCATAATTCGTGGAGATTCGTCCAGAAATGCAATAAAATTTTTAAAAAAATTTTCACGAATACATACCATCCCCACTTTGAGGAAGTAAAATGGATCTAGCGGTAGAAAATAAATTATAACCCTCGAAAAATTTATGAAGAGATCAGCACTATACTTAAAATCACGGTTTTCTCAAATGTTCGTTATCACTATTTAACCAAATTTATATGAATGTTTGAGTACGGTCGCACATACCCTATTTTTCTGCGACGCCAAATATTTAAACAAATGTTAGACTTGGAAATACATTTGAAATTTTATAAATTAAAAGGATTATTTACGGACAAATCTATCCCCACTAAAATGATAACCCTTGTAAAACATGGTTTGTTAACGGAAACGTCTATATAAACCAACTGGTTACGTTCATCTATATAGAACAAGCGCTGCGCGAGAGGATTAAGTAGACTTCACAAATACTACGAAAGCACTCGATAAAGCAAACCCAGATAAGCTTCATTTTCTTTCAGTAAACACCGAATTCAGCGAATTTAATTGTATTTTTATTTGCAGCAAAGCAAATAGTGAATTACCTGCAACGGTACAGAATCATTTAAGTATGATGTTGATACAGGTATGCCACAGGGTTCAAGTTTGGGTCCAGCCCTTTTTCTTTTATTCATTAATAATGTATCCTGCAAAAGGTACGCGGTTGACTTTAAATTGTGCAGAATGCTATGAAACAAGGGATTTAGACACCATGTAGAATTCATCAAAAACTAGATTCCAATACAGATAAATAATAATAGTTATTATGTACAATAAAAATTCACTGAGTATAAAGAAGTGGAAATCTTCTTCCAACAAACATAGAAGCAATAACTTTTTGTTCACGAGAATACTTAAAAAACAAAAGCGATTAAAAAACTCTTGAATAATGTAACATCATGTCTTGATTTTGCAGTCAACTTTATCCTATACGTCTTTTCACAGTTACAGCTGAATATTCAACCTGATTAGTAATGGTCCTTATAAAAAACTTTTTAGAAATCTATTACCAAAAATGGTTACTGAAGTAAGAAATGTATTTAAATCCTGCAACAACCTTATTACTCCAGCTTTAAATAGGAAGTTACATGTATCTAATCCAAATGTATCTAGATTGTACTTCTTGAAAATACATATCGGGTGGCCACGAGACTAGGGCCATGCTTATATCTCTTTCAATTATGAACCGATTTAGACGAAATTTGCTACAGACCTAATTTCGGATGGACATGCAGATATAGGAAGTGTGTTTACCTTTGATTTATTAAATGCATCCCCCAGTATATTTTATGTTTTTCGGAATCTACAACTGAAATTGCATATGATGGCGTTGCCAAATTTACATTTTACTCAAGGAATTTTTCTTTTTTTCAAATTTATTTTTTACCGTAGAAGTCCGTGATTGGGAAAAAATCCGTTCCAGTTGATTCTAGTAACTCATATTAATAGTGATTTCAACAATTAAATCAATAACAAATGCCTCATGAAAGAATAAAATGTGCCAAACGTTTTTTTTAAGAAAAAATAATTTTTTAAATGGCACCTACTAAGGGCCATAATGCCATTAAATAGCAAATTTAACTACCAATTTAACGATATCCATCATGCACCACTTCATCTTTGTCTAAAACTGAAAAATGGCCCTAGTCTCGTGGCCACTCGGTATACTAGGAAAGTCGATTCGTCCTATTGTTTCAGCAATTGGATCGCCGACTTATCACTACCTGTCAAAATGGTTAACAGAAAAGTTCGAAAGTGTACCCATTGCTCTACCTAGTTTCTCTGTAATTAATTCCAATGATTTCATTAATAAGGTGAAAAATATCCAGTTGTAAGAAGAGGATATTTTAATTTCCTTTGACATTTGTTCATTGTTTCCAAGTGTACCGATACCACAAACCTTGGACTACCTAAGGATCTATTCGAATTAAATAATTTCAGCCAAGATGTAGTAAATGAATATGTTGATATTTTTGTCGAAACTAAATAGGATAAAAATGTAAGAAAACATCAACTTCCTATTAAGTCGACGTTTTGACAATATTTATTGTCTTCTTCAGGACTACAACAAATAACAAACATTTTCTATATAATTTTGAATGTCCCTAATCGCACACACATATATCAATATAAAAAAGTTAACAATAAATAATTTGAATGATTTGAATTCATTGATGTAGTTAAGGATATTACTTTCCCTCCAAGTTATGTTTTGGTCAGCTTACATGTAGTGAATTTGTGTATAAACATCCTGAAGAATTAGTTATAGATTTTATAGGTAGAGGGAATGGCCCAATATACAAAATTATACTGATATATCTTTAGAATACTTCATTATAATGATCAGACACTATTTTGAATGTGTTATTTTGTTTTCCAAGGTTAACTATCTTAATAGTGTTTGGTGACGGGTTTCCGTTTTTGTGGATATCGAGTAGCAAATGTACTACAAGTTCTTGGTATTACTTTATCACATTCTCCATAAATAATAAACAAATTCAAAAAGTCTTCGTGGGTGTAATTTAAACACGGTGGTATTTTTTGACATTACTGATTGTTTCTAATCATGGCTAATTTGATAAAATTTTTACTAAAAATTCTTGAATTTCTAAGAAAATCGCAAATATTTCAAAAAGTTGTAACTTAAACCCTCACAATGCTTATATCAGAAAAAAATGAATTTAATTGTACATAACCTGGTGTAAAAAAAATACAGAGTATTTTATTTGACTTAAGCAAGTTTTCGCGGTTTGAAGTTTACAAAATGTAACGTCAAAAATGTAAGTAATATTTATTAACAGCGTTACTTTTCAAAAAGTACATGTTTAAGATTATTTTAAAAATAAACAAATGACTGATCTCTTTGCGTCTTTTAAGCCACCTGTACACGCACAAAGGATGAAAATAACAAAACAAAGCAGTATAGGCTTTTGAAGTTCAAGGTAAGAACTAAATATCCTGTAAGTTTCATATTTTTATTTCGTAGCTAACACATTCATATTATAGCCTAAATAATGCAATTTTTTAAAATTTCAAAATTTTAAGCAGAGATTTTTTTTATAAAGAGTTGGCCGAACGAGTGAATTGTAGGTTTTATTTCTTCTACGAGTTAAAAATCACGAAAAATCAGTAAAATACATGTATTTTCAGCACCGTGTTATTTTTTCGGGGGTATTGATTGTGTGAATTTATATTCTTTGCACAAAAACTACTATCTTTCAGCTTTGAAATGCCATCTTGAACGTGTAGATATCTTTAATAGAAAAATGTTTACAGCTAAAAATATTAAAGCATAGAAATGACGTTTTTTAAATGCTTTAATTCGGGCAGGCGGGAACTGACGCATGCGAAAATTAAATGACGGGGGGATTTCCCTCTTTTGGAACCCTAAAGAAGATTCTCATAAAGTTTGAGCAAAATTTAAAATAAGCTGGCTTTACCGATTAGACGATTTCATATGGAATGACTCATGTGTAAATGGTATAATTTCAAAAAAAAAAAAAAAATCATTACATCCATGTGGTTGGGAGAAAAAAGGAGGTCACAAAGAGGTTTCAAATAATGTTCGGAGATATATACATGCCATTTCATTTAAGAAAATGTTACTTCACCCTGTAGAATCGTCTTGGCTCACCCTGTATATTCGAAAATAACCTCCGGTGATAGACTTTTTGTCTAGTTTACTTATGTTTTTAAATCAAGTTTCTAGCTATCATAGAACCAAGTCGGACGTACTATTGTCTCACCCTCTACAGAAAATGTTTGTTATTTGTTATGGTCCTGAAGAAGAAAATAAATACTGTCGAAACGTCGGCAAGAAATTGAGGTTTTCTTACATTTTTTATCCAATTTAGTTTCGACAAAAAATAACAACATATTGAGTAGTGGTGGATACGAGACTCATTAAATAGTAAAAGAATATCTTCAACTCACTAAACTTTGCATGAAACAAAATTGCTCTCGATTTAATGATAATTTCTTCGAACAACATGAAGGAACAGCAACGGGTAACTCTTTGTCACTATTCATTGCCAGTCTCATCATGAACAAATTCGAAACAGAAGCAAAAGAAGCATTCGAGTATATCCTCAGGGTTTGGCTTAGGTATGTATATGATATGTTTGCAGTGTTTGATACAAGATTCACTGATCTGACAACTTTGTTTTTAAATTAAACAGTCGTTTCGCGTCAGTTAAATTCACATATGAAATTTAAAACTCTGGAAAACTATCATTTTCAGATATATTAATAATTAGAAATAGTGTAAATATAAGTTACAATTTGACATTCACAGAAAAGATACCAGTACTCTAAGATATATCCCTAAGGACTTTCACCATTGTGCTCAACACAAAATGGCGAGTTTTAATTTTCTAGTTCATCGCCTATTACGCTTCCCCCTCAATAAGGAGAGGTTTGAAAAAGAAAAGGCATTGATTAAGGATACAGCTGCGAGTAATGGATATTCCTCGATCTTTCAAAATCCGAAAATTGTATCGATTCCATAAGATTCTTGATTAACCCGGGGTACTGGTAACATTTTTAAAGTTATAGGTATGACAGTGATTTGTTCATCGGGAAATAAACTACAACTTTTAGGCAATCCAACAGACAAAATTGAACAATCGAAAAGTTGGGAATTTACGAAATTAGCTGTACGGACTGTATTCAAAAATATGTTGGACAAACTAAGCGATCAATTTAAACTAGATTCAAGGTATTATAAAACTACGTTATTAAAAAGTTGTAACGAAATTGCAGGCCATTTCATTCCAGTTTGTTGTGTTCCACGATGAATTAAGTTTCTGCCAGTCTAGTCGAGATGGCGTCACTGATTTCTACTGGAACAGTTGGTTTTGCAGATTTTTGCACTAAATATCTATCTATCTTTATTGCTCATACTCTACTCTCAATTGTCTGTCTCTTTCCAAACTATAACCGAGTTTAGGTGGGAGAACAGAACAAAGCTTCTCTCTTCTTACTAGTGCAGCGTTCTGATGGAAACCATCTCTAGTTCAACGGTCTGGTAAAATTTATATGTTTTCTGGTATTATTATTTGATTTTATGATCATCAATATTTAAAAAGTTGCTATATCGATTTAAAGTACCTTTGAGGTAATTTTCATAATAATATTGTACCGTAATTATCTTAATTTACGCCTTGGGCGAATTTGCTTTTAGGTGATCAGTTCACCTTGGCTGTTCTTTGGAACAGCCATCATTAATATTTATTAGTATCAATTATTTATCGTGCCTTGCTGGCAATTTATCTAATATCCCTTTGATATTGTAATAATTTCGTGTGTTAATTTAAAGCCATGTATATGGCTCCGTGGTCTAGAGGTAACGTACTTGCCTCGAAACTTCGGGGTCCCGGGTTCGATTCCCGGTCGAGGAACTCGGATTTTTCTGTGAGAGAGATTAATCGTAGTATACTCAGATATTGGGTGTGTGTTCATTGTCTCTAAATGTGTAGCCCTCTCCCACACAAGGTCATTCCAGACCTTCAGGGATAAAGGGGGTTGTAATTTCATGTGGTGTTACTAAAGTAACTTTCGGTTATTGTAAATTTTAGATTTACTCGGCAACGGATGTCGCCATTTTGTATCGTAGTTAGTGGTGTTCTGTCTTTGTCTGTTGATGTTTTAGGTCACTTAGTTACGTTGGTAGCGCTCTGTGTGGCGACTGGTGACATTTGGAGATTGGTACACCTTTTTGGACCAAACCAATTTGTTTATAATAACCTTTGTGAAAATTATCTAATGTGGTGCATTTGTTCTGTGGTGGATCATTTTATACCAGTTCATATATTTATCAACCAGACCTCAGAAACGTAAGGTTTTTCTAAATTTAAAATATCGAATGCTTACTTGAACGTTTACTTAGTATTTAATCAGGAACGCTGCTCTAGTGGAGCTTTGCCTAGTTCTGTGGCAAAGATACCTGCCTAGTTATCTGGCACTTGATTAATTTTTAATTATCTAAAGTAAACATATAGTCAAGTATATATCTTTATTTAACTTTATATGCAATTCATTACAACCTCTCTTTGAGGAACTAATAAATGATTTAATTTACCGTTACCTTTAAGTTGAAAACTCTCATATTGTTTTATATTTAGCAAATATTTATTTACGTTATCTTTCTAGTTGTCTGTCTGTATACAGTCATTCTAAATTCTATTTTCTTGAAGATTAACTTCTTTTAGTAAAAAAATATCTTAACATTTAGTGAATACCTATTTCACTTGTTAATTATCGTAGCTACACCTAGTTTATTTGTTGGACTAGTATTTTTTCTATTTAACGTAACTTTTATTAATACTTAAGTTAGTTGAAGTCTTCAACTTCCTAAAATATTGTAGGATACCGATCCTAATTTGTTTAGTTTGCCATTTACTCTGTAAATTTGTGTTAACTCATATTTTGTCTACGTAGCTGGACAATTCAAACGTCACAGCTTTTAACTTTGTTTTGCGTATAATACTGATATCATAAAACTCTCCCCTTTTTATGTAAATACCTGGACCAAGATAAGAGGATAACTGGTGGATCGAACTGATCATTATATACAGGGTAGAGCAGGAAGACGATATTTTACACAACTGGCATTTTTTCTCAAGGGTAACTGCAGTACTGACAGTGGTGATTCAAACTGACACCGAACCCATTAAGAGCTTAGCCGTTGGTGGATCCTTTGCTGGACTAACCCATTGGAAGTTACGTAAGATCTTCGTCCCTAGTGAAAATTTTTATTTGGTCAGAAGAAATTTGTAAGAGATCAGTCATTGTATTTTTTTCTGTATCCTCTCAATAACGTCATATCATTTTTTTTGTTGTGTGGTTAATTGTTGGTCTTCAACCCCGTAGATTTTTTTGACTTGTATATATTGTGCATATAGATTATTATATTTTTTTATTAAATAATATCTTTTTATTCAACTTCCTTCCCAACCGAATTCAAGTTTTAATGTTATTTTTATCTTTTAAAATAAAATTTTAATTATTTGGTACTTGCAAAAGTCCTGGCGCCCAGCCTAGATTTTGGTAAGAACTCAAATCAATCTAAGCCCTTATTCACGACCTGCTCACTGAGCTACCGGTCAATAAGTACAACCCCCAGCTTATTGTGTTATGCTAACAATTGGACGGGGGATGTTGCAAAGTATAATTTTCTTTGTGAAAAATTTGGTCGCATATCAAACTTTTATAAAAAAAATGGTACCTTTATTTACGATTATAACCTCTAATTTATCAACAATTTCAGCTCTCGATTAAAGAAAAAAACGTCAATATGGGTGTATCATGAAATATTTTACAAACAGTTTTTATTAGAATTTATGTGGATTTCCTTTCTAGTTTCTATTAAATTTTTGACTAGTGAGACCTTAATTTTGAAAGTTTCTAAAAAATACACAAATTTAGCATAAATTGAATTATAAAATAGAAATAATTTGTAGTCTCACTTACTTACTCCACCTTATATGAGGTGCCGTAATAAAAAATATCTCCATAATGTCCCATAAATATTTATAACTTTGTAACATTGGCAATGTATACGTGGTACATGCATAATATAATAAAAATTTAATACATAAACGTATAATAATAACCTAAACAAAATAGGAATGTACGACTATTATTACGATTTCTACTGCTTCCAAATGTATGTACCGGCAGATTTATTGAATTTTTTATGGACGCCACGTGACTTATGGACAGTTTTTCTGGGGCATGTACAGATATAAAAACACTGGTTGAATGATACCAAGTGAATATAATGGTCTTCGGTTTATTTTGACACCAAATAAAAAGTTAATATATGGCATGTCAACACAGCAGTTCGCCGAAGGGGGAGGAACGCTATTTGTTTTTATTAGTTAACCACATTAATAATCGGTAATAATCACATATTCAGATTAGGTTTTTACAATGCATGAGTTAGAAAGAAGACGATTTAATTTTTTATGAGTTTACAACCAACCACATTATATTGAAAATGCCGAAAATATCTCGTTTTAATTTTTCGCGGGCAATTTTTTTCACCTCATTATTCTCACTACTTTTTACACATGCACAAAATTAGACAAATATTTAATAATTATAATTATTAAGGACGGTTGAACCTGCGAAACTCAGATGTAGCTGCCGCTGAGGCCTCGTCTACGCATACTAACACAGGCAGTTATTCACAAGGGTTTACGTAAACACTAGTGACGGGCACTATCGAATGATTTGAACTATCGAATAATTACTGAACGAATGATTCCAATTATCGAATGAATTCATTCGAATAAATTCATTCAATTAGAACTTTATTTATTTATTTATTTAACTACACTATCCCACAGTAAATTACCAATTACGGGATAGGAACACAAACTATAAACAAATAGTGCAACAAAATATCTGCCCATAGTTACACAAAATTCAACATTTAAATACATTATTTTACAAAACATAGTTTTAAAATAGCAGTTTATAACATAATACAGAAATGATTGACAAACAAAATTAGAGAAAAAAAAAAACAAAAAATTTTTTATAAAAACAATTAAATTAACACAAAGTGACTAGTAGCTAATAATACTAAAAAAGAGGAAAAATAAAAAAAAATTATAAACAGATTACTAGTACACTAAGTAGTCCAGATCTATTAGGCAAATTGCTAATTTTTTAAGAATTTGTTCTTTATTTCCTTTATTTTACAATTGAATATATCAATATTGTCTTTAACCTCTGAATAATTAGAGCAAGCTTGAAAGAGTGGCGATTCTTTTAATAGGTTAGTTCGAGGAGTGGTCAGATAAAATGTTTCAGGAGAGCGCGAGGCTAATCTCGGTACGTTAAAGTCAAGGTGTTGGAGAATTTGTGGACAATCAAAATCATATTTAATTATTATTTTGTACAAAAAAATGATAGAGTGCATGGATCTTCTTTCCTTCAGTGACACAAAATTATATAAGTTTAATAGCAAATCGTGGGGAAAACCAATAGTGGGGTAAATTCTGTTATCCTTAAAATACATATACTTGAGAAATTTACGCTGAATATTTTCAATACTGTCTATATATGCGGCATATGTTGGACACCATACTATGGACGCATATTCCAGGCGTGATCTTATGAATGCGTTATACAGGAGTATCACTGTGCTAGGGTCAGCAAAATCTTTACTATTTCTTATTAAAAATCCAGGATTTTTATAGGCTACTTTTAGTGTTACGTTAACATGTTCATTAAAAGAAAGTTTACTATCAAATATAATTTCTAGATCTTTTATAAAGCAGGGACGAGCCAAGAATACATTGTCTATTTGATAAGCAAAGGCTAGAGGATTTAATTGCCTACTGAACGACATCACATTGCATTTATTAATGTTAAGAGGTAGATTATTGGCAAAACACCAATCATTAATTTGATTTAATACATCCTGTAGCCGAGCGCAGTCATCATATGAGTCGATTTTAGAATACAATTTCATGTCGTCAGCATACATTAGAAAGCCGATTTTGAGAGAGGATGTTGTGTCATCTATAAATATATTAAATAGAAGGGGACCAAGAAAGGAACCTTGCGGGACTTCTGACAGTACATCTATATTGTTAGACTTATAACCATGATACTGCACATATTGTACTCTCTTGGAGATATACGAGATAGATTTATGACATCTGACGATATTCCATATTGGTCCAAGCGATTTATTAAAATTGAATGGTCTAGGCGATCAAACGCTTTGGAGAAACCAGTATAAACAACATCAACTTGTCCTTGACTATCTAAAATGTCTGAAATATATTGCGTTATACAGACCAAATTAGTTGTAGTTGACCTAGCATTCACGAATCCATGTTGATTTACATCAATTATATTTTTTACATGATCATATATATAACAGTGTAAAAGAATTTCCAAGAAAATTTCTAGAAAACATCATCTGAATAATACTGTTACTTGCTAATTTTATGCTGCTGAGTTCACCTGTCATTAAAAATGGGTCTTTAGAGTCAGAACCGACATAGCCTTGTATCATTCACATGTCATCATCAGTTAGTTGGCAGTTGCGTTTTGTTTATTTTGTTGTTTACACTGTTTATCGTATCACACAATAAAATGTGTCTCATCTATGAATAAAATGCCGTCTCCGTCTATACATATTCATAACCTCCATTATTAAATCTTACATTTTTTAAATTCATTTATTCGTAATTCAACTGTCGAATTATTCGAATATGTACCAACTATCGAATTATTCGATAGTTTTAATTCGATAGTTCCCATCACTAGTAAACACATTCATTACATGTGTATATTAAAAATATCTCTACAGTCAAAGTTATCGATTTGTTAGTACCAGTTATGAGACACCTGTGTGATGACACTCAGCTATTTTCACTTCCTAAAAGTATACAGGATGGTCAAAAATGATTTTTAAATTTACAACATTTTGAACTGAATTTCTTAATTTTTTCAGATGGAACACCCTGTATATTTTTGGACGATATGATGTAGGATTGAAAAACGAACATTTTTGTACGTATATTCATGTGGCTATTTGTGACCATTTTCAATTTATTGAACAATAAATTACTATAGTAACTATGCCGTATCCGGCTGCCATACCAAAAATTTCAAAAGAGATAAAAAACTAAAACAATTTTCTATACATTAACTCTTGCGACAAATATTTTAGTTTCCAGAGGCAATATGATCTACTAGGTCTCTTTTCCATTCAATTTATGGGTACATTTTTTAAAAGAAATTAAGTATGACGTTTCAGACAAATTTAAAATTTCACTTACTTATCAATTTGTATCTTTCGGCGTCCCACGGAGGCGGTTCTCTTGTCGCAGCATCGAATTCATAATAAAGGAGACTAAAAAGTTTCTTTACAAGACAATGCATTTCCTGAAAAATAAAAAACATGTATGAGGAAATATAGGAACGTGCAGCAATTACTACATGTTAAAAATGTTTATGTTTTGAGATACTATTTGTATATAGGAGATATTCAAACCTCGAGACGAAATAATAAAATCTATTAAAATGCTGTTTTTTTGCAAATGTACCACTCTATGAAAAAGTGTATTGGCAGTTTATTTTTTGTATGGTAATTTTCGAGTACTTCCGGAATTCCGAGAAATCAAATAAAATTATATTATGACTGTTCTGAATTATAAGAACAATTCACAAGCTAAAAGCATTTTCCGAGTGAACTGAAATCAAGAGCTCTAAGGCCTGCTTTAAAAGGGGACTTGAAATAAATCATTATAAATCAGTCAATTGAATTCCAGCTAGCTTGTGAATTGCATATCTAGAAATCTAGGCCAACTCTGTCTTAAACTAAAGCCAGCTCCAGACGATGCTACTACTCGCCAAACGTTCGTCAAATATCAATGTGTCAAATAAGTATTTGTAGATTATTTGGTGAGAATTTATTAGCGCCAAGTTGTTCAATTTGAGCCCATGACAAATATCTCCTCAGTATTTATTACGTTCTACACACGATGTGTACACTCCCAATTTCTCGCGTGTCTACCCGCTTGTTTAAGTGCGCTAAATTTGAAACGAATTTAGAGACCTACTGACTGTTATCAATGAATTCAGAGTACCCAATAAATAACTGATATTTACATGTTTCTCTGTAAAAGAAAAAAATATTTCGAAAATCGATAATTATTAAAAAAAAAAAAATACCGATATGACAATCTAAAAACGCAAACGACGATTTCAACTATCAACTATTTACCATGTTTACTGATTATACTATTTGGCATTTTGCAAATCAACAAATCAAATCATAGAAGAATAAATCTTACGGGAAAACCCCGTATATAATTTTGTCGTGATAATTTTATTTTATTATCGATAAATAATTTTGTTGTGGAAACTTTTGAAGAACACTCAACTGTTATTTCATTTTCTACAGTAAACACACCAGATTTGTTTCAATTTCCATCGTGAATAAACCAGATCGTACACCACACATCAACAACTACTTTTTTACCCACCAAATCTATAACGCATCACATCTAATATAAAAGGCATTAATAGCTCATATTGATGCGTGGAGATTTGTCTGCTTTTGTGTGTTTTGTCGTTTTTTCTAAGAAATTGGCATCCGTGGGTGTGCGACACGCAATAGTGCGAAGACATTTGGCTGGTTAAGCCGTGTTCTCTAAGAATCATGCTCCGTGAGTGCGCGACACGCAATATCGCGAAGTCGCAGCAGTTGAACGAATTAAATTTATGTTTACGTTTTGTGCTGTTTTGACATCCATCTTGTGAACGTGAACACTGAATCACGCATTGCCGAAATATGCCCTTTTCACTAACCACCCAAGTGTCTTCACGCTTGTGCACAATGTCGCAAATCACGGATGTGTGATTCTCAGAAAAACACGATTTTAGTGAAAAGTGCATGTATCTACAATGCGCGATTCAGTGTTCACGTTCGCAAGATGGATGTCATAACAGCACAAAACGTAAACATATAACATTTCATACGTTTAACTGCAGTGACTTCGCGCTACTGCGTTATGTGTGTCGCGCTCCTAGGGAATCGTGATTCTTAAGATGCGTTTACAGCTACCAAACGAAGGCAAACGAATGACAGCGAACAAATATTCGTCATTGTTTGGCAAGAATTCGCTTGGACTATAGACCACTTGCATTTGTTTAAGTTCGCTCTAATCAAGAGGTTGCCATTTCGTACCATAATATCCGTGATTCTTTTCTATACTTATCACCTTTTATTGCGAATGCCAATGAATTCATCGTACACAGCGAGCAGGAATTCTTTTTGATGTACTGCTCCGCTAACGAATCCCAGTTAAGGTGAGCATTCGCATTTGCTTCCTTTCGGTAGACTGTTTACAGCAAGCGAATTCGGCCATTCGCTAATGTTATTCGTCTTTGATGGTTGTTGTAAACGTACCTTTAGAAAATACGGCTTAACCGCTCTCTGAGCGAACCATCACACGTGGTTAAAATACATTCACTACATAAATGTGCCGTATGTATTGTTTTGACGAGTATTTGAAAAGTGAATAAATTGGCACGCAGATTCCACACGATCCTGTATTTGCTTTGGTTTTATTATGAATTATGAATTTTTATTCTTAGAGGACATATTTTTAACTCTTTTTTTTATTTGAGAAGTTTTTTATCTGTGCAATTTCTTATATCTGATTGATTATATCGAAATTTTGTGCAATTTCTCACTACCTCTATAAATAAATTCCAAACTAACCTGTTAATAACCAAACAACATATTCCATACTGAAATATAACTGTGACGGACACTGTATATCCGTAAAATTAACCAACATTATGCCTAGTCATCTCAAAATACATTTAATCGACCTAGATATGCGATGATACCTAGAACTTAACATAATTAAATTCATTACTTAATTTAAAAATAAAAAAAGGACCTAACAGATTACTAAATAAAAGTCGATTACGGTTATGAAACTGCACCACCGTTAATTTAATTGTGCAAAAAACATCCACGGCGACTGTTATAGCTGTTTAATTCCTTTTGTGAAAACGTAAACGGATAAAACCGATAGGAAGACGTTTTTCCCCAATGCATTAAGTAATTAGATGTAATTGCTCCGGAAGATTATTAGAAAAATCGCTTAGGTACTCTAAATACTGGCACTGTGAAAAAAAAAACGTTGAAACTATTCAAAAACATTTAAGTTATTCGCGGTTACATATTTATTTATTTATAATCAAACCATTTGATATATGGGGGACATTTGCACACTGTGTTCATTTAAAAATTTTCCACCTTTTTCGTTAAAATTAATTAAATCAATTCAACTTTTGTTCTAAGTGAAAACTTTTTTGGCGCTTACGCAATTATGATCAATTTACCCTTAATCCTCCAGCACCCCAACTTTAAAATATTAAACTTGTCATATATAATTTTAAAGCTAATTCCATCTCGAATACAACAGTTTTTGAAATCCTCCGAAATATATTTTGATCTTCCGCGTATAAGAGAAAACGTACATACAAGTTAGCGGAGGTATCATCAATAAAAAAATATATTAAACATAAGAGGACCAAGAATCGAACCTTAGGGGACACCCGAAGTTTGAGTAAATTTGACAGACTAGTGCCCATGACGTTGTACAAACCGACACCTGTAAGTAAGACCTAAACGTAGTATTTAAACCAACATTAAGACCGATGGTGACGTTGTCTAGCTTGCACCATATTACATAATAGTATAAATGATACTGACAAATGATGTACATATATTGGCATGGTTTTTCGGAATTTTTGAAAAACCTTAAAAAAAAGTAGAAGTATAAACTGTCTCTTCAGGTTGATTAAATAAAATTGATTGGGCTCTTCCTGTTAATGACTAAATACGAAGAATGCCACAAGTAACATTCAGACAATATATACATTCTTTACTTTCTAAAATTTGAGTACAAGACATTATTTCAAATCGGTCAATATCCTATTTTTCCTAGTAGTAATTCAATATAATATTTTTTTATTTACATACATGTAATAATTTAATAAATCTATTCTAATGTCATTATTTTCCAGCTAGTCGGCAAGAAAGAAATGTACACCCTGTATAAATAAAAATACTATACACATATTCGTGCTAGACTCAAAAATAACACCGCCATCTGTATCAACACTTGATTTTACTAATCCCTACACGTTCCAAACTCGATAAAAACCGACTCCAACATGGCTCACTCCATCTCCAGAGATTAATGCTACATACACGTAAAAAGTTACCAAACTTTTTTGCAGCTACTACGAAAATATCACGGTCGTGTGTTTGCCATTCGTTTAATTAAAAAGGAATTAGGGACGTGTGTAAAACAACTACCCCCATTTCTAGTGATAATTTATAATTTTTTACTACTTTTCGTAATGTCGATTTAATACTTTAAAAAAAACCTTTATTTTACAAATGCGCTATGTTTCTATCCACTTCAGATTTCGTAAGCATATTGTCCTCGATGTCTTCACAACATTTTTGGCAATTTTAATATTCATTGCCAGAGTTGGGACAAATCAAATTCTGAGAGAATTCAAGCTAGAAATCAGCAGCACATAAGTAAAAGGCTTTATTTAAATCAGAAATCACAAGTTTAGACTTTTCAAGCAAATCAGCAAGTATAAATTTGAATTTAAACAACTTTTCTTATTCATTTGTTCTAAATTTCTTCAACCTATGCTAATTAAAGATCGTGAGTGAATCGTACATTCCAGGACCGCACTATCGTATCGTACAAAGGTATACAACATGGTGGAAAATAGACGTTTTAGCAGAAGCACAATTTTAACCCGTTCATTGCGGAGCTCGATTTCATATACCGGCCGTGAGAACGGCTTCCGTAACCGCTTGCGGCAATATCCGCTTCCCGCAGTTAACCCCTAAAACGGTGCTTATTATTTTTATTTTTTTAAATTAGTTTAAAATGAAAAATTATATTAACCAGAATAAATAAAACTAGTTTATATTAAGTGAAAACTCTATTTTTAAATACAAAAATAAAACATGTTTTACCTGCCCGGTGAGACGCGTTAAGTTACATGGTTTGAGGCGGCAAACTATTATTATGTTCATTCTGATGAGTCGATAATTTAAATGCAAACGACGCACTCTCTATTTCACACGCTCAGCAGGCGTTTAATGTCCCAGTTGTTTGGGAAGTCCTAATGTACATCCACAGTTATTTTTTAAGGATTTATTTGGCAGGGAACTTCACCTGGATATACAATTGTTAACGCAGTAAACATTGTATTCAATTTGCGTTAATTTTGCAGTTCTCAGGAGACTGCTGAACGTATAAAATATAAATTTGAGAGTTTTACACAACTATCCCCGGGGTTATACACTGTGTGGTATTGTGGACCTACTTGTAGGTAAAGATGTACACTATTTTCAACCCAATATAAACGTACCCTCCTTAAAAAACTTCATACATTTGTTGCCTCTGTAGACGTTGAAAGGTCGTTTCCTTCGTATCAATGGATTTTGAGCGACAGGCGTTAAAGTTAATTCCTGAACATCTAGAACAGATGCTGCTAATTGACTGAAACTCTAGAAATTACTAGGTGTGCAATGTTGTGTGTTCAGTGAAATATTTATTCTACCCTCCTAAGCCAAAATGACGTAACTCAAAATTTACCCATTTCTTTATTATACTGCTTTATAATAGTCCTTTATCAAACTCATCATATTTCCTAAGAGAAATAGACATATATCACCTATTAAGCAGTGAAAAGCCCTAATAAAATATAACGCATCTCAACATTCCTTGAGAAACCGAAGAGAATTAGACGAAATTCTTTTGAGATCCGTCATTTTGGTTCAATAGAGCAGTATTGTTCTTGTTATTTTAGATACTACAAAATCGTGAATTAAATGGTAATATATATATATATATATATATATATATATATATATATATATATATATATATATATATATATATATATATATATATATATATATATATATATATATATATATATGTATCATTTACCATATCTTTAGATGTGCACGTCAGTGCGGTGTCCTGGATCAGCCCCTGGCTTTTACGTCATGTACGATTTACTCACGATCTTTAATGATAATATAAGTTTTTATACAATCACAAGAATACTGATATTTTTTCAAAATAGGGAAACCTATTAAGAGTAATATAATATAATAATAAGAGTAATCAACCTGATTTTGAATAAGCAAAATTCTTAACTGGTTCTGAAACAATGCTAGAAAATATTTAAATTCAAGAACTATTATTTCAAATAAAAATTCAACTAAAGTGATTTGAGGCTTTATTACAAAACGCTTGAATTGCACGAGTTTGATTTGAAATCAAAAATATTGATTTCAAATCAAAAATATTGAAAAACTTTGATTTTAAGCTTTAGAAAGAGCTTGAAATCAAATAAAATTATGTCACGCCTGTTCTGATTTACAAAAACGCTCGTTTAGCATTGCAATTAAAAAGATAAATAAATAAAAAAAACCACAATTGACAATTGAACAATCAATGAAATAATATGCTCTATTCTATTGCCGGAAATATCATACATTAGTGCTATTTCAATCGCCATACGTGGCAATCATATTTATGTTGTTTCTGTTCAATAGACATTTTATAAAAAAAAATACGTACATAATATGTACAGTAAATATTTTGATAAAATGACACAAAATTTTAATTTAACCGTAAGTTTCATATTTACATATATTCTTTCACTTTATTTTTTCATCACTCTGTATTTTCTATATTTTTACATTTTCCAAGTTTGAGGAAAAAAAGTTTAAAGTGCCTACTTTCTATTATATCTACTTTTCCTTGTAAAATAATATATATATATATATAAAAAAAAATCATATTATTTATATTATAGTAGTTTATAAGTTTTTAGTGTCCTGGAGAAACTAATAAATTATGCGAAACGTCGACAAGTTAAAGAAGAATTTTTTTTTAATTTTTATGATCCCTTAACTCACCTAAAAAAATACCCTTTATATATAAGAAAGTACTTTGAAATTCAACCTATTGTAAACTGAATTTAATTATCGCGGCGACGACAGTACCAATAAATTTTGTCGAAGTTTGTTCTCATTGGTATGGTCATCTGTAATCAATTTATTTGATAAAATCTTCATTTAAAAGTGCGAAATAAGTGGCCAGCACACAACACACTGTATAAATGTTTTTCATTCTGAAGAACATTTAATTAATATATTTTCTTAAAATAAGCAGATTAGTTTCTGAATGAACAAGTGGACTAACTCTACATGTACATACCTGGAAATAAACTGCAGTCTCGTATCGTAAATTTTATTTCGATGTATATTCTATTGGACACATTCCTGTCGATGAATGGCGTCCACAACCAATTGTTCACGTTGTTGTAAGCCACATCACATACGACGTATGACCTCCAGTTAATGCCCTTTTGGAAATTCGTGAAAGACTCCTCGACCCACTGAAACAATAAATAATGCATGTTTATTATGCGTGTAAAATCGTAGCACACCTAGAAGAGACCGTTTGGTTTTGTGCACACGAAAAATTAATTTTTAATATTAGGAATTTAATGTTCTTAATAATATTTACCTATGTCAATTTATAGTTTTCAAACATATATTTGAAATTAGTAATTGGATATTTTTATCGTGTTTCTTTAAATAATATGTGTGTATACTCAAATAATAATAACAATGAAAAGTTATGTAAATGCGGTAAATCATTTATTTCAAACGATGACTGATGTTTATAAATAAATGCTTTGAAGCTCTTGAGATCTACAGATTTTCATTTTGTTAAAATGACACAATCAATTTTCTTTTGGAAGGAAGTTACATGCACTTCAGTCTCAAGAGTCCTCGGATCCTCGTGAGTGGGAGGTATATACGAGTAACGGACGATCTAGGATGAATTCGTTTGTAAATTTGCATCACCTTGCGGGTATCTCTGCTTAACGGATGCAGTTCTTCTACTATTCACTGATTAAAAAGTAGAGCATAATAAAAAAGCCAGGTAATATTAGTCACAAGCACCTTGTTCTTCCCCGAAAGTTCTGATGACCAAATCTTTCGGAAGACTTTACTAACCGCGGAGACCATCCTTTATTTCTTTTACATCTTCGTCATCCAGATGTTGTAAGATGTTTTCGTCTGCTACATGCACATTGCTCATTGTGCACCTTATGTTATAGTGCTAATACCACATTAGAGCAAGTGTAACAATAGTTCATATGAGGTGTGTCGATGCTTTACAGCAATCATTCTAGGCTAGTGCCAGTTCCCCCTGTATTTTACGAAATTCTGTATAATACAACGAGCTACCAATAGGCTATCCTTACAACCGGCCATTCATTTTTAACACCATGGATTAACGGATTAATAGATCTCAGAGTCCTGACATACAAGATAAGTCTAGCAAGAGTTGAGGCCTATAATTTTTCAGGTTACAATCGGATGGCCTATTATATTGTTGAAGTATAAAAACTTTTGATTAATATCTAATGTTCAATACTTAATAACTAAGCACCAATTTTCAAGAATGCTTTGAGAACAATGCTTCAAGCACTATTAAAATTCTTTCTTGTAGATACGTAATTTCCAATTTTAAAGGTTTAGGGGAAGTATTGGCCAGTTTATCGAACCAAGAATTAATTGTACTCCTTAATGTACGACTAAAAATTAGATGAACTTGAAATGATTGCAGAAGCAATTACTGTCGATTTTAAAATGTTCATTAGTCCGTTGCTTTCTCATGAAGTTTACACCCTATAAAAATCTTATTTTTTCATATTAACTGTGATGCGAGTCAAAGTTTTATTGCCCAAATATCAACATCGATGAGTATTTATTAAAAATTAAAAATTTAATAATGTTGAAACAAAAATAAAGTTAAACAACTAAAAACAAATTTACTGGGACCACCTAGTAAATGTTATTAAAACAGCTGTTGGACATCTATAAATTTAACTCTACATTCCGCTCTTTATGACTTAATATAAAATTAAATCATTCTGTGATGCGGTTAAAATTGCTGTGCATATTTTGCAACATAGCAACACAATTTGAAACCTCGGAATTCGAATAAGGCACCACCTGGATCTGTTCCCATGAAACTTGGGCACAGAGGATGTTATGATAATATCGTAAAGTCCTATTGGTAATTAGGATTGCTCGCTACATAATATGTTTTGCGATCTGGAAACCAATATACATGTGAATGATCATAAATTAATAATATGGTTTAGATATATAATATTATGGTAATTGTAGTATGTGATTATTATACTATGAATAGACAATTCAGTCCGATATAAGCTTAATTAACAACAAATACAAATTTCTTAGTGGTTGAATAAATTAAGAGGAACATACCAAAAGAAAACAGCCAAACCAATTCATTTTATCAAATTTTAACCCCTTGTTATAGGCTAATTAAATTAAGGTAAACAGACTAAAACAGGAAAAAATTGGACATAGATAGCATTTATAATAAAGAACTGCGCATCAGTTTTAGCTGGCCCACTTACCATAATTTTTAATTTAATATTGCAAACTTCTTGTTTTCCTGATTTATGGAAACTCTTGAGGGTGTGCCCTATTTACAAAAAAGGAGATAGAAATGAAATAACAAACTATAGGCCAATCACCATCATTTGTAACTTTGCAAAATTGTTGGAGATTATTCTACATGCAATTATATACAATCACGTATCTGGTATGATATCACTTGAGCAGCATGGATTCGTGAAAGGCAGGTCTATAGTCACAAACCTTGTGTGTAAATCCCAGTATATCAGCACCAAATTAGATCAACAAAGCCAGATAGATGTAATATATACTGACTTCTCCAAGGCATTTGACAGACTTGACCACGGTATTTCATTAACTAAATTTGAGAACTTTGGACTTTCCAAGCCAACAGTTAAATTTCTTAAATCCTATTTGCAAGATAGGTATCAATTTGTTCAATACCGTGGATACAGGTCTGGCAAATTCTTGCAGAAGTCAGGCGTACCACAAGGTTCGATATTGGGACCACTTCTATTTGTTTTGTTTATCAACGATATCACATCTAATCTCTATCGAGTACATTATCTATTATATGCGGACGACTTAAAACTATTTCGCGAAATTAAGTCTGAGACAGATTGTGAATATCTTCAAACAGCATTAGATAACATAAATCTCTGGTGTGCGAATAATATATTACCGTTAAATGGATCAAAATGTAATGTTCTGACATTCACGAGGAAGGTAACCTCAATCAAACATAAATATAAACTGGATGATTTAATATTACAAAGGCCAGATTACATAAAAGATCTTGGAGTTGTCTTTGATCCTAAATTTATCTTTCATACGGCATATCGAAACGACTACTTCGTCGGTTTATAAAAGCCTTGGACTCGTCATACGCAATTCAAAGGGGTTTGGTAGCTTGCATACGCTTAGAGTGCTCTATGTTTCATTTGTTAGATCGCGGTTGGAATATGCATCAATAGTGTGGAGTCCCATTTATAATATACATATTTGGTCTTTAGAAAAAATACAACGACGATTTGTAAAATCAGCAGTATACGTACTTGACGGTGAATATCCGGAAAGAAGCATTCAAAACAATATTTTACTTGCACGTCTCAATCTATCCCAGCTTGCAAAACGTAGGGCGGCACAATTTATAATTTTTTTGGTATAAGGTGGTTAACAATTTAGTTGACTGTATATGGATATTAAACCAAATTAATTTTAAAGTTCCAAGAATATCATCACGTCACAACCGAATTTTTAAATTTCCTACAGCTAATACTAATATAATAGCATCCTCTTTATATCAAATGATCGCAAACTATTGCAACGTGGAGGCCAATATTGATATTTTTTCTTGTACCATTGACAAAATTAAAAAAAGTTGTACTTAATGAGTGAATGACAATATTTTAATTTGTATAGTTTTGTACAATTTATATTTATTTTTATTGCTATTGTGTATTGTTGTATTATTATTGTTGAATAGCAATATTTTAATTAAAGTATAATGTATTGTTAGTTAGTGTTAATTTATTACTATGTATTATATTAATGTTTATTATTTCATTTCCGGTGTAATATTTATATTTCTTTTATTCTAGTTGTTGGTAGATTTTCAATTTTTTGCTTTTTGTTACTTAAATTTATTTAAGTGTTTTGTATCCTGTAATTGAGTTCTACCTGTAGGATATGTATATGAAAATAAATAAATAAATAAAAAATAAATAACATCAACAAAAAAAATCATTACATTCAAGTGGTTGGGAGAAAGTCAATAATAATATAGGAGGAAAAGGAGGCCACAAAGAGGTTTCAAAAATTGTTCTAATATACATGGCATTTTGTTTTAAAAAATGTTACTTGACCCTGTAGAATCGTCTTAGCTCACCCTGTATATTCAAAAACAATTTCCGGTTATAGACTTTCGTCTAGTTTACTTATGTTCTTAAATCAAGTTTCTGGCTATCATAGAACTCGAGATATCGAAGTCGGACGCACTATTGCCCCACCCTGTATAGTCGACACACAAATAAAAAGACATTATTAGCAAAAAAAAATATAATGAAATCAAAACTAGATTGAAAACATTTATATTTGCAAACATGAAATTACCAAGTAATATTTATAAAAAAATTATTTATTATATATAAAAATGTGGAAAGCAAGCATCATGCTTGGGTGAAGTTTATACATTTTACCATATTTTGTAGTTTTTGTGTCATCCTTCAGATGCAAATAATTTTTGATGTCTCTAAAACGTTTTTTAGGCATAGAATTATATAAGCGATAATATAGTTTCTCTGGTAAAAACTTAAGATCTAACCATAAATAAGTGAAACTCTATTTACTACTGAAATGAAGAAAAAATTGCTAGGCATCACATACTGATACTGATATTTTTATGCGCAAAAGACATTAAAATTTAAAGTTTGTGAAATTTTCCACCTAAACTATGCTACGGTTGGACAAAGAAGAAAAAATGTCCACATATTATGTAATTAAAGCAATATTTTATAGGTCAACTAAATAAAAGCTTTATAACCAACGTTTTATATTTCGTTAGTATGGTAGTTTCGACGATAAACTTGCAACTTCAAAGTGATGACCCCCTTAATAACTAAATAACTGAAGACAATTTATTTTATATGGCCTCTTAAACCTCGTTTTAATTGGCAAAAATGAATTTTATGAAAGAAAAAAGTTCTAATAGTCCATGAGTTTATAGCAACTATAATTAGTACACTTTAATGATAAAGGTGGGTAAACGTCTTACATCGAGATTTGCATCTTAAGTAGGTACACATAATACATAAACATTAATTATGCTGACATTTGTTGGTTTTAATTACAAGGTAAGGGTACAGACTCGCTCTCGACATTTTCGCTGATTTGTAGTTCTTCCCAATTGTTCGGTTTTTGTTTTATTTACCGCATTGATTGCGATTATTCATTACGAAATACATAGAAAATCGTGGTAGGTGGTATAACTAATTCCAAATCCAATGGAAAAAGTTAATCCACTAGGTCATTACCCACCACTGGGATTTTGGTTATAATAAAATATTTTTCCCGTCTAAGTGTTTCAACATTTTAATTCTCGCACTGTGGGATATCATCGAAAAGCTGTTTATCATACATACAAACCGTATATCAAAAGGCAGGCTGATGGTTCGATAATCGGTTCTTAACAAACTGAAATATTATTTTATTAAAAATTATAAATGGATAGAATTATTCACAAAAAAAAAATGGAAAAACATTGTCTAGGTATCCGTTTCATAATATCCGACACTCAAAATGTCAAAAAAAGTTCGTTTGTGTGTGCTGTACAGTGTATAGGATGTCTATCTAGTACGTATTTTTGCATGCATAACTCTTTTGCCTTTGTAAACTGGAGAAAATACATAAATAATTCAGCCATCAAACCATCAAAGTTTGGAGATTATGGTTTTAATTTCTCTTCTCATGCACCGCTGAACAGTTTTTGATATACATGCATATAAACAAAGCCGCAAATCGTTTCTGTGTATCATGGTCGTAGAGTACAGATGTATTTACTGTCGCCGGCATTCACCTTGACCGCGAAACTCTTTCTCCAGTCCAGTCTATTATTAGCTTTCAAGTTGTGTACACGTTAAGTCACTTGGGCGTAATGCATATTGTTTTTGTGTTTTTATTTTATTTGTTCTACTGTATTGTTGATATTAATTTAATGATAAAGCATGGCAGACGTACGCAGGGGTAGAAAACGGCCATTTGCTGACAAAGTGAATAAATTCATAGGTGAATTCCCGGACTTATTCTATGATGGTGCTAAAATAATTTGTAAAGTGTGCGAGAAAGATTTGATGTGTTGGGATAAGCGTGATTGTGGACTACACGTAAATAGTGTACACCATAAAAATAAAAAAAATGGCGTGCCTTCGACAACACAGTTTATGTTTGATTTACTATTAATGCTGATTGCCTGTGATGTTCTGCTGCACATACTCGATAAACAACCATTTCGAGAGTTCTGGAATAAATACAATGCCCAGGTGAAGTTACCAAGTCGCACAACGTTATGTAACTATCTACCAACTGTACACGTAGACATGGTAAATAAGATGAAATGTAAATTAAAAAATACACGGTTGTAGTTATCTGTTGATGAGACAACAGATTGTAAAAAAAAATCTATTTTAAATGTTATAGTACGAGTACTGGACCCTCCTAAACCGACAGTTCCACTGTTACTAGCTAGCAAAAGACTAAGTCAGTGTACTAACGAAACAATTATTACCAGGGTGGTGCTGCAGACGTTAGAAAAATTTGAACTGTCAAAAAGTCAAGTGTTGATGTTTGTGACTGATGGCGCCGTGACAATGCGTTCGGTAGGATGTTCTTTGCAAGAACAAGGTTGTACGTTTATACATGTTACGTGTAAAGTGCATGCTTTACATCTTGTGGCAGAAACTATTCGAAAAGGTTTTCCAGAGGTGGATGCATTAATAGCAAGTACAAAAAAAAGTATTTCTTAAATCTCCTAAACGTCTCCGTGCATTTCATAGCAAGTATCCCGGTATTCCTGTACCACCACAGCCGATTCTTACACGTTGGGGAACATGGTTGCAGGCAGCTTTTTATTATGCTGAATATTTTCAACAAATAAAAGCTGTGATACTACAATTCAATCAATACCAATACTGGTATGAGGCATTGCCATACGATTTACTTTTCACTGTGTCAGTATTTACTAGATCGTGTAAGTGGTGCGTATCTAGGTAAAATCATGTTATGGTTGGAAAATTTTGTGCTCTAGATTGTTAGTGCATTCAGCGGTTTGTGTATATGGATTTTTTTATTGCGTTTACTGTTACAAATTGCGAATTTATCGAACATTGATTTGACAAATATGGTGCTTTTCTTTATTAAAACCATTCATTTATTATTTAAAGTACCAACTTTGTATGTAGTGAGGTGAAGTGATGTGAAGTTTAATTTACTTTTCATGATTTCATGCAGACTTGGCAACACTGGATATTCAGTAAATAGGCGTCTTACATTCCAACCAATCCTAGCACAGAAATTGGGGGAGGGGGGATGATGGATCCAAAAATTTTTTTTTGAATTTCTGTATTTCAAGTGTGGGGTTTGTTTCACGTTTTCATAAGGACCTACAGATTTGAAGATATGCAAGCATTTCAAAAACACCGTAACTGCCCTTGTGACTTCATTAATTAATGTATTTGTACCACATTCAAATGAACAAAATCTAATCATTATTTATTTTGTGCTCGAAATTTATCTTCCAATTTAAATTTGTACATATACAGTGAGCGCTGTTTTAAGTCGAACAGGCGTTAAAAGGAAAGCAAATGACGTGTATGTATTATGCCAGCATCACCTGTAATAATAACTGTCATCAATACTCCACATAAGAAATCTACACGTACATCATTTCCTTTCCTTAAAGCCTGTTCAAATTGAATAAATTCTCGTTGTATAACAAATTTAGCATCTGCACCTTTATAACATTTTTAAAAATTCGTACACAACCCTGAAGTCCTTTATGATATTTTATCTCTTGACTGTCCCTTTATTTCTAATATTTTTGGTATTTATAAATATTTAAACATGAGCTTAAGCCTAGACGTTTTACATAAATTTTGTACTAAATTGCGTATTTTATATTAGGTATACTGTAACAAAATATTTGCATTTTTAAATCGAGGTGAATTTTATAATCAAATTCTAAAATTTACTGCCTCTTTGACTGTGGGCATAACAGGGATATGTCATATGCAAAGAGATCCTTCTTTTAATATATAATTTTTATATTGTATTAGATCGGAAGAGTCTAAATATGTATATTCAAAGCCCCGTTCAAAGCCATGAAATCACTAATAACTTTAATACAAGCCATTGTAAAAGCTTGGTACTTGGACTGGCTTTATGTCAACGTCAACAATAATTATTGTTTGTCAACAACTGTTTGCGGTCGGCAATAAAATGTGATTTATAACTTTTTTCCTAAACATACTTCCAGCTACTTTATACAGGATGATTCAATTCGTTTTAAACTCCACTACTATACAAGGCAATGTATGTAGTGAGGACTCACCTCACTTTAAATACGAATATCTCAATAATGGTGGAGCAGAAAACATTGAAAAACAATTTTGTATTTATTATGAGACAATAATTATTGTCAAATCAGTGCAATATTTGCTGTTTTTGTAGACTTATCATTTACTATGGAATATTCGCAGAAAGTGTATTTTTATGTGCCCAAATTTTCAAAATCATATTTCATTGGTTACTGTTATAATGGGAAGGAAATAACTACAAAAACCTAATTATTTATTCAAGAAAAAACTATTATAACTATTGTTTCTATGCATATTGTCTTCTAGTTGGAGTCGACTAAGCCTTGAAAACCGTCCCATTAGTAAAATAGAGGCGTTTAATTCTCATCGAAACAAACTATAGACATACAGCTTTGGAAAATGGTAGAAAGAATCTGGTCTTTAGCTGGCTTTGATGTTCCTGTCTTATGGAATCGGTATTTGTCAATACATATAAACGTAAAGTGACAAATTCTACGTACTGCTGGAATCTGTCACTGTCATACTATAACAGGTTGGCTAGAAACTAATAGGTATTCTGAGCATTTAAGTATTTAAAAATGTTACAGGATGCATTTATTTTTATACGATGATATTAATAAACCTCATTTAAATATTGTGAAATTATCCTAAATATGTTGACAGTACTGTATAATTTAGGAATCATATCGCCATAAGTCCAGTAAAAAATGTTTGTAAGTATGTCGCGTATATATATTTCATAACAAATTTTCCAATGAAAATGAATGATTATTGTTATTTCCTGCTAAAAACAATATTCAGTAGGAAGGATTTGAAAAACAAATTACTATTGCAAAAAAAATTATAATTATTTTTAAAATTATACTATATACACTATTAATATTTGAATCTAGGTCAAATAAAATTATATTTAACATGAGGGGCAACAATGCAGGAGTGCAATCTAGAATTAGGAATTTAAACCCACGAGCATTCTACATTTCGTATAGTAGCCACTCGCTCAATCTAGTGGTAAATGATATGGCGAAAGCATCCTTGGAAGCAGCCAATTTTTTTAATATGGTCCAAAATATATATATATATATATATATATATATATATATATATATATATATATATATATTTTTTCTTCTACTTTTCGATGGGCAATATTTTTAAAACATGTCCAAGGATTAACATTAAAACCTTTGAGTGACACTCGATGGGAAAGCAGGATAGACGCTTTAACGTCCTTAAGATTTCAACTTAGTTAAATATACGACGCTTTGCTAAGCATTTATGAAAACCAAGACATCGATATCTCAATGATAGACGAAGTTTCGGATTTGCTAAGTTGCATTAAACCAGAGCTGTTAGGTACTTCAATTAAAAGAATTGAAATAGTAATTTAATTATTTTTAAGTAATTAAATTACTTTAATTCAATTACTTTTTTGGACGCCTTAAAATAATTGGTATTTGAATTACTTTTGTAAAAGCAATTGTAGTTGGTAATTGTTTTATTGTTTTTGGTAATTGAAGTACTGAACAAATAATTCAATTCCTTTTGGGTAATTCAATTCCTTTCAGATACTTTAATTACTTTAAAATAATTAAAATTGTATCGAAAATATTCCGAGAAAAATCGCAACGCGCTCGGCTTTAATAACTTGTCTGACCTTGTCGTTTGACAGTATTTTCGTTTTCTTTCAGTTATCCAGTGCATTACACAGTATACAGTAGCTGTGATTGCAAGAAAATCATGTTTTTAATTATTTGTGTCCTTGTGTTTTTAATTCTTAAAAAAGTTGCCTGGCAAGGTAAGTAAATATTAAATAAAAAATTTGTTCTTTACTACTTTTTTAAATATTAATATGTTATACATATATCTCTGATATTGGCAATATCTATTATTTTACCTATTTGATTTAATCAAATACCTATTAATATTAGTTACACTGACAAAATTTTTTAATAATGATTGTAGAAACAAAATTTTTACACAGAAATGCGTTTCACGTTGAACTCAAATATCGAATAAAAAATGTCTGTTTGTATGTATGTCTGTGTGTAGACCATTTCTTGTCAACACAATAATTTCTTTTAGACTTGAAAATATTATTTTAAATTTATTACCTATATATGTAAAATTGCTTGGTAGAATATTACCTACATACGTGTTTGAATGACCTAATAATTATTTAAAAATACATGTACATTGTGCCTCTTTTTTGGTAGGTATTTGAATTTCTTTTATTTTCAGTCGATATTTCAATTATTTTTGGTAATTCAATTACATTCAAAGTAATTCAATTAAATAGAGTAATTGAAGTATAAGGTAAAGTAATTGAATTCCTTTACTTGAAAAAAATATATTATTTTCGACGAGTAATTGATACTTGAAGTACTGTGTAAAATGAGGAGTAATTGGTAATGGAAATATTTACCACTTTGATTGATAATTGGTAATTGGTACTTCAATTACTTTTAATGGGTAATTGTGACAGCTCTGCATTAAACAATTTAAATTTTTATGTTCAATAGTCATAAACTATAAAATTTTAAACTGTATTAATCCCATAAGCAAGCTTATGCAAACAAAAGATTTTGATTTGAAAAAAGCACTTGATCTTCTAGAGAACTGCAAAAATTTCTTTAAAAATCTTCGACCGATAAGTCTTTCAATGAAATTATTGTTGACGCAAGAGAATTGGCTGATAAAATTAACATTGAAGCGAATGTTGAATCAACAACTTCGCGACACCGCGTAAGAAGAAAAAAGGCCAACTTTTCATATAAGGCAAGGGACGAACCAATCGAAGATCCCAAAGTAAAATACAAAATTGGGTTTTTCTTCTATACTATTGATCAAGCATTAAACGCACTAGATAGTCACAACTGAACCATCATAGTAACCATTTTCAATCTCTATGATATATATGATTTGAAAACCATGTCTAAACAAAAAAAGTTGTGGAATTTTTTTTTATGTCCAAGTAACCATCTAGTTTAAATTTTGCATGCTCACGCCCTTAAGTAGCATTTTTATCTAAGATCAATCTAAATTTGGAAGTTCTCGTGTAATTGATATGTTAAATATGATTTTTTAAAATCACCACTGTTTTAGGTGCCCTGTAAATGGTTCTTAAGGCCACCGGCACGCAGAAGTTCAAATGGAATTGACACAAGTTTTTTTCCTAATATTGAAAAGTCGACTAGTGTTATTGAATCGACTCTGTGGTGTCGGGAAGAGTGGTGCAGCCTGTCAAAAAGTTCGATTTCGGACCGGGCCACGACGATGAGAAACAGTAAATCGTAACGATAATATAAATTTTTAATTGTTAATTTTTGGGTTAAATCCATGTCATAGAATGTGACGCGGATGAATGAGTTTAGCCTTAAAAATAGGAAAATTGTATTTAAAATTCATCGGTGTCATGCCAAGTCGGAAAGGAAAATAAAAAAAATTCTAGTGATACTTTATCATATATACATATATAAAATATTAGAAATAGTGAACCAATTTTAAAATATCGAAATCCAAGAATTGGGGAACGATTATTATTAAGAGTAGAAACCGTATAACCACGCTAAAACCGAAGATATCGAGTTTGAAAGCGATAATTTAAATATTTCACAAAACACTCCCATTCTGAGAGTGACTCACATATCCAGGATGCGGGAGTGGTGAAGAAACGTCTTTTCACTTCTTAGGACAGTGTGAAGCGTTCGGGCGCCTGAGACATATCATCTTCGGTTCTGAGACGTTTGAGTCACATCCTGGCCTTCATTAGAAGATCGGAGAAATCGACGAGGGAGCAAGAGAAGTACATGGCTGAGGGGACAGCTGGGGGTTGATAAAAAGGACCTGTCTGCGGTCAACTTGCCGGGCGTCAGTTTCCCCCAACATTACCAAGGTATCGAGGTAGTATAAACTGAAAAGTTTTTTAAAACCGACTAGACTGGGTTACGTATCCAATCGTGAGGATCCTCATTTCTGACAAGGGATAATAGAAAGCGAACCGAAGCACGTAGCAAATGTTTCTTCCGGGAGGGGAGCGGAAGAGGTATAAATATGGCGGAACCACGAGGGTTAATATTTTTAAACCGAATAGTTTCGAGATTAGTCTTCGTATACGATAAAAATGTTTAACGAGGGACCAATCGGGACCTCGATTCCGCATCTTAACAACCATCGACGGAGGAGTGAATATTGCTACATACAGATTTTAGATCTTACTTTTTTTTCAAAAAAAGAGAAGGAAATTAAATAAAATACAAAGTGGCAGAAATAAACTTGAAGCAAAATCTGCGATAGTTCACTTATACTAAGTTTTGGGGTCAATTATAACAAAGGTAGTTATACTTATTGGCAACCGCCATCGACCTACAAAAATTTTAACAAGACAATTTTCGTGAATGGTGTTACGAAAAAGTGACTCGATCGTGGTAACAAATCCTCGGGATCGACCTTCAGCCAGTGAAGGATTCCATGCAAAAAGTCCCTAAGTGAGTTTCGTGGGTTCTTGAACTAAGGCCGCCATCTGCTACTTGGTATCTGTATCGTCCAGAAAATCAGCCAAAATTGCGCTGTAAAAAAACATACACATACCAATGGAAATATTAAGAAATAATTATTTTATAGCCATCCATCTAGTTTCAGTATAGACTAGTAATATAGGTTCGAGCACGCTTTACAATAAAAAGGAAAACTAAAGTACAGATTTAACTTTTATTCAGCAGTTAAACCATTTTCGGCGAGTTCAATACAATTTATATGTTCTTTAATCAAGAAAAAGAGGAGAGGCTGGTAATATCACAGACTCTTAAATGACTTTTTGCATGAAGCCCTTCAAATTAACTTCACATTGTGACAAAAAAAATATTGATTCAAATAATTATTTATTAAAGTGCAAATCGACAGTGGTGAAGTCCACCTGTATAATTTTTCATTGAACTTGGATTTTATTTTGGCAATTAATTACTTTGGAATTAAATTCAGTGGCGATGCCGAAGAGTTGGAGGAATTCTACCTGGACAGGTGAGAAACATATTTTAATAATTTCTTTACAACTTGTTTGTTTATCTAACTTTAATATTTAATTTTACTCTTTGTTATATTTACCTTCAATAATTGTTAGGAGACTAACATTGCCGATAAATCTGCGGTTGATAATTAAATTCTCTCTGGCGTAGGAAGCCGATAAAAAGATAGTCCGAGCTGTTGAGCAGCGAATCAGTGATTCAGTTAGATTCCGTAACCTTGCTACGTCACGAGCAATGACTCAGGACTAGAAGGTTTTAAATTACGCCATCTAGGGAAAAAATCCCGAATTAAATTAAATTTTCGTAAAAACGTTTTTGACGTTCAAAACTTCAAAAATGTTTGACAAAAAATTTTTCGATTAGAATTTTAAAAGGTTTGACACCTTAGCATGTTTCCCATTGCTGAAAACTTGAATTTGCGACCCTTTCCGAATTGTTTCAAAACAAATCGACCGTGAGGTACTAAGTATCCTTTGAGTTTATTATCTGTAACGTGTACGTTACTAGCGCCCAGAAACAATCAGCAACTGGTCTGAACAACAAAATTGATAATAGTTCTAGTAACAATTATTGTATTTACTGATTTTGCAATCATACATTTCAAAATGCTGTATGTTGACCTACGCGTCTACTTATTCATAATGCACTTGGTTTTTGCTTTCGGTAGCTGTTGATATTTTCAAAGAACACAAAACAAAAGTTATTGTATGCCTAGTTCATTAAGCGGGCCGGATAAACGCAATAAAGGTTATTACTATGAGAAAATAATTAGTCAATTTGCTTATTATTTTATACTGCCATCTCGTTAGTCTACGGACTAATTGGGCTCTGGTATAACGTTTTTCTTAAATTAATTTGTAAATAAAAACCATCTGTACAATAATTAAGATACAGATGGAATGCGTAAATATTATTTTTACAGAAATAAGAAGAAAAGTTATTAGATACTCTAAACTATTTCATAATAAAGTAATTACATTTTAAATACGTCTTATAAATTATACGTATATCACATTTTATTAACGTCCATATATCTATAAATGTGTGTTTAATAAACCTCTGCATCAAAGGCATTAATCAGTGATTGTTTTTCTTTTTTTTGAAAAATGTTTTTACCTAACCAAAAAAATGCCTCACGCCTAAAAAATACTAACCTGAAAATGAAATTATTAAATGTAAAATATTTTATATATTATCTGATTTGTTACCAAAACTAATAAACAAACTGCTTTGGTAGTAATCTGTAGCACAACAAAGTTAAGGATTTTACCAAATCTAGCATATGCCAGAGTGTTCGAAAGATTTTTTGCACCACTGTGTAGACATAAAACAGTTCAACATCGAAAATTACAAAAAAGAAACGTGTAGCAGATGCACTAGACAATGCTAATGGAGTACGTGTCTCGTCTCGATAGATACGATTCAAAAACATTTGAAGGATCAAGGTATAGTTTCCAGAAAAAATCTGAGAAGCGAGATTGGAATGGGCGCGTAAACATCTACATTGGCGAGATGACGTTCTGTCTTATTCACGGATGAAACTCGAGTCAATAGATTTTCCGATGATAGCAGAGTTAGGATATCGACTAGGCCAGAGATACCCAGAAATCATCGTCAAGTTCAGGAAATCTATCCTTCCGGCGCGGCGGAGGTTCAATCATGATGTGGCGAAGTGGCATATGCTTCAATTGAGGCCTCAATAAACAATCTGGCTTCCACTGCCACCGAGGTCACCAGACCTTAATACCATTGAACATGTGGGATATGTTCAAGCTGATAAAATGAGATTAAGAATAAAACAATTTACAAACATTTGCTATCGAAATATTTTTGAAAATAATCCCTGTTGCATTTTTAAATTTAATTATAGCCATGCCACGACGACGGATAATGCAAATAAAAATTGGAGTTTTACATGTAGTGAGAGTCCTATCGGACGCTCATTTTCTCATTTTGTTTCCAGATTTCTTGATACATCTTTAACATAATTACATATTTAACTAACATTTTTTTTACTGAAAGATGCTGTTAAATAATTTAAATTCTTTGCCAATTGTATCTAAATATTAATAGAAAATGTTAACAACATTTACTTATTGCTAAAGATTCAAAAATTAACATAATTTTTTTTTTGGATATGAAAAACGAATTTCTTGTTTTTTTACCCTATATCACAAGACTGAAAATTGCTTCTTAACTTCGTTCGTGAATTTAGACTGAATCGGGCACAGCTTACAGTAAGCCACGGAACGGAAGCGAGCACCTGTAAAGGTACCTAGCTACGTGGACACCCTTTGCAACAACACGTACACTAGAAGCTTCCTACTAGAAGAACTACAAACGGGCACCAATTTTTATGCATTGTTAAAGTTTTAGTTTAATTTTGCCATCAAAGAAAATCAATAATAAAGTCTTAAAGAATATATTTAAAAAAGTAAAAATAACTAGAAACCCAAACAAAAATGTAAAATCGTAAAACAAAATATATAAATATTATTGAAAACTGGATACAAAACTATGGTAAAATACGGAAAATAATATACAGAGTTATGATAAAGTAACGCACAAAATGTTTGCTATTTTTAATTTTTTTTGTCAGTATTTAATTAATGTTACACATAATTCTGCATAGTCTAAATTTTTTTGGATTTATTGGAGCCAAGATCCTTATTTTCCTTGACGCATTTTGACCCTTTTTCTATTTTTCCATGACACCTAATTTTTTCCGAGACGAGTCAAACCTTAATCCAAACGACAAACCCTTTAAAAGGTAGAAATTTGTCACAGCTTCTTTCTGCATAGTGTTGATAGAAAATGTTAGCAGCTATAAAAACTTTTACTTCCGTCATAATTTAACTTACTTACATCATTATCTAATAATTTATTAATTTACTTTGTTTTATTCATATTTTGAATAAATATTTATGTTTATTTCAATTTTTATTTTCTTTAATATAAATTATGCATCGATATTTTTGTTTCGATCTTTAAGCTGATTCGATATTAAGTTTTCAGTATTTCATTTAACACAAACATCGATGTATTAATTGTTTTGTGCATGCCTACTCTGAACTAACTCTGCGCGTGCTGTTTCCGAGTTTGTCCACGTAGCACAGGTGCCTTTACTGGCTCGCCGAAGTCGAACGAATTTTCTAGTTGTTACTGTATATACGGCCCGGACAATCTTAGGTGGAACACCCCATGTACGTGAACTGATTACTTTTCATTACATTATAACCTAATTTTTAGTTTTGGTGACCGTTTAAAGTATATAAAACACATTTTTCTGACACTTCAGAGAAAAACAATCTGAAAATGAAAACAAATCAATGACCAAATATGCGATTTTTAAAATTTTTATATAAATGTTCATTGAAATAAAACATATTCAGTAAGACGGAAAATATTAACGTCACTAATAAACAAATTAAATAATTAAATAATACACCGAGAAATTTGTTTTGCACATATCTAAACCTTAATATTTATTAATAGATTGTTTATATGAGTTATTTGTTCTGCCATAACTTCGTTTTTAAATATTTTTTTAAATGTCAATATTAAATAAAATATACCTAAGCTGAGTGATAAATTACACACTGTATAAATAAAAAAATCTTTAATGTATACAGCCGGCTGTAGAAAATTTAAACAGAGCAATTTTAAAGGTCTAAAAATAAGTAAGGAGTGTCTCCAGTTCAGTGTTTATTAAATTATTAAAATATTTTTTGTAATTAGTAATTAATTCCTAATTCTTATTTATGTCGGCATATATTACAATAACAATGTATTGAGGTTAATTTGCCCAAATTAAGTAGCTAATGACATATTTAAGTTACAAATAACATAGATTTCTCGGTCCTTTTCATGTTCTACCAGATTTATGGCTTATTTTGTGATGCACTTAATGACCCATGACACTTTTTCTAGCAATAAATTTATACTAATTTGTTAATGAGTTATAACAACGAGTAAACAAAATAATGACGTGACTTTCCTGTAATTTTATTGTTTATTTTTACAAGCAATCAGCATAACCGCATGTTTGACATACAATAAAATTAATAGAAAGCGTAAAATTTACAACAAAAGAAAAACCGAAAATTTACGACCTGTATATAGATTTGGTGAATTATGATTTTTCGCAATATTGTAATATTTGAACAAACTGTTCCGTTGTTGCTTTGATCTATTTTAACGCATGTTCAATAACTGTTTACGTGGAAAGAGCTTTTAAAAACATTTTTAACCGTCAACTCAAAATTACATTAAACATCATGCTTAAGTAAATAAATCTTTTAATTTATTTTATTAGGCTTACTTCATGATTTATGTAAGTGGTTGTTTATCAAACATAATCAATCAAAATTTCCTGTAATTGACATATTTAGTCAATAAATAAAATTACAAGTACATAGAAAACATGTAATTGAAAAATGAAAATAAATATTATTACGGAAAGAGGAAATGTTTTTTTTTATTTCTGTAAAACGACCACAAAAACTCCTGCAAATTTCATCGTCTTATGTGAGGTCGACAGTTACCAATGAAATAGCTTTAAACCCAACATTTAACAAATACACTACCCATAAGATAGATATCAGAATATAATTCTAAAAGTATATTAAAAAATGTCATGTATAGTGTGTCCCACTTTAATTAGAACCACCCAAATATTTTGGTTAATATTAATAGAATAAATCCGTGTTTTCTTCTAGTGTAGAACACTAAAATAAGCACCGGTGTGACACCTCATACCTTTTACACGAGAAAACAACAGCCCACTGTGATTAACGAAAAATACAAAAAATGGCGGTTCTAGTTAAAGTAGAACACACTGCATTTTCATGATATTATTATAGAAAATAATTCGAAAAGAAACTACGTTATTGTCATCAATCATTTAAATTCACAACAACTCAAGAGTGCCTCAGGGATCTGTATTAGGTCCGCTATTTTTCAAGCTGTTCATTAACGATATCGTTGCTGATATTGACGTTCCCTGCTTTCAATACGCAAATGATCTAATATTATACAAAAAAATTAACACCGTAAATGACAACTTAATTCTGCAAGCGCTGCTTAGTAAAATACACACATAGTGAGTTGCTAACAACTTACCAATAAATGTTAGCAAATGTAGTCGTGTGACAAATTCTATAAAACAGAATAATACTGTTCTTAGATAACTCTACTCTACTTAGATATAATTCAATTCGTGATCTTGGTATTACATTTGACGAGAATCTTAGTTTTAATAGTCTAGATAAAAAAAATTACAAGTTTCATGATTACGGTTTTTAAATAGTATTTTCTTTTCCTGCAATTCTCTTATCAGGTTAATTAGATATTTCTCTTTATGTTAAATGTATTTTGTAAATTCATATTCTGTAAATTAAATGTGTACCTGTTGGGTGGTGTTTAATAATAAATAAATAAACAAATAACAGATTTTAGACAACAGTTAATATGTGTTTTAAGGTATGCTTAGGCTGAAGAAATTGATAAGCGGAAACACAAGTGCACTATTAACTTAAAAGGCAAAGAAAAAGTATTCGCGCACATGAAATGGTTTTGCAAATCGTTCAAATCGTTATCAACATAATAAGGCACATTTACAAAATTCTGGTGTTGAATCTACATAATGAACTTGATGGCAACAAGTAAATATGAACCCATAGTGTCACCTCCTACACCGCCGGACTTAACCCTTATGGAAAATTGCCTATTATAGTAACAACGGTCACATTAAAACATAGTTACATGACTAAAGGAAGTAAGAATATGTGTCAGGGGTGAACTTTTATCCGTTCAACATATTTACATAAATCTAAAAAAGAAACTGGTAATTATTATGTTCTTTAAACTTTCCAACATAACTTTTTAACCAAATAACTTTAAATGTACTGTATGAATATAAATCTGAAAATGACTCAAAAAATCGGTTATCAACAAATATAACATAATTTTGCACTTTTTAACATTTACACCAAATTCATTGCTGGCAGATACCCAAATGCCTTCAACGAAGTGAATCATGAAAGAAAAAGTAATTAAGGCCTGCCATGCAATTATAAGAATTTTTGTATCACTTTATTTGAATATATAATTTCCCATTTCCTGGGACACACCAGCCTGAAATGTTTTAATTCGTGGAAAAATTACCAAAAACACAGCACACTCTGATAAAGTCCCCTTTTACGTCCGAACGTTTTCACAAAAACCTCTATCTAGAGTAAAGCGGCTGTAAAGAGATAAGCGAATTCCGGCCATAATAAGCCTTATTTGAACGTTAAAAACAGAATATTAAATATAAGCTTCTTATATAACTTCCGGAGTACACAAGCACTGGGGGTAGTAAACGAGAAGGGAGTAGCACACCACCAACCACCTCTAAACTGATTATTATAAGCTTAAAAATTAAAAGCCTCTTTTCCCGACAATTTAAAATAGAATTCCATTCAATATTTAGATTGGATGCGAGTGACAGTTTGTCGAAATATTGGTCGGGGATTATCTTTTTATTCTCATTGGGATTTGTAGAAGATATTTTATTTTCTATATCGGTCTCTTCTACAGCTAAATCAAATGTAAAATATGCAGAGTCATGTACACAGTTTAAAAAAAACCTTTTTGTGTATAGGTTCTGTTTATTTGGGATCACAAACATACATTAAATTATTCTGAAGGACCAAAGTAACAATTTAAATGCTATTTAGATAGGTTCTTGTTTTATAAAGAATAATTGTAGTTCAATTAGTTTTAAATTAGGTTTATCTGAGAACAAACGTATTTCTTGAGTACAAGAATTAATTAAATAGATTTGTAGTATACTTTTAAACTGAATCATAAAATCCTTTGGACTTTATCTAACTGTAGTTTGGTAGTCTTATAAACGTCTAGTAGTTTACAAAACCCTGGTTTAAAAAAAAGCCCTCGACGAAAAATTTGAATCAATTAAGTAGCTATAAAACTATCAAGTCTTAAAACGGTTTTAAGCATGGTTTATAAAATATTCTTGCAAGTATCCTGAATTCTCTTTTAAAACCTTTTACGCTTAACAAATTGTAATCTTGTTACATACACAACAACAAAAATTACGGGTTCATTAAATGCTTCACAAGTCTTTTAATTTTAAATTATTAAAATAAAACTAAATATCTGATGTGGCCAGCAGATAACTTTCTTACACCAACATATATCATCCTGATCTAAAATAATCATTCTAATTAATTCTTCACTTACCTCAATTAAATTTTAAAATCGTACTTTGAAATGTTTTATCGTCGTTCGACACTGTTAATTAATTCGACATTTCAAATGTCAAACTGCTAAATTTATCCTAAACCCATTTTATGATGTCAAATGTGTAAAAAATTTACATCAGCTTTATTTAAGTACTTGGAAAATATATTTTATTGACTTGATATAGTAGACATGCTTTATAATGTTTCATCAAGAATATATTTTTTTTGTAGAGACAAATACAAAAAAGTCCCGTGGACCTCCTTTCAGCTGGCCAATTATGCTCTTCACCGAATTTATCATTGTCTTTGGCCTTTAGAGCATGTATCCCAAATTTAAAAACTTTATCTCAAAAACTGTGGGTACGATATCGCGATACCAAAGACATGCAGAGAGATTTTTACTGGAATTGCAAATTTGGAGTTATTTTTATAAATTTCAACAGTAACCTGTTTGCCGCTTGAAAATTTTAAAAATACAAACCGCATATAGCCACTTTTTAAAAACGTACTGAAGAAATACAAGAAAAATATAAAACTTTCAGAATAGTGTCTTATGATGCGCAAAACATGTGTAGGCAACAACGATTTAAAGCAGCATTGGCAAAATATTTTAAAATAAAAGAGATTTATAACTATGATTCTTCAAGACTAAAATAGCTAATCATGGCATTATTAAAGGTTTAATAAAACCTTTCATTTAAAATCAAATGCTCTTATTACAGGTTTTATCAAGCTCTATAAGTTTGCTCAGGGACAATTAATTCAATTAATAAGTTCTTTATAAGTGGGAAAAGTTTAATATAATTATTTATGCACAATGGGAGTAAAGTGAGTGTTTTAGTCATGGTATGAATTCATACAAGGGACTAAAACACACTTTACTCCCGAGGTGCATACAATATTTTTTGTTCGAACAGGCACAATTTTTATTAAAAAAAAAAAAATTAAAAAGTTTGACACAATAAAAATCTTGATGTTACGTTATGTTTCTATTGTTCATTGGTTTCCATGACGCCTTTTAATCCTTCAGGGAATAAACGCTCGTTTACTCCCTGTTTTGAGGCAGCGAAATACTGTTTTATTCTCGTTCGCATAAAAACAAATTGAACTCTTTGCCTTGACAACTTCCTGTAGAGCATTATTATTGTGGTCCTTTTTGGGTTTATTAGACCCTTATCATTACTATTATGTAATACGGGTTTAAATTATTTTGGATTGGACGTAAAATATTCTAATTATTCAATTAATAACACTCCCTGTATAACTGAAATAATATTGTGAAGAAGACGGCTACAGATTTAGAGATAACAGACACACACACACACATCTACTATTCACGTAAGCTGGGATTATATTCAGACTGCGAAAAAATCCCAGGCGGGAAATCGAACCCGGGACCTGCTCGAGGCGTGAGACAAGTTTTACTACTATTTGACCACAGTCATTTTCAACTAGTGCCCTTAAAAATCCATACTCTACTTAAAATATGTTCTAAATCTCCACATTTTTCATTCGTGCGATTTAAATCTGTCACCATTTCCGGAGATCACCCGACACGAATATAAAAAAATTCATAAAACATTTTCTTCATACTGACTTTTTAACCCTCTAGCCCATTTCCTTTTTTTATATCTTCCGTATACACTAGTTTTAAGTTTAAGATCTAATAGACCCAGAAGGAAATAAGTCCGTTTGAGCATTCTTTTGACCCTCATTATGGACCTGCTTTTTTTTATTTGATGTTCCAAGACAATATTTATCGAACTTTTATGTAAACCAAGCATTTATCTGGCGGTTGGGCAATTTCTTAGGGTCTTTCGTAAAAATTTTCCGATTGATTGGCTTGTGCATGTTTTTATGGGCCATAAGAGAAAATATATTTGTATAGAATGCTACTAAAAAAAGCGGAGCCACGCATTTTAATAAGGGACGAAAAGTAAATTGAAAAGATTTTTACTATTCCCAAGGAAAACGATATAAGCAACTCATTTCCAATCAGAAACTCAAACAAATAAAATATAATTTCGATCTGCAATATTTTTCTCATATTGTACAACATAGATACCGCATTTTATCATAATTATAGCGTTGCAAACTAATTGTTAATAATATTAAAATAACAAGGTAGAAATAGTAAGTATGTTTAGTGCCTTATTATTTGTATTTTTAAAGAAAATATTTAACATAATAATTTATAATTAAGTATTAATAATTACTTGTTCTTTGAAATACCATTAAATACGTTTATGCAAATTATAATCATTAGCAACGATTGTTCATGTTGTAGCTGTTAATGTCATTTTTCAAGATAATTATATCGCAAAAACCATGTTTGTGTAAATCGAATATACTTAGTTAAATGGAATTTTTACATCTTTAGTGTTTTACGTACATCAAAGTATACATGATCAGAGGAAATAATAAAATGAATAAATCGAAGAGAAGAAACATTAATAAAAAAATATAGTTTGGCAAAAAATACCAATTATTTAAAGGTACGTTCAGATTACTCGTGTTGACGCTCGCGCTCGAGATTGACTTACCTATCTATACAGGATGTCCACCTAATGCGTATCTGTTTAAACCTCTGTAACTATTACAGACAGAAAAAAAATTGAATATAAAAGTTCCTCAGCATTTATCATTGCATATTCTAAAACTTTTAGTCATACAGGGTTTTTCATTTTGGCTGGGTAGTAATTAACTTTGTTAAGTTCAATGAAATGCGCTATATATTATTGCATATTTGGTTAGTGAACGTCGAGCTTTCCAATGAATTATACCATAACATGTAGTTTCTTTGAGTAGTTCAGGAATTATTTGAAATTATATAGAAATTTTAACGTATGTACAGGGTCATCCAACGAAAATGCTCACCCCTATATTTTGTTTATTTTTCGAGATAGAAATTTTTTTTTTAAATAAAAGTTGTAGGGAATCAAATCTTTTTGAATCCCAGCAAAGAATATACAGGTGGTCCCATAAAAGCGGGACAAGCCAAACTTACATTTTTACTTTCTTATACCCAATATAAGTATAGTAATCGTGATTTTTTTAAAAGGAACACTACATTTTTTTTCCAGTTTTGAAATCTATATTTTTTGTGATTTAAAATATATAGATATATTGTATCTTATCTTTTACTGTTTTTTTTTTTTAATTACAAAGTTTATACTGCCAGTATCTGTCAGGTTATCAGGTTATTCATGGATGAAAAATACTTAATTTGACACTTAGCCTTACAGAATAATTTAATAACTTTAAAAAGCAAAAGAAGTAGTAATTATTAGTATAACTTAAAAATCCTCCTCATAGCTCATAGCATCAAATGTGACATATATACTTTTTATTTTTTTTTTATTTTATATATGAAAAGAAAGTTGCTCATTTAGTTAATGAACGAGTTATTTTATAGGAGTTTAAAAGTCCAAATACTAACCTCTTTATTTATGGGTTATAATTTGAATAAAATGTATCAAAAATGGGACTTTTATTTCTCAAAATTTGGACATAAATGACCATCGCAGACAGGCTTTGTAATGAGATTATCTGGTAGCAGCGGTTCAGATGGACTGTTTACGCTCAGATTGGATAAACTATACCATACAACTATACTTCTTCTTTATAGTGAGTTCCGTTTTACTTTCTCTTCTGACAAAAAGTTTGTCAATTGTCTCCAAACATGACCTTTAATCCTTTTTTTTTCGTATTTTTTTGGAATATTTTTCCCGTTCCGATTTGTCATCAAACCTTTTTGAATTGCTTTCCATATCAGAATGCTATTAATTTCCCTATTATTCTTCAAAAAAATACTTCGAAAGGAGCGAAATTTTACAAAATTTTTTAAAATAACAAAAGTTTGTTTATGTTGCTATGGATATCAAAGATTCCCTACTTAATTTCAGAAAATGAGAAAAGTCAAAATTTGACAAGTAACTAGAATCGTCAATTATTGAACAAAAAATTCGATGAATAGTCCTCTGAATAAAATTCGTAATCAAAGCACAGTGTTTTTGGGACGCTCTATGCAGGGTGTTGCACCAGGAACTGCATCGATCGATATAAGGAAAAGTACGGACCAGAAAATTTTGAAAATTTAGGAAGCTGCTAACGGCAGTGTGGCCAATCCAACTAAAATAATTACAAGCATCTGGCGCTTTTGGCTATACCGGAAGTCGATACCAACTTGCTTATTATAAATAGAACACCCTATATATTTTAGGGTTTTCGAAAAGAGCATACAATTTTGAGTCAAAAACATGTAGGATACCCTATGCCTAAACCCAGCCGTTTCAGAGATATTTGACATTTTAAAAAAATTTTGACAGGTGTAATGGTTTACACTAACCTTTATAACTTTCTTCGTGTAAAAGATATTCATTTACTTTTTGGCATGCAGAAAGACCATAAGGTGAGCTACGCTCTACAGTTTAAAGAAATTCAATAATAGTATACAAAGTGTTCCATTTTTGTTTTACATTTTGTAAACTTCAAGCCGCGAAAACTTGCTTAAGTCGAATGAAACGCCCTGTATTTTTTTACATCAAGTTATGTATAATTAAATTCCTTTTTTTCTGATATAAGCATTGTTGGAGTTTAAGTTAACAACTTTTTGAAATATTTGCGATTTACTTAGAAATTCAATTTTTAGTAAAAATTTTATCAAATTAGCTATGATTAGAAACAATCCGTAATGTCAGTCATTCTCTTATGTCAAAAAATGCCACCGCGTTTAAATTACACCCACGAAGACTTTTTTGAATTTGTTTATTATTTATGGAGAATGTGATAAAGTAATATCAAGAACTTGTAGTACATTTGTTACTAGATATCCACAAAAACGGAAAATAACATTAAACACTGTAACATGCCTATTAATTGGATTCAAGACACTTTACATAAACTAAAATAGCTAAGATAAAATCAACTAAAAACATGATTCCATTTTAATTTAATAATTGTTAAAAATTCCGCCTTCGAACCTCCACACATTTTTTCTCACCTTCGGATTAGTTCTTCATGGGTAGCTCTTCTAATTGATTCCTGTGATAAGTTTTGAAATGGATTTCTTATTATCTGCATACAATCTTCAATAGTTGTTAATGGGCTCTCATAAACTTTTTTTTAATAGTTCCCCAAATAAAATAATCTAAAATTGATAAATCGGGCGAGTGAGGAGGCCATATGAAAGGTCCATTATTGGCGATCCATTGATCGTAAAAAGTTTCTTGTAAAAAATTATTTATCAAATACGTGTTATGTGGGGGAGCACCGTCGTGCTGATAAAAAATGTTTCTATGTTCGGCGAGAGGTAAATTTTCTAAATAGTTAATAGTAAAATTTGGTAAAATATTTAGATATCTTTCACCTAAAAAAAAGAACAGAAAAATTAACTATACATATTAGCAGAAGAAGAGATCTTTATAATTTGCTGTTTAAATTTTCCTCATAAAATTCTAATGCCATTACTCTATCGTTTCATATGGCACAGTAAACATTAACTGCCAACTTTCTTGAAAATTTTGCTCCCTGAACATATGATAATTCGAGTCACTCCAATAATGCGAATTGTGTCGATTAAGAAGTACATTTTTTGGTAAATTTAGCTTCATCTGACCATATAATATATTTCCCAAATAAGAATAGTCGCCTACAGACCTTATTAGAATAAATTCACAAACATTTTCTCTTAGGAAATCTGTTTCTTTTAATCGTTGAACCATTTGGAACGAAAACGGGTGAAATTTATGTTTATTAGGATTCTATGAACTGAATCCTTGCATAGTCCCAATTCCAGAGCAGCTTGTCTTAATGAGATCATTGGAAATGCATGAAAATATCCCAGAATTGCTATTTCTACGTTTTGGTCATCAACAATAGGCTTCCGCCTTTGAATTCTTGTCTTGACAGAGCCATAGTTGTTAAAATTATCCAGTATGCGTTTTACAGTGTTTGGTGATGGTTTCCGATTGTGGATATCGAGTAGCAAATGTACTAGAAGTTCTTGATATTAGTTTATCACATTCTCCATAAATAATAAACAAATTCAAACAAATCTTCGTAGGTGTAATTTAAACGCGGTGTTATTTTTTTGACATAAGAGGAGAATGTTTGACATTACTGATTGTTTCTAATCATGGCTAACTTGATAAAATTTTTACTAAAAAATTCTTGATTTTCTAAGAAAATCGCAAATATTTCAAAAAAGTTGTAACTTAAACACCCATAATGCTTATATCAGAAAAAAAAGGAATTTAATTATCATAACTTGACGTAAAAAAATACATGGTGTTGCATTTGACTTGAGCAAGTTTTCGCGGTTTGAAGTTTACAAAATGTAACGACAAAAATGGAACACTTGGTATACTATTATTGATTTCTTTAAACTGTAGAGCGTAGCTCACCTTATGGTCTTTCTGCGTGCTAAAAAGCAAATAAGTATCTTTTACACGAAGAAAGTTATAAAGGTTATTGTAAACTATTACACCTGTAAAAATTTTTTAAAATGTCAAAAATCTCTGAAACTGCTGTGTTTAGGCATAGGGTATCCTACATGTTTTTGACTCAGAATTGTATGCTCTTTTCGAGAACCCTAAAATATATAGGGTATTCTACATATTTAGCAAGTTGGTATTGACCTCCGGAAGTGTCAGATGCTTGTAATTATTTAAATTGGATTGACCAACTGCCATTAGTAATTCCCTAAATTTTCAAAAATTTCTGGTGCGTACTTTTCCCTATATCGAACGATGCAGTTCCTGGTGAGACACCCTGTATATATAAAAAATAATCAACTATAATTTGACTACTTCTGGTAATATACAAGAATATTTTTGTTCTTGTTTACGGGTAATAATAAATCAGAGAATCCTGTTACACATAAGTTTCAGCAATCGACAACTTCTATGTGCAATTATTACTAGTACTGCTTCAAATGTATTTAAAAAATAAATGTTAATTCCATGATTATTATTTCGTAATCTGTAATTGAGTGTCATGTCTGTTTGTATCAATAGATAAATAAATCTCGCTCTTTGTTTATTAGTTAAATATTTGTCCTGTAATTATAAGTAATGACCACCCAAATATCAGACCGGCATACGTACGAACTCACCCTCACAACTGCCACCCCCGAGCACAAAATGATATATAAATAACTTTATTTAATAAATCCTGGACGGAGAGCGCGGCGGGGTCAGAACACAAATAAATAACTGTCAATTTATTTTTCGGGCCCGTTATTGTTCAAATATAATGCCATCATGTATTTTACACACGTTCATATACAGTTAATTTTCTTTTCTACAAATTCCTGTTTCCTGAATGCGGCGCAGCCATATACACGATGGCGTGGCCTCTAAGTACGGGGGCCGAAAGGTTGAGAATCGCACAAAAACGCCGACCCCTATATAATAGGGGTGAAGTATTAAGGCGAATTGTCACCCAGGGCACGGACGTTCTTTATTGTACTGAAGAGATAAAGGTAATGCTACTATTTCAACTTTTTTCTGGCTACTATGGATGATTAATTCGGAGAAATTATTTAGGCTTTATGGTTGGTTTTGATAAAAGCAACACTTAATGGTTTCTGGTACGCGACATTGGTCTGGCCTTTTGACGTGAAAAATTGTAAGTATTCGATTTAACAAAAATATCAGTTGTAATAATTGTAACAAGATTTACTGCCTGGTCATAAAATATGTGCCCACCGAATGGCACTGAAGCAAATCGCAAAGAAAAACAATGACAGTTGATAACTCAAATCGTTGTGTACAATATACTACTTATACTGTTCACGAGCAATGAGAACTTCTGATATTTTATTAAATTCCCAGATTCAAAGCACACAAAATGCAAACGAAACTTTAAATTGGTAAATGAAACACTGTCAAATGTGTAACGCTCTAGGAGTTTCGTAATCTATTTTTGAAACTCAAGCGAAAACTTAACGATCTATCTGTCCATATATCACTTTGTAGATCATGCAGTCTGGAAATCTTAGACAACACCGGCCGACAAATTTAATTTTTTTTCCAGCAATGGAAACCAAATAAACTAATTGTCGTTAATTTCGAAATGCTGATTTTAAAAATGGTACCAGTACCATATAGATTTTGTCCTGACAACAACTCAAATTTATTTTAATTGTTTTAAATTATGATTTTCTAAAGTTCATATTATAATTAATCTCTGGTTGGAATTAATGAAATGAATATATAGGTAAAATATTCAACTGAGCGAGTCAGATTGGATGTTAAAAATAGTTATTTATGATACAAGTGTTAAAAATGACTTTTTATTTTGTGAGTGGAGAAGTTTGCGAAACGAGCGTAAGCGAGTGGAGCAACTCCACGAACAAAATAAAGTCATTTTTAACACGTGTATCATATAATGTTTTTTCTACAAACACCATTAAAAGAACAATAAAGTTTCTTTAAAAAAGATTTCAAATCCTTTTAATGGTTACCTCATAATTCTAGTAGTTTGTAGGATTTATGAAATAAATAAATCAAGTTTGCCCGTTGTTTGACATATGCTTGTCAAATGTGAAAAACTATTGCGCAATATGATGAGTTCCAATATTAATTATAGTCCAGAAGGAAGCGAATCGATTCCTCAAGAAACTGAAGAAGCAGCTACAAGGGCAACTTTAGATTTGTTGCCCAGAAAATCCAAACAACAATATGAATTAGCGTACAAACGCTTTGTGGAATGGTGCGATCGGAACAATGTTGCAGGCAAGTACAGTGAAAAAGTAATATTGGCCTATTTCGAGCAAAATTCTAAAATTTGGAAGTCTTCGACGCTTTGGGCACATTTTTCAATGATAAAGGTTATGTTAAATGTCAAGAACAATCAAGATATAAGTAAGTTTTATAAACTCATCGCATTTTTGAAGCGCAAAGGAGAAGGTTATCGTCCAAAAAAATCAAACATTTTTAGCAGAAGCGCCAGATGACAAGTATTTGATGTTTAAAGTTGCTGCTGTAATGGGTATCCTAGGCGCGTGTCGCCGTGAAGAACTTTGTCAAATGAGTTTAAACAATATTGAGGATTTAGGAAATACACTAGTGGTAAACATTCCAGATAGCAAGACTAGAGTTTCAAGAACCTTTACTGTTATTACTGAGACTTATATTGACTTATATCATAAGTACTTAGCATTACGTCCAGCTCATGTCTTTTTATTAAATACATTAGTAACAAATGTACGATTCAACCTGTTGGAATAAATATTTTTGGAAAGATGCCTACAGATATTTCAAGATTTTTGAAATTACCAAATAGTGAACTTTACACCGGACATTGTTTCCGTCGGACATCCGCCAGCCTGTTAGCAGACTCTGGTGCAAATTTATGTACAATAAAAAGACATGGAGGATGGAAAAGTTCGAGTGTTGCAGAAGGATACTTGGAAGATTCGTTAGAAAACAAAAAAGAAGATTGCTTGTCACATTCTTCCAAATAATTGCCCTTCTTCTAACAATTCAGAAATAGAGCATATTAATAGTATTTCCTCCACTGCTTCAAGTTCAATTTCAACAATTTCTTCTTGTGAAGTAGCTTCCTCACAAGGGATAAATATTACTAATTGCTCCAATTGTACAATTAATATAAATATTTCTAAATAACTTGTAATTTTTTGTTAATAAATATATAAATGTCATTATGACAAACGACTTGTCATTTTACTTTTTGCACTAGTGTTAAAAGTAAATCATGTGATCATTTTTAACGCGAGTTTATATAATATTACATTTTTAATTCAAGTATGCCGTGTTAAAAATTTAGTTTTTAATGGTGTTTGTAGAAAAAATATATTAAATCAATCAATTAGGTCGTCGACAGTGACAATTTTGCGAAAGCTGGCGCCCAACTAATCAAAAATTACTGGTCACAGCAATGTAAATTCTATTAAAAATTATCTGCAGATGGCGAATATCATGACCATGAGAGTATTATTAGTCAATTAATGAAAAATATAACAAATACTGCAACTACTATTGACTATATTTCTAACTTCACCTCCAGTTCTGTTGTTCTTTCTGAAGAAAATGAACAAAAAAATACTTCTGGAGGGGTCCTTTTGCAGAATTGTAGTCATTTTAGTTTTTCAAATTGCAATTTTCATTTGTAAGCTAAAGATAAGTATATTACTATATTAGTTATGGTCATGGCGTTATATAATTAATAAGTATAATTATGTACTATAAAAAATAAAATATTTATTATTTTAATGTAAAATATTCACTTGGAGCACACGTGGTATATTCGATATATTACCACAAGTGAAAATAATTCTCTTTCGGTTGCAATGACTGCGAAAATTTTATATAGGACAAACTGGTAGGTATTTAAAACAACAGATGTATGAGCACCAAAATGACGTAAAAAAGATTAATAGGACAGATGTAAACGCCAATAAAACGGATTTAACACTTAGTAGGGCTGATTATCATTTCTCATTTACTGATGTAAAGATTGCTAAACATCAACCTAATTATAAAAAACGAATTACACAACAAATGATCAATATAAAAAAATACAAGCGTGAACAAAAGAACCGTAGTAAAACTCGACGTGTGGTGGAGTTTAAAATAAAAGTAATTTTTGACGTTTCAAAAAAAGTCATATTTTGACGTTTCAAAAAATCTCGATGTGTGGTTTGTAATAGAAGTAATTTTTTACGTTTCAAAAAAGTCACATTGGTGGAATGTCACTAATATTTTTTTGACATTTCAAATTATGTTTGAAAAAAGTCACATTGGTGGAATGTCATTAATATTTTAAAATTTGAAATGTCAAAAAAAATTTTTGACATTTCAAATTAACGTTTCAAAAAATGTCACTAGTATTTTTTTTGACATTTCAAATTTTAATAAAAATTTTCAAAATTTTTTTCACGAATACATACCTTCCTCACTTTGAGGGGAGAGGAAGTAAAATAAGAAACATATACAGTGTGGAAATTAAGTAACGCATAAATTCAGTAATCCAATTATTGTTTGTTCAAGGGTATAGCGATTTTAACTTCAGCAAATATTTTCAGTCTATTTTCAGTTTCTTATGTCATTTATTTTTTAAGTCATGACGTCATCGACTTATTTTTGAATGACAACCTATATTTTTTATTATTGATTTTGATAGTAGTTTTTATTCCGGTTCTGACCGTATAAAATTTTCAATATGTTATTATTTGAAAAAAATCGAGAAAAATAGTCTTAAAGCTCAAATAACAAAAATTCATTCAATTGGGAAAATTTATCTAGTTGCCGGTGTATCACATTAGTTCGATTTTTCAACTATTTGTAAATTTCAAAATAAAAAACGAATGTGCCTTCGATAACTTTCCGTCAAACTTAGGCACCTAGATAAATTTTCCCAATTTAATGAATTTTTGTTATTTGAACTTTTATAAGACTGTTTTTCTCGATTTTTTCAAATAATAACATATTGAAAATTTTATACCGTCGGAACTGGAATAAAAACTACTACCAAAATCAATAATAAAAAATATAGGTTGCCATTTAAAAAAAAGTCGATGACGTCATAACTTTAAAAAATAAATGACATAATGAAAATAGACTGAAAATATTTGCTGAAGTTAAAATCGCTATACCCCTTCGAGATTTTTGCCAAAAAAATTAATATCAACGGAATTACTGAATTTATGCGTTACTTAATTTCCACACTGTATGTAAGAATCTATAATATGCAGTTTTTAAATTTTCAAATTCAAAAAAATTACAAGTGTGCATGCAATTAGGTATGTACACATGTGTACCTATAACAGAACAAATATGATTTTATTTCTTGCAGTTTATTTCGTATTTGAGATTGTTATCAATTTAATGTTTTTATCTACTATTTTTGTTATTTCGACAACAACAGAGGATTTTAAATGTAAGTACAAATTGTTATTAATTCAAATACGTAATTAATATGCCTTTGTAAGGTTATGATTGCTTTCACAAAAAAAAATCATAATCTTTAGGTACTAATTCTGTTTTAACATTTTTCCCACTTTAATGAATATTGAGTAAATATACAAATTTTTAATTAATCTCATTTTTGTAATAAATTGTTAAAAGTGCATAATTTAATTTTATATGTACATGTTTTTTCTTCGTAAAATTGCCATTGTGACTTATTTCAGTATCCTGAAGATGAAATAAATTATTTCTAAACGTCAACTTTTGTTTGTTGCTTTAACTGTTAGCCTCAACCCCACTAAGTCTAAAGGAAATTATACATATACTTGAAACTTCTTGTAACTCAATGCAGTCGTTAATTAACATCATGTATAAATAACTGACAGACGGAAAAACAATTATTTTTTGTGCATAAAAATGTGAAAGGCCATAATGTTCAAACCCTGTGGAACAGCTAATTTTGCCCGATCTGTTGGACATTTTAATAGTGAATTTAATTTATTTGTTCACTATTTCTTTAACATCTAATAATGTAAAACTCTTGTAATAGAAATGGCAGAATTCATATTTTGTCGTTTGAAACTCTGTTTCAATGAAAAGCTCTACAAACAGTTTGAAAATAACTAGTTGAATAACTACAATTTTTTGAGTAAATGCACTGCATTTATTTCGTGGGTAATCGTTTTGCAATAAATTACTTCCCATTAATAAAAAAACTACATATATGACCACGATTAACTGACATCGATCATCTAGTGTATCATCAACCATGCTGGTAATCCTGGACTTATATTTTATTTATTAAAAAATTATACAACGACCTCATCATATTAGTTATTATTATGTTTACTATTTCCCGATATCCTTTTCCATACCCTTAATAATGTCATAGGTGAACCAAACTGTACATTGCCTTATTTTTTTATGACATTTTGTCCAAGTGGTATGAACAATATCATAAAATAATTTGATTACTGCTTTCCTGCATATTTCATGATTCATCTGGGCTTAACAAGAGATTTCACCCTGAATATTCCTAAAAGATTACATTTTGTAAAAAATCTAATAAATCGTTTTCAGCGCCTTTCCAACTGTTCATCCGAAATGTACACACAAAAAGGGGTGAAAAATAAAGAGTAATTTTTATTCAGTCGTAACTTTTTAAAATAGCAGAGACATTAAATGTTTTTATCAGTCTTTCGAGAAATATAGACCCTATGATGGATTTGTTTTAACTTAAAAATATATTATTCTCAGCGTATTTCGTTAATATACTCAACACTCGTACGCAGAAATAGTGAGAAGAAAATAATTAATTTTTAGGAAATATCTAAAGTCGGGATTCAGATAATTTCTTAAAATTAATATTAAGATACTTTAAAATATCTTAAAAAATGCATCATTTTGTTGAGAAAAACGCTCACAGGTGTTTCGTTCAAAGGGGTAACTTGCTGTTTTACTTGTAACTTTTTTGCTTCTGAATATTTTAGACATAAAGAAATTACTGTACCAGTTCTTCAGATATTTCTAAGACTGTTTCTTTTTCATTACTTTATAGGATTGTAGCTCCTTTAGGAAATGATTAAAGATATGTTCAAAATTATCAGCTTATATTTACTTTTTCTTTTTACTCTGTTAAAGTCATTCTTTTAAAACCTGAAATATTCTGTATAGGTAAAGTCTATTTTGTATAAATCAGACAAAAATCGATAGCTGGGACAATAACTGTGAACTATCGCTAATATAAAATGCAAAAATTACAACACATGAGGTACAATCTCCTCAACTTCAAAAATATTTCGAAAACAAATGGAGTGTTTTCTTTTTTAATAAATCCTCTGTTTTACATCATTTTTCTTTTTTAATTAATGCAACACTTTTTTAATCAAATCTTTTTTTAATAAAATAATGATAAAAAATAACTAAATATAAGTTGCGAGTAAATTCAACATAATACACTCCCCCACAAGAATTATCGCAACACCATAAATTGACATTAAGTTTGATGTTAAATTTCTTCTGAATCGTTTGTTCGATTTGGATGATCTTTTTTTTTTGGAAGATAGATTGACTCTTCGGAAATGTTAAGGTCTACTGATTTTTTAAATAAAAATTTATTTTTGAACAAATACCAGTGTTACGATGAAGTTTTGTTTTAGTCCAACAATTCGTAACACTCAGGGATGTGACCAGCAACAATAGCAAGTTACAATTAATAGATAACTTTAGACTCATCTTTTCGTAACATTCCTGTTTTTGAATCACGTTCTTATCTCTGTTATTAGACGAGATACGCAGTTTTTTAGCACATGTTTTTAAGACTTGTATGCATGTGTATATGCATACATTGAAGACTGATGTAAGTAGCAGACAATGCATGGAAAACAAAAAACTAAGTAACAAAATCAGTTTGCAAAGTGTCAGTTTGTGTTGTGTCAATTGTTGCGATAGATTTCTTTACTTTCTACTGTAGTTTTTTTCGTAATTTAAATTTTGTGCTAAATTATAGCATAATGAATGCTCAACATCATTTAACACGTCATTTAAATGATGAAGAGGTAATAAAAGCATGGTGTAATGTACTGTTTACGGATGAATCGAGATTTTACTTATACTCGTCAGATAGACGTATACAAAAGAAGCGTCATTTCCAATACAATTTTCGTCAAACGGAAAATTTCGGAGGTGGGTAGACCATGGTATGGGGAGGGATTTCGTTTCATGGACGCACAGAGTAAGTGACAGTCAATGAGGGAAGGATGACATCCGATCGATACATAAGGGATATTCTACAACCTCATGTGATCCCATATGACCCTTTCATAGGTGACAATTTTACACTAATGCACGATAATGCACGGCCACACGCGGCTAGGATAGTGACCGAGTATCTAGATGAAGTTATTGTCACTATAATGAATTGGCCAGCTCGCAGCCCAGATATTAATCTGATAGAACACGTATGGAATCATTTGAGATGGGCAATTCAGCAAGATCGGATTCCAAGTAGAACATTGAATGAACTCCAAAATAAATTGGATGTGATTTGGAACAATATGGACGAGGATTATATACACAATCTCATTGCAGGGCTACCAAGGGGAATTCAAGCTGTAATTAGAGCGAAGGGGGGAAATACACGTTATTGAAAATTATTGCACCCTTAATTTGGTTTGTTGTTTGTTTTTGTAAAAATTTAATAAAAATAGTTTATATTGTCGCTTTTTTTGTTAATCCTGTATATCTCCTCTAATAACAGAGATAAAAAAGTGATCCAAAAAAGGGAATGTTACGAAAACAAAGGTTTTCATTTTTCGTTCTCACCAATAGAAAAATGTTAACAGCGATTTAAAGTTTTATGGTGACCAGGGAATGCTAACGCCTCCGCTTTAAACAAATGATTGTCAATACTTTATTACATTTGTTTATTCGGTCTTACTAAAACTGGAAAATTTTATTGCCGGATTTTTTTTTTTGTGTAATAATAACAATAATATATATTTTGCCCTAGTCTTAAGTAAAAACACTAGTAGTAGTAAGGTTTAACTTTATTTTAATGACTTGAAAATCAGACAAGTTCAAGAAGGATCTCTATTTTCTTGTTTATTAGAATTATATTTTGCTTAAAAAGTTTTATAAAAAATTTAATGGACTGTCTTTAACACTACTCACGGTTAGACAGTGGAGCAATTTTTCTTTTTTTAAATAATCCCACTGGAATTTTCCTCCTAATGCGATACGTCAAACTAAATTAATATCTAAAAAAACACCCAGCGTCCTACATAATAGCCTATGTGACAAGAGATAGATCGGATAGGCGGAAACAGCGTTTTTTTCCCAATAACTTTACATCTAAAATTAGCTGGCTAAAGCGAAGTGTTTCGAGACGCTGATTTTACAAGCTTTTTTCTACAGAAATTAACATAACAAACGCTTACAATTAAGAAACTGTTCTATACTTTTCCCAAGGAAACAACTGAACTCATTTCACTTGTTTTTTAACAAATTTGCATAAGAAACAAAAGATTGGAATTAAGAAAAATGTAGAAAGTTTTCTATATTTTTTTCCCGGGGAAACAATGATTGATTGACGACAATGAGGCTGTATGACACTAATATAAAACTCCATTTTCTATTATCCCTGCGTGGCAATAAAAGGCCATCTTCATAATACGCTGACTAATCAAAAATCACCCCAAAAGGCGGAAGTTACACTTTGGGCATTATAAGGATTAATGTACACGTACGTACTCCAAACGCGAGCCTGCAAATGGAAATTATATAAATGTATAAATGGACATTTATATGCACTTACGAGGGTAACCCAGAAACTAGGATTAAATTTGAAATTGCCAAATTTCTATACTTTTGGTCAAATGCAAGCATTTCCCATAAATCACATATTCTCATTTTGTTAAACATTTGTTAAACAATAACACAATTTCTTTTATCTAACGCAGACACCAATAATTTTATCCGATTCTTTATCGGTTCTGACCTCATTAGAAAGTAATATTTCCCTCAATATTAAAACTAATCCATGCATTCTAAAAATTAAAGAAATATTACATAACATATTGATAACTGGAAAAGAAGTATATTTTGTTTGGGTAAAAGTTCATATAGGTTTAAAAAATAATGAAATTGTTGACGCCTTAGCAAAAGGAAGCATTAACACAGGATTTTCGTATGAACCAAAATTATGTCTCACTGATGCTTTCTCGGTTACAAGAACGAATTTAAAAAACAAATGGAAACACTTATGGCATGATTTCTGTTCCTCTAGTCAAACAAGATATACTCTTATACATCCTGATCTTCCGACTAGGTTCTGGCACGATGGTTATGATTTTCCACGAAAATATGTTACATCAGTAAATCGTATGAAATTTGGTCATGCTCGATACCCAGCACACCTATACAAAATAAAAGCAATGCCCTCTGATATTTGTGAAAATGTAACACGAAAGGAGACCTTGATAATATTTTCTTTGAATGCACGAAAAACAAAGCAACTAGCAACACATTGTATAACAATCTTATGAATTGCAATATTCAGTCTCCGTTTAATATACACTTTCTTTACTCAGTCTCAATAGTAAAACAGTGTTTGACTGCATTATCAGTTTTTTAGTTGAAACAGAGATGTTACTTTGAAAATTATTCAGCATAGGTTAGTTTTGTATCCTTTGTTGTTTCCCTGTGTCTTTAAACCTTTATACTAAAGTGGTTCTCTAAAACTGTTTGTTATAATAAAAACAATGTCCTGATAGACCCCAGGACGAGAAGCGTGTGTCCTTGTTTTTTCCATCGCCTGTCTTCAACTATAATTTGTTTCTCTTTCTTTTTGTATAGTTTAGACCTAGGTAAAACTCTATATCACCATGTTGTGTCTGGCTGTATGGCTAATGGCCTAATGCAAAAAAACATAATTTTTTTGATAACAACATTAACATTCTACATTTTGCCAACAATGACTTGTTGCTGAACAATCTCGAAAGTGTGGAAATTCTTAGACACTCAAACAATCAAAACACATCATTAAATTCCAATTTTCACTCATATTTGCAGTATCATTCTAACACTTGATTACCTAATAACTTTTTTTTATAATAATAACTTACAGGCCTATCGGAACAGCTACTTAAACTGTTTAATCGTTACATGTTCAATCGCAAGCGATTTGTTGAATAATTCAAGTTCTTGACCAGCATTCGGTAATAAGTTAAAGAAGAATTGCGTAATAATTTATCCCATTTCTAGACTTTGATAAACGAAAAAAATTTAAGTGAATTTTGCCTTTACGTGTTGAACAAGAATGTAAACTATCGAATAATTATTGAGGTTATTTTTTATGTAGACAAGACACTGCAGTGTATATGCACAAGGCAAGGCAAGTATTTTTAGTTGTTTAAAGGAATTTTTACAATCAGCCCTATATGTTAATCCTGCAATGATTCTTACAGATTTCGTTTGCAATAAGAATATTGTTGTGGTATGAGATGAGTGGCCCTATACCAGAATAGCAAATGTTAATCTAGATTGAATTAAAGTATGGTATGCCACTAGAAGTCTGGGTTGCGATATACAAGTTACCAGATTTCGCAGTACATATATGTTGCGTAATATATTTGTGCAAATCAGTTCCACGTTTTTCCCAGGTTAATTTACTATCTAAAGTAACTCCTAAAAATTTCATACAATGTGAGAAATCAGTATTTACCGACTGATGTTTTAAGCTAAAGATCATTGGCTCAGTCTTTATTCAAGACTAACTGGTTACTTAAAAACCAGTCTTGGATTGTATTTAGACTGTATTTTGCATTCGATAAGAAAATATTTATGTCATTATGAGTGTGGGCCAGTGTTGTGTCGTCAGCAAAAAGGATGAAATTCACTAAATTCGCACTATTAGGCAAGTCATTGACATAAATAAGAAACAGTACTGGTCCTAAAACAGAACTTTGGGGTACGCCAAATTTAATGTCTAATAAATCTGAATTGGCATTGTTGAAATTGACAAATTGGTTCTGTCTGTCAGATTGGATAGAATTAACTGTTTACTGCTGTCCGAAAAAATTACAAAAATTTAATTTACTCACTAAGATAGTGTGTGACACGTAATCGAAAGGTTTACTTAAGTCTAACAATTAGATATGTACAGATTCCTCGCACTCAAAATCATTATTTATTATATTTATTAAAGAGTTAATTGCTCAGGTCGTGAATGATTTTGATCTGTAACCATACTGATAGTCAGTAAACAATTTACCATTTTCAAAATAATCAACTATCTCTATTTTAAGTACTTCAAAAATTTTTGCAATTATTGTAACAATGGAAATGGGTCTTTAATTTGCTGGATCTTCAACTGAATTTTTTTTAAACAACGAACTTTGGGCAGTTTAAATATTTTCGGAAAGATGTTATTCTTAATACACTGATTTATATGTTATATGTTTATTGAGAGGTAGGATACTGATATATTTAATACATAATAATAATAATATTGATTATATTGAGCAGATGAATATAAGAACTTCAGAAATAATTGTAAATAATTTTCAAAATTGTTAACACCTGATGGTACAGAATTAATTAAATTTTGAGCAATATTAGCAAAATAGTTAATAAAATCATTTGGGGCAAGATATAGTGAAATGTTTTGTGTAATATTGTCTTTTTTTTATCAAATTCCACACTGCTTTTTGTCGATTTTTTTTTTAGATATTAATATACGTCAATTCTATTCTCTGATTGTGTTTATTAGAAATGTTACAATGAATTAGTAGATAGATATTGGATATCCCGTGAACTCACGAAACAAATGGATAGCAATAAAAAGAATTTTGTGAAAAATATATTATATTTTTTTCATTTCTAATGTTTACAAATAATTATGAAAACATCCACATTCACCGGCTAGAGACTAAGCCTTATTTTTTCAGGATACAAAACAATTTGAAACGGATTTTTTGTTCCGTTGTGTTCCTCTTCTTACAAGTTAAACTGCATATCCTCCCTGTTCTCGAATAATAACCCCTTGTAATAAAATTTCCGAATACCTACGTTCAAGGAAGAAGAAAAGACAAGACGCTTAACTGTAACTTATAGAATATTATATAAATACGCATAGTAAATCAGGATTTAAAAGCGGAAAATAGACTCGTACAAATCTACAATTTAGAATTTAAGCCGGCATATAGAAATTCCTGCGCAGATATATACACCACCGAAGGCAGGGGTGGTTTATAATATGATTAGGTACCTTGACGTTGATTTATATGGTAAATAATGGCAAATAGCGTTTGGTGGATGGTGCAGGGAAATTTGGTAATTCGTGAAAATTGCTCTTTCAGTACGGCTTGTAATCGGGAAATGTTCATTTGGACCAAGGATTAGGTTGAGGGGTGAACAATACGTACAAGGTGGGGCTGAAAATGACATAGTTCTCTCACGGTGTTTAAAAGCAATATTTGGGGAATGTTGAATGTTTACACTTCATTAATTAATTTTTCCATCAAAATATTGATCGTGATCCAGCATATAAATGCACCGACTCTGATGACTGGGCATATTATTTAGATACAGGGTGATTGATATGAACGGCCACTTCCTTCAAAAAGATGTATTTCTAACCTATTCTCATCCCTTCACCAGCACTGACAGTGTTGGTGAGAATGGTTGTCTGTACGCGTTTTTTCGTAAGTGTAACCCTCCCCGTGCAGCTTTGGCTTTGGATTCGTTTGTTGTCTAATTTCTGTGGTGTTTTTATATGTTTTTTTTATTTATCAAAGTTCTTTTTAATGCGACTTTTAGACTCAAATTGAAGCAAAGAATATACTGTTCTATTTGAAAAAAAAAATTGGCATCACTTCTGATCAAACCCACGGAAGTACCACGGTCAAACGTGTAACTATCAACCATTGTTGAAAGCAAAAATTATTTATTTATTTTTCAAAATATAGTTATGAGGTTGCGATTACCACATAAGTCATGCGGTATATATAACCGACGTTCCACTTTCGATGCTTATATCAATCACTATAGGAAGCAGTCAAACAAAATTTGGAGCAGGCCCATACGGTACAATTATCTATCTGATAATATTAGTAGGTATTACGTATTAACCATTATCCATTTTTAAAGAAATTATTATATATTACTTTTAATTTTTCAATGTGTATGTAATATTTAAGTCTATAATTTTAAAACGATTCGAATGTTACATAAAATATACAAAAAATATTTAAAAACATTTGCTACCGACTTTTTTTTAAAGTTCATGATATTTTTGAAAATACTACCATTTTAAATTTAACTATAGCCATGATTAAGAACAAATTAAACGCAAAATGAAGTAGTAAGTACATGCGGCGCAATGCCCTTATACGAAAAAATAAGCCTTCATTTTGAATTTGTTTTCTAGTTTGGTTTTGTTCTTGACCTAACGTTGAAGTCTCTTGAGATATCAGCTATCAAAAACTGGTTTCATTGTTTTGGGAACGGAAAAATAAAAATTTTATGATCCAACCATAATATATGATGGTTCCTTATGTGTTTATCCCAAATTTCGATTAATTATCTCTTATAACAGTTGAGCTTTGAAAGCCTTAGGTGAAACACTCGGTATATATAGTGTAGTTAAAAGGCTGTTATCTAAGTTAATACTATGCTATTGGCAAAAATAATTATTCTTCATAAAAGTTTCCGCTTATCTCGAAACTATTAACCATGCTGTTATATTGTAAAAAATATATACACGGTTTCCCAAAAACTAACAAAAAATATATTTGATTTAGATTAAATTCACTTTCCAACAGATGTTAGAAATTGTATTAAGGATATCTATTATTTCTACATACAGTTCATTCTCCTTGAAAATGTTTCGATTTTTTTTGTTGCAATTTATTACCGATGAACGCTTAAGGTAAGAACACCATCATAAAGTAAGTTCGAGAACATATTTATTCCCAACAAAAAAAATTATAAAGATCTTTATGCAAAATGATAACATTAATTATGATTTTATTAACAACATCAATATGAAAGGAAAGAAATGTTTATGTAATCAGAGTACCGAGTGTGACCTTTTTACTGTTAGCAACTGCTCTACACCTACTAGACATGCTCACTATTAAATTATCCAGCTCATCTTGGGGCAATCTGGTCCACACATCTTGAAGACAATTAAAAAGTTGCGCTCTGTAGCATATCCCAGGCATGCTCATTCGGGTTTAGGTCTGGCGACTTCGCAGGCCAGAATAACACTGGGATTTCGTAAGTTCGAATGAAATTTCTAACAACATTTGCGGTATGTGGATGGGCATTGCATTAAACAGAAACTAATTTCAATTAGCTGTTAATTGGGAATTGCTTAAAAGAATACATGTTTTGCATTTTTTCATTAACACAATTTCGAATGAAGAGATAGATGAAAACTCTAGTTCGAGATGATGCAACTTGCACCTTCTAAATTTCACAACAATATCTCAATTATTTCTGGAGAAATGCGCCCCTATCTCAAACACTAAGCATTTTTAGCTATAAGTTTATATGGCAAATCCATTTATTTCCTGTTTTTTGAAGCCTGGGGAATGCATGTTTCTTTAGGTTCATATTCCTCGAAAACGGTTGGTCCTCGGCGTTACAACAAGACGAGGTTTCTTGTGCATTTTTGACTAACCAATCATATTTCAATGCGACAATATGAAAAAAATACACACAAAAAGTTTGGAGGGGGAAAAAGATGTCACCCTTCCTATTTTGCGTTCCAATGATTGAATTTACTCTTGGTAGATAATATAAAATAATTACCTTATATATCAGATCCCATTGTAGCTCAAAGGTTTCCTGAGATATTAAATAAAATCCCAATTTTGGGTTTCTCCTTCAGAAGGCTCTAGATCCCCTAGAGGAAATTTCGGACCCGTGTTAATTTTTTTTAAGTAGAATCACGCCTAAAAATTAATGACTGCATACCTGAAACACCCTGTACATACATATATTTAATTGTTTTCTATTTTATTGGTCATTACGTTAAGAGTTAAATAAAACTAACGTGTTATCGCACACCAAATATTTTAACATTATATGTATATACATACATACATCATAATGTGGTGCAAAAACAAATTCGAGTTAAACAAACTCAAATTCAGAACATATCAAATTCCGGTGGAATCGTATTTTCATTTAAAAGGTAAATAAAAAGCTACTTCCCCCGTCATGAATACACCCATCTCCATAATAATACCCAATTTTTCCGTGCCTGGTTATAAAAAAATAATTAGATGGATCAAATAAAAAAAATTCTTAGACGTCTCAGCTACCACATCAAAAACGACTTTCAATTATATTTATTTCTTCCCTTTGCCTCGTAAGGGTTTTCCACCGATGATAGGGAGACGCAAGGGTGGCATCTCTGAATTTAAATCAGGCCCGTAATGGAGGGACGGTATAATTGAGTTTTGGGCCCTTCTAGTCGGGTTTTCACAGTAAATGTCTGAGCGATGTTAAAACCCATTTGATATGTCTCCCAGACGCTTTTCTATTTTCTGACTTACTGGAGGAAATGTAAATAGTAGATCCTCTACGAGGTATGTCATTTATATTGTTCCCTTTATACTCGAGGCCTTCGTAAAGTGGTGTTTTTATTAACCTTTAGGAGCTGAATTCTCTCGTCAAAGGGTCATAATTAGGTACCTCTAATTTTGCTACATTAACATTACTGTAATTTCGAGTAGCGTTAACACGTATAAAGGTTTCAGAAACGTCATTTAAATTCGCTTTATGAATTAAACACGATAAGAATTTTATTACAAAATGAAATGTATAAAACTAGTTATCCTGTGTTATTAAATATATAAACCTGTAATAATATAATAACTACTGAAAATAATAGTAAAAATTTAACAAAAAAAAGTGACTAATAAAATTTTACAACAACTGAGTCTAGAAAATTGGGATGACGTACTTCAATGCAACAATAGTGATACATGTACAGAAAGATATTCAAAAATTATATAAATAATGCTACCAGCACAATTAAGCTACCAAAGTACAAACAGAAAATTAAACCATGGATCACTACCGGTATTATGGAGTCAATAAAAAAAAAGGGATCAAATAAAAAAAGCAATAAATGACTAGAACAATATAATGTTAGTAAATAAATATAAAATATATAGAAATAAATTAACAAATATTATTAAAAAAACTAAAGATGACTATTATAAAAATGAAATTAATAATTCAAAAAATAATTTGAAAAGGATTTGGGAACTAATAAATAAAGCAACAAATTGTACTAAAATTAAAAATCAAAAGATAAATATTAAAGATGATAGTGGTCAATTAATAATACAGGAGAGTGAGCGGAAAGCTAATATGTTTAATCAATATTTTATAAATATCGGTTCAATCATGGCAGAATCAATTACCCCATCTCCAAATGTCACAGATGAAAATCATTATACAGCACCCAATAGCATATTTTTAAAACCAGTTACTCAAAATGAAATAATCAAATATATCTCCAGTTTAAAAAATAATAATGCCACAGGTTTGGACCAAATACTCGTAAAAATAATTAAATTTTGCCACATATATTTAATAAAACCTTTGATTCATATTATTAATATAATCTTCGTTACAGGTTTAGTCCCTGCACATTTCAAGGAATCTATTGTCACACCCTATATAAAAATGATTCTAGAACAGATACAACTAATTATAGACCAATATCAGTTATTAATATTATTGCAAACATTTTTGAAAAAGCGTTAAAAAAACCACCTTGAGGAATTTCTAGATTCTAATAAAATTATATCTGAACACCAATTTGGTTTCAGAAATGCTTTTAGTACCAACGATGCCATTTACAAATTAACTAGCTCTATAAATAATAGTATACACAATAATAAAAAATGTATAGCAGTTTTTCTGGATTTAGCAAAGGCATTCGATACAGTGCCTCATTCAAAATTGTTGGAATATATCGGTATTAGAGGCACTGCACTGAATGTCTTGCTACATACTTATTGAACAGAAAACAATACGTTAAAATTGAAAATCAAATTAGTCACCCTGAAATTATAAAAACCGGAATTCCTGGAGGCACAGTTATAGCTCCGATTCTTTTTTTAATTTTTATAAATAATCTTTGCATTATTTCTAATATATCAGGAAAAATAATTTCATATGCAGATGACACGGTAATTATATTTGAAGGATTGGATTGGAAAGAAGTAACTATAAAAGTGTCATCTGATATGGAAGTAATAAAAAATTGGTTAGATCAAAATTTACTCTCTTTGAATATAGGGAAGACAAAATTTATGTGCTTTTCAATTTATACGATTAAAAATCATAATATTACCGAAATAAATATTCAAAATACAGATCTTATAATAAGTAGTTATAAAAAAATAAAATATCTTGGTATCACAATAGATGAAAATTTTAAATGGCAGGAACATGTAATATATGTAACAGATGAACTTCGAAAAGTAATAAGAAAATTCTATATTCTCCGGAATATTCTCAAAACAAAAACATTAATAAATATTTATAATACATTAGTGGAGTCCACAATTAGATATAGCATAATAGCATGGGGTGGTGCAAATGAAAATGCACTAAATCCACTAAAAGTATTACAAAAATATATCTTAAAAATAATCATGAAAAAAGGCCATCTATACCCTAGTGATAAATTGTTTAAGGAATGTTGTTGTCTGAATTTGAAAAACATATATATACTTGAAAGTATTCTTCTCATAAATAAAAATAAGGGAAAAATGTAATTTTCCCCCTCACTTTCACAACACAAGATCAGTCTCAAATTCTAATTTGCTAATTAATAAATATAATAAAACATCTCAACAGAACTTTATTGATTATCAAGGACCTTTGTTCTATAATAAATTACCTTTAAACATAAAAAGCATTAGTAACAAAATGAAATTTCGTCATACCGTATCAAATTTTAATGCGACATCGTCCGAACTATTTAGTTAAATTTGCGACTCAAAATAGTACCTAATTATATTTGTACATCCTCCTGATTCTCCTCCAACTATCTATTAATTTTATGTATTTCTTTGTTAATAACCATGTTTAATAATAAAAATATGTTAGTATTAAATATTCAAACTGAAATGATATTAGCACAAAACAAACCTTTTCTGGCTTAGGTGCTATCCCTCATATTAATGTAGATAATTTATATATGTTATGTCTAATAAAGGAATTTGAATTTGAGTTGTGGAAATTACATTCGGGCATTGCCAAATGCAATACTTATCTCAATTTTGTATTTTGCTTTAATAGAAACTTGGTACATAAAATTTTAATTTCTGATTTATTTGATCCTAGAAAAAATACTGTACATTTTCTAATGACACTTTTCTTGGACTCATAAACTTTTCATTATCAATTAATGACATTAACCGAACAATAATCATAACTACAATATTCAGGTTTGAAAATGAAACAACGAAAGAAAAAAAAACAACAAAAAACCAGCCGCTTTTGTTACGACAGAAAACTGTCAGTTTTTCAATCTACCAACTTACAATGTGATCCAGCACGCAATTATTGTTCAAATTGCTCTTTAATTTCTTGTAAGATATTTAGAGTGGTCTTAAAACTGCCTTAATGCAGACGTTAATATTTCATATATTTTATTTTTAGGACAAGCAATCTAAAAAACGTTTTTTTATGAATTTAAACCCTGAGTACACAACGTCATATAAAAAAATATTAAGGCGCCAACCCAAATCAATAAAGAAAATGTCAATACATTTAATTTATGTTATATTTTCTATGTTTCTATACGCACAGAAATATAATATGATTAAAATGATATTTTCAGTTTTGTAGCATAAAATATATCAATTTATAAAAGATTTTGTTTTTTCAGCAATATCCGCTGTACTGTAAATATTTGTTTACCAAATACAAAACAATTTTGCAGTGAAAGTTGCCATAAAACAACAAAGTGGGAAGCGAATAAACAATTCGGTTACTATCATTAAAAACAGAACAAATGTCACGGAGAATAGACGAAAAGGTCTCGATCGGACACAGAAAAACTATACCACAAAATTAGTTTTATCTGTTTGTGGCCCGGCCTGCTTTTTGTCTGATTTCCAGGAAACACTCTATTCCTTTTAATAGAAGAATGACAGATCGTCTTGCTTACAACACTTAACGTACATATTACGCCTTCGGGAAATGTGTCTAATCGATATGGGGAAACTTTCCTTACTTCATAGAACTTTTATTTTTACACGCTAATAGATTGCTCCACATTAATTTAACAAACACATTTATTGAGAAAATTTACGAAACTACTTTAGAAATTCAGAAGGAAGGGACATAAAAAAACTCATTATTTTAATATTTGATTTTCATAAAGTTTGATCTCCTGATTGACATACTCAATGTTTTCATCAATTTGAGTGTAGGTTGCATTGCCATTTTGGAAAAACGAGACCCACATTGTGTTTTACAAATATGGTCTGAGGCATAATGAAAAAATTGAATAGACGAATATGTATGTATTGATTTGTTCGTATCACAGTTTTTCCAAATAATTAATACTCTTAAATTAATTAATTAAAACAAAAGTTTTACGCACTAGGAACACGTGGATATTTATTTTGTTGGACAGTGTCACATATTGAGGGAAGATCGTTAAAAGTAAATGTTTTCATTCAAATACATTTGATGTAAACCTTGGTGTCCTCCAAAGGATTTGTCTTGGGGCCGTTGCTAATCATGATGTTTGTTAATAATTTCCCTAATTACATTTGTACTGGTCACTTAACAATTGCAAATGACTTTCCAATCACTGTTATTGTCGAGACAACCTAAAGGCTACAGATTCTGGGAAAACATTGTACTCGTAATCAAGGAGGTAAATGCGTGGTCTCACCCAGTAAACACACATACGTTTTTTAAATGTATTATCAACGTGTCATTGGTTGATAAATCGTGTTACGTTAGAAATTCAACAGATGGTTTTTGGTGTATACAAAACACCTTTTTCATTTTAACGTTATAAATACGTAGTTTTCTAATCAAAATCTAATTAACCAATATTCTTACGTTAAAATAATGTTATGTATATATCGTATAGGTACCAATATCATCAACGTTTTTGTAACGTGCTTTCTAATTTAGTAAGAATGGGATAAATAAAACGTCCTCTAACGTTTCGAGATTACATTATTAAAATGATCCCTTAGATCGTTTCAACAACGTTTTGAACCGCAAACATTTGCACCTAGTTAAGTATGTTAGTTTAACATATAAATGTAGGTGGATGAAAAACGTGTTTTAAATAATACCTAGCTATACATTTCTAAATGAATATTTTGTGCACTGAAAACATAATTATACATTTTAATTTATCAGGCTGAATAAAAGTCGCGGATGACGTTTCAGAGAAAAAGTGTCAGCCAAAAGTTTTACAGGGGGATATTCAATGCCACTGGTACTTTTTGACTTCAAGGTAAACTTAGTTTTTTTAAATGGAACCCCCTATTTTTGACATCGGCAATTAATTGTACATCAAAAAACATGAAACTTTTGTCTGAAACTTTTTTTTTGAAAAACTTATTTGATAGAAAATACTTTTAGCATTTATCTAAATGTTTTACCGTTATTTTTTAATTCGTTAGAATTCAAGAGGCAAAAAACTTTTTTTACACGTTTAAACAAACGTGTATTTAATCGACTTTAATCAACCAATGAATCTGATTTGTAGAGGAAGGATCACGTGATGATACGCATGCTGCTAGAACTTCGTTTTTATAAGCGTATGGTGATAGGTAGTTAGGTAGTAACGAAATAACGGTCCAAGTACCCAGTTGTTATGCTGTGAGGGTGCGGCTTTCTGTGATTTTTCTTGTGTTAGTTTGCCATTATTTTGGGTAAGTACAAACTTATATTCTTATAATAGGCAACATGTCAGGATATATTTCTAGAAAGTGATAGGTTACGTGTAGGTTTATCCTCAATGGACTCAAATTTAATTTAAACATGTAATTATAGACTGATTTTTTATTATATCCCGTAAAAAATGCATTTGGATTAAAATATGTCGAACTTGCTTGTACTTATTTATAAACAAGTAATATTTTAATTCGATATGGTTGTACTTAAAACAAATTCGATCCACACAATTACACTTTATAGGTTATGTAATGAATTCTTCAAATTAATTTTACTAAACAGATCGCTCCATCAATAATGTCTCTCGCTAGTAAAAATTGCACTGTATCTTGATGCTAATTTAGCGGTCGTGCAAAAGACGACCATATAGTCAATCAATATATGGTTAGTTCTTGTCAAAATTTACTATAAAATTTACAATTATTAATTAATTTTGTTAAAAGCAATGGGTTTTTTTAAAACCTTTTGTAAAATATGTTGTGTGAATAAAACTGTTTATTATTATTATTTTTATATAATTTTACAGGTGCTGAGGTTGGCCGCCCTAGGAGGTTCAGAAATTGATGGGGTGACAAGACGAATTATGAAATATTTGATGGCAAATCAGCTGGGAATTCAGTTCAATTGGAAAGGTCGTTACAACAAGGTGGGATATGAGAATACGACAACAATGAACATTGTTTTAGGTAACGCAAAAACATATCTTCTGTTGCTAAATTTCAATAATTTTTTATTATTCAGAGGCAGCAAAGTTGAACTTTCCGGCCAATGAAAAAAATGACATGCAGGTTGCCTGGGCTATAAAAGAATGGCTAAAGCATTCAGCAGGGCGAATTAACCAAGCCAATAAAAATAAATAGCGTTTCTTTTCTATATTTTGTATAAATTTTATAAAATAGAATTTTTTGTTTGGTTGTTCTTCTATATGTATAATATAAGAGTTTTTATTATTTTATTATTTTATATTTCAGTTTTATTAATAAATTTATGTACGAATAAAACTGTATTATCATTATTTACAAAATCTGCGAGTATTTACACCTGTTCATTTTTCATGCAGCATCTTTTGAAGCACAATTTTTACAGTGGTCAATATAGCTAAATACATATTTCTTGCCAGTATGTAAAATGCAGGGAGGTGGTAAGAGTAATAGTCAACTGATTCACTATCTCTTTGCATTTTACATCATAGCAAAAGTAATTTGCTACATTTACCAATGTGAAAACTGTTTCAAAAATGCTGCCATGAAGAATGCACAAGCGTGAATACGCCCTAATGTTAAAAATAACGTTATGAAGAACATTTCAAAGTACCAATAAAAGTAATAATTATTAGGGCACTCCATACGTTAAAGCGACGTTAATAAACACGTTATTAAAACGAACATTTTTAACCTTTAATTTACGTCGAAAACACGTACATAAAAAGCTACGCAACAACGTCGAAACTGAAAGATTTTAACACATATAATATTCGTGTTTTATGTGCTAAAATTAAACGTTTATGTATTCGTACTTTGCAACGTATAAAACTGCGACATCTAAAGGTTGATTCTACGTAATGGAAACTAGTGTTTTTTCTAATGGTGTTTATAATATAAAAAACGTTTTATTCACGTATGTGTGGGCAAGAAGTTAAACTCATTCTGAATAACAGAAACTGTAAAATTAAATTTTCACATGCAAAAACCACTGTCTCACAATAGGATATATGAAAATATTACTTTATCTAGAAGGCCAAAGCTATTTGGAACTTACCATCACTTAAAGTTGTTTTGGGGATTACATACAAATTATGTATGTAAACAACTCAACAAGGCCTACTTTGCTAAACTGCAAATGAAAATTACTTTAGATGTTGATGGATTATTGTCCATATAGCAAACTCTCACAAAGAACTTCTTTCATATAAAGGGTAACGACAAGATGAAGAAAAATTAAAAATTGCTCCAGACGAACAAGAGAGAAAACGGAACCAAGAGAAATCACGGAAAATTTTAGACAGAGTCAACGCCAAGAGGAAATAAAAAAAAATTGGCTGAATGATGAGCCCTTGAACTTACCGCTCCCCATGTTTATTGGATTAATTAAAGAATAACAAAAATAATAACATTAAAAAATATAACAGAAATAATGAAACAATAAAAAAAATGGCTGTGAGATTTTAACAACATTTAAAAAAATAATACGGGGTGTTTTAAGGTTAAATGTACAGAGTCATCATGCGAAAATGTCCTTTTTTTAAATAACGGTTACTTTTGTCATAACTACATTTTTTGGCTGATTCCAAATTTTGAATAAAAAAAAAACAATTGTGTATTGCGTTTAAGAAATACAACATCTGACTTTGTTTTTTTTAACACGCTTTATATTAGCTTCAGCTGTATGTATCTATGTATGTATTTATCCATGTAACGGAATCTTTCAACGTAATTTTCACCAACTTCAAGACGTCTGATTAAATTGAAAATTTGCACACGTATTAAGGACCGATGAAAATACAATAATTTGAATGCGTATCGACGCATTTGTCTTAAAAAAATTTTTCTAAGCGGATGTCAAAGTTGTGTTATCGGCGCATTCGCCAAAATAACGGAATCTTTCAACGTAATTTTCATCAACTTCGAGACGTCTGATTACATTGAAATTTTGCACACGTATTAAAGACCGATGACAATACAATAATTTGAATGGGTATCGACGCATTGCTCTTAAAAAAAGTCTATGCGGATGTCAAAGTTGTGTGATCGGCGCATTCGCCAAAATATCGCATCCATGATAAGTTGACAGAAAGTTAACCACTAATTGAATACCGTAACTCATACTATACTTGAAATACAAGATGAACTGGTTACCAATTTACGATAAGAATGTTTTTTTTTTTGAATGCATTTAATTCTTTCGTTTTGTCAAAATATACAGCAATTCAACAATAGCAATACAATAATTTGAAAAAGAAAATAAAATATAAAAAAAATTTCCGAAATAAATTCAAATCAATAAATTTTGAAAAAAAATTTAATTAAAAAATTTCGACAAAAATTCTTGAAGACTATTACATTTTTTACATTTGTTTTCGTTTCATGACTAAAAAATAAAAAAATAAATTATAGTTTAAAAAACTAAAAAAACATGCTTTAATAACAAACCGAACTAAGAAGTAAAAAATAAGAATGAAGTGGTTGACAAAAAAAATCATTTTATTGTAAAAAGCGTGGGGTGCTTTTACTATATTTTTATGATGACTCTACTTTTAATAATAGCTACCAATAAAATATTTATAACAATTGATACCAAGCACCCCGCGCTTTTTACAATAAAATGATTTTTTTGTCAATCACTTCAAGAATGAAGTGATTGACAAAAAATTTAATTTTTATTGTAAAAAGCGTGGGGTGCTTTTACAATATTTTTATGATAACTCTACTTTTATTAATAGCTACCAATAAAATATTTATAACAATTGATATCAAGCACCCCACGCTTTTAAAAAAAAAATGAATTTTTTTTGTCAATCACTTCAAGAATGAAGTGATTGACAATATATGTTTTTATTAACATAAAAAAATTTTAATACCTAAAAAAGTCAGTTTACAGAGACCATGCGGGTGATTGTATGTACACAGGAAAAATTCCAAAAAACCTGCTCAAAATAATGATTTTTTTATTTTGAAAATAAAAACTGACTACGTTCGCAGTGGGGTTTGGAGTAGGGAAGGCGTGTCTACGCATTCTAAGGCGTGCATTCCCGGATTTATTCTACAATGTTGCTATAATAATTTGTAAGGTGTGCGAGACAGACCTGATGTGCTGGGACAAACGTGATTGTACACATCACGTAAATTCTGTGCAACATAAAACTAACAAAAATGGCGTTCCTTCGACAACACAATTTATGTTCGATCTAATTTTAATGCTGATTGCCTGTAATGTTCCGCTGCACATACTCCATAAACAACCATTTCAGGAGTTCTGGAATACATACAATCCCAAAATGACGTTACTGAACTATGATAAGATAAGATAAGATCAAATGTGTATTAAATAATACACGACTGTGGTTGTGTTGATGAGACGACAGATTGTAAAAAAAAAATCTATTTTAAATGGTATGGTACGTGTACTGGACCCTCTTAAACCGACATTTCCACTGTTACTAGCTGGCAAAAGACTAACTGAGTGTACTGGCCAAACAATTACGCGGGTGGTGCTGAAGACGTTACAAAAATTTGACCTGTCAAAAAGTCAAGTGTTGATGTTTGTGACCGATGGTGCCGCGACAATGCGTTTGGTAGGCCGTTCTCTTCAAGAACATGGTTGTAGGTTGGTACATGTTACATGTAAAGTGCATGCTCTATACCTTGTAGCAGAAACTATTCGACAAGGTTTTCCAGAGGTATATGCATTAATAGCAAGTACAAAAAAAGTGTCTTAATCTCCTAAACGTCTTCGCGCATTTCATGGCATACATGATGCTGCAAAATGTTTACAGATATTTTCCAGTTTGTGATAACCAAGCTAGTTAAGAGGGTAAGTCGTGCATACATTGTTATAAATTGCAACAGTTTATTGCTCTTATTACTAGTTAATTTCCCTTTATTACACTTATTATGATGCATACGCCTATGTCCTGCGGCGCATTTTGCCAACTGTAGTCATAAATATGGCAAGCTAGGGGTTCTTTGCTATCCCAAATATTCAACAAACAACAATTTTACTGCAAATGTTTATAGTCCGTTTATATGTATATAAATTACAAACTCTGATGAAGGTAACTACAATTTTCACCAAACAACGTTGTAGCAAAATAGTTAACGCGTTTTTTTTCGTGTATTTTTGAGTATCAAACCAAGTTTGGTTTTTAAATTTTTATAATAAAACAATAAACGTTTATTTCACGTATACCCTGTCAAACCTCAACTTTAAAAACAGTGAATAAAACACAAAATTTTGGTAAACTAATAATCACACAAAAAAACAAAAATTACATATTTCCGTAAAACTAACCAGTAATAAGGAACAAATTTACTATTTACTCAAAAACTGTTTTGGAGATAGCACAACCTTTGAAAACGAGGACGTCGAAAACTCATATTACCAGCAATCTTCCTAAACGTTGCGTTGCTCCCTAATTTGAATAATTACTGCTTGTACACAACAACCATTAACACTATTAATAACTGGAAGCATTTGTCATACTTCAATTGTTTGTCTTAAAATGACACATAATGCAAGACTCTACCTAATTGTTTTTAAAGATTAGGATAATTATTTTACGCTTAACGCATTAACACGTCTGCTAGAAGCTACTTAAGCCCGGACAGTTAATTACGAAAGTATGATAAAGGAACGTTGTTGTTGACGCGTTTATGGGCGATAACTTTTAAATTTCAATGAAAAATTACGGTAATCTGTTTGTTCTACAATACCTGTACGGTTTAGATTACAAGAAAACGAAACAGTTAAGGTATACGTTTGGGTTTGAACGAATATAGAAAACGTACCAATTGTTATTGCGTATAACTGTTCTATTCCGTCAATTTTTCGAAGCAGTAAAAATTAAAGCTGGGAATCGAATACGAACAATTCGAGTATTCGAATATTCGAATACGAATTATTCTAATGGGAAATTATTCGTATATTCGAATATTCAAAATATTCGAATACTCGAATATATTCGAATATATTCGAGTATTCGATTATTCGATTATATTTGAGTAAATTTTAATATTAAAATATATTATTAAATAATGTACAAATAGGTATGCAGTATGCATCCAACCAAAGTAGGTATATAGTAAGTATAGGTAGGTACCTATTCTAAAATCCAAATATATAAATAGACCACATTAGTGGCACGTTTTACTCCCAGTCAAACTATTCCATCTCTTTCTCGCCTCGACCTTATTCTTACTGTACTAAGGCAGGGGTTAAAATTATATTTTAAATTTTAGAAAACCTATAAATATGTAACTATTGAATTTTCATGTATTTGTTTTACCGTCACAACCTGCGTCTTTTTTTAAAAAACATTCTAATTTTAGAGCACTTTTATATTTTTCGAAAAAGAAAAATAGTTATTTATGACACAGAAGTATAATAAACTAGCTCTGTTTTCGTTTTATTTAAGCTTCAATAGTTAAATGTGAACAATAGCGCCTCAATCCTAAAATAAAATACTAACTAAATAATTCTGACCCTTACAGCACATGTACCGGAGACATATCCTATTGTGGGTATGGAAAGCAAATCAAATTGCCTGCTTAGTGGATTGATTACGTCACGACTATTATTGTAGTCTATCTAACCAAATACTCAAATAGAGTATTCACTATTCACTAGTATTCAGTTCTATACCTATTAATAATGAATATTCGAGGATCCTGATTATTCGGATACCTATTCGAATAATTCGGATTATTCGAGTTATCGAATATTCGAATAGGTATTCCAATAATTCGAATTATTCGAATATCCGTATACTCGAATAATTTGAATATCTGAGTATTCGAATATCCGAATAATTCGAATACCTCGAATAATCCGAATAATCGAATAATTCGAATATCCGAATAGTTCGAATATTCGAATACTTCTTCGAACGAATATTCGAATACTAAAATCTGGAAAATTCCCAGCTTTAGTAAAAATAGCACTGTATTTGAATTTAATTTTTTGTTTCCACTTTAATTTACTTCTACACAGCCCTAAGAAAATGTTTGGAGATAAACAGGGAAGCACGATTCTTATTGACTTCAATAAATTATAGTGAATGGCTAAGAAGTACATGAAAAAAATCTGATAAGTAACTTTTTTCTAATAGCAATTTTTACGTGTGCACAAGTTGTGCATTGTTACTGTTGTACGCATTAAAAATAAGACATCAGGTTGCTCCTACAACGGACAAGAGAAATTTAGTTCAAAAACAAATTTGTTGAGTTCAAAAGTTGAGTTTCGATACGGAAAATTAAGAAGAACCGCAAGACAATGTTGAGGCTACCAGTCCGAGAGTTTTAAACTTATTACCCGCAAAATCAAGGGAAATATGGTAAGGCGTACAATAGATTCAGAGAATGGAGGAAGAAACAGAAGGCCAAACGTACATTCTTTAAGCTTAAGCAATGATAATCAATTTATACCATTTCCACAATTGAGGTGAGCCATATGCTCATTGAATCTAGATTGAATTGATCATCTACTTTGTCCAACATACATTTGATTTAAGTCCTTGCAACTAATTTCGTCAATCTCTAACTTTTCGTTTGGGTCAATTCTGTCCTTTGGATTGCCTAAAAGTCGTAGTTTATTTCTCGATGAATGAACCACTGTCGCACCTATATTTACAATACCACGGGTGAATCGAGGATCGTCTGGAATCGATACAAATTTCGGTTTTCCTCTTTCATTTTGAAACGTCGAAGAATTTGAAGTGTCTCTTTAAATTTGTTTCCTAATTATCTGATCAATTAAACTAACGGAATATTCGTTCTCACAGCTATACCCTCAATCAATGCCTTTTCTTTTTCAAACCTCTCCTTATGAAGGAGGGTAAGCTTGAAAGGCGATGAGCTAGAAAATGAAAACACAATGGTTAGAATCTTTGGGGATATATCTTAAAGTACTGGTATATTTTCTGTATATGTAAAATTCTAACTTATTTTCACTATTTCTAATTATTAATACATACATCTAAATATGGTAGTTGTGCACAGTTTTCAATTTCATATGTGAATTTACAAAAGTCACAACTTTGTATCGAAATTAAACTGTGGTTTCATGCCAGAGAACACTGTTTAATTTAGAAACAAAGTTGTCAATATCTGTGACATTTGTATCAAACAAGAAACGGATTGCATTTAGTGTTGGACGATGGACCCCAATACTTCAGTGAGAAAGTTAACAAATGTTTCTGTTGGTGCGGTGCACAAAATCTTGAAACTACACTAATTTCATCCATACAAAATGCTTTCGGTCCAAGAATTATGCAAAGATGATTTTGAACGACAAGTGCATGTCTGTAACAAATATTTGCTTCAGCGATGAGTGTAGTTTTATTTTCACAGATTTGTCAATAGACAGAAAAGCAGATACTGGGATATTAAAAATCCGTATTTGTATTGTGAAGTCCATACACAGACACCGGAGAAAATAAATGTTTGGGTAGGTATTTTGGGAATTCAGTGATTGGTCCTCTTTTCATTAATGAAAATGTTACGGGTCCATTATACTTGGATGTTTTAGAAAATACCATTGACCTGTTGCTCAGGGAAAGTATAGAAAAGCATCAACATGCAGATGGTACTACGCCTAATTATTAAAGAGAGGAACTGATTCCTCAACAAGATTGTGGCGCGCAACATTACATTTTACCAGTAGGCAGTGGTTAAATGCAAGGGTTCGAGACAGATGGATAGGCATACGAGGGTCTATAAATGATCTGCTCGTTCCCCTGATTTATTTCCCCTTGATTCTCTTCTGTAGATGCTTAGGAACTTAGCGAATGCAGAAGCAGATATTACGACTGGAAGTCGACGTCAGATGCTGAGAACTTTAATGAAATTTCGGTGCAAAATAATAAAACAAAATATAGCAAACCAAGTACTATAAGGTGCAACTACAGTCCAAAAACTGTAAATCTATATTCCTTCGAATATTAATTTTAATAGTTGCAAGAATGTAACATTTACTATCAACAATGTTAACAAATAATAAGAATTATAATATTTATATCATTATTGAGTATGAAATGGAGCCTCAAATGGGAGTTTTTTGCATTTTTTTTTCTTTGATTCTAGGGATGAATACTTTACTTCTGTCACAATTTTCACACCATATAAATCGATTTCTATACCCGGTCGTGGAAAAAATATATAAATGAAGAAACAATAAACTTTAGATGAATGTTCCACTTAGCTCTAGTTACCTCTTGACCAACCCAGTATAAATACTGCAAGTGCTGAATGGCCTTTCGTGTCCTGTTGGTGTTATTTAGAAAGAAAAGCTGCTTTCATACGGAAACGTATGAATATAAAGATGTCACATCCTGAGGACAATGTCGAGAGATAAAATCAGAATAATATTTAATTCAGAATTCCTAATAAGATCAAAAATTCCAAATTCTGTGTCTTCATGCGAACATGACAAGAGTCTTTTGATATTCCTAGTGCGTAGAATGGCTATTTGCAACGTGAAATTTATATGAAAATCACGTACGTCCAAGAAAAATTACATAAATTTAGAGTTCTGTTGAAAAAAAAATTGAGGTGGGTCTAACAATAAAACCAGAAGATTTATCGTAAATCCACGACAGTGAAATAAAATTTAATGTAATATATTGTTATGGTAATATACAGGGTGATGCATCCGAAATGTATTATACTGGGGACAACTCAGATTGAGATATAAGTTGAACACACCTTTTTATGGGTAAATACAAACTATTCAGCATTGTCTACGAAGCACAGGCACGTATTTAATTGTCGGCTTGTATTTATACTAGTCACTAATTAATTATGAACACAAAAAAATGTTTAATAATAAAAATAATATAAAAAAGATGTTTTAATTTTAATTCTCAGATTATTTTAAAAATAATTACTATTATATAAAACATTTTACTATATAAATATATGTCATAGTTGAAAGATAAAGAGGAATGCTACAAACAGTGGTAAAAGTTTGTCCATCATTCAGTAATCAGAAATAAAAATGGTCGGTGCAAATTAAAATTCAAAGAAGCAGAATATGTCTGTCTTTATACGTTGTTAGATACTACATCACAGCATGTGTTAGGGTGTCACTTATTCATAGATGGGGATGCATTTTTTTCAAATTTCTCTAGAGCGAACACCAGAATTTTGTGACATAACTAAAAGTAAAATGTACAAAATTAAAAAAAAAAATCGGAAAATTTTAACCCGTCTTACAAGATGCTGAAGTTATAGAGATGTAAGATATGTGACTGTCGAGTAATAATCATGATATAGTTACGAGTAGGTAAATAAGAAGTGTATAATTTAACCGACGCCTCTAATAAGGACAGTAGATTATAGAATCCCTCTCCATATCGTCAGTTATGTCATACGCAGAGGTCGGATTTACCAATCGGATATGATGTAAAACCAGGGTTGGATTTAGGTAGTTATGTATCAGATTTGCATGCATATATGAACCGATATCTTACACTGATTTTTTTTTAGCGAATTCCGTATTATCCAAAGTTGATAAAGTCAAATTTGTGTCCTTGAAAAATCTTCTATAGGTTGAAATTTTCGGAACCAGGACAATAGGTTAAAATAAAACGCTACGTAGTCTACGTTTCGTTTAATATGCTTAAACTTCTTCAGGGCTTAATATCCAAATAACGTTGTAAAAATTCCACAACGGAATTTTTTTTTAAAACCACGTCTGTAGGCATAACAATTAAAAGACCAATCAATTTGAAAGTCAATAAAATATACATATATGTAGACATTAAACACACAACAGATTAAAATTTAACAGTGTTCTTAGCCAGAGACCGAAATCAAAAAAAAGCTTTTTTATTTATTTTTTTTGATTTCGGTCAAAGCTAGCGTTTTATTTTAACCTATTGTCCTGGTTACGACAATTTCAACCTGTAGTTGATAAAGTCAGTTTATTAAAAACACTCACTATTAATATCTGTTCTAAATGTTTTGGAGTTAAACTTCGGCGCCTTTCTTTGAAAATCCATTTATATTGCGAGAAGGATAGCTCGTCGTCGACAGATATAACTGGGGTATACTTAAAATATGTAAACTTTCGCAAAGTCACCACATTCATACCCGGTGTAGCAAAGTCTACTTCTTTGCCGTTTAAAAGGTCTATTACACCTGTCATCGTAACAAATCCGTGATTTTTTTTTTAAACAGTTTGGAATTTTGTTTGTATCCTTGCATTCCCTGTAATTAAAAAAGATATTGTCGAAGATCGAACACAACGCTTATTGCATCAACTGTAGTGTTGGCTAGAGGAATTCGTGAAAAACTTCCGTGTATGGTCTCCACAAATGGAGTATTTGGTATATATCAATTTATCAACATTAGGGTAGCACCCCCTAATAGTTTCAGCAATCCTATGAAGACCATGTGCTAAACATGTTACATGGAGTATATTCTGATATGTTTTCTCCAAAATTCTTCCAGCAGCTTTCATATAATTCACTCCATCGGTAAGAAATAATAAGAACTTGTCCTTATTTTCTGCATATTTGTCACCCCAAAACTCTTGTAGATTTGAATTGACTCCTCCGCTATAGTGCGAGAATTTGTAGCTTCTAAAACTTTAGAGGGGATCAACACTTTTCCTCCAATGCACCCACTAAATCATTCACTACTTTAAACCCGCAAGCATTGATGGCTTCGTCCACGCTAAGCCAGATGTACTTCACATTAAGCTCCGAAGAAATTTTCTGTCTAAAATTTTCACACTCCGTTGATAAATATTTGTTTCTTAGCGTAGACTCCGAAGACATCTTAACATTTCTATATTTCCCACTAACACATTTTTCCAAAAATTGTCTAGGTTCGACCACGGTATGTTACATCCTATCATAAATTCCACTAAATCTAAGTTAAAATTACGTTACATGTCACTGTGGGTAATGTTCACCTACGTTTATGATTTTCTGAGGAAATATGTCTATTAATATTTGTGTTGCATGACCACGAAATTGTTTTATCACATCTAGTGCAATACAATTGTCTACCATCAAATTGTAAATCGGCAATATCGCGAATCCAAGAATTTACTGTAGCTTCCGTCGGTTTAGTACGTTTCGTTATGACATTTTAACTGCACGTTTTTAGTATCTACGTCCGAATGAATCTACGATATGCAAGAAACTGTTTTATCGTGTTATGTTTCCTCCCTCCACGTAGTAATGTAAATTACCAGTATACCTACTGCATATTTAAAAGAATCTATTACGCATTATTTAATACAGTGCATTCCTCCACAAAACTAAGTTACGCATTAACATTGTAAAATTTAAAATGCACTTAATATGTGGCATGACTTTCTTTTTGTAGTTTGGGAATATTTCAGTAGGTGTTTATAATATATTTATTACACCATCTGTAAAAGTCATCCCTGGAATCCAATCGGTAAATCCGACCTCTGGTCATACGGCGTATATTACAGTAATGATGAAAGAGCGGTTCAATGCACGGATATTTTCTTTCATTGACTTACATTTTGTGTAGTCTACTTGTTGCTACAGTTTAATTTATATTTCTAAGATAATGCCACCGTTAAGAGAACAAATTTATCTCATTGGTTATCCAAAATATCAACTAACAGGTACTTCACAACACCTTCAGAACACTTTAGAACAAAACTACTTTCAATAGGAAACTGCCTAAATATTTTCTTATATAATATGAGAGCCACAAAATTAAGTGGTCGATTTTGTTGGAAAAAAATTAATCGATTTGTATGAAGAGTGGAATTTTAATGATTCGAAACCATGATTTCCTGGTAGGATTTATAATTAAATGCAATCATTTTGTCGGTTTAATGCGGTTAAAGCAGAACAAGCTCCTGTAAATGATGATTAGATCCTTAATAAAATTAGAAAAGTACACGTTAATTAAGAAACAAATTGCAGATTTGCAATTTCCATGTTTTTAAATCATTTGTATTAAGTTTGTTTCAGCAGAAAATCACAAACGGTTTGATGATGTTTTTGAATGCGCATGTATAAACATCATCTAGTCGAGAATTAGATGGCAAGTTACACGACTGGAACGAAGTTTTTGCTTCTCTTCTGCTTTCTCGCATTTTTTCGGTTCTGCGCATGACATTTGATTGAAACTTATAAATAACATAACCTATAGCTCTGTTTATGCATTTTGAATCATGTGTTTAAATTTTCCAAAACAATAGTTTTAGAAGATGGAGCGAATTATATCTTTATGCAAACTAGAGAATGCTACCATAGAATGTTAGGTCATTCACAAATACGATTATAATTCAAATAGTTTTAAACGACATTTTATATTTGAACTGCACATGACAAACTATTGGAAATCGGTTAGAAACTCAGTTGACTTGTCGGAACACTGAGCAAGCAGTCAGAATCACCGATTATTGTCTGCTGGAAAGCCAATTTCGTTTTGCGCATGTCGAGGACAGTTTGAAACCGTTTCTGACTGCTGCTGGAATAAACCTATTATCTAAACAAGAAGTGATGAAAAAACTAAAGCAAAGCTGGTAGAAAAGAAGTCATGAGCCTGGATGAAGAAAAATTGCAAAAAACTAGTACTACCTAAGTGATTAAATTTAATGCAATTTATAAACGGGGACAACTCTATCATTCTGAAAGAATAATTCTTAAGAAAAATTAAAATCCTCTTCAAAAGATTTATTACTTCAACTAATTTTTAAAAAGAGTTCTAATTATTTGTACTGATTCGAAAAGCTGGTAAACATTATTTTAAATAAACATTTTAAAGGTTGTAATAAAAGGCTTAAAGCGGAATAAAATTAATATTAAAAAAAACATGGAAAATCACAAAAGAATAGATACATTTATTTAAAAAAATTATTATTTTTTATTTTATTAGCATTTACTAGTTTTTCATTTTTGAAACGAAAATCATAAAATTGTGTTTTAAAAAACAAAACTGCCGTGTGCGAGAATTTCTTTGAAAGAGTGAATTTATTCCCTACTTTATATTCTCAAGTAGGTATATGTTTATTGAAATGTAACCTCATAAACATCATTCACCGATTTTAAAAACTACTTGCAACAAGAATTATCATTATTCATTAATAATTTTTATAGTAACAAGGACGTTTGAAAATCTCTCACCAACTACATCACCCTTAGAGATCAGCGATTAACTCAGAAATACACAAAAGTTAACTTACGGGTGCAATATAAATCCGTGACACCAGATTCAAAGGAAAAATTGATACCGAGCTACGTTAAAATACCAAATCACGTACAATCCAGGGGTGGAAAAGTCTATTTAGTAATCAAGAATGATTAGTAACCATGGTAACTGAGTTGCTGACTTCCCCCCGTATTTTTCTTTTCGTCTCTATCTGTCTATGCGTCGCGACGTCCCCGCTACGAATGGTAATTTAGTTTTTATGTATCGGTATCGCCACCGTATGATAACACCTCGAAATTTATGGTTAAAATATCTTTAAAGGGAGCGATCTCAGAGTATATACAGTGGTCGTCAAAAAGTAAGCACATGGGAAACTATTATAGATTTATCAAAAATTCTTATTCGTAATAAAATTTAGTGCATTCATTGAAATTCAAAAGGCGCCAAATGGATTTTTCATCTGATCGCCGATAAGTTGGGAAACTTGAATTTGGCACTTTTACATTTCAAGACTGTTATAGACATTTTATACATATAACAATGTATATTTTCCTATATGTATGTATGTGTATATGTATGTTACGATTATTATTATTTCATCCAATGTCATCTTGCTCCTAGATGAAGTAGTTGTTTTAAGAATTTCTACGATAAAATATATTAGAAGTGTCGTGTTTGGTTTATTATTTACCTAAAGCTTTTATATTACCGCACTCACCTAAGAATGACAGTATAAAATGTAAGAAAATATAGGTATATATCATTGTTATTACAATAAATTTGAGAGGATGCTTACGTAAGTATTACTCAATAATTGTTTTATTATTATTTTTTAGAAATGCATAAATACGACGCAAATAATATGTCAGATTGGTGACCCACTAACCAATAAAGCGTGCTATTTGGGATTGGCCTTATGTCACTTTGTGATTTCCAAGCTTTCAAATGCATCCACCTGTCTAGTATTCCTAATTAATCTTAAATTGAAATATCTAGTTTATGGTTATTCTCAAACGCATATTGGGCAACACTAGACAGACTTATTTGTAAAGCTGTAGATCGTTTCTGTGTATCATGGTCGTAGAGTACTTACTGTCGCCGGCATTCACCTTGACCGCAAAACTCTTTCTCCAGTCCAGTCTATTATTAGCTTTCGAGTTGTGTACACGTTAAGTCACTTGGGCGTATTGCATATTGTTTTTGTGTTTTTATTTTATTTGTTGTACTGTATTGTTGATATTAATTTAATAATAAAGCATGGCAGACGTACACAGGAGTAGAAAACGGTCATTTGCTGACAAAGTGAATAAATTCATAGGTGAATTTCCGGATTTATTCTATGATGGTGCTAAAATAATTTGTAAAGTGTGCGAGAAAGATTTGATGTGCTGGGATAAGCGTGATTGTGGACTTCACGTAAATAGTGTACACCAAAAAATAAAAAAAAATGGCGTGCCTTTGACAACACAGTTTATGTTTGATTTACTATTAATGCTGATTGCCTGTGATGTTCCGCTGGACATACTCGATAAACAACCATTTCGAGAGTATTGGAATAAATACAATGCCCAGGTGAAGATACCAAGTCACACAATATTATGTAACTATCTATCGACTGTACATATAGACATAGTAAATAAGATTAAATGTGAATTAAAAAATACACGGCTGTGGTTATCTGTTGATGAGATCACAGATTGTAAAAAAAAATATATTTTAAATGTTATAGTACGAGTACTGGACCATCTTAAATCGACAGTTCCACTGTTACTAGCTAGCAAAAGACTAAGTCAGTGTACTAGCGAAACAATTACCAGGGTGGTGCTGGAGACGTTAGAAAAATTTGAACTGTCAAAAAGTCAAGTGGTTGCAGGCAGCTTTTATTATGCTGAATATTTCCAACAAATAAAAGCTGTGATACTACAATTCAATCCAGATGAGGCTGCAGTTATTAAGAAAAGCCAGACAAAATTCGAAGACATTTCGATATTTTCGTTAAATCAGCTTTAAAAAATATTGCGAAGAACTATAAACCATTACATAAAAGCATAAAAAATTAGAAAACAGTGCGTTGTCGTTAGCGGAGGCACTGCAAATAGTGGACGAAGTAAATCTACTGCTACACGCTATAGGTGACGCAACAAATGATCGTGTTAAAGAAAAGTTCGCAAGTGTGTTAAAATAAGGACACCGGTTTTACCAAATTAATACAAATATGTGATGGTGCAGCACCAGATCCGTTAAGTGCGTTCAAAGACTATTTTACGTATGCGTGTATTACATCAGTAGATGTCGAACGGTCGTTTTCAAAATATAAGAGTACATTTTCACCAAAGCGAACATCACTCATGGAGACAATCATAGAAACATACCTGATGCTGCAAAATGGCAACACATCTTCCCAGTTTGTGATAAGCAAGCTAGTTCATCAGGCTAATTAAGAGGGTAAGTTTTACATACATTCTTATAAATTGTAACAGTTTAATGTTTCTCGTATTAGTTAATTTCGCGTACGCCACTGTCCCACGGAACATTTTTGACAGCCCTACTTATTTGTTCTACCATATTTGAGATGGTTTATGTATTTTAGGCAAGCAGTACAATCCAGGCACACTAGGGTTAGATACAGTCAAGTAACTTCCTATTTAAAGCTGGAGTAATAAGGTTGTTGCAGAATTTAAGTACATTTCTTACGTCAGTAATCATTTTTGGTAATGGATTTCTAGAAAGTTCTTTATAAGGACCATTACTAATCAGATTGTCTACCCTTTCATAGTAGTGTTCTTTATCTAAAATAACAACCTTATTGCTATTATCAGCTTTTTCACGCAACCGTTTGATAATTTTTTTTGTCCTTTGTAGATTTTAACTTTCTATTTAATTTCGTGACAATATTTATCGAGATTAGATTTCTGCAAGAATCAGGAAGATATTGAATTGAACTCTCAACACTTGCAACAGTCTCATCTAAAATGCCTTTAAAGGTACGTAAATTTAATTCCTTGTTAAGGAGATCAATTCCTTCTTTATTAAACGATTGCGAGGAATGAAAATAAATATGACACATGTTCATATTTTGATTTGTGTAATTAAAATATTTTTTTAAATAATATGTTCATGTTTACCAGCCCTCTGATGAGTTTCGAAAGAATGAAATACGTTATATAGCAGCATAAAGGTTTTCGTTTTTGTATTGTAACTGGATGGAATCATTTCTCAAATGTAAAATTTTTTCTTTTTGGAGAATCAGTATTTTTTTAATCTTAATACTTTTTGCTTTTAATACTAAGAATACTGGTATTTAACTCAATATCATCTAGCTCCTAGATAAAGTAGTTGTTTTGATAGTTTTACACTTCAAATGCATTTTATCGTAGAAACTATTAAAACAACTACTTTATCTGGGAGCAAGATGACATTGGATTAAATAACAGTATATTACTGTCCACCTAAAACTTTTATACTAGCGTATTCAGGTAAGAATGACAGTGACAAAATATAGGATACTATAGGTAGTTTATTGTTTTATTATATTAGGTTTGAAAGGATGCTTACGTAATACACAAATAATTTTCTAGAAATGCATAATACGAAGCAAATAAAACGTCCGATTTTTTTAAGCATACCTTGCATCCTCCTAAAGAAAGTGTAAGATGAAGAAAGTCACTGATTTTATATATTTTTCTAATTTTCTTAAGTGTTCACAGTGTCAGATTTAATTTACGATCCGATTAATTCTGCAAGTGTGAGGAAAACAACATACATAGGTACAGATGTCTTTGCTGACCACCATGGCCATTGTGCAGCGAGGCCTAGATAACACAAAATGAAATGCATTTTTAAGTAGATTTGCAGACTCGGCGGCTGCATGTTTTACGTTTATTTCCTATCTATTAACTCTGAAAGGTCCCACAAAAAAAACTACTCCTCGACTGTTCTAACAATGCACGGATATATTTATTGCCTCTACACGCATCGACGTTTCTAAATTTAGTCCGCGATACACATTGTCCACATTGTATTCATATTAACTGTCAAATGATGACAAAACTATCCACCATTAAGTGCAGTCAAACAGACACAAAGGTTTTTATTATAGCGATAAATATTTAACAGGAAAGAAAACCTGTTTAATCGGCGTCCGACTTTTTGTAGCAGTAGCTTGAATATTATTCTGCAAAATAATATCGTCCTTATAACACTTTAGAGGACTTTTTGTCATATACACATAGATGTGGTCATCTCCATTTTATTTTCACCGGCGGCCGTTTATTAATACGAGCTATAGTAGATTGCCTCAAGGAAGAAAAAGAAAAAATCAGTTATAGTATGTTTCAAAGTTTCAAGATATCTGACTTGGGGTTTGGTTTCGAAATCACTGCAGAGCGGAATATCGTATATTTTAGTAGTTCATAACAACTTACTATGGCCATAACGGTGCTTTAATCATTTTATCAGGTGTGCCGGGTGATCCAAATAAGCCTCCCACCCCCATTTTCTCGGTTATTTGAAAAGATACGAAAAAAAATTAAAAATGCTTTTTTGTAGGGTTTTTAAAAAAAGAATCCACACATTAACAGAAAAACAACTGAACATCAAATAAAAATAATGGAGGCCTAAGTTATATTTTTTTTAAATGGAAGTATACAAATATGTTTCCATATCTGAATAGGGCGTCTTATTCTGATTTCAAATATATATACTTTTTATATAGTATCGTCAGTAAATATTCCGATAATCGATAATTTCTAAAAAGAAAATACGTTGCTTAACAGATATCAAGAAATATTTTCTAGGTGGCCGTGATAACAAAACAACAATTAATATTTTGACAGTTTTGCTCATTTAATAATTCAACAGTTTGCCAACAACTGTTACTTTTGAACGTTGCTTTGTTGGCCAAAAATAACCAATATGAATAATCATTATACTTTAGGAGAAAAATACGATATGGTAAACTTATATTTTAAAAATAATAAAAACGCTTGTGCTGCCCAGCGAGAATATGGACAAATATATCCGAATAGGAAATTGCCTGACAGGAAAACTATTAAGCTGACAGATAATTTATTAAAACATACAGGAGCAATTCAAAATAAAAAGAAACGAGGAATAGTCAACGAAGATAGAGAATTCAGCATTTTACTCTATTTTCAAGAGAATCCAAGAAATTCAATAAGAGACGCAATGAGGTATTTGAATTTTTCTTAGAGAACCTTTAAAAAAAAAACATAAACTTAAGGATTATAGTATATTGCCTGTTCAAAAATTATTCCCTCAAGATAATAAAAAGCGGCAACAATTTTATAGAAATATGATCAACAGGTATGACATTGATAATAATATATTTAATAAAATATGTTGGACGGATGAGGCATCATTCAACACATCTGGTATCTTCAACAGAAGAAATTCACATTTTTGGTCTTCCGAAAATCCTCATATTTCTGAAGAGATTCAATTCCAAGGAAGGAAATCCATAAATGTTTGGTGTGGAATAATAAATAAAAAAATTATAGGGCCTATTTTTCGCTCCCTTAGAGGACCATTGTATTTAGATATGTTAAGAAATGATGTAAATAATTTATTAGAAGAAATGCAATTGCAATTCGATGTTATTTGGCAGCAGGACGGGGCACCCCCACATAATATTAATGATGTTACAAATTACTTAAACAGAACATATCAAGAATGGATAGGAAAACGAGGAACTATTGCTTGGCCACCTCGTAGTCCGGATCCAACTCCATTAGACACGTTTCTTTGGGGCCATTTAAAAAATATTGTTTATAAAGAAAGAAGCAACAACTTGGAAGAAATAAAGGAAACAATTAGAACAGAAATACGAAATTTGAATAATAACAACGCTGTTATGGCAAATGTAATGGGAAACCTAAGAAAATGATACGTTCTGTGTATAGAACACAATGGGAGGGCACATAGAGAATTCTTTGTGATATTTTATTATTAATTAACTAGCAATGAATTATTGTTAATTTACTACATTTCTGTAGCCGTTAAAGAATTTAAATATTTTCATTTACCACTCTTATTTTAATGGATAATATTATTTTTAATAAATTATCTACCACTTCAATAGTGTTCTTTAGTTATTTTCTATATTTGTAGTTTTTTTAGCTGGCTGGGCAGCATAAGCGATCATTTCCCCAGGATCTGGCTTAGGTATGTGGATGAATTTTTGCACTGTTCGATACAAAAGTCGCTATTGACAAATGTCTTTCTAAATTAAACAGTTGTTTCGAGTCAATTAAATTCACATATTAAATTGAAAACTGTGGACAACTACCATTTTTAGATGTATTAAAAATTATAAACAGAGAAAAAATACCAATACATTAAGATATATCCCTAAGTAACCTTATCTACGGTACTTTGTTGGGCCACCTTGCTACGCGCAATCTGGTTATACGATATTTTCTATAAACAGCAGCTTTTTAATGTCACATATCTCTGAATATTCCACATATTAAACGGGCTGTAAAATAAGGCACCACAGTCAAATCTCCACGGGATGCAAATACAATGTGTTTTTTAGTATATAAAAATTGACTCTAAACAATTTTTATTTTAAATTAATGTACGGAATAAACACTGACTATAGGATATTTTACTCGAATCATAAGAAGTCTTTTTTTATTATGGCAGAAAAATTTCGAGGCTGGGTGGTATTTTGTCAGCAATTTTAGTGATACTGACAATAACAAAATGTTCTTGCTCGATTTTACTCACAAAACACTCTTTCATCAAACATTTTATTAGGACTCTTCTAATACCTTATACCTTTATAGTTTGGAAAATTGACTATACAGCGTGTTCCACTTTTTAGGGATGAGGTGATAGAACATAAAAAATTAAGGACAGTTCCTTATATAAACTAAATCTGTTTTGTCTTACTCAATACATAACTACTACCTTTGATGCCAATACACAGGCTAATGTTATTTATACTGATATTTCGAAAGTCTTCGATAAGCTGGATCATAATAATTTGCTAATGATACTCGCGAAATTTAATTTTTCGGAAAATTTACAACAATTTTTCAGCACCTGTCTCAAAAATTGAAAATTGTTTGTAGAATATTAATGACATAATCAGCTGAATTCACAACATCAGGAGTGCCTCAAGGCTCTGCTATTTTTCAATCTGTTCATTAATGATATTGTTACCCCCTTCCTTCTACACACAGATGACCTAAAATTATACAAAATGATTAACACCGTAAATTACAGCTTCATTCTGCAAGCGGCGCTTAGTAAGTTACACACATGGTGTGACTAACAACTTACCGTTAAATATTAGCAAGTGTGGTTGTGTGACATATTCTATAAAACAGAATTATATCATGTTTAATTATTTCTTAGATCTCTCCTTTGCGTAGATATTATTCAACTCGTGATCTTGGTGTTACATTTGACACAAAGCTTAGTTTTAATAGTCATATACATAATATAACGAATGATTGTTTCAAAATGTTGGGTTTCATAATAAGTTTTCATGATTTTAATAACACTGACGCAATTAAACTGCTTTATCTTAAGATCTCTCTCTTAAGATCTCCCTCTTAAGATCTTCTCTCATATTTACGAGCGCGGAATATATCCTCTCTTTCAAGAAACTCCAAAAGAAAAAATCTACTGGGAGTCAAATCGGGGATCCTGCTGGTCATTCAACTGCTCCGTCACGACCCAACTTTTCGTGAAATTCAACCAATTACTAACAATTCGCCTCTGATGAACTGAAGCTTAATGACTGGAATCAGGTCATTCCACATGTTTACATGATCCATCTCCAAGAATTGTAGGAAAAAAGCTGAAGTAAGCTTTTCAGGTATAATGAAGTCAATTTTTTTCTCAAATATACGAATGTAAAATTGTGTTCTTGATATTTGGAATGTATTCTGATTCTTCTTTATTGCGTGGAAGAGTCCGCATTCTTTCAACTGTTACCTTGAAGTACATCTTTAGATATATTTAAGAAAAAGTGTATACATTATGATACTTTTGAAAAGTATCTTCTAAAACTAAGATGCTTTTCAAAATCTCTAGTTAAGAGTATCCTCTTCGTCTATTCAAAACCAGTAACAAATTTTTAGGTTAACCAAATTTTATGACTAAAAAAGCTGGACGGTATTGGCTAGATATCAATTTTGTTTATGTATATAAACACCGAAGTTATGATTTTCTAAAAACTTTATTTGTCAATTGATAAAATTAAACCAAACAATTTTTCATTAAAAAATATTTCCAGTTTTTAATTTATTAACAAATAAAGTTACACAAATTACACATAAACACAGATCATATCTAAGCAATACGGTCCTGGTTTTTGTAAAAAAAAAGTGTAATTAATTATTGCAAATGTGATGGCGAATTTGGTTATCCTTATAAGGACAAATTGCGGTTCGGACTTGAGGCAAGGTCACACGACCAAACATTCCCTGTAATTATGTTTACACCTGTAGACTTGTAAATAAATAAAAGCCCTGTATATTTGGACTTAGTTGTCAATTAACAAATATAACATTATGTTACCAAAAACGAAAAAAAAAATGGACAATAAATCTGGGTCTGACACAAATTACTCTTTCTAAATTGTTTGTCATTTACTTGCAAAATAATGGCTACATAGATCTCTGTGACCTTAAAATCCTTTCATAATGCTTAAACATTTATTTTTATTTATCAAACATTTCAACTTGACGTATTTGTGCCAGAACATATAAAATAATCAATCAATATTCCATTTTCGAGTGAGGGTCATATAAAAAATTTACTTTTATTTTCTGTTATTTATAGGCTTATTTAAAACATAATTTATATAAAACGTAAAGTTCAGCTGTTTTTATAAATGCCACACGCAATAATTGTACGGACGACGACATTCACTTGACGGTATAACAAATTCAAGTACATGTTAATAATTACATGCACAATTATATTCTATCTTCAAAAAATACGGCTTACTGCCTAAGGCAATCTTGTCTTGCTAAATATCTACAGTGCGCCAAGTAATTGTAAATCTCAGAATGATACACATTGAAATTTTCGCAATTTGAAAAAATCCACCAGGTACGATCAAAATAACCTAATTTGTTCTTTTACAAAGATTTCTACAGCTGATAAATACTGTTTAGAAAATGGATGTTTTCCTAGAACGTGGAAGACATCTACAATTATACCACTGGAGAAGAAAATAAATACTATTAAATGCGAAGAACATAGACCTATAAATATGGTACCAATATACGAAAAACTAATGGATATTATAGTGAATGATCAAATTATAAAATACATTGAAGATAACAAATTATTAACTAAATATCAAGCAGGATTCAGAAAACAAAATTCATGTGAAAGTGCACTACAAACTGTGTTAGCCAAGTGGAAAAAATGCTTTAAATGAGAAAAAGGTTATAGGTGTTGTATTTGTGGACTTTCGTAGAGCATTTGAAACTATAAATAGAGATTTACTACTGTTAAAATTAAAAACTATGGTTTGGGATCTACGATAATTAAGTGGTTCAGTGAATACTTATCAAATCGAACTCAAGTGACAAAATATAACAATAATATATCTACATCAAAACAGAATATATTCGGAGTGCCACAAGGGACAGTATTGGGACCTAATTTGTTTATATTATATATAAATGACATAGTGCAATGTGTACAAAAGTGCAATATCCAACTTTTCGCAGATGATACCTTGTTACATTTCATAGGTGATAATATAGATGAAATTATAAACACTTTGAAAGATGAACTTAAGACTCTATAAACATGGTAAAAACTAAATAGCATGTATGTCAATACAGAAAAAACAAAATTTATGTTAATTAAAAGTAAATATAAGATGATTGATACAAACAGTCATATGGGAATATATATAAATGATGAATCGATACAACAAGTTGTAGAATGTAAATATTTAGGTATCCTTATTGATGATAATTTATCATTCTCTAGTCATGCTTCATATATCACCAGCAAAATTGCCAAAAAAAGTAAACTTGATAGGTAAATTAAGGCATGTCAATACATGGACTAAACTGTTAATATATAAAACAATTGTTTTACCACACTTGAACTTTTGTGCTACCATTTTATATCTATTGAATAACACAGATACATGATATACAAAAAAAAAACAGAACCAGGCACTAAGAAAAATTTTAAATTGCGATAGATATACAAGTATTAAATACATGTTGGAACGGACGGAACTATTAAGTGTCAGAAAAACTATTTTTACTAACACGATGATCGTTATATACAAAATAAAACATGGGTTATGGCCACACCATCTACTTGAAGATTTAACTTTCGTTCAAGACATCCATAATTACGAAACAAGATCGAGAGGAAATTTTTATGTTGACACTGTTAATACGTCGTATAGCCAAAATAATTTATTTCACAAAGGTCTAATTCAATATAATGAGTTACCAGAAGATGTAAAAAATAGTGAATCGATTTTATCCTTTAAAAAAGAAATGTAGAAATTATTCTATTGAGCATATTGATATATAGACAATTATTTTTTGTTTTTTTTTTCTTTTACTCTTTTGTATTTTATAGTTTAATGTAAATATTGGTCTACATATGTTTGTTTATATGTTTAATTATTTATGTTTATTTATTATACTTTATATATATATATATATATATATATATATATATATATATATATATATATATATATATATATATATATATATATATATTTAAAATTATTTTTTTTTTTTTTATTTTGAGATAAGTATGTGTAAATTTAAAAAAATGTCAAATTTAGCTATTTATTTATTTATTTATTTATACACGTACTTGGTGGTTTAATTACAAATACATTTGTAAATCTAGCGCCCAATAGCATTTATTTGTTTTTGACACTCACTTCTTTGATTTTATAAGAGTACGGGTTTCTTTGGTACACCCGGTATATTTAGTACACCTATTATAAAATATTTTATAACGTTTTTTACAGCTATTTTTCCTAACTAACCTTATCTCAAATATTACATTATTAATTCGAATTTTACGACACACGGAATTCTGGAAACTTTCTTAATTTAAGTTTGGAAAATAAAAAGTGTTTGTTAAGATAACTTTTTTAATACATGCCTGATTTTATGATACTTATAAAGCTCGAAATATACATATTTCTCGCACAAACAAAGCACTCGGCTTGGATACACATTGTCGCAGAGAACGTACGGAAATTGGTCTGTTTTCCATTCTCCTAAATAAATAAGCCCATAAATTCGCTGGGCTAAGGACTTTTCCATGTTTAAAATAAATTTGAAAACGAAACGAACCATGCAATTAATTAAGTATTTCCAGACAAGGGGTAAAATGGTAGCGCGGCTCCGGCCGACCCCGTTTCAGTCGTTTCCCATAAATGTACATACAATCAAATTTTACTGCCCCATCATTAATAGACACTGGGGTGGTATCGGTTTTATTGTTAGTTTAGGTAAATTTAAGGTAAGGTAAGACAACCTTTGTAAGGTGGAAGGTATAGTCCAACACATGATATTAGAAACAGAAAAATCGAGATATAAATTTAAATTGTTTGTAGACATCAAGGCGCAATTGAGTTACAGCAATGTAACAAAGACGCCTAGAGCTATTTATCTGTTTCCTTTATTGATAGCGGCATGTCGGCAATGAAAACAGTAGTGCCTTTGTTACATAGCCGCAAGTCAATTACCATTCGATATAAGCAAGTAATTTAAGTTTATAGCTTTTCTTTGTTGGTTATATCTTGTTATAACTACAGATCGGGAAATAGCGATACATTCCAGAGGTGATTTTTACATTGATATAGCATTATATTGTACATCTAATGAAACATTCCCAAACAATATGAAATGATCAAATATTCTTATGTTCTATGCAATAAATCTGTTTTCTTTATAAAAATGGGAACAAGAAAATTACAGGATTTTTATCAGGTAATTGGGCGGCTTCTAGCTATAATAAATATAGTTAAAAAAAACTAAAAACACGCTTTTAAAGCACATCAAACTAAAAAGTGAAAAATAATTATTAATATAAACTGAAAACAATAATGAACGAAAAATACTAGTATTATTGTGAAAAAAAGCGTGGGTTGCTCGATATACGAAAAATATGGCACAAAGCGCCCCACGATTTTTTCACAATAATACTAGTATTTTTCGTTCATTATTGTTTTCAGTTTATATTAATAATTATTTTTCACTTTTTTAGTTTGATGTGCTTTAAAAGCGTGTTTTTTAGTTTTTTTAAACTATATTTATTTTTCACTTTTTAGTTTGATGTGTTATGAAAGCGTGTTTTGTAGTTTTTTAAACTATATTTATATTGCTTATTGATGCTGATATTATAACATATTACGATCCAACAGATATCTCTGAAAAAAAAATATTTTTTTATTTCAGCCATGGGATTTGAACTCACGCCCTAGGAGTCCGTCGTTTCGCGTCGACTAAGACTTGCCCGCTCCGCCAACGACCGAACTCAGAATCATGGAATATACTTACAATATTAAGCCTCTTACTCTCACGCAGAGGATACGTGAGGAAAGGACTGGTGATCCTGATCAGGATGATGATATAAACTTATCAAATTATTGTATTGTTACCGGTTCTTCGTAAGTGTACAAAGTTTCAATTAAATCTGTCCGTTTAAAGTGGGTCAAAATCGAGTCCAAAGAGTCGGTTACAAACAAACAAGCAAACAAACAAACATACAAGTGAAGCTAATAAAAGCGTGTTAAAAACAATGGTAATTTTCTAGAACACGCACTTTTGCAATTTTTCGAAATTTTTTGCATAAATTTACTCACAAACGATGTAGTAACAATTTGTGGCATAAGAAATGTTGTGCAAATATTAAATAAGCCAAGAAACTTCGGGATCGTGGAGCGAATAGGGGTGCTGGGTGGGCAATAGCGAGCCGAAAATGACTGATATTTCACTAAATGTCAATTATTTTTATAGGACAAGGAATATTTTTTTGTTTTATTTGAAATTGAAACACACTTAAATCATCCTTAGACGTTGACACTAACCTTATTGAATACTTAGGACAACTGTAATGACACGGTACGATGCCGTGTCGATGAAAAAAAGTACCCGACACTTATCACAACGAGGCACAGATGAATCTCTATTAACGAAACTCGACGCGCCCGCTGTTTCCGACATTTTTTAAACAATTATATTGCAAATTATATTGAAATATATTGATCGCCAAGTTCAATCGTCACGCAGTAACAAAGAACTGAAATGGCGTCTTCATGAAAAAATGCCCTCTAAGCATTGAGTAAGCGTCCCTAGACGCCTTCAACCAATCAGCTCTCAGCTTTTTGTTTATACTAACCCGAAAACCTTTTTCGCGAAGACTTTATTAAAAAAGAAAATTGTAAACATGAAGTTAAAATTATCTGAAACGTACTCGCGGAGCCTCACGCGAATCCCCGCGATAGATGTACTTTATTTCAACAGATGAAATTAATAAAATGCGCGGCCAACAGCGTTGCCAGATTGTAACAATCCAGACATAAATATTTGACCTGCCATTATTAAAAAAATAAACGTCACGGATTTGTCCCTAACTTGGTTGAATCATCTCAATCTGGCAAAATCGGAGAACGTCGTGCGACACCTGACAGCGTTTTTATACAACACACACAGACAGCCATATAAATGAATACCGGGTGGATAATGTCAAGTGTTGCAATATTTTTGATTTATTTAAAAGTAGTTAGGGATGTTTGCACAAGATATGACACTGTGCAATGAACATCTAGTGATGTGTAGAGTGTGGGTTTTGTGGTATATCAGAAGTGCGTGTTCTAGAAAATGACCAAAACAATTACTTACCGATCGACGGGTTGTTTATTGTCGAGTGTCCAATAGCAATTTATGGATAGATATAGGCGGATCGTGTTTCTTAGCTTACGTTACGCCTACTGCCCCATTTTAAAAATGAATACACCAATGACTTCCAAGTCATTGGAATACACTTTAAATACGTAGTATTTATAAAACGCATATGTGAATAACAAGTAAATAGGTAAACAGTGTTAAATTAATGACAACGGAGGTTAATTTTTTAAATGTTTCAGCGTAACGGCCAATATACATTTAAGAAATGTATCAGTTTTGTCCGTTTTATATATATATAGGTCGTAGAAAAAATCATTATAACATGGAAGTAAAGTGTCAATTCATCCCTTGGATGTTTACTGCCCTCCGCTTTGCATCAGGCATTAAAATTCATGCGCGGGATGAAATGTTACACTTTCTTCCAATGTTATATAATTAGCTATTTATAGTAACAAGCCGTCAATTACCTAATAAAATCTTTTAATGTTTTTGTTCCTATTTTTATAAAGAAAACAATTTATTACATAATAATACCTACATTATGAACATTTCATTATTTAATATTGTTTGGGAATGTTTCATTAAGTGTTTACAGTATTATATTCTATCTACATATACACACTTGTTAAAAGTCGTCTCTTGAATTTATCGCTACCTCCAGATCTCTAGTACTTACCGTAAGAGCTACATAACTTTGGATCGCCCTGTATAGACATGTAATTTTTTAAAGTTCGTAAAAGATATAAAAAATATTTTTTCCTTTTTATCACGAGTCTTCTAATAGTGTTGAAAATGGGGTGAGAACAATAAGCGCGCCATTCTGCACAATGTAAAAAAAAAGACAGATATGAGGCCTTCTTTCCATCGGCTGTCGGCCTGAACATATGTACATAAATTCAATAGTAGTTTCAATATTAATTTTGAAAATAATGGGACTTCTTCATCTAATAAAGAGACGAAATGTATGTAATTAACGGAACGGAAGTTTAGATATTAAAAGATAATTACCATTAAACGAGGCACTTCAACTGATTTATTTACAAAATATTTAAGTGTAGACAGCCAAAATATTTTTAGATAGGTATACGTAAAATTTATATCTACCAGATGTTGTATAAAAATGCTTCTATGTAAATTTAAGATTTTAATGTTTCATTTGGTGAATATTTGAATACCAATTAATTGTGATGCGAAACTAAACACCTAGATTACAAAAATTAACTTATAATTAACATATTGTTAATTAACTGTTAACATTGGCGGATGGCTTTGGTGCACAATAGGTACACATTGTCATATTTCTCTATCTCTTAAATTTGTTAAGCTCCGCTGTTAAGACTATACAGACAGACTGTTTGAAAATAGAGCATTATTTGCAATAGGCTCAGTTCACATGGATCAAAATTAATCTGAATCAAAACTAAGGTTTGGTTTGACATAAGCCCACCAAACATTGTCACATAATTCAATGATTTTCTTATTTATGCAACTTTGCTTAAATAATTCTGTTATACTTCAGGGTGTGTCTCGATTTTTTTGTTATGTTGATATATAGAAAAATTCAGTCTCAAGGAAAAAAAAAAAAAAAAATTTATAATACAAAAAAAAATCAACCGCGAATTCACGTGGACGATTTGCTTATCAGTTTTTTCCGTGACTACGCATATACGTAGTGCGCTCAGTCGAGGTTGACCGCTCTTCCGATGAAAAGTCTTGGAAATCATCACTTGATTGAAGCTTTCCCTCATATGGCATGATCAATATATGTATATGGCTAATAACAATAATTTTTTATCCACAATGCTTAAATTTTATTTTTATAAAAGTGTCATAATCTCATTATAATCATTATAAATTAATAGAATATCTCATTTAAAATAATTTAAAAACAAAAACAATATTGGCCAACTTTTTGATGCAAATACCCCACTGTGCGATATTTCATTACATTTAAATCACGAAATTTGTCTATATGATTTGTAACGAAACTGCAAGCCATTTCATTCCAGTTTATTGTTTTCCCGCGATAAATTGTTTCTGCCAGTTTATTCCAGATAGCGCCACTGATTCCTACTGGAACAATTAGTTTGGTAGATTTTTGCCCTTATAAAAAATGCCTAATATCTATCTTTATTGCTCATACTCTACTTTCAAATGTTTGTCTCTTTCCAAACTATAATCGAGTTTAGGTAGCAGAACACGACGGTGCTGCTTCCTTCTTACTAGTGTAGCGTTCTGGAGACAACACCTGTAGTTCAGCGTTCTGGTAAATTTTATATGTTTTCTGGTATTATCGTGTAATTTTATGATCATCATTATTTAAAGAGTTGCTATATTGATTTAACGTACCTTTGAGGTAATTTTCATAATAATTTGCACCGTATTTATCTCAATTTACGCCTTGGGCGAATTTTCTTTTCGGTGATCAGTTCACCTTGGTTGTTCTTTGGAACAGCCATCATTAATATTGATTAGAATCGATTTATCGTGCCTTGTTGGCAATTTATCTAATATCCCTCTGATGCTGTAATAATTTCGTGTGCTAATTTAAACTAACTTTCGGTTATTGTAAATTTTAGATTTACCCGGCAACGGATGTCGCCATTTTGTATCGTAGTTTGTTATTTTCTGTCTTTGTCTGTTGATGTTTTAGGTCACTCAGCTACGTTGGTAGCTCTGTGAAAAGTGGTGACTGGTGACATTTGAAGACTGGTACTCCTTTTTGGACTAAACATATTTGTTTATAACCATTGTGAGAATTACCTAATGTGGTACATTTGTTTTGTGGTGGATCATTTTATACCAGTGCATATATTTACCAACCAGACCTCAGTAACGTAAGGTTTTTCTAAATTTAAAATATCGAGTGCTTAATTGAACGTTTACTTAGTATTTAGTCAGGAACGTTGCTGTAGTGGAGCCTTACCTAGTTCTCTGGCAAAGAGTCAATCTATATATCTTTATTTAACTTTATCTGGAAATCATTATTACCTCTACGAGGAACTAATAAATAATTTAATGTAACGTTACCTTTAATTTGAAAATTATCATATTGTTTTATATTTAGCAAATATTTATTTACGTTATCTTTCTAGTTGTCTGTCTGTATACAGACATTCTAAATTCTATTTTCTTGAAGATTACCTTCTTTTAGTAAAAAATATATTAACATATAGTGAATACCTATTTCACTTTGTTTATTATCATAGCTACACCTAGTTTATTTGTTGGACTAGTATTTTTTCTATTTAACGTAACTTTTATTGATACTTAAGTTAGTTGAAGTTTTCAACTTCCTAAAATATTGTGGGATACCGATCCTCGTTAGTTTAGTTTGCAATTTATTCTGTAAATTTGTGTTAACTCTCATATTTTGGCTACGTAGCTGGACAATTCAAACGTCACAGCTTTTTACTTTGTTTTGCCTATAATATTGATCTCATAAAACTCTCCCATTTTTATGTAAATATCTGGACCAAGAGAAGAGAATAACTGGTGGATCGAACTGATCATTATATACCGGGTGGAGCAGGAAAACGATATGTTATACAACTGGTATTTTTTCTCAAGGGTAACTGCAGTACTGACAGTTGTGATTGAAACTGACACCGAACTCATATCATTAAGAGCTTAGCCGTTGGTGGATTCTTCGCTGGACTAACCCATTTGAAGTTACGTAAGATCTTCGTCCCCAATGAACAATCATATTTGGTTCGAAGAATCTTTGTAAGAGATCAGTCACTTTTTTTTGTTTATTTCTTGGTCTTCAACCAAAACTAGGTTTTTTAACTAAAAGAGACCATCTTTGCCTAAGCAAATTTTTGTACATATTCATACTATTTATCATACTTTTTATTTTATACTTTTTCGACTTCCTCCAACAGAATTCAAGTATTATTATTTTCCTTTTAAATTAAACTTTTAATTTTTGGTACTTGAGTCCTGGCCCGTCTGATTTTGGTGAGAATTCAAATCAATCTAAGCCCTTATTCACGACCTGCTACTAGCTACCGGTCATAGTACAACCCCGTTTTTGTTAGCCAGCATTGGACGGTTTATTACAAATTATTTTAATATGTTTTGTGAACTCCTTCGTCTATTTATACATACACGCGATGTACACAAATCACTGTTCAACTATACAATTCTATAAGCAATAACGTCTTACTGGGTAGCCACTTATTAATAGAAGCACATGAGAAACCTTAGTTTCTCTAATAAAAAAAAGTCAAAGTAAGAATTACTAAACGCGATTTTATATATACTCAAATACTTATTAAAATATACAAGGAATTAAGGAATATATAGTACAATTAATATGTGTAGATTATACCAATATATTATATTACATGGCCGCAGGTGTGATCAAACGATAGTTGATGGTACTAGACGCTTCTTGATATTATTCTACATAGTAGCTTATATATTTTTAAGTTCTATGTTCAACATAAATTGACATGATGAAATGAATCACATGATTTTTCTGTTGGGGTCAATGTGCATTTGAATGTTTATTTTTAGAGAGTTTACCGAAATATTACACATTACACAATTTTATAAAAATGCGAGTAATGCAAAACTTGTTTTGAAAATACTGCATGTGATAAATAATTTGCAATAAGCAACAAATTCAGTTCAGGCAAGGTCAGGTCTTTGACTGTAGTAGAACAAATATAATTAAAATATATATATATTTCCATATTTACATACAAAAATTATACATAACGCCAGTTACTCTTAATATGTCAGAATCCATTCATCTAGGCTAAGAAGGAGATACTGTCGTTAAACTTGAGAGACATAAGGAAAATAAACCTACAGGGAATACCCTTTACAAAAAACGCAAGCATTTTGCTCAAGGGAACATAGTACATTTTATAATCTTTTAAATTCACCCTAGACTAACCAAGTAATTTTATAACAGACGTGGAAAATTCAAAAATGCCAAAAATTTAACGGATTTTTTTAAAGAATTTGACTAAAAGACTTCTGTCGGTAACTTGATGTGCTACAGACATTATGAAACCTCAAATGTTCACAAAATTTTCAGAACATTTTATCACTTGAGACTTTTCTATGTAATTATCATGTTTTCATTTTAAATAAAAAATCAACTCGTTACTGGTTTGTGCTAAAATCAGTGCTTTCACTATAAGAATATTATTCAAGATAAAATCTTTCCTTGTATTTGATATTTGTGATATAAGAATTGCATAAAATTATCCCCTTCATCATCAACCTGCTTTAAATTACAACCTTTTTCAACGGTACACCCAAAAATGCATTACTCAAACAAGTTCCCTCAGATAAGCTCAAATTGTCTCCTAAAATAAATCAAAAGTTCGCGTTTAATTTAAAACCCCAACTTAATGAACCTAATGATATATAGTCCCTAATTAAAATTAAAACTACTTCGAGAACAACAATAAAATGACGAATAGCCGAGACGAAACGAAATTACTAACGACGCGCAAAAGAAAAACATAATACAGTTGACTTGGAACAGGATACTTTTCAAGAGTATACCAAGAAAACACTATAAGTCATAACTTATAAGAGTCATAAGTCTAAACCAAAAATATAACTGGTACCAACTGTAATCTGACTACATACGAGTATATCGTGCATTGTTAACGTAACTTTGTCTATGATATACTAGTTTTTCTTTGTTTTTACTTACCCCAGGAGTACTTGCTTGGGGCCCATAGGGATACCTCGTCCATTCCAGACTTGCCTCTCCCGTAGTGTCTAGTACCACAACTGAAACAAAAAATACATTTTTAATTACTGAAAATTTGTATAAATAGTTGAATGTTGAGTAATAATCAACAGAATTAATACATATATGAATTTTTACGAATAAATTATTTGGTATAATGATTCCTAATTTGTGTTATTTCAGAATTAACATTAAACTTTAAGCAAATTTAAGTCCCGTAAAATTAAGTGAAAAATAACCTGACCCGAAACAAATTCGTAACAAAGTAATTTCTTTACAAATGTCTTTCTTATAGTGTAATTAACTTCTAGCTAAAAATCCCAAAAAATCCAGGCAGTGGAATAACACAAAAACCGAGCAGTCATTTTGGATTTTTTTGTTTTTGGCCGATCTCCTTTTTTCAGCATTTTATCAAAAATTAGAGCTCTCAAACGCCGTGTAAAACTGGCTTAATTCGTAGTGTGTTGTAGTGTGGGTCACATTCCGTTCAGGCCTATAAAATACCAGACGTATAGGTGTCGCGCGCATTCCTGAAGAGATGGATTGTTCAGGAGCTCGTTGTTGTTGGTGTACCGTTTTTGGGTTTGTAGAGCATTAATCTTTCTTCGTTTTAGAAGGATTTCAAGTAGTTTGGTGCGTTAGTGTCTACTTGGAAGAAAATATAAGTAATTTCACACTAGTTTCTGAAATCATGAATACTTTCTATAACTTGCAATTGACGTCAAACTAAAATACCTACTATTCTAATCACTGGACGTTTTCGATGAATCATTAAAGTCGACACAGGACCCTCTCTTGGTAGTAAATACCCTTAAATAATTAAATCATTTTATCCGGTTAGTGAGTTCCGTAATATTAACGTATCTATATGTATTTTAGGGTTCTACTGGATTCTACTCGGATCCTAGCCGGATTTTACCTGGATTCTACCGGGATACAGGCTTCTTTTGGGTACTTGAAATTTTTCCAGAACACCTAGTCTTCCCCTTGGGTTAGGCTTTACCAACCAGCCCTTGCAAATCTTGTAGAATATAGTCTTCACGTATAGGGTGTACGTCGTGGTCAAGACGGGGTGATTCCTGGACTTCTGACAGCCGTGGATCACAGATAAGCCACCTCTTTAATATTCAGGGTCATTTTACTTATTACATTTACCAATATTACCAATTTATAGTTCTAAAGTGTTATACGTTCATATACAATTTCTTGTGTAACTCGCTTAGTTGAAGTGGCCAAACGTTATTTTTGCTAATATTTTATTACCCAGTACGTTTACCATACCCCCTCTTTTGTGCACAAACGGCGGCCCCAATTTATAATCTTACGTTGCCGGTTGCTGCATACGAAGTGAGAAAGAAGGTACGCATGTTGCTAGTGTTTAGTAATAAATGTTAATATTGGATATCTTGTATACAAAGTTACACAATTTATAGATCTGCCATTAAATATTACTGTCATTAACCTTAAACTACGGGGATTTTTTTTTCAAAATAACCACCAGAACTCACACCCAATTTTCCCGACAGTGAGCTAGCTGAGTGTGTTCATTCGCTACCCACTGCCTACGTGTAGCGCGCTATAATAAATATCCTTTTGTTACTACGCTTTTAGGGGCGAACAGTTCTGACCCCTATGTTAAACACCCTTCTTCCCTTATGCATAACAAACGAATAATATCCGATATTTTGGTGTCAATATTCCGAATAATAAATAGTTAATTTATGAATTTTTTAAATTGCCAAAATTTCCAAAATTTCAGATTTCTCCATGTACGATCACTCTAATTTGGGACTGTATATTCTCCCAGTAAGAATAAATTGCCAAATGAATATACTATCAGATTTATTACAACTAATAGCAGAAGCGATATTTAATCCCATCAAAAATGCTACACTCTGTACAAACCACGTATTTTAGAAGTATCATATTAGCACTATCTTTTTTATAGCACAGTTTAATACCTAATCAGCATTCCAAGAAATGAATCCGTTAATCTACAGTGGACTCTGAATTCACGGTATTTCGGAGGCATTGATGTAAAAAAAAATTAATCAGCGAACTAGCTCACAAAAATACACCTTAAGGCTGGCCAATAAAGAAGGGTATTAAAACCGTGGCAAGGGTTCATTTCACTCCGGTCGTTAAACATTTGTCGTTAAAAATAATGATTTTAAGAATGAACTTAACGATAGCTAATCAGATCCTTAAGAAGTTAGAAGTTGCTACTTTCCAGTTTTTATAGAATTCAGGCTGGTTTCCTTTTAAAATCTTACCAGACGAGGCAACACAAAAATGCGTCGGTCCACCAAAAAAAAAATTTCTTTGACGATTCAGAACATCTCTTAATTATATTTTTGATCGTTGGCTTGTCTTTAAACGACTATCAACGGTCTTAACGGTACTGTTTATAGGTATTAAACGACTTTCAGGAGTAATTAGATGCGTGAGGCGGGTGGAAATTCTCGAATCTCTATCAAATGTCGCACGCGAATCTCATAAATTGAAGGCAACTAGGCGTATCTGATACCCACTGAAATGGAATGTTGAGGAATTGAATAAATTTCAATAAAATAAATCAAGACCTTAGTATTTTAAAAGGTTGCGACAGTGTAAGAATTATGTGTTGTTAAATCATGTGATTTTCTGATAAACACTCGCCCTTACAGGCCATCCAATTTTTCCTAAGTCTTTGTTGTAGTGTTGAAGACATACACAGGGTGTTTAAATTAAAACTTCCCAGCGGATTACAGAAAAACTATGGTGAATTTTTATAAGGCCAGTATTTCGATACTCATAAGGACAATATTTTGAAGTTCAAACAATGTCGTTGACGAATATATATAGTATGAGTCGCGACGCGACGTTGAGATAAAATTTCTCGATGGTAGGAGTTTTGAAAATGTGATATTCTAATAGTACATTAAATTCTATACTTCTTGTAGTTTACGACATCCTTTGATCATGATATAGTCGCAAGGTGTATCTATTTACTGGCATTTCTAAACATCAGGTCGTTTCCTAGTAATTGGCCTGGGAAGTTTCAGTTGAAACACCCTGTATTTGATTTTCTAACCTACAATTGGATATACCGTATACAACTCAAAATGTGTTATCTCCGAAAGAAGAAATCAATGAAACTGATAAAACCTAAAAAAAATATCTTATGTATAATAAAACAACATACGTGCCGTTACTATGAAAAAAAAAATTTATTCATGTGACAGGAATTCAATGTGGAAAAATCTTAACCTATTTGGACCATCATTGGTGCAATTAAATTAACAAAATTTTACTTATTTTGCTCAGTTACGTTTTGATTACGGAATATTATTTGGATGTTCAGTATACAGGGTGTCAGTTGAACTAGGCCAAACGGTAACAGTAGACTAGTCCGGCATGTAAAAGGCCGCATGTATAAAAAAATCGTTAATTTCAAGACTTATTTTGGGGTGCCCAGCATTTTCGGGATGATAAACTTTCATAGGTGTCCCTCACATACATAATCTTTGTTTATTACTAGACATAGGGAATTTGGATATCATGACGTAAATAACAGGAGCAAACTGCAAAATAGGGGCAGGCAGTGTATGAAACAGTATTTACTTTGTAAACTTCTGTATATAACAGCTCCTCCCCATTTCACTACTTTTGTTTGTCTCCGCCAATCAACGTTTGGTGTTTTTTCGACGACATATGTTTCGTCATTGCGATCAGCGGCTCTACGCATATGGCCTAACTCGCACAATTTACATAACGTTTTAATGTTTCTGAAAACGCGGTCTACCTCGCAATTTTTTTACGTCCACCAACGCACTATACTAAACAGAGAATATCGAATAAATAAATGTCTTTATACTCGTCGTACAGTCAACAGATCGCTAATTTGAATGTTCTCGAACTGAACAAAGTTGCTAAATGATGTAAACAAAGTAACCCCCTCATACGAAATAGAAGGTCAATCCAGCAGGTAGTCTACTAACAATCTGATTTGTTTAGGGAATATATTCATAATTTTCAGCGGTTGACGACTCTCAGTAGTGCCGGTTTTACATGCAAAAGATTAATTAATTAATGTGTAAGTACACTGTTAAACATTACAATTTAATAAGTTCTAAAAATCCGTCTCTGGGTTGACATCCAAACTTCCTATGAATACCTTTCTTTTTACATATTGTAATATATCTCGGTGTGGGACACCTCACTACTTTATTTTGGCCTCATCCAAATCAATCACCCTGTACATATTTTTAATAAAGGAATTTTAAAAATGCCACACAGTTTTTTTAAACAGATTTACGAGAGTTACAGGTCCTTTAAGTCCTGTACAGGTGGCTACCAAATTACTTAGTAGGGTCCTGTAACCTCCCTATTAACCTGATATAAATCTTAATGGCTTTTTTATTCACCTTACTGACATAGGCGTTAAAACGTCGCTCTTCCGGATGTTTAAATTTAATTTCAAATTATCCAATATAAATTTGAATTTCTTCCTAAATGTTAACAAATTAATATATATCTAACATTAGATTTTTGCTTCGTATTACGCAATTACGGAAAAAAAATTATTTGGATTTTGGTATTACATAAGCATCCTTTCAATCTTAATATGATAATAACAGTTTCCTATATTTTACACTGTCATTCTTATCTGAACGGACTGGTATAAAAGTTAGGTGGACAATAAATTAAATAAACACTTCAAATGAACCGCAAACATTATTAAAACAACTATCTCTCCTCGCTACATGCAAGAAAATATTGGATCAAATAACAGTATTCATATTAGTAGTATTAGAAGAAAAAAATATTGAAATTAAACAAATGTTGACCAAAAACTAAATTCTCATTTAAGAAATGATTTTCTCGAGTTACAATACAAAAACAAAAACCCCTAGACAATTGTACAAAGTTCTTTGATTTTCATCGAAACTCATTCAATACGTACTTTCCCGGCTATTTGTTCCGATGAATATTGAATCAGGAATATGCATACGCATAAATCAAAAATATACATACATAATCAAAAATATACATACATACACTCGTATAGTTGAATCTTATGTAAATAATTATCGCTCAAAAATTTGGAACCCTAAATTTCTATATCGACATGAGCAATGCCTGTTTAAGATATTATTATTTCTAAAGTACCGTCAAACGGGGTGTAGCGGACCACAGAGGGTGAAGCGGATCAGCGGTACGATTTTTTAAATATTCCCGCGTGACGTCTAATTCTGAGCACCGAGAACCGATATAAGATGTTGAACCAACCACTAACAGGCATCAGCAGTCTTTGTTGCACATAGTGAGCAGCGTTATAGGTTATGTAAGTTTCTCGTAACAAATTTTCAAATATGAAGCGTAAATACCGACATTTCACAAAGTCCGAAAACAAACTATAGCACACAAAAATTGGCCTACGTTCCATTGGGGTGGTAATCACAGATAGTTAAAATGATCTTTAAACATGTCTACACTCAATTTTTTTTATAGGTAGTTTTATTTGCTCTAGGATCATTTTTTATGAAAAAGGACATTTCTGTGGGTAAAGAGGATCGCGGGTTTTTTAAACAATATTGACTAAAAAGTTGCTAAATTGTATAATTTAAGACGGGATAATGAATATTATATTAAAAACGAGTTATAGTATCAATAATAAAAACAATAATATACCAACAATATTTTATTTACGGTTTTCAGATAAAAATGCCGAGAAATTATGTGAAAAAGTTAGGAATTAGGCTAAGAGGACCTATGACCCTGTTTATTTAGACAGAGCAGTGGCGCGTTCGGTGTTGTCGAGTCCCATACAGTACATTAAATAGAAAATTCCACGGAAGAGAGACTGGAAGATACGGTGGACAACCAGCTTTGTCTGACGAAGAAGAGAGCAAGTTAGTTGATGTACCTTTATTGTATGCTGAGTGGGGATTTCCTTTAAAGAGTTACGAGTTAAGGTTTATGTTCAACAATTCCTGAACAGATATGGCAGAAGGGAAAAACGGTTCAAGGATAATCTACCGGTATTATTGGTTCAAGTCGTTTATGTTGAGACACCCCAACTTAACAATAAAATTAGCAGAAAATACAAAAAGGGTTAGAGCCGCTTTAACATATGAAGTGGTAGAGAATATTTTTCACACCTCAAACAATCCGTTGATGGTGTACCGGCTTCGAATGTTATCAATTTCGACGAAACAAACTTTGCGTACGATCCTGGTACAGCCAAAATTGAAGTTAGACGAGGCAGGAAACACGCTCACCGTATAATTGATAACATCAAAATCGAGTAAGAGTGTTATGTTTGCAATAGCAGGTAACGGCATTTTGCTTTCACCATATATTGTAAACAAAGCTAAGCATTTGTATCCAGGATGGACGGAAGGATTATCCAGGGCAAGATATAATGGGTCGCAAAGTGGGTTTTATAGTGAAACTTTTGAGGACTGTTCTTAACTATTGTTTACCCTACTTGCGAACTTTAGATGGGCCCAAGGTTATGATAGGAGATAATTTAAACAGCCATTTAACTGTAACTGTTTATAACAGTGAGAACAACAACATAAAATTTGTCCTCCTTCCACCAAATTTCACTCACATGCTACAGCCACTAGATGTGGCCTACTTCCGTCCATTCAAAGCCGCATGGCGTAAAGTGTTAGAAAAATGGAAGCTAAGAAGTCAGGGTGCCAAAGACAATTTTTCCGAGATTGTTGAAAGAAACTATAGATACCGTAGATGCAAAATCCGAGGCAAATACAGTGGCTGGATTTAAAGCTTGTGGCATATCACCATTTCAACCAGATGCTGTTTTGAAAAAAATTAACCATCTTAGAACAAGAACAACACAAGAACAAGAAGCTGCTGAACAGCAAGTGGAGAAAGCATGATGCGATACAGTTGTTGAACATCTAAGTCAAATGAGAACTGGAAGTGGGGAAGCCAAAAAACGTGGAAAAAACTTAAATGTGCCAGCGGGAAGACGCGTTTCGGTAGCTGATCTCGTACCAACACATATAGACGATGAATTGGAAATTGATATACACCAAGAACACGATTTGAAAAAAGGTGAAATATCCGAAGAAGACACTGCTGAAAGAACAGAGGCAGAAGAACCAAATTCAGGTTTTCTCTGAATAATCAGTCTGCATTTAATGACTTCGAGGTTGGCGACTTTGTTATTGTGAAGTTTGGTACAAATAAAAGAGACAGGCTTTTCATTGCCAAAATTGACGCCGAAAATAAGCTGATGGTGAATACACAGTCAGTGTTTTGAGGAAGAAATTCATCGTAAAAAAAGTGTTTTTCGTGTATCCGGATGTCCCGAACATTTCTGTTTCAAAAAAGAACAAATTATGAGAAGAGTCATGGGAAATTTAACCCGCAGGGGAAAATATATTTTTCGAGATTAACTTAAATAATCAAAAAATTTATATCCTAAGTATTTTTTCTATTATTTTATATACAGATTAATTTATTTTAGACTAAATATATATTTATGTTTGTTTTTTATATATTTTTTTATACAAAACATATTTCAAATAAAAAGAAACTTAATATATTGACCTTTTATAGCGATTTTAATATATTTTGCACATGGTTTTTTGTTTTTCAAACAATTTTTTCTTGATCCGCTTCACCCATTATTTGTTAAAGTGATTTTAGACAAAATAATAACTTACCCTTTTAACAATTTTAATAATAAAAAAAAAATGTCCGAAGTTTATAATAATATGAGGTTATGATATATATTTTATACAGATTTTTTACTTATAAGGAACATTATAATATTTACGAAAACTCAAAATTTTATCCCTCACCTTTACGTAACAAATACCTACAAACGGTCCATTATATTTCCAAAATTAACGAAAACCTAAATACACACTGCTCACAGCGATATACAAATTTTGGGGTCCAGTTTAGTTTTAAACCCCAATCACAAGACTTGTGATTGCAATTAAAAAATAATCTGGACACTTAGTATCCCACGTCTTTTAAAGATGGCGCCATAATAATCAAGTAGGAAACGGAGTTATTTCATTTTTTTGTTACATCGGTACGTCTTTAAAAACAAGCATCTCAAAATATCCACGACGCAGATTAAACGAGGGATTAAGGAGATAAGTTAATTAACGAGTATATCGTATAAAATTTGACTGATTGACAAGAATGTATGCATATGTATTTCCACATCTAAACTTTGGTAAAACGTGTTGTTAGTTAGCGTAAAATCCTTGAAACTAAAAAACTAAAATAAAATACAGTATTACAAAATAGCAAATCGTAATCCAGCGTGAAGATTAATTGTACACGCTTTCGATCACTATAGATAGGAAAAATTTATTACATTCTAAAAATCAGTAAAATGTATATTACTATTACTTAAGCTACACCTAAAGTATACTTTAATTAGTCCTTGTTAACAATTTAGACGGAAATAATATCTATGTACAAATAGCTTAGTGTCATAGTTCACTACTAGCATGTGGTTGAGTTAAAAATAATTAATTTAATTAATAACTACATAGAAGAACTCCAAGGTCTCCTCCAGACCTTCGTATCTTCTTCAATGTGAAAACAACGTTACTTATAGAAACAATAGTGGTGTATTTTCCTCAACATTTGGGTAAAGAATTCAATTTCGTTGTAATCACTCCCTAACATTGATCTATATCTCTAAATTTCAATCCGATAATCAACGTCTGAGACAGGAAATTATAAAAACAAAGGTAACAAAAATTCACAAGTGTTGAGTAGATTTGGAAAAAGAATGTCACGGAACTTTGACAGCTACACAAACTGGTTTAAAATCATAGTGGACCGCTCTGTTAAACTTCTCCTTGAGACAGACAGTGTGAAACGAAAATACCCAAGTAACAATTTCAGTTTTAAAATGCCCTATACGATATCCTCGAAGTTTATTTCTAAGACTACTTATAAACGTAAATAGTCTGAAAGAACTCCATAAGACTGATTTAAAACCTTTATAAGAGTACAGGGGCCCACTTAGAGAAGGGCTTACGTGCCACTTTCTAATGGTTTTAACTACTAATAAAACTTTCAAGTTTTAATGACTAGTCCAAATTTTTACTCGTAGAAGTATCTGAAGAGTATTATAAAACCATACTTTAGGACAAGAGTCATATTAAAACTTAAAAGGCACACACAAATGCTTTGAGCGGACGTTTTGTATTTAATGAAGTAAACATAAATGCAAATAAATACAGTGCTACGCTCACTTGATCCAAGAACGATATTGTATACGGGTCTCATTCATAGTTACAAAATGAACATATGGCGACAACTGAGAACGATTCAGCTTATAGATTAACTACTTATAAATTAAGTACTGGGACTCCTCCTAGTGGGTTAAAATTTTCAACGACACTAGGTTTACTGTAAAACGTGGGGTTAGATGGTTCTTAAAAATTCGTGCGCTCCCTAAAAACACAAATTTTAAAAAATACATGCGGTGACTTAAAAATAAATAAATCGGTAGCAACCGTCCATAATATGGTTCAGTGTTAGTAAATTGTTTTTAGAAAACATTTCCATTAGATATATACAATTACATACAAATTATCCTCTTAGTTTTGAACATTTCTACTTCAAATATGTTTTGTCTTAAAATGACTATTAAATTACCAATTGCTCTTGAACTATGCCGATTTGTTCTTATAGAAGTATATTTTAAGCCTCATTGGACTTATCATATTGGTTGAAACTTGTTGGCTTATCTTAAAACCCATTTTAAACCTTTTGAGCACATAACACAACCACTTTAAAATCTATAGGATTTATGATGCCCGGATCATATAACCTAAAAATTCAGTTTTTCGTGACGCTACACATGTCAGAGCCAGTACTGGCTCTAACACACGTCTGCTCTGCGCGCGTCCCTCGTTTTTTATACAGTGCGTTTATTTTACTATAGTCGGACCGGTATAAGATTGCAACTTTCTTCAAAGAGTCAAAATCATAAATAATTTTATTCGTAGGTAGGTTAATCCCATATGAGTAATTATTCATGATGACAGACAAACAGAAAAATTCTCATAAAATTCCTTTATTGGTGTGACCGGTTTCATGAACAAGCAAATTTACTTCACATCATCAGACACGGGAATTTTTATAAATAAAACCAGGGTAGTCAAAATTAAAATAGTTTTGCAACATAGTCAAAAGGGGGTAAGTAAATGTAAGATATATAAATTTTGTATCTAATAGATTAACTTTGTACTAAAATTATAAAATTAACGTGCTTTTTTTTACTTATTTTTTTTTAACACATACATACACTACAACAGGTTAAAATCGAAATCGGTTTAAACATACACAAAAAGGTTTGGTTTTTTGTCGATTTTGAAAAAGTATTTTCTCATCTTGTATTAAAATAAAGAATAATTTGGGGTTGAGGACAAATCTTTATTGAATTAAGCTATTAATCATTAAAAAAAAAGAAAAAAAAAGTGTTTTCACTTTTTTAATTTTTTTTAAATTGTGCCATTTTTGGATCCAGAATCACGAAATAGATTTTGTTTTTCATTTGATTGGCAAATATAAGAGAAAAATTGTTATACGCTTTGATCTGAGGTTTCCGCTAAACTCTCTGCATTCATATTTTGGATTTGTCGTCTGTCTGAAAAAGAGTCAAAATCCACAGTTGCAAATTGGTCAATTATTTTTCATTAAAGTCTTTTATCTTCTTATTAATGCCCTTTCTAAGGTAAGCATAGCTAAAGAAGACTAACCTGTGTTTCACTGACCCATGGTAATTCTTAAAAATTCTTTTTATGGTGGAAAAAAACAACGTTCACTTTAGACGGTAGTCATAGGGAGAGCATACAAGATTTTTGAAACAGCTTTGACACGCGACAGAATTTACCGACCAACGCGTACCTAGTCAGCATTAAGACTGCTCCACTTCGTGCGTTACAATTTCTAAAATGTGTCAGGGACATTGTCCCTTGCCAGTGTTTTCTGTCTCTTTTGCTTTCTGACGATTCGCGCATAAGTCTAATTCACTTTAATTCGTTGTAAAATTCGGTCCGTAGCTAGCTTTGAGGACAAGTTGTGGATTGACCCAAGATTTTTAAATTCTATAAACGAATAATGTCGAACTGTCAATATGAATGTCAAGAGGTTACGGTGCTCGGAGGGGATACAAAATCCTGCGATCTAGATATTTGATATATTGTGCATAGAATGAACTAGAAACTTTAATATATTTTTTAAGAATATTAAAAATATGTATATATTATATATTCTCTAAACGCTTCAGAAAATGAATAGCTCCTATTTTTTTATTTGTATGTGGGAGGTCATTGACCAAATGACCCTATAGTAAGAACCGCCAGGGGGTTAAGAACCAAAAAACATTCAAAGGGCCATCGGTAGGTTGCCGTACATTACGCGGTCACATATCTTCTGTGCAAGGTACTTTACTTACAAAAATATGTCGGTTTGATGTGGTTTTACGTCACATTTTTATTCTGGAAGGAAACTTCTTTTTTCCTGCAAATTCATTCCACTACTAGTTACATTTTTAAATTAGAATCACAACCTGTACCCTAAAAAAAAATAAAACCCAAGATCAGTTATCTGTATTAGTTTTTTAGAATTGAAACATAAGAATGATTTTTAAATAAAATCCGCTGTAACTAAATTATAAAATTTAGTAGAATTAACATCCTTTCTTAAAAAGTGTAAATTATACACGCATCAGTTATTTTATCAGACGCTTGATCACCGGAGTCCATTTCTTCGTATTCCAGCCTATATAATGTACGATCTAAATGCAAATAAGCTGAAATATGATGCATTTTGCAAATTGTGCATCTTTTAAAATGTTCCAGTGGAGGAAATATTTAAAATAGTTTAAATAATTTTACACTGACTTGTCCTGATATGTATCTTAACATTAACCTGCTAATATACCTTATAAATAATTTTACGCAAGATCTTATCTGTTCTACATATTGTTATTAAAGCACCAGCTTTGTTATTGCACAAATTTCTCATAATATAATATTCAGTAAATAACTTTGTGCCACAAACATTAATATATGATAATGCAAAATGAATGAATTAGCATAATGTATTTTTGTTAAATGTCGTTTAATGGTAATCTCTATAGAAATGTCCAGAGTAGGAGGATTTATTGATGTTAAGAAATGTCCCCACATTTCTTGGTTCAGTTTTCAAACTGAAGGGAAAGTAGGAAAACAAGAACTAGAAATTACTAAATTCAATTAAGTAAAGAGTCTGGCCATAGGTATGTCATCTTTTCCATTGGCTCGGACGGTCACATGGTACGCGACGTCCATATTTGACGAATCACGATTTGTTTACATTTGAAAATAGGAATCCTACAAATAATTCATATTTATATGAGGTTAACTGCACATTTAAATATTGTTTTTAAGTACACTTAATTTTTACTTAATTTACAATATGCAAAATTATTTCATTTTATTTTTAAATCAATTCTCAAAAGCTTAGGCTAGGCCTAGGCTCTCAATTAGATAAACTTTATAAAGCTTTTTTGTTTGCGCTACAAAAATATGAAATCATTTAATTTCAAATAAGTTTAAAATAAATCTACACGAAAAAATTACACTTATATTTAAGTTAAAAAAGCGACTCAAATGAAAAGATTTAAAAAAATTGTTTTTTTTTAATCTTTTTATATAAGTTTCAGTAAAATACAAGAATTTTTTGTAAATATTATGATTATCCTTAAATTGTTTACAACAACTGTTGATCTAAAAGAAATTGTAAATTATAATTAGAGTTGGCAAGTCGTGCGGCTATTCAGTGGTGCAACAATAGGTAGATAGACATCTGGTGAGGAAATGACCGGCTGGCGGACAAATCGTAGTGTTTACACTCTAATTTATTCCTCTCCGTTGCATTTTATGTTGTTGCATTATTGATAATTTTATTTGTTGTATTTTATTGTTGATATTAATTTAATAATTAAATATGTCAGACGTGTGCAAGGAAAAACGGCCATACGCTGACAAAGTGAATAAATTTATGGCCTGGATGTATTCTATAATTGTACTACAATAATTTGTAAGATATAGGAGACTGACCTGATGTGTTGGGATAAATATGATTGTAGATATCACGTAAATACTGTGCAGCATAAAACTAAAAAAAATTCGTGCCTTCGAAAGCACAGTTTATGTTCGATTACTATTGCTGATTGCCTGTGATGTTCCGCTGCACGTACTCGATAAACAACCATTTCGGGAGTCCTGGAATAAATGCAAGTCTGCAGGTGACGTTACCAAGTGGAGCAACGTTGCATAACTATGTACCAACTGTACGCAAATACATTGTAAATAAGATCAAATGTGTATTAAAAAATACACGGCTATGGTTATGTGTTGACGAGCCGACAGATCGTAAATAAAATTCTATTGTAAATGTTATAGTACGTGTACTGGACCCTCTTAAGCCAACATTTCCACTAGTACTAGCTAGCAAAAGACTAACTTGAGTGTACTGGCAAAACAATTACGCGGGTGGTGCTGGAGACGTTAGAAAAATTTGATTTGTCACCAAGTCAAGTGTTGATGTTTGAGACCGATGGTGCGCGACAATGCGTTTGGTAGGCCGTTCTCTTCAAGAACACGGTTCTAGGTTGGTTCATGTGACGTGTAAAGTGCATGCTTTACATCTTGTGGCAGAAACTATTCGACAAGGTTTTCCAGAGGTAGATGCATTAATAGCAAGTACAAAATAAGTGTTCCTTAAGTCTCCTAAACGTCTTCACGCATTTCACAGCAAGTGTCCCGGTATTCTCTAATACCACCACATTACCTGAATATTTACAACAATAAAAACTGGGGTAACTACATCGTCCTAACGAGGCTGCAGCTCTTAGGAGGCCAATTGAAATTACAGCTTTAAAAACTATTTACAAGAACTATAAAAACTACCCAACAAATACAAAACAGTTCGTTATAACTACAAATCAGTCAAAGGGTAACTGAAAGCAAGACTCTGATGGTGAAAACCTAAGTGCATCAAAGACTATTTTAGAAGTATGTCTGTATTACATCAAAAGATGTCGAACGGTCGTTCTCAAAATATGCAGCATTTTTTTTCCACCACAGTGAACATCTCTCACAGAGACAACCATAGAAATATACCAGATATTGCAAAGGTTTTACAGATCTTCTCCAGTTTGTGATAATCAACCTAGTTCATTAAGCTAGTTAAGAGGGTAAGTTGTGCATTGTTAGAAATTGTAACAGTTCATCGCTTTTGTTACTAATTAATTTCTTTTATTACGCTTATTATGATGCGTACGCCTGTTTCTGCCAACTCTACTCATGACATCTAAAATTTACCAAATCTAATGATGACCACCTTGTACGTTCTGTATCTAGTCAACGGTTTTTGTAAAATATAAATGAACAGTTATTCAGGTTATTCTAAAAATATCACATGCATTTGCATCAACCAGTTCGGCTACTATACAGACAGTCACCTTCATATATTATTAACCAAATGAATCTTTTAATTGTCATCAACTACTTACTATCTAACCTATTTGCTTGAAATTGATCTTAGAAAGACGTTACGGTAACAAAACCGCAAAGCAAAAAATGTGATCGTGAACTCTGGATAAAAGTGGCTTGAAAATAATATAAAAATAATGACGAAATTATAAAATAGTCAGCCATTATTACATTTCGATTGAGTGGAGAGATAATATAAAAGTCTAACTTCTTAATTACCTGTGCGGCTACCGACGTCGAAGCATAAAAACTAAAGCTATGTTGGAGATAAGCTCATCTACCTGGGCTCATAAAAAGCGAGTTATAATGAGATGGGCACCGACTACAACTGCGAATGGATCATTTCGGGCATACTTTCTTATCTTAAATATTTCATTTGTCAGCAGCGGCATTCTACATGTAAAGTCAATACAATAACGTTGCTTTTATGACGTCTTTACCTTTATCGAGAAACTACTTTTCTCGACAAGTAAAGTCGACAATAAAAGTAAACAATAAATTGGTTTGGTGTTGAGTAATTATTGGTTTCTTCTTTTTATAGACCGAGTTGAGCGAGTGACTGAAACTGGATTTCATGCGTACAGGAAATAACTTACTATTCTACGTGTTTTGTAATTTCTACCGTACGATTCATCCGCTTTGTTCCATTATTTACAAACATTTTTTTTTTATGTAAATACCTAAATATTTCTTTAATTTATTGTTATAGTAAATATCTAGTCAGAGCATTTGGCTATTTATCTATAGTTTGTTTCTCATTGAAAAATAGTAAATAAATGCTCACTATTATAGCAAAAAAGTAGTACACTTGTAATACCTACCTATGCAAGACAAAAATTTCCCTAAAACGTTGAATAATGCGAAATATTGTTGTGTGGGAAACTCCCAGAATCAAAACTATGACGCGGCTGCTAGTCCTTCACCAGCCAAAGCAACTGCTTGAACACACTCATCTTGTAAGGGTTTCATCTTTCAACGACTGCTAATTAAACTCTAGTTAAAAGCAAGAAATCTAAAGGTGCGTCCACATTGCTCGCGAGCAGTCCGAGAAACAAATCAAGTTAGAAACACACTAACAAACAAAACACAAAAACAAACTAAAAACCGTGTTTTCTGTGTTCAAGCAATGTGGACGCACCTTAACGAAAAAATTTGCATAACAAACTTACACTGTAAATTGATGACATTACTTTTAATCTTTTGTTTCCCATAGCCTGATACTTACTCCAGATTTTCCAAATGTATGCATATAAATAAACTAATGATGAATTTTTACGCGTTTTTCTGGATTGGTGACGAGTTTATAGTATCCCATTTTAAGAGAATATACATCTGGCAACCTTACATTAAAAAAAACTACCATACATTAAGTGTTTTCTAAAGTATGTTCTTGGCTAATATCTCCTACGGAATGTTACTTTTTAGAACGTGTAAAAGGCATTAACCGCTTAACGATCTAACCCAAATTAAATCGTGTTCGGATTTCGGTGCTCTTTCCTTCAACCCGAGTTAACTCAAGCCATGTATTCAAACGCTGTATCATAAACCACAACCCGACTTATACGTGTCATAAGCATTACTAAATAGCGCTAACCCGAATTATTTCGAATAAAATTAGGCCAATGAAATTTTGTACTTTCCGGTATCATGGTGGGGTGACCAATCGTGTGCATATGCGTAAGGTCGTACATTGTGACTGTTTTACTACAAAATATTAGTAGTTGAGAAGCTAAGATTGTGTGCAGATGTGTTTGTGAATGCTCTCATTTTTACGACAAAAACAAAAACTTGGAAACTAAAAATGGAATCTGACAAAGATGATGTTAGTAGTGTGTCCGATAGGGAAAGTGATGAATATGAACTGACAGGAGGATCAAATATAGAGGATGACTTAGAAACGAGCGGAAGTAAATACGATGACGGAGAGATAGAATACGAAGAAGTTTCAAGCGATGATGAAAACGGAGAATTAGTCGAAAATGTTAGAGTATGGTGTGAAATTGGAGAAAATACACCTGCTCCACCGGAATATCCATTTACTGAAAATGCTGGCGTTACCTTTCCAACTGCTGGAGATGAGAACGAGCTCTTTTTCTTTGAAAAGTTGGTTGATGATCAACTGATAAACACAATAACTGAGGAGACAAATAGATTTGCTCTTCAAACCTTAGCTAAAAATGCAGCAAATTATGCGGCTCGAAATTGGATCCCAGTAACTTCTGACGAGATTAGGGTGTTTTTAGCCATAATTATACTCCAAAGTGTAGTAAAAAAGCCAGAAATGAAAATGCACTGGTCAAAAAAATCCATTACTAACCACTCCTTTTTTTTCGAAACCAATGTCATGTAAACGGTTTGAAAATATCAAACAATTCCTACATTTTTCTAATAATGAAACATATGATCCTGAAACGCATCCTAATCCAAAACTAAACAAAATTTTTCTAATTTACGATATGTTAGTGAAGAAATTTCGTGACTTTGTGGTGCCTGATAAACATATAACTATCGATGAAAGTCTTGTATTGTACAAGGGCCGTTTAGGGTGGATTCAATACATTTCTCTAAAACGAGCACGTTTTGGAATAAAAACATACATGCTGTGCGAGTCCAAAAGTGGCTATGTACGGAACTTTCTCATTTATACCGGCAAAAGAACCATGCTTGATTCTGATTATGATCATTTACGGTTAGTGTATTCTAAAGTGGTCATGTCTCTCACCAAACCACTTCTAGGAAAGGGATATTGTCTAACCATGGACAACTTTTATAATAGTCCTCAGCTTGCCGACTTGCTGATACAAAACAAAACGGATGTATATGGGACATTGTTGTTAGAAGAAAGGAGGTTCCAAAAGAGTTAAAAAAAATGATACATGTCGGGAAAGTTATCGGCTATCAAAGAGGAAAGGTCATCGTTATGAATTGGAGAGACAAAAAAAGATGTGTGTCTAATATCCACAGTGCACAACATCGAGACACAAGAGGTAGCCACAAAATCGAGGCCAAAAGTAAAACCAAAGGCTGTTATCGATTACAACCACACGATGGGTGGAGTTGACCGTGTCGATCAGCATTTCGCAGACTATTCTTTGCCGAGAAAGAGAGGCAAAAAATATTATAAAAAAATATTTTACCATTTGCTTGATCTGGCACTTTGGAATTTTTTTGTTCTATACAAAAAGGAAGGCGGGAAGAAGTCAGCACTTAATTATAGATTGGACATTGTCAAGCTTATGATGGAGAAGTACCACAAGCCTGAATTTTCTACAAAAATGGGCCGCCCATCAACAGTTTTACCCCCATCGCGGCTTAGTGGACGTCATTTTCCTGAGTATATACCAGCAACAGAAAAGAAGGTCAACCCCACAAGACAATGTGGTGTTTGTAGCAGGATGAGGGATGCTAGGGGAAAGAAAATTCGGCGGGAAAGCAGATATTGGTGCCCACAGTGTGAGGTGGCTTTGTGTGTAACGCCGTGCTTCCGTGTTTACCATACAGTAACAAACATTTAAGTTGTAAATGCTAAGGGGAAAGCAGATATTGGTGCCTACAGTGTGAGGTGGCTTTGTGTGTAACGCCGTGCTTCCGTGTTTACCATACAGTAACAAACATTTAAGTTGTAAATGCTAAGTTTTCACATCCCGAGTTAACTCAGGTTAGAGATTTCAGTTTTTTTTGCTCCTTTTCTTTGTTGCATTTTTTTTGCTGGTGAATTTAAGAATATTTGTTAGGTTTGCTTGTTTACATTTATTTGTTTGTCCAACAGTGCTAAATTGTAGTACTTAATGATCCCGAGTTTACTCGGGTTAGAAAAACATGTATAATTTCAATAAATTCCCCTAAAACTTCGCGTTTTTTTCTTTTTTACTGTGGGATATGTTTCAGCCACAGGCATTCTTCGGAAAACAACAATAAAAAAAAGTGGATTGGAAATGGAGGAATTTCAAAAAAAAAACTCGTGCGTGTAGTTTTGAAATAATGAGCATTTCAGTGTTTTTGGTGCATACCAATAAACGTTGATGAAAAAAACAGTAGCAAAACTCCGACAAACTATACAAATGTATTTGTTTCGTCAAAGTGCGAGAGAAAAATCGTTTTGTAAAATTTTTCACAACGTTGTGGAAAATTTTTTTCAACAATGTAAAACCAAAGCACAACACACAAGATAATTAATCCAACAATATACTAATTTATACCAATTGCTCCTTCCACTTTCTTAAGACCAATTTGGAATGTAATGTTTTACAGTTGAGACAAAATCATAGATTTCTCTGTGTAACTTTCGGCATTTATTACTATTTGTGATATATCTCACCTCTCTATTAAAACATCTTGGTATTTCTATTATAACTTTATTAGATACACTTATATTCTTTTGTACAAACATAAAGCACTATTTTTAAAGTCGAGCTATGCAGGCTGTAGATATTGATGTGCACAAAAAAATGACTTATGCCCTTTTGCACGCGCAACAACGAGTTACCAGAAAATATCTCTGATTTTAAAAATGCAAGAATCCAATAAGGCGTCTATAACAAAAAATTGAGTTGATGTAATTTTTTTATAAAACTACTATTTAAAAAAATAAATTAAGAATGTCACTGTAAAGTCTTTAAAATATTATTGCAAAATGATTAAACAATTTTAAATTAAACCACAAATAAAAAAAGTTACAAGGCATTTTTAAAAATGTCGATTTGGGCTTTTTCCTAAACAAAATCTAAACCAATCGGAATTCAATTGTTTTCTGAACAACATGTTAATGAGCACTATTTTGCTCATTTAAGCGATTCTCTATCTCCACTAAAAAATAAGATGTGATCCTGCTCAAAGTTCTACAACAATCTCACGCCCAGTGGAATATACTATATATACAGTGTGGAAATTAAGTAACGCATAAATTCAGTAATTCCGTTGATATTAATTTTTTGGAAAAAAATGTCGAAGGGGTATAGCGATTTTAACTTCGGCAAATATTTTCAGTCTAATTTTAGTTTCTTATGTCATTTATTTTTTTAAGTTATGACGTCATCGACTTTTTTTTAAATGACAACCTATATTTTTTATTATTGATTTTGGTAGTAGATTTTATTTTGGTTCCGACCGTATAAAATTTTCAGTATGTTATTATTTGAAAAAAATCGAGAAAAACAGTCTTAAAGTTCAAATAATAAAAATTCATTAAATTGGGTAAATTTATCTAATTGCCGGTGTATCACATTAGTTACGGCTGTCAGATTTAAATAATTTGTAAATGTCACAATAGAATAAGTGTTATTATTTTGCTTTTTCTAAATTAGAAAAACTATTTTATTAATGAGAATGGTACAGTTGAGCGACAAACAGAGAATTGAAGTGTAATAATGATTGGTTATGGCGACAGAGCTAGAACACATCAAGAAGTGTGTCATCTTTTTAGAGAAAAAATACCCGGATCAGCCCATAAATCAATCAACAATTAGCAGGATTGAAAAAATTTTCGGGAACATGGCGTTGTAAAGAATATTCCAAAAACGGGATGTCCGGCGACATTAAATGAAGATGCACAACTTTATGTGCTACTAGAAATTGAAAACAATCCACATTCAACTAGTAGAAGCATTGCTTTGAACCACAATATAAGCCACACTACAGTTCTAAAACTTTTGAAAGTTCAAAAATTCCACCCATATAAGGTGCACTTGGTTCATGAGTTGACAGAAGATGACTTTGATCGTAGGCAAGAGTTTTGCGAACAAATGATGGAAATTTGCAACCGCGATCCAATGTTTTTCCAGCGTGTTTTATTTTCGGATGAAGAAACATTTTGTTTAAATGGCCATGTCAATAGACAGAATTGTAGATATTGGGCTAGGGACAATCCCCATTGAATGCAGGAAAGTCATACCCAATATCCTCAGAAAGTTAATGTTTGGGCAGGAATTATTGGCGACAGAATTATAGGTCCATTCTTTTTTGAAAACAATTTGACTGGAGACAGATACCTGCAATTTTTACAGTTGGAATTGATGCCTGCATTAGCTGCATTATTCCCCAATGCAAATAACCCTGACCTACCAAATAATACCATTTGGTTACAACAAGATGGCGCTCCGCCTCATTACGCAATTATTGTGCGACGGTACTTGGACCAAGTTCTCCCAGCAAGATGGATAGGGAGAAGAGGTCAGATAGAATGGCCGTCTAGGTCTCCTGATTTAACGCCATTAGACTTCTTTTATGGGGGTACTTAAAAAAGTAAAGTGTACAACAATCGACCCAATAATTTAGACGATCTCAGGCAAAGAATTCAACATGAGATTAGGTTAAAGAATGTGAGAAATGAATTTTATAATCGTCTTGGGTATTGTCGATTGGTAATGGTACAGGGTCGTCAATTTGAACATTTAGTGTAAATGTAATTTAACAACTGTTATTTCTGTGCTTATTTTTGAGTTTGAAGATATTGTTAAATTTTTTTCTGGTTAAGCAATTTAGTTTCTTTTTATACTAATGTTTGCCTCACGAAGTTATCGTTATTACTAACTTTGAATTGAGCAGATAATAAATTTCTAGTTTGATTTTTCAACTATTTGTATAATTTCAAAATAAAAACGAATGTGCCGTTGATAACTTTCCGTCAAACTTAGGCAACTAGATAAATTTACCCAATTTAATGAATTTTTATTATTTGAACTTTAAGACTGTTTTTCTCGATTTTTTCAAATAATAACATATTGAAAATTTTATACGGTCGGAACCAGAATAAAATCTACTACCAAAATCAATAACAAAAAATATAGGTTGTCATTTAAAAAAAAGTCGATGACATCATAACTTAAAAAATAAATGACATAAGAAACTGAAATTAGACTGAAAATATTTGTTCAAGTCAAAATCGCTATACCCCTTCGAGATTTTTTCCAAAAAAATTAATATCAACGGAATTACTGAATTTATGCGTTACATAATTTCCACACTATATACTCAATGAGCTTGGTAAGGGCGTTTGAAAATAACAAAAATTAAATTGTCCCAAGGTTTGATCCTTGAGGTAGGTACTCCTAATATGAAGACAGATCATGTCTATACCTACTCAGTGCAATACCTTTCCTATAATATAATTCCAGTATTGACCTGTAAATATTAAACCTCTTAAATGCCCTTTGTGCACAATATTATTCAATTATAAGAAAAAATGGGCCAAAAAAAAGGGGCCATATTCACTGTACGAGAAATTACAAAAACATATTTACATTACTCTAGCGAATGTATCCATATTTTACCAACCTTTGCATACCTAACGCTATCACAAATTACCGTGGCACACAATTTTGATTTATATCCCAGTATAATAAGTATCTATTAATGACCACTAGTGATGTTTTTGTAATGCATCACGTAGTAATCTGTAATTATAGCTTAATTGGTATTTATAATTGACTCTACTTTAATCAGTGTGTTTTCCACGTTTTGAAATAATTCACTTTGGCATTATTTGTGATGCAATATGTGCGTAATTATTTAATATATTACGGGTCGATTATATTAAGACAAGTATTACAAAAACTGTGTTATAAGATCAAGATTAACCGGCATTTGTAAATAACAAAATGTATACAACGATATCATCTCTATGAAACTGAAAAAAATAACCCAATAAGGGATGTATTGAATCCTCATTTTAACTGCGAATATCTTAAAAACAGCGGAGCAGAAAAAAAATAAAAATTATGTATTTATTATGTAACATAGACGTAATTTTCCACAAAACCATATATTGCACTACGGCACGCGTTTCGACAAACAAGTTGATATCATCTGAAGATGATTAAAACTGTTTTAATCATCTCCAGATGATGCCAACTTGGTTGTCGAAACGCGTGCCGAGTGAAATATATGGTGCTTTGTGGAAAATTACGTCAGTTTACCTCAGGTGTCTATTGTAAACCACTTATTGGAATTTGAATAATTTACGTTGAACGATTTTGAAGATATTGAAAAATGTCTTACTATTTAATGACTTTATGAAGGGTAGGTCCACAATGATCAATCTTGTGTGTAAATCCCAGTTCACTAGTAATAAACTTGACCAACAGAGCCAAGTTGATGTTATATACACCGATTTTGCTAAATGCATTCGATCGATTTGGCTATGAAATCTTATTGAAAAAATTGGGTACTTTCGGGCTATCTAACTCTCCTATGGAGATTTTTTTTCATACTTAAAAAACAGATATCAGTTTGTTCAGTACCGTGGTTACATGTTGATGAAGTTTCTACATTCTAGCATTAATATTTATAGGCCTATTGCATTAATTCCAAATATTGCAAAACTTTTTCGGTCGGTCTACCTTGACAAATATAGGCAACTTTGTCCAATTTGTGTCACAAGCTCTTGATGATAGATTTCAAGTTGACGTAATTTTCACCGATTTCACTAAGGCATTTGATCAGGTACACCATGGTATTATTATAAATAAACTTCGACAGTTTATGTGACAATTTAACACAACTGTTTTATTCCTTGTTAACTGATAGAAAAAACTATGTAGAATACAAAGGTTTCAAATCTGATATATATTATGCGACAAGCGGGGTAACGCAGGGATCCAACTTAGGTCCGCTTATGTTTTTAATGTTTGTCAACGACATTGAGAAGTCTATAAATTCTCATATGTTTCTATATGCTGATGATTTGAAAATAGTAAGAGTAATAAATAGTGAGCAAGATTGCCATATATTACAGGATGATATTAATTCCCTGTACGCTTGGTGTTCACAGAATAAATTAGGTTTGAACATTAATAAGTGTGAAACAATGACGTTCTCAAGGAAAAAAAACATGTTAAAATATAATTCCAAAATAGGTGACTCTATTCTGCAACGATGTCATCAGAAAAAAGATCTAGGTATAATATTAGACCCTGAATTATCGTTTATTCCTCACTATGAATATATTAATAGTCAATGCTAAGTTTTATAATCAGAAACACTAAACAGTTCACAAGTATTGAATGTCTCAAGATATTATATTTCTCCTTTGTCAGAAGTCGATTGAAGTACTGTAGTGTTGCTTGGTCTCCGACTATAATGTTCATATTATGATGCTCGAGCGTATACAACGTAAGTTTTGCAAATACTTGTATTTCATAAAGCATAAAAGATACCCCGAGCAGGATTATAGCTATAGGGCTTTATTACTATATACTTATCCATGGTCAAATTGATAACCCTCAATTCTTAGATCAGGTGCATATTAGTATACCTAGATTTGATACTAGACAGCCTTCAATCTTTATTTATGATACACCCCACACCAATCAGCATATGAATTCACCATTACTTTCTATGTCTAGACAATACAATGAATTGCAGAATTTTGTTGATATATTTTGTGATAATTTTACGCATTTTTTCGTTTGCTTAAAGAAGCTGTTTTAACTAATTCTGCATTTTGACCTTGACTATTGTTGATTACGCCGTTCATGTATGTTATTTAATATTATTCGTATCTCCATCATTTAAAATTTTTTTTTAATGTTTAGCTATAGATTTTTGCTGCGCTAAATTATATTTGTAATGAAATATTGTAATTTGCTATGTTTTTGTATCCTATTTATGGACAGTTTTGTCTGTTGGATTTCAATAAACCTTATTATTATTATTATTTTTTTTTTTTCGGGTGCCCGACGCTGGACAGTCCTCCCGTGGCCTCCGACGCCTCACGGAAGTCGCGCCAGCACATTAACCTCAGCCACTCCCCACATCCCGCAGGGTTAGTGACTGTAGGCTTCGGAATCGTGTGCCCTAAGCAGACGGAGAGAACCCAGAATGACCGCCTTCTGCATTTGGCCTGCCAGCCACTCAGCTGATTTTTGGCAGGCCGGTATGATCTTTAGTTCCGAAAGTAGCGTAGGCTTTATCCCTCCGAGTACACCGATTATAAGGACGACCATTTTTACCGAGTAGCCTGGGTACAGCACTTGGAGCTCGTACCGGAGATCGCTATATTATTATTATTATTATTAGTTATCTGGGGTACTGTAAGAATCGACCCTTAGGCTTCTCATTTTTATCATGTTCATTAATGATATTATGCCAGATCTATCTGTACATTATCTGATTTAGATAGATTTAGACTGTGAACTATTACAAGATGCACTTAATGAAATAAATTCGTGGTGTACACCAAATACTTCCAAATGTAATGTTAAATCATCCACACGAAAAAAATCCTATTGCATTTAATTATACACTGTACGGTACAGGGCCTGATTATGTAAAAACCATGCACTTTGTTCTAATAAATCAAGTTTCTTTCTTTTCCGAATGGAGTAATTTAACATTATTCAAATCTATAAAATGATTGTTTTCTATACAATTTGTTGACATGCTCATGCTACATATATTGTTCACATTATCATTTTTGTGTTCACCGAATAGCATTTTTACATTTCATCCAGTTTGTCCAATGTATATGGCATCAGTTACTACATTTCAACTCGTACACTCCTTTTTTTTGGTAAATTGTAAATATTAACATTTTTCCTAAATTATTTTTATTTACTGAAATTCTTTTACGTCCCAATTTATTATGTTTATTGCTAACTTTATCGCTGAACTTATAGACCTATAACTAATACATAGATCTTACTGAATTCCTGCGAGGAAACGGCATAAAACTCTTTACGTAATTTTTTTCTTTTCTTTGTATTTTATTAGGTCATCTATTAGGCTTTATTGATAGACATTGCCACAATGGCTATAAAGAACTATTTATTTGAGATTATTCTTAAATAGAAAATTAAGCAGTTTGGTTAGATATAGTTAACCACCAATTGTTACCGTATGTAGTAGCTTAATTTCACGTTAAAAAGAAAATTATGGATCACCCTGTACAAGATGCATTTTATAGGGATAAATTTTGTTCTAGGAAAGGGTTCTTTGACAAGACGAAAATGAAATTCCATCGATTCTTCAACGTTTTTAGTGAAATATGCGGATTGTTTTCAAAACACTGTAAAACATTCACTATATAGACCAGTAAAATTAAGGGTTTTTCAAAACGGTAATTTCTAACCATTCCCGACCAATACCATTCGATTCAGTATGTTTTTGAATTCTCATGGTCAATTTTGCCGTACGTTATATGAGCAAGAATTTAATTTATAAACAATTAAAGTTGTGAAAATGATGAAAATCGATGTTTCTGAATGTTCAACTTCAAACGCTGCGAAAACGGCAACAAATAGAGAAAAATTGCTCAGAACATTTTTTATAGAGCGTTAAATTCCCTTCAAAAAAGTCCGCGATGGCATATCTCTACGATGAATAGTTAAGGCGTTACAATGAGTTAAATATTTATTATTTTTCTGCTGTATATCAGTCAGCTGTACAAGTAACGCGCATGCGCGATCAACAGACTGGTATGCCTCGTAATGGCCGCCTGCGCAGAACATTTGAAAGTAGACTTGCTGTAAATCTTTCAAGTTATAAGATAAATTATTAAGTTATGAGCTGTTCTGTTTGATGCTAATAGTCGTCGCAGTTATAACGCAGTTATACAGTGTACTGGTTGTGAGCAATTTTTACATTATCATTGTGGTTGTGCTGTTGATTAATATAAAATAAACCGATCAAAAATGTCGCTAGAAGAAAATTGCTTATATGTGAAGAAACTCTGCAAATGGGCAAGACTGTAACAGTAAAACAAAAGGTAATCGAATCGTTTATAGAAAACAGCAAGAAACGTGAGGATACGAAATGGGATCAAATAGAAAATGTTAATAAAGTTACTGTTCATGATAAGTGTAGAAAAGCGTATTCCTCAAAAGATAATTTGAAGCCTGGCTCTGAATTCCAAAAGAGCGATACCCACGTCGTTTAAGTGTGCCTCAATTTAATTTCGAAGAAAATTGTTTCTTAGTGGGAAAAAAAGTGGATACGCGTTGCGTATACAGCTGACCAGTACGCAGTAGAAAAATAATAAACATAAGAAGGTTTAGTGCCATATCCCCAAAAAGACAACTATGCAGCTACGGACACGTGTTTCGGAGTTATTGCCCCTCATCAGTGTAGCGTAGCTAAAGAATTGGATCTAAGATCTAAGTTGTTTTTTTGGGGATATGGCACTAAACCTTCTTATTTTATTTTGACTCCAATAAATCTATATTATTTTGTTTGTATTTGCCAGGTGGAAACGGGCAGTACACATAGACCTCTGTGTGTTGACTGTGATCATTGAGGCCCCAATTGTGGCACATGGGAACATGAATGCACTAATTGAGTACTGTGTACTGTACTTTCCAGCTTTATTTTAGTTCTTGTTCCTGATCTATCCCATCCTAGATCCAATTCTTTAGCTACGCTACGCTGATGAGGGGCAATAACTCCGAAACACGTGTCCGCAGCTGCATAGTTGTTTTTTTGGGGATATGGCACTAAACCTTCTTATTTTATTTTGACCCCAATAAATCTATAATAATAAACATTTAACTCATTGTAACGCCTTAACTATTCATCGTAGAGATATGCCGTCGCGGACTTTTTTGAAGGGAATTGAACGCTCTATAAAAAATGTTCTGAGCAATTTTTCTCTATCTGTTGCCGTTTTCGCAGCGTTTGAAGTTGAACATTCAGAAACATCGATTTTCATCATTTTCACAACTTTAATTGTTTATAAATTAAATTCTTGCTCATATAACGTACGGCAAAATTGACCATGAGAATTCAAAAACATACTGAATCGAATGGTATTGGTCGGGAATGGTTGGAAATTATCGTGAAAGTGGGCCTGATTTTTGCTTAATTTGATTGGTCTAATATTATAGTTATTTCTAATTGCTTGCACACATTCACGTTTTTAATTTTCAGAAAAATTTGCTGTTTTGAGAAAAACATAAAACATTGGAAAAATCTACTTAAAGGGCAAATTTTCAACTTCTCTCCCACGGATTTGTTTTTGAGGACCGATAGAAAATATTACACTATGCAAGTCCCATTCTTTAATCACAAAGTGCATGGTTTGCGCTAAATAAACCTCATAACCTCCGCACTAAAATATTTTTATCACCGGCAAAAAGTTGAATCTCGTTAACAATACTGAATAAAAGAAGGGTTAATTCATGCGATTACTACATGAATGCTCAACTTCAATGATCAATCAGAATGAAAGAAAAGTGACCTAACCAACTACTCAAAAGCCATTTACTCCGGTTAAATTAGGGCTTAAACGATTCACTTTTCTTTCAAGTTTAAGGGTTTATCCAGGATTTGCTACCAAATTGAATGCTGTAAATTTCCATGTACCGTTGCACATGCCGCAGATGGAATCAGTTGAGACAATATGTCAATGTAAAAGTGTTTTCTATGTGGATATTAAACGAGTTTTACACCTGTTTAATGCTTGCATGCATATACATCACAAATACCAACTATCATTATCATTTTTACATCTTCACAGAATATTTCATATAATGGGTTTCAGGAAATGATAAATGCACTGACCTGAACTGTTTCAATATATACACGTTTACTTGGGATATAAGCAAAATAAAATAGTGATGGTAAATTTCACGTAATTGGCTCTGGCATTTTGTAAAATATATTTAGATATCACTAATGATAATTTCTAATTATTTTAGAAACATTAACTTCCAAAATATAATTTAAACTATTACAGTTACATGCGTTAATACTGGGGTCAGGTAGTTTCATCGTCAAAATATTCAAGGAGTAATGCAAAATGGGAGGGTGTTTTTGGGTTGGAATGTCGTCAGTTGCTTAACATTTCCTTCATTCCACCAAGTACTAACGTTGCACTGTTACCATTTTTAAAATAATTTTTCTATGACCGTGGTGAAAACTAGGTCTTTTCGCATTCAAATTTCCGCGCTAGTGCGGACCATGGTGTTTTCCGTACGCTAATAAAAAAAACTACATACTTTTACAATATTGAAGTAAAATATAATAACATAAAACTCTAGTTAATTTGGGAATTCCACAAGGTATCATGCTAGGGCCACTAATAGTTTTGTTGTTCATTAATGACCTATCTGATTCCATATAAGTCATATTAATAGTTGTGTCGCTGATGCTGCTATTTTGCTAATGAAATTACTTTCATAGTAAAAACCGTCCTCAAAAATGTTGTCATTTGTCAGTGTAATAATTTTACTTTAAATGTAAATAATTTGTCTACGTCTTTATTCCAGCGGCTTCGAAGAGAATTTGTTGTTTTTCTGATTTAAAGCCAATAAAGCAGCAACATGTAGAAAGCACGTTATTTGCCTTCCATCAGCCGGCGTTGACTAGCGACTTAAATTATCTGTATTTTTACATTTAATTTAAAAAAAAAGTAACCTCTTTCCTTCGTATTTATGGTCTTACAAGTTATTTATAGCGATACATGATTTATATAATGACGGTAAAATATAAAAGATGAACTGAAGACGTAATAAAATAGTTTACATAACTATTTTATGGTGTATAAAATAGCCCTCATTAAAAAAAAAAAATCTGAAAATCGGTTGACCCTGCGAGGGCCGTCCCTGAGACTTTCCACTATTTTTCGTGCTTCCCGACCCTTAAACTCACTCAAAAATATACGTATTAGTTAATTTTTGAGCTCTCCGAGCCTCAAAATATTATACAATTTACATTTTTGAGCTCTACGATTAGATGAAAAAATCTCGAAGATATTAAAAAAACACTTTGTAATTTTTGAACTGCGATATCTTTTGAACAAATTAACCAATCGAGATGAGTTTGCAGCATTCAACGCAGGTTTTTCAAGTACAAAAAGTTATGTTTTGTGCCAAAAATCGATCCGACAAAAATTTTTAATGTTATTTCCAAAAACACTTTTTTGCGAATTTTCCGTAATCGATATCTCTTGAACGAATCAACCGATTTTGATGCAGTTTACGGCACTCAACGCAGTTTTTTATGTACAAAAAGTTATCCTCAGTACCAAAAATCGATCAGACAGGAATTTTGAATGTTATTTCAAAAAAAAAACTATTTTGCGAAATTTTCATAATCGATATCTCTCGAACGAATCAACCGATTTTGATGCGGTTTGCATCGATCGACGTTGTTTTATATGGAGAAGAGCTGATTAGATTTTGGAATTGATCGGTTCAGTAGTCTAAAAGATATTCCAAAAACATTTTTTTGAAAATCTTATATTTGAGATTTCTCAAAATCTACAGAATACCCAAACCGCGTTTCGATTGGTCAAGCCGTTCAAAAGTTATGAGAGGTTTACATACACGCACCCCCCGCACGCACGCGCGCACACACACACACACACACACATACATACATACATACAGCCATACAGACACCATCGTGGGAATAGTCAGAATAGCTTCTTAGGACCTCAAAACGTCGAGATCTGACAAAAACTCGATTTTCGAAAATCGGGGTGAAACCAATAACTTCCCGATTTCTGAAAATTTTCAATTTTCTTAGGGGGAGTTAAAAACATACATTTGAAATTGGGGCCTAAATTTTTTAGGATGAGGCCAATAATGGTCACTTCCAAAACCAGAAAATGTTATTTCCAACAAGATGAAGCCCAAGTACATACAGCAGCCGCAATAATCATTATGAATTTTCTCCAAGATCATGTGGCATTACTCACTCCATGCGATTATTTTCTTATTTTTTTATTATTCAAATTTTCAAGTTCCTATTCGTGACACTGCCCATATTCAAAGCAGAATTGCAGAGAAAATCGGAAACATTCGGCACTTTTTGTAAAAATTTTATTGTATTTTTATTAAAAATAAATGTTGTTTCAAAAAATTTTATTAATTCGTGTAATAAATAACATGAAAAATAATAACCTCATAAGATGCATCGTATGACAGCTCTACCTTTTTATTTGTATAAGTAACGTGACCTCGTTTTTTTGAACGCTCGTTATATTAACACTGTAATACTCTCGCACAGCAATGGCTCTATGTACGCCTATGATCTCACTGAGCACTGAGACGAGACCAAGAACAAGATCAAATAACCAAACAGGCAGAGACGACTCACTGAAAACGTGACTAATTTTAAAAAAACCGCGTTCTCAGGGAGCTTGAAGATTACTGTGGATAATTGATTTTACAAAACAAGAATATGTATGTCAGATAATTTTATTTTTACAATTAACTAGCTCAAACAATAGAAAAGATAGTAACTGTAGACGACTGATGGGTTTTGTAATTAGTTTTGATCCTGTGTTAAGCTGTTATTTACTTTAATTAGTGAGACTTTTAATGCGAGAAAAATCGTTATACTCGTAGTAAAGTTTTCAATGAACGAGAAAATATTCGAATAAATTTAAATACAACAAAAGGTTGAGAAACTTTCAGAAACTAATTACTTATTTATCCATTACCTTACGAAACGCTAAACAATTTTAATAAAAAAATGTGTGCACACAAATCGAGTTTCAATCGCTTATTTAATATCGGCCTAGTACCTATACCATGGCCTATCACCAACGCCAAGAGATACGCTTATCAGTGCCCCAGAAAACAGTTTGTTGAGAGGAGTAGGGATTCTTAACGTGCTCACATCGCAGGCCCACATCCCATCTACTATACCTCATCGACTTAGCCCGGATTCGAACCAGGGTCATCAAATGGATGGACGCACCACTATCCGTCTACCATCGAGCAGGTAAATTGAATAATGAGACATTGGTTGGTTGAAATAAAATTGGTCTAAACATATTTCTCAATTGAAAAATCAAAATTGATTTTCTTTTAGATTTGGAGAGTGATGTTATGTTTTATATACAGTAGTAGAATAAGCACAACTAGAATGGTCTCTTTATGTGGGTACACAAAGGATAAACCCCTAAAAGGAAATAGAAAAAGGAAGATAACGTTGGTACCGACAGTAGACGTAGGGACGGGCGTAGATCCGATTTAACATATTTGTATTTTGATACGAAAGTTAAGCAATGGTAGTCGTAGTTAGTAAATTAGAAGTGAAACTCGGTGAGCTCGTCCCGTCTTCTAGCGACTTGTATCAGCGTATACGCAGAAGATATGGAATCTTAAGCAAAGGTTATGTAGGTGATACTATCCCTCGGAGGGGATGTAAAGCAGTCGGTCTCTTGTCTATGTCTGTCTTCGATAGAGAAGAGGTAGGCAAAATTTCCAGATTGGGGGATAGCTCGTCTTCTGGCGTCGGCGATTAGCCCTGGTAGCGGAAATAGACCGACGTTAAATGTATAATAAAAAAAGACAGTAGACGTCTTACGTCGCAAACACTTTGACGGTCGGTAAGCAGTGAGCGCTAAGCAACTTCGCTATTTTGTCTGCTCACCGCTTACCGCTTCCCCAACGTGTCTGACGCCTTAGGTCACAAACATATTGGCGAGCGATAAGCGGTAGAGCAGCGAGAGATAAGCCCTGAGCGGTAAATACCATTTTCACCATTATGGTCTTTCAATGATTGAGTTCACAATGGCTAAGCGGTGTGCTTTGAAATATACGTACACTACCGCGAAGTTCTTACCGCACAACACTCACCGCTTATCATCTGCCAATGTTTGCGACCTTAGGGCGCCAACCCTGGTAGGTTGCCAATGTGTCTGCAACTATGGGACGCCAATGTGTTTGCGCCTTAGGTTGCCAATGTGTTTACGACTTTAGGTCGCCAATGTGTTTGCGCCTTAGGTTGCCAATGTGTTTACGACTTTAGGTCGCCAATGTGTTTGCGCCTTAGGTTGCCAATATGTTTGCGACTTTAAGTCGCCTCTGTGTTAGTGATCTAAGCAGCCAATGTGTTTGCGACCTTGGTGAGCGTTGTGCGGTAAGAATATCATGGTTTTGTACAATCATTAAAAGGCTAATGTCGCTTGCCGTTCACCAATGTGTCTAACGCCTAAGAGAGCGGCAAGCTGGAAGATATAGTTTCGTCTAAAATTTGGTTGAAACAATCAATTAAAAAGAAAAAAATAACGCCTCGCATCTTAGAAATTACGCAATAATTAAGAACTCATGCTTATGGAAGTTCTCACATTATTTTTAGGTAAAAAATTAAATTTTTCTGATAGTAAGGGTGGCCGGTGTTTTTAAATAGCCTGTACATGGAAATAGGGAAGACCAGTGACAGTTCTTTTAAAAAAACTGGACATAAACCAATTCTTTGGTAGACATGCTACACCAGACAGGGATACCTGTTACGTGTGGGTTCACGGAACACGAGTAAATACAATAATTGTGTCGGTTGATGGTACCATTAAGCTTGAAAATGGCTTCATCTAACCACAAGTTAAATCAAGAGAAGTCTCGATGTTATTACACGTAAACAGTGACCCATTTTTAAATAATATTTATTCGAAGTGAAAAATCAAAAGTTTTGCTCTTCATTATTCTGATAAAGGTACAGTGTGATAGCGTATAAAGTAACACCGTCATAAATATATAACATATTTAAAATGGTGCTATGCTTTATTATCACAAAATGTAATTAATTGTAAACAACTTTTCCATTCGCATAGTATGCTGGTTTATCAAATTTTGCTTAAACGATTTTTTAATACTATAAGTACGCTTGTTTTTGCCTCGTCCTGTATAACACTGTACACATGAGATTTACAAATACACCAAAATAATTTTTATGTTAAATCTTACGCTTTACATAATATTCAAGCAGATATAATAACTAAAACACTTTTTTACATTTCGTAATAAAAATGATTGATGGAAATTGATAAACAGAGTATATAAAGAAACCATTTTACATAATTTTTATATCAAAATCGTTATTTGAAGACTGACATGATTAAATTGCTTAGAAAATACTACATAATAGCAAAATGAGAATAAACGTTCGTGGGCGACTGCAAAATTATTTTTTCCCACTCACTGGGGTCCCGTTGGAAGAGTGCAAAATATTGTACGATGTGTTACGGATGGATGCCTATGTTGGGGTTGGGGTCTTTTATGGTGAAAAAACACCACTTTGCGTGGTTTTGTTCCTTTTATAATAGCTCTCCTGAACAAATAGAGAAAAGTTTCAACTTGACAGCACATAAGGAAATATAACAGCACATTATGCGTATCTATTTATTTGGAAATAGTGCAAAAATAGCTTTTTTGAGAATACGACACAACTTCGCTCTTTTCTTATTTAAAATTTACAAAGAATATATAGTAGTGTTCATTTTTCACATATCTTAAAAAAGTTATTTGGAAAATATTCTTTTAAGGTATTTATACGTGTAGATTCACAAAAGATACTGCCCACTGGCTACCTTGAAATATTTCACCAAAGCCACTTAAACATCCATTAATTTAACTAGAGATTGGTATTAGATCTACGAATTTAATTAAAAAAAATAGAAAGTGCAAATGAAAATTTTTCATAATCGTAAAAAATAAAGGTGGCTGATACAAATGGACCTCCTGATAATTGTTAGTATCGTGCATGTCCTCGTTGAGCCTGTATTACATCATTCAATTATCAGGGCACTGAGTGGTTCAAGTAACAAACAAATTTGAGGAGTTGTTTCAAACTCTACTTGAAGAGCCAATCGTAGCTCTTGAATAGTCTCTAGTATGGCTGGATGACGACGAATACGCTTCTGGAATTGATTCCAAATATGTTCAATCAGATTAAGACCCGGACTGCATGCTGGCCAATCTAGCAAATTTCATCCAGGTGTTCAATTACGACTCGTGCTAGTGTGGTCTGGGGTTGTCATGCATTAAAATGAAGTCATCTCCAATAAAATGAGACAATGAGACGACATATATTCGACACAAATATGAGGTAGATATGTTCTTCCACGGAAATACATGTCCACATCGTAACAGGACCTCCATTAAAGGATACCCGTTCAGAGATGGTGCAGTCCGCATACTGTTCGATTCGTCTTCTACACACTAACAAGAAGTATGCAATTTATTTAAATATCTAGAACGACCCATAACTCAATCGACAGTAAGTAAAATTGAACAAAAATTTAGAGAGACTGGTACGGTGGAAGATTTACCCAAAACAGGTCGACCAGGTGTTGACGAGGATACAAAATTAAATATTTTACTGGCTGGTAAAGAAAATCCACATACCAGTGTTCGTCAGGTTAGTAGCGATTATGATGTTACTAAAACGTCAGTACATACAGTATTAAAATTAGAAAATGGCAACCCTTTAAGACTCAGCTTGTGCAAGAACTAAGTGATTCGGAGGAGTCCGTCGTTTCGCGTCGACTAAGACTTGTGCCTTAGCCCGATCGGCCATCGAACGAACTGAGAATCACGGAATGTACTAACAGTAATAAGCCACTTGCTCTCACGCAGAGGATACGTGAGGAAAGGAAATTATTTAATTCTGGCGATCCTGATTAGGATAATGATATAAACTTATCAAATTATTGTATTGTTACCGGTTCTTCGTAAGTGTACAAAGTTTCAATTAAATCTGTCCGTTTAAAGTGGGTCAAAATCGAATCCAAAGAGTCGGTTACAAACAAACAAACAAACATACAAGTGAAGCTAATAAAAGCGTATTAAAAAAAACAGCCTTATGTAATATTTTTTGTAGTCTTCAAATATCATTGTATTTTTTTCTATCTCTAAAAATATATCCATAAGTAAGACTATTTCTTTAAGGCAAATTGGGCTTGAATTGGAAATCAGTCACCAAACAGTGAGCCGAATTTTGCACAAATACCATTATAAATCTTTTAAATACGAATTGCCCCAGCACTTGTACGAAAATGATTACGAACGTAGGATGGAATATTGCAATTGGATTTTGCAGAATAACGTGCAGCCAAACAATGATTCTTTGGGACTGGTTTTATTTTCGGACAAGTCTACGTTTACAAATTCGGAATTATTTAACCGACAAAATACAAAACATTGGTCACAAGAACATCAAAATTTATTACGGGAGGGTAACTTTCAAGTGCGGTTTGGTTTCACTGTTTGGATTGGAATAATCGGTAGTAGAATCATTGGTCCAATAATATTTAAGGGACCCCTGACTGGTGCCAGATACTTCTTGGGATTTCTGAAAAATTAAATTGAGGACAGTTTAGCTGAATTACCTTTCCATTTACGACAGGGAATGTATATCCAACAAGATGGCGCTCCTCCCCACAATTCAAGGATAGTAATTGATTACCTTCAACGGAGATTCGAAGAAAACGTAATTTCGACGAATGATCCTGTGAGGTGGCCTCCAAGGGCACCTGATTTAACACACCTTGATTTCTTTGTTTGGGGTCATTTAAAAAATATTGTCTACGCAACCGCCGTTACAACCCGTGCAGACCTGGAACTACGAGTAAGATGCGCAATTAATAGCATAATGGCTCAGCAATTGGCGAACGTTCTTCGAGAGACAGCTATGTGAGTTCAGAAGTGCATTGACGTTAATGGACAGCATTTTGAACAACTGTTGTAATGTTTTGTGTTCATTTTTTGTATTCCAAAGCCACCTTATGTATAACAAGGTAATTAGAACAAAGTTGTATTTTCTTATTTTCTTTTAGCCGTAATTTTGTTTGTATTTATTGCAGATTTTAATACGACATATGAATAAATTCCTTATTAATAGTACTAATATATGGTACCACGGTACCAACATGGTTCCATTTGCAAATATTGAGTTTTCCCTAAAAACCATTTTGATGAACTTTATTTGCTCATAAATCACGCAATTTAGTATTTTTGACTGGATTTCGAATTTTCTAGTATTACACGGATCATTTAGAATAAATCGGAACCATCATGGCACACTAATCATCATGGAAAACTGAAAATTGTATTATAAATAATATTGACGTTTGAAATGTCACTAGTTTGGTATCGTTGGATTCAGAGAATTTGCAGAATTCAAAAATGCAATAATATACAGGGTATTCCATTTACAAATCGAAAATTAGTGTCACTTCCGGCGAAACCGGAAGTGAAAAAAAAATCGCTGCTAATTATGTGTATAAGATATTCCAAATTTTAATCAATTATCTTCAAAACAAAGGAGAAAGGGGGTGTACCATGATTCTGTTACATGTTATGCTTCAGGTACATGTTACAAAAAAAATACATATTTTTTTGTCCCCCAGCGTAATTAGTTATTCTGTACAAAATACCAAAAAAATATTACTTTCCATACAAAAATAATAATTTCCCATATTTTTCTCAGCTCGTATCTCCGTTAGGAAGCATTTTATTGAAAACTTTAGTACTGTTTTGGACCATAGAATCTCCCCGTAGAATATTCGTACGGATTTATTAAACATCTAGTATATACAGCATTAACAGAAACATAAGAATTTACAAAACTTTCCTCTACTTCGTTACTAATAATAATAATTAAAATAAATAAATGTTTATGAAGTGTTCCCACTGTAGAAATCCTTTATAAAATAAAACCTCAACATACCCAGATACTTAATTAATTACACCTTTGTATTTAATATCGTTATTGTGAGAAAATGTTGGCGTTCTTCAAGTAATAGTTTTTAGGGACTGATAAATTCTGTGAACCACTGACAATGAGAAATAACGTTTTCTTCGAGCATTGTACTCCGGACCTTTTTCAATAAACCAAATCATACACTCAACAAAAAATTAAAGGAGCAATGACAGTACCAAATTTATTATTTTTATTACATCCTCAAAGCGGTCTTTTATTTATTAACTCCTACAAAAAAATCGGCAATCTATAAATAATTCTTATTCACGAAAATTTATTACGGCAGAATAACATTATCTTTTTATCGAATTAATTCCGTCTGCGTTCACGGCGTATCATATTATAACCGATGAAAAAGTCCTAATGCAGATCCATGATTAAAAAATTCTAATTATATCTATCAACCAGCAATGTATTCGATGATTCGAATTAGTCTCTATTGCCACGGGCTATAATCCGCTGTCATACATATACCGCTCGAACACCATCGAAATTTATTATAATCCAGGCACTTTTAGACCATATATTATGGACAGACAATATAGATGTCCCATCAAAGTGAAACTTAGATTTTTTTAAATGTATATGATGTTGCATTAAATATGTAATCGATATCTCTAATGTTGCCATTTTAAAGTTGACAGTATTTACAAAAAATTACACAATTTCAGAACCTTGAAGTGGTGAAATTTTTATCTGCTATGACGTATATTCATTGTTTACAAGTGTTACCATACCACAGACCTCGGACTACCTTGAGGATTTACTCGAATCAAACAATCTCGGTCAAGATGTAGTAAAAGAATATCCTTAACTCGCTAAATTTTGCATGAAACAAAATATACTCAACTGCAAAATTAACCGGACACTAGGTTTTCTTATGGCAAATTTGCAAAAACGCTCTGTATATTAATTTAACATGGATACACACATGTAAACACATGAAAGAAATAATGTTCGAGTTTTTTTGGACTTTCACGTATCACGAGAATAATTTCTTGTTATATATTTTTCTAGATATCTTTCAATCGTCAGCGTTTTACTTGTTTTACAGAGCTTTTGTATTTGTTTCGATTGCTGTTTCTTGTGTGATTCTGAGGCTTTCCGAAGAAAAGAGAAAAGTTTTATTGAGAGAAATTTCGTAATGAGTCCTGAACAGGCCGCTGAAGTTGTTGTTTTACATAATGATGGACGCAGTATTCGATATATCGCCAACTTGCTTGGCATCCCTCGAGGCACTGTATTTGATGTAATACAAAGGTTCCGCGAAACTGATTCTTACTCAAGAAGACCTGGACAAGGGAGACCACGAGCAACAAATGAAGTTGAGTGCCGATTTCCTTGACACCAAGTTCTGCGAGAAGGGACATTTCCTGGTACAGCTTTAACTAGAAGATTGGTAGGATGTTCATGATACCTTGGTTTCACCCTATATTGTACGAAGGTTAAGGGAACAAATTTTAACACCTCATGCACCAGCTACTGTCCGTCTTTTGGACGCAGATCATCGCAGGTAGCGCTTGGAATATGCGTGAACTCATGCCGATCGGGATATGGACGAATGGCGATGCGTTCTCATCACGGATGAGTCTTGTTTCACAAGGTATTCACCTGATCGTCGCCAAAGAACGTTAGACGACCTGGAGAACGACATGACTAGTGTTCCTTTTCTCCTAGAGTACAGTTTGGTGGTGGAGGTGTGATGATATAAGGGGGGGGGTGGTCATTTTTTTGAAAGCTCGTACGGCCTTTGTAATATTTCGGGGAGGTAGCCTCAATGCTGACAAGTACATCAGGAAGTGTCTAGAAGAGCATTTGGTACCTTTTGCGCCATTTGTAGGAGACCATTTTCTCCTAATGCCGGATAATCCGCGACCGCACATAACGGCAGTATCTTCATGATGTTGGTATTCAGGCACTAGTATGGCCACCCCAGAGTCCTGACCTAAAGCCGATAGAGCATATGTATTACAACCTAGGCAGAAGGATTAGGCGGAACTAGGGCGAGTACCACGCAGTACTTCAGCTGGAATAGACGCTGCTGAATGAATGGGAGCAGATACCCCAGGATGAGGTTCCTCCTTTGATACAAGGCATGCCACAAAGAATGCTAGCTCTCATTCAAGCTCGAGGAGGAAATACTCAATACTGAGGCCTGTTTTTTTCAGTTCTCTAATTTATTTTTTCAAATTTGCAAAAAATGGATTTTTTTATGTTATTAAAGTGAAATTTTCGTTTATTTTGCAATATAATATTTATTCTTGAAGATTCAATTAAAATAAATTTGATTCAACCTGAAATTTTCCTGAAAACCTAGTATCGGGTTAATTTTACAGTTGAGTGCAGCTTTCGATTCAATGTTAATTTCTTCGAATAACATATAGGAACAGCAATGGATAACTCTTTGTCACCATTCATTGCCAGTCTCTTCATAAACAGATTCGAAACAGAAGTAAAAGAAGAATTCGAGTATTTTCCCAGGATTTCACTTTAAGTATGTGGATGATAGTTTTGCAGTGTTTGATACAAAAGTCACTAATATTGACAACTTTGTTTCTAATTTAAACAGATATGAAACTGAGAACTCGACATTACCATTTTTAGATGTATTAATAATTAGAAATACTGAAAATATGTCAGAATTTGACATATACAGAAAATAAATCAATACTTAAGATATATTCCTAAGGACTCTCATCACTGTGCTCAACACAAAATGGCGAGTTTTAATTTTCTAATTCATCGCCTATTAAGCTTCCTCCACGTTTTTAGTAAAATAATTAGGAAATGAAAATTTAAAGATATTGTCAGATTTTTCGACTTTTCAAAATTAAAGAGAAAATCCGGAAATTGGTATCGATTCCATACGATCCTCGATTAACCAGTGGTATTGGTAAGATTCATTGGAAATAAACTACAACTTTTAGGCAATCCAAAAGACAAAATTGAAACATAAAAAGTCGGGGATTTACGAAATTAGCTGTAAGGACTGTAATCAGAACTATGTTGGACAAACTAAATGATCAATTCGAACTAGTTTCAAGGAGCATATGGCTCATCTCAAATATGGTAGAAGAGATGTCAGTGTTGCCACACATGCGTTTGAGAACAACCATAAAATAGATAGTAGCAATTTACGATTAATTTGGAATGTAACAAACATTAGACAGCTGGATGCATTTGATTACTTAGAAATTACAAAGTGTAAAAATAGTATGAATAGTGACAGAGCGTTAATCCCATATAGTCCGCTCATTGGCTAGTCACTTACGGTTCACTGGACCGTAACAATAATTTATGTATAAATAGAATACATTGTTGGCATAAGGCTAGCTTTAATCATTTACAGATGATGCCAACTTGGTTGGTGAAACACGCGTTGAGTGCAGTATATGGTGTTTTGTGGAAAAACACTCAGTATTAATTTCAGGGTAATTTATAATTCCCGCCAGTTTAACGGCCAATGAAATAATGGGGCCTGCCGCTGTCATATTGCCTGCGTTTCTGTTACTGTGTTTTGGTGGTTGATAAAATAAACTGATTAAAGGATATTACACACTACTAGTCATTTGGGAGCGTGAAATGTGCTGCAACCCGCAACATATCACATTCCGAACCTAGTATTTCGATCAGAGGTGGCGCGTTGTATCTGTGGTTTTAATCCACAAGAACCTCAACGAATATTAGTTAAACGGTCCATTGCGATGTCATCTCTTTCTCAAGCCTGTAGTACCGATGAGTTCATAAGAGAACGAAACATGTCTACTACTGTTGGTAAAGGGAATCAAATCGCAAAACGCGACATGCGAATGTTATCTTCGCAACTATCAGATAAGTAACTTTAAAAAATTGTGGTAAATGTCCATTAATTATATCCACCATCCTGCTTAAAGCGCCTAGACTATTAATCAATATCAAATTGATGGTTCCATCAACTAAATAAATTTTACATGAGTACATTTTAAATTATTTAAATTATTACAATACATCTTAACATACAGGAGACATTGTGATCAATGTCGGCTTGTTGCCAATTATGATACTAAACAAATTGCAGTATACAGGGCGCCTCACAATTAAAGGATAATAATAATAATTTATTTGTCCACTGGATCATTTACATGATATAGGATATGTCAAAAATATATCTGAAAAGTCAGACAATATAACAGTAAATTAAATTAATAAAATGTAAAATATACATACAACACATGATATAAAACAGAATATAAAACAGATTATAAAACAGAATATAAAACAGAGGCCAAAAATTAAATCATAACTTAATAATTCTAAAATTTATAGCAAATCATTTAGGTACTCATCAACAGAATATGATTTACTTTTAAGTAAATTCTTCGTTTTATTTTAAAATTTCTTTCGTCTAATATTTTGTAGGATATGGGCAGTTTATTGTGCACTTTAGTTGCTAAATATTTCGGACTACGTTCACATAATGTAAGTCTATGATAAGGAATTTCCAGGATATGGTCATTTCGCGTATTATACAAATGGTTCGAAGTAATGGTATTGTCATGTAATTCTGATCTGGCATATAACAATAAACTAAGGAGAAATAAGCAGGGCAGCGTAAGTATCTCTAGTTCTTTAAAGATATGCACTCAGATGTGAGTTACCCGAATTACCCATAGCGAAAAAGTTGCTGTTTTTTTTTTTTAGAAAAAAAAAACAACAATTTTCTGTTTATATATTGCCATCAACACGTGAGACATTACGTTACATTGATGCTGTTTATTGTTACTTCGTCTCTAAGGATTGTTATCCAGTTACTATACAAATTTATAGAATAATTGGATACACATTTATCACCATTTAATACAATAATAGCGAATTTCTTAAGTTTCCTTCATGTTATTAGTTTCTTTTTTCAAAAAGTTTGAAAAACCCCATTTAATAATATGGTTGTTATTCCACACGTGTTTACATATTTTTTCAATTTTCAAATTCTCCTTTCCTGGCATAATACTTGTGTTCAGCTAGCCGTAATTTGAAAAGTCTTAATGATTCACCTATATAACATTTACCACATTCACATGGCATACTAGAGATTATTTGAGTATTGTAAGTAAGTTACCAGTTTAGGCAGAGGTTTATTTAACAAATATTTTGATTAATTTATAGGACAGTGGCTTAATACACAAAGAAGGTGGAGGAAACTGTATACATATTATTTATATTTATTTATTTATTTACTTATTTATAGTTACAACTACCCAACAGACGAATCCAATTACAGAGATCAGGAAATTATAAAACATAATCGATATTAATTAACTTAACAAAATAACTTAAATATTAACATACTCCACAGGAAGAACATGATTTTTATAACCCTAATATTACAATTAAAAATATCAATGTATAGACCAGTCAAATTAAGGTTTTTCAAAACATAATTTCCAACCATTCCCGACCAATACCATTCGATTCCGTATGTTTTTTGAATTCTCATGGTCAATTTTGCCGTACGTTATATGAGCAAGAATTTAATTTATAAACAATTAATGTTGTGAAAATGATGAAAATCGATGTTTCTGAATATTCAACTTCAAACGCTGCGAAAACGGCAACAGATAGAGAAAAATTGCTCAGAACATTTTTTATAGAGCGTTAAATTCCATTCAAAAAAGTCCACGACGGCATATCTCTACGATGAATAGTTAAGGCGTTACAATGAGTTAAATATTTATTATTTTTCTGCTGTATATCAGTCAGCTGTACAAGTAACGCGCATGCGCGATCATCAGACTCGTACGCCGCGTAATGGCCGCCTGCGCAAAACATTTTAAAGTAGACTTGCTGTAAATCTTTCATAATTTTCTTATTTTTACAACGTTAGCAAATGTTTTTATCACTACTTTGGTCTAGATATAATTATTATATACTTTTATGCATACTCAAAGACCTGGAAAATTATTATTAAGTTATAATACTAAGTACTATAGTGCCCTGTGCCCGAGGGTATCTACATATATGCTCCTAGCATTCTTGAGAAGCAGGTGTTCCAAACTAGACTACTATACAGCTGACCAGTACGCAGTAGAAAAATAATAAACATTTAACTCATTGTAACGCCTTAACTATTCATCGCAGAGATATGCCGTCCTGGACTTTTTTGGAAGGGAATTTAACGCTCTATAAAAAATGTTCTGAGCAATTTTTCTCTATCTGTTGCCGTTTTCGCAGCGTTTGAAGTTGAATATTTAGAAACATCGATTTTCATCATTTTCACAACTTTCTTTATAAATTAAATTCTTGCTCATATAACTTACGGCAAAATTGACCATGAGAATTCAAAAAAAAAAAAACTGAATCGAATGGTATTGGTCGGGAATGGTTGGAAATTATCGTGAAAATGGGCCTGATTTTTGCTTAATTTGATTGGTCTAGTATCCCGGATTCCAGACTAGGCAAGCATATTCCAATTTAGATCTTTTGAAAACATCAAAGAGTAACACCACAAGCTGCTTGCTGTTTCTTAATATAAAACCAAGATTTCTATAAGCACCCGCTACCATATCATTGATTTGGTGAGTAAAAGTTAATCTGTAGTCAAACATTACTCCCAAATCTTTAAACTTATAACATCTAGTTAATTGAATATGTGAATTCAATTGGCTGCAGTTTTCTCGTAAAACATGCAATTGCACTTACTAATATTGAGAGAAAATAAATTTCTTTCGCACCAAAAATTCAATTTATTTAAATGTTCCTGCGAACTAATCCAGTCCTCAAAGTTGGAAATCAATGATTATAGTTTTAGACCATCTGCATATAATAGTGCATTACAACTAAGTTCACAGACGATATCTTTATAAAAATAATGAACAAAAGAGGACCTAGAATGGATCCTTGCGGAACTACTGAAGTTGCTGTCATTTCAAGAGACTTAAAGCCCTGGTACTGAAAGTATAGGCTTCTGTTATTTAAATAGAAATAAAAAAACTCGCGGAGTCCATCACTAAGTCCTACATCGCATAGTTTATACAGCACTAATCCATGGTCAAGTCTATCGAATGCCTTAGAAAAGTCCGTATAAATGAGATCACCCTGCCATCCCCGATCTAAAGTCTCAGCTAGAAACTATGTGACACTTATTAAATTTGTGGTAGTAGATCTACTCTGTGGAAATCCGTGCTGGTTAGAGCAAATTTGAGTTATTAAATAACTAAATAATATCTCATATAAATTTACTTCAAATAACTTGCCGTAATTGGTCTATAATTCTCTATTGGGATTTTATTTTTGTTCTTGAATATAGGACAAATCTTAGACCTTTTCCAAATTAGAGGAAATGTGTTCGTTTGCAGAAACATATTAAAGATTATGGCAAGAGGTTTAGCTAATAAAACGGCACATTCCTTTAGTAGGAATGCTGGAATACCATCCGACCCTGTTGTATCGATTTAAATTTTTTAATGCTTTCAAGACATCACCTTCAGTAATACTTGGAATTATTAAAGGAGGTGTGTTAGAAGCCAAAATAAGAAGATAGAATGCAATACAGAGATATTATAGATTAATGAGAAATGTCATGAAGTGGTGAAATAGTGCTGACATGCTGATGATGTGATGAAAACTATATATGCCAATGAATTACTATGAAATACAAAATCTATGAAATGGCGTGAAATGCAATGAAATAGCTTGGGAAGGTGTGAAAAAAGTGTGAACCGACAATAAAATGTCCTAAAATCATATAATTGAAAATATTTATAATATTACATAAACGACACTAAGAATATATTCTTTGTTAACATAGGGTTAAATAGTACAAAACAGTAAAACATGTTTCCATTATAATGAAATTAAATAAAAGGATGAAATACCCATGTAATTTTATAATCCTGGGCAATAATAAGAGAATTGGATATAATAGGCCTTATGAAAGGAACTGAAACGGCCGAAGTGCCATAGAATATTATGAAATATCGACTCATTTATTAAGTGTTCGTTAATAAATACATAAACATTATCAAAGTATTTCACGCCGAATACCGTGGAAAATTCATAGGTACTAGATGAGGTAGGGGCATTGTTATACTGATTTTTCAAGAAATCGATATTTGACACGAGCTCGGAAAACACTATAAATAGTATAACTTGTTTACGGATAAAATAGTATAACTTGTTTACGGATAAAGCGACAATGATTGAGGATGTTTTTTCAAATAGATTGTTGTGCTGTATACATACACACGAAACTATGTGGGTTAATAAACACCCCAGTAATAATGGTTGGAAAAGCTTTTTACCACTTGGAGATTTTTTCTAATATGTTATACACAAAAACAGTAATAAACAACGAAATATACGAGAAAACTCAAAGACATTTAGACAAGTTACTTAAAATTTGTAATAAAAATAAAAGGATGTAATAAGTGCAAGAATTGATTGCGACAAGTTTTGAACTTAATGTTATTTTAAAGCCGGCCCGTTGTAATACAGTCTATCGAGCGGATATAGAGAGTGAACGTACGTTGTATGCCGTGGCACTAAGCACAGTAATCGGTGGCCTCTAGGCACGGAATAGGTACGCTTTGTCTGGAGTGTAAGTTTTTCTGTGGTTTCGTTTCGTGCGTTTCCTGCGTTCCAGGTTATAGATACTTCTATTAGATTTACTGTGCTTTTAGTGAATATTTATATACTTTATTTATTTTCTTGTTTTTTAATGTGGTGTGATGGAAGCGGCAAAGAAAAAGGCAGGTCACGTTTGTTGTTATAAAAGCTGTACAAATAGAAGGTACATTGGAATTTTTTTTCTTTTAGTTGTGATCCTGAAAAGTATATAATTTTATCTATGCGAAATTCAAATTATTTACTTATTAATTATTGTTAAAGTAAAGGAGTTACTCGATAATAAAAAAATACTATGTAGCAAATCATATTATTGCAGTTGAGTCCTTCTAACGTTACAAAAATAAGTTTTTTTGGAATTAAGGAAAATGCAAAACGAAATTTGTTCTACATTTAATTATTACCAAGAACATGATATTTTGTTTCTCTACGAAAAAATTAATAATTTTTAACTACTCTTTTTTCATTTTAATCTATTTTACTTCCACACCACATTATGTGAGTACAAGCGCAGTATCGGCAATTTTTCTGAAATATCGAGAAAAAGTGCTCTAAGAAAAATATACGACTATTTTATAGTCTTAAATTTATTAACAGAAATTTTAAAACTGGCAAACAAAACACAAAATTAATAATTTGGAGACATCAATAAAGCATTTGTTTTTTTATATCTAGATATTTTATTTTGTAACCTAAAAAAATGTTTAGCATTCATTATTCAATTATATATAATAAAATATTTCACCTGTTGTATACAAAATACACATTTATCTAGAGAATCTACAATTTTTTTACTTTAAACATGTAAAGTGTCAAGAATAAAATGTATACACCTGGTTGAACAAACAGCAGAGTATACTATACAAGGTTTATTAATGATGCAAGTATACGCTGACAACCATGAACAAATGTTAATGGACATGATATAAGAGGTAAGTCTTTGTAAGCTATACCATGCTCCTCACAGACGCCTGTCAATTTCTTAAAACGGTCCAGCTTATAAATCAGTATGTAAAATTAAGTCTTGTCCCATAGATTTTTGATATGTGCATTGGAAATTTTATACCCGCACTGATATAAATTTTATTTTTTGTTTTAAACTTGTTTACATTATGCCATTATTGTATAAAAATTTTAAAAACAATTTTAAGGAAAATGTTTTCATATATCTAAGAAAAATAGATTAACATTGTATACGTCAAAGGAAACACTCGTAATAGCGTTTACTTTTTCCAATCCACCTTGTAACTCAATCTGTCCATTAGTGCTCTAGATTCGCTCTAGGTCAATATGATTGTTCAGAAATCCCGTGATGATAACTCTTGTCGACGTAAGTGAGAAAATTTCACATCAAATCAAAAAGTTGTTATTTTTGGTAATAAAATGCTCCGATGGCACCCCAAGAAATGGATATGTGTGAAATACCCTTAAAAATGAATCTGACAACCAATACAAATTGATGAAGATCGTCTTCGACAGGGGAAATCTCCCCTATTCCATCTTGTGCGGCTATAAGGATTTGTTCTAAATATTTTACATGACAAAGTCCCCAAAGCTCCAATATACACAAACTTATATTATAACCTAAATCTTAGAAGTACTGAATTTATTTGTTATTCATTATGTGTTTAAAATGGGTGCCTCTTTTCATTTTCAAAAATTCACACCTTTCTAGATATAACAAGAACAAATTTGCATAAACAAAAACTATTAAATTCGTTTTATATGCAGTATTAAAATACCTGTACATTATACGTACACTACAGCTACAACAGAATTTAAAAAAGACCGATTGTAACAAAAACAAGTTGGGAAATACATCAAAATTGATATAATTGATGTTAATGTTAACTATAAATAGAGTTCGGATATCGGCGAGTCATTTCAGTGCCGTCTGCAGGAATTTTGATGAAAATGCAAGTGTGTCAACATTTTTAGTTAAGGCTAGAATAAAAATAAATCCAGCATTCTCACCGTGTGCTTCTTCAGATATTAATTTCTGACGTAAAAATATTCGAATAAAATGTCTTTGTGTTCCTTTTGTAAATGACTAAGTTGCTTTAAATATATATCGTGTTTCCATTATATTTAAATATATACTGTGTTTCAATTTGAAAACAGAAGCGTTCGGTCAAGCTCGTGTAGTTTCCTAGATACAAAATGTGACTGATTGTAGTGAATTTTCTACACGGTATATGTTTGCAGTAATTAAGGATATTTAAATAAACGGTTCCTCTTCTGTTGAAAAGTGAAAATTTTTCAGCTGTTTCTTTACGTAAGGAAATTAACTAAAATCACATGGTGCTAGATCTGGTCTGTTCGATGGCTGTCACATTTTTTCATTCCTGTAGTTAAAAGATATGCAGTAGTTTGATGAATTCGATATATCGGGGCGTTATCGCCGTGAAATCACCACGTAATTTTGGTAGAAGATTTTTAAAATCTTAGTATTACCAACACTCTATAAATGATTATTAGAACTTAACTTGTACTAAAATTTCAATTTTTGATATAGGTAACTTTACAACAGGTACTTTATTATATAAACGATGATTTACCATTTTAAAGATAAACAACAAAAGTACTGAGCAAAAATAAGAATCGAAAGAAATAAATTTTCAAAATTAATAATTTTAGGCGGAAATAATTTTATGTAAGTTAAATATATGATTATATACTGAGGCATTTACAAAATAAAATAACAACAATTGTATAACTTTTTAATTTCTATGAAAGACTATTAACAACTTTTTACCCATGCAGAATAAAATTTTAAATCTTACTCATTATATCCGTCACACAAACCTAACAACAAATCACTAGAACGCTGATAATATTAAAGGATATTTTCACCTGTCAAATAGATCAAACGCCAGTCGCCACGCCTTATTACTGATTTATTAACCAACGATATTAAACTTTTTCGACATCTGCGAAACAGGTTAATAATTAAAACATAAACCCACGACATTATAAGTTAATTATTGCTATATCTTTGTTAAGAACATGGAAAACATAAAATTGTGAAACTAATAAGTAAGCTTCGTAGAAAAACACCGCAGCATAACCTTAATTACTGTAGTTTCTATTCAATTTTGCGATAGTTTCTTTGTGATTCTAAGACGATATCATACAAAATTTGTTCTCATAACAATTAGTCGTTACGTGTTATTTATATTAAAATGCTCTTCTCGCGAATCATTATTTAAAAAGCCATTTTTATGTTAAAAATAAACTGCCGTTTGAAATTAAATTTCTTTAAAAGCGTTTTATCGGCATTTATCGAGCGGATAGCTGCTATATAAAGTGGTCTGGCTTCCTAGTTATTTACAGGATGGACATGTTACAGGTCAGGATGATTATATGGCAAATAAATAACTGATGTCGACGAGAAAAAGTTTTTTAAAAATGAATTATTACATTGACAAAAATTAAGTCGAGTGTTGTTATCTGCAAATTCGTGAAAATATTTATGAAAAACTATTCATTCGTGCATGAGGGTGAGAAACAAACTAAACTGGGTACGTTAATAATATCTGACGGCCATTGTTAATGGATCTGCTTTTCTTAATTTCTTAATGTTAGTAACTGAAAAAAGTACAATCAATTCAAAAACAAAAAAAAAACAAGTTTAAAAGCTGTGGCAATGACTTGTATTGTATTCCTCAGAATTTTATTGGATCAGCAATATTCCATTGCATAAATTTCCAATTGCTAAAGGCAGTTGCCGATTTCGTATATTGCGAATAGTATGCAATATAAGAAAGAAATATATCACAACTATTTTTTGTAAACTGAGGAGCACCTCAAAGCTCAATACTAGGTCTCTTGTGGTTTGGTATGTATACTGTGAAAAAGTTGCATGGAGTATAGCAGTATGTATCAATACGCGACGATAAGTAAATTTAACACCATATTCACAAATCCAAGTAAAGCTAAATTCATGTTTTAGGAATACTTCAATCCACAAATAAATGTGTGAAATATTCCGGTACTTATATGTATGTCACTGGCAATTTTTAAATTGAAAAGGTTCGATTTAACTGCAGTGGTTTATAGATATTTCGCCAGGAATACTTTAGTATGTTTGTACACGTTAGGTATCAGTAATAATTTATATGTATAACACGTTTCTTCTTATTTATATATTTATATACAATTTTGTATATAATAGGTGCAGGAGAGCTTCGCTCTGGGATCGTACACCATAGTCTTCCAGGCAGAGATCTACACCATCCTAGTGGTGGCAGGTAAGGATGAGGTAAAGAACAGTGAGGAACAGATGATATACATCTGTTCCGACAGCCAGGCTGCTCTAAAAGTGGTGCGCTCCCCCAGGACGAGATCGATTTTCGCTCAGGAGTGCGGGCACGCCCTAGAAGAGCTTCTTGCTAGACATAAACAATACTAGCGTGCGTTCCTGGATATACCGGGGTTCCAGGCAACGAGAAGGTCGATGAATTACCTAGACTTGGAGCCCCGCTTTGGATCTGAGCGTATATTGTACATTACAAGACGACAGGTCGTCTTATGAGTAGAGCCACAAGACACGGAGGAAACAATGGAGGACCAACAGGGCCCAAAATTTTATGGCGGGGTCGAAAATGTTGAGATCGGCCTAGTTACTGGGCCGGTGTCGAAAACCTATAAATCTTTTAAAATGAGTTTTGACAGACTATTACAAACTTAGGATACATCTATAATTAACACTGACGCATGACGTAGTTTTCCACGAAACACTAAAACAACATAATTTACTGCACTCGACGTGCGTTTCGCCAACCAAGTTGACATCATCTGGATATGATTAAAACAGTTTTAACCATCTCCATGGTGTTTTGATGTTTCGTGGACAACTACGTCAGTTTTATCTTCACATCAAAGGTTCCAGGTACAAGTCCAGGATGCGGGAGTTATGAAGAAACGTCTTACCACTTATTGGGACAGTGTGATGTGTTTGGGCGCCTGAGGCAGCATCTTTGGTACTGAGACACTTCTAAGGAAGATGAAATACCGCACTGAGTGACATCCTGACCATTAGAAGGTCGGAAAAATTTGACGGGGGAGCAACAGAAGTACATGACAGGGAGCGACACGGGGGCCCGTCTGCGGCCTGTTGCAGCCTACTTGCTAGGCGACAGCCTCCCCACTATTACCATTACCATATAAAAGTAAACTAATGTTATCAAATGAATAACAAGCAAATGATTCTTAACCACAAAGACGGGAAATTAATAGAAGAAATACGGATCGTTAAAATTCCGTTTCTCTCTCTCTCAGGTGTGTACCGTGCAATATTAATCAATCGATCAATACAAATGAAAACTAGAATATTTATAATCTTTGTTGCAAAAAATGCTTCTTTAATAACAGAGGTGCATCAGTTACGTAGATGTGTTAGAAACATCATAAAGCGTTGAGACATGTAACAATTTTTTTTTACTTGGACACTGATTTGCATATATTCATCTCTAAAGCTATCACTGACGTACTCTTCCACAAGACACCATATACTCCGCTCGACGCCAAAACTAAGTTTCAATTATCTCCAGATGATGCCAACTTGGCTGGCGAAACGCGCGTCGATAGTAGTATATGGTGATTTGTGGAAACACGTGAGTGTTATCGTCATGTCAAAGGTTCCAACCACCCACTTCAGAATCTCTAAAATTAAATCCATTTTATACGCAGGTACACACATATATATCTCCTCTTTATGTTATTCATAAAAACTATATAAGATTACTTTGAATTCTTTGATGTTCCGCCATGTAGTTTTCTGCAGAGAAATATATTTCACCTCTACCCAGTAACGGGGAAATGAATATGAAAGAATTAGATGAAGAATTAGATCACGTCTTATAAGGTAACGGCACTAGGAATCGAGATTAGTTTATTTATTTTGTCGAGGAATGAAGGTGCGAAATTATTCATTACAATTTGTTTTGCTGATGTAATGTATCATCATGATTCACCTTGCAGAAGCATTAAGTAAGTTGCTTTGGCTATAGTTGAGTAAGAATAAATATATTTAATTACTGACAAGCAATTAATGTTCATTTTTGTATATCTGAAAATAATTTATACGTTCTCTTCGTACCTGACACTGGCAAAAATTCACAATTTATTTCATTAGATTAGGTCAAAGAACTGAAGAAATATTACTAATCATTACTATTTATTACTGACATTACAGGTATAACCACGGGGGACACCTGGTACTATGTATGTACATCAGTCACAATATTTCTCAATTGCAAATTTCTCATATTTCTTATGGAAGTATTTATTTTTCCGTTTATTTCTTTTACATAAACACAAATAGCATTTATTTTAAGAGAGTTAATAAGAATTCAGCAAAAACAAATTAACATTATGTTTTAAGTGACACCAATAATATCAATAACGGTATTAGAAAAGAATAAGAGGCCCAGGATAAGACTTTGTGATATCCCATTTAATTTGAGGCCACTTCCATGTCTACGGTCAAATAAATACTTAGAAGTATACAAAAAAAATTGTCAAAAGTAATAGTGACAAGTTAAATTGTAAATATATATACGGCACTATATACACTGGCTTATACAGAGTGTCATGTAAATCGGTACAACCATTTCAGGGGAGACTTTATGATCCAAAACACTAATAGTACTAAATAAATATAACCATTTAAATGCTTCCTAAGGGAGATACAAGCTGCTAAAAATTATTATATTTTACAGAAATGAACCTTGAATGGAGGGTAACACTTCTTTCATATTTTGTACAAAGAATATTTTATATAATTAATTAGAAATTGCATCAGTTTGAGCTGAAATACTTTATTTATCACTAGCCAATAATTAAACAAACCGCTTTATTTTTTATGGTTAATTTATTTCCTCTTTTTATGTATTGCAATGCCCTGTATATGGGTTAAAGATAAATTTCAAGACTTTCGTCGGCTGTACTACCCGCATGCCTAAAAATTATCGCAACACTTACAGCATCGTAAATTCATAAATAATATTATCATGTTTACAAAGTTAGTCTCGGCAAAATCTTACAAACACCCGCATATCGCATTGGGGCCCAATTTTAAATCCAAGCGCTTCACGACTCCCTAAGAAAAACGAAAACAAAATATTACTTTTAGTTTGAATATAAATATCAATTTTCTAGAAAACGTATACGAAGATAAGAGAAAATATTATTTATCACCTTTATTTTATATTACAATGATTTTTTGTTTTGCTGTTGGCAAACACATTTGCAATCAACCGCGTTAACAAATTTGGCAGAGATTTACAAAACTATTTTACAGAAAACCTAACGCCTTATGTAAAAATAGTTTGCATTTTTCTGTTTCTATTGTGAAGGATAATTGGCAGTGATACCGGCAGTAGTAGCTTTAACCTTGAAAGAATTCCAGACCATGGGCGGCGTCAAATCACATATATTATAGGTATTCAAAAACAATTAATTACATTAAAAAATGATTAGTATGTCTAGTGATGTGAGCTTGGATTATTTAGTTTTATAAAAATAAATTACACCAAATAAAATGTTCGTATTTCTTATTAATAAGGAAAACGGGCACTAGTATTGCCTGTAACTTTATATATTAAATCCATATGGTATTTAAGATGAATCATATCGTGTTCCCATTTTTCGTTTTCATCAATAGAAAAATGTTAGTAGTGGTTTAAAGTTTTCTGTTGGCTATCCTGGCGGCGAGGGCGTGCTAACGCCGCCTTAAGGAGTAATAACTCCTTAAAATTTATACTTCAAAAATTATTTTTATTTTAATTTCATTTTTAAAGACTTCAAGGCATTGATATTGTTTTATTAATAATAGTTTTAGCACAATTGGAGTTTGGAGTAATAATTATGGCTGGCCAAAATGTGCGGCGAGACATAGGAATACGCATCATAATAAACGCAAAAAAAAAATTAACACGCAAACACACCACAACACATAACAATGGACTAAAATGACCATTATTGAGTCTCGCGGCTCGCTTCACTGGACCGCCGCGGCCGTACGAATTGCCAGCTTTAGTAACAATATTTTTTATGTTTTATTGCTGTATTATAACCGTCATTTTACATCACCAAGTATGTCGATTTTGAAAAAAAAAACTTATTTAGTTATTTAGATAAATTATTTTAACGTAAAATGCAGATATAGTAGAAAAAGGTCAAAATCATTAAAGTAGGCGGATTAAAATGTTGCATACGAGTATAACTTATTAATCTGAATCTCTTTCCTTACGGACATTTTACAGAAAAGTTACTTTACTTAACAAGAAAGTAGGTTTTGCTTAACTGCCATAGCCTACGTGGTTAAAAATAAAACAAAAGTACACCAAATATGTCTTTTCAGATAACCAGGCATGAACCCTTAAATTGCAAAAAGAAATCTAAAACTTGTGTTCCATTTTCATCTATTGTGACAATCGGGGATATATATATATATATATATATATATATATATATATATATATATATATATATATATATATATATATATATATATATATATATATATATATATATATATATATATATATATATATTGAATAGTGGTGAGAGGTATGAAACTTCTCATATGGTCTGAATGCTACTATCCGACCGACATCCTAGATGTCTTTGTGGCGGATAGCGACTTGCATCACAGCAAGTACCGAGAGCGGCGACCCCTAGCCCAGGTGGACTAAACTAATGTGATTAAATATGATTTGAAGGAAACAACTACTCAGCGGGCAAATACCCCGACCTGCATTGAATTACACCTTCAAATCATGATAGATCGATAGCCAATATCATTTGTCAATTCCTAACCAGACATAGATCGATTTCGAACTTATTTGTTCTCTTCAGTATGCCATAGGTTGGGGAAACAGACAAATGATAGTGGCCGACCTATAGATTATATACTAACTAAGGTGAAGTGAATATGGTGAGAGGTATGAAACTTCTCATATGGTCTGAATGCTACTATCCGACCGACATCCTAGATGTCTTTGTGGCGGATAGCGACTTATCCCTCGCAAGTACCGAGAGCGGCGACCCCTAGCCCAGGTGGACTAAACTAATGTGATTAAATATTGGCTATCGATCTATCATGATTTGAAGGTGTAATTCAATGCAGGTCGGGGTATTTGCCCGCTGAGTAGTTGTTTCCTTCAAATCATATTTAATCACATTAGTTTAGTCCACCTGGGCTAGGGTCGCCGCTCTCGGTACTTGCTGTGATGCAAGTCGCTATCCGCCACAAAGACATCTAGGATGTCGGTCGGATAGTAGCATTCAGACCATATGAGAAGTTTCATACCTCTCACCACTATTCACTTCACCTTAGTTAGTATATAACTAGCAGGTCGGCCACTATCATTTGTCTGTTTCATAACCTATGGCATACTGAAGAGAACAAATAAGTTCGAAATCGATCTATGTCTGGTTAGGAATTGACAAATGATATTGGCTATCGATCTATCATGATTTGAAGGTGTAATTCAATGCAGGTCGGGGTATTTGCCCGCTGAGTAGTTGTTTCCTTCAAATCATATTTAATCATATATATATATATATATATATATATATATATATATATATATATATATATATATATATTGTGTAGTAATTTTTGTTATATATTTTTTTGTATTCTTAGCTGTTTTAAAAATTAAGTGTTTTTGTTGTGTTTTATTTATTTCAATTTTTTCTCAATTTATGGCCATTTTTAGTTATTTCATATATTTTCATGAGGTAATAATTATTTTAATCAATGGTTACTTTGATATGATACATATATTTATATTGTGATTCGCTTTTCTCTTATTTATTCACCTGATATCTTTCTATATGCGACGCCTCTGGCAGAGCAAGTTGGATCGAGGCAGCTCATAAGCGGGCCTGTTTACGACCTGTCTGCAAATCAGAATTAGCGAATGATCGCCGTTTAATACCCTACCACAATTTTAAGATGTTAGGAATGCGGCTCACTAGTAAACAGTGAAGTAAACACTGATTTTACAATACAAGATGACTACAGTGAATAGTGTACGGATTTGCCAATTCACAAATACGTTTCTCAAGGTAAAAGCTACTACTGCCGTTAACTTTATTAATTAGGCATAATGTACAGCTTAAATGATATATTGTGATAGATCCTTGATAAGCCAAACATTTTAACAAATTCTGTCACATAATTTTAGAAAAGGATGACATAAATTGTATGGACTATTCCATAAATGCGGTGGTCAGCATTTCTAAATTACCGATAATTAATATTTGCATTAATTCATCTAGTATTTTAAATAAAATAAACTGTCACTGTCAAATCCAGAGCGTACGAGATAGCAAAGCGCGAGGAAAACCACTCGCTGAATAATCGACTCCTCATTGCCGCAAAAGGTGAAAATTTGAATTTTGGTATCATTTGTTAATTCCTGATTTATTTTTAAAAACTGGACGCTCAAAAATTGGCCTCCATTGTTCGTTTTCCGTCACACACCGATCCACATATATGCCAATTTTCAATACATTTGCCATTTTGCATAGGTAACGCATAACATCATTCCATGTCACAGCCATTATTTGTATATTCGTAAAACAATTGTTTCTAACAAAAAAAAGCTCATTTAATGTGTTACACATGTACATTACACATAATGATTGATATTTGTTCATTATAACAAAGTACTCTTTGTTTGTTTTTTAATTTTTTCAGGAATAATATTCCTTTTTTTTTTAATATTAGGTGGATGCAAATTGTGCGATAGAGGTTTTTTATGTACTTTTAAAATAAAAATAGAAAAATGAGGGAGAAAAGAAATTTTATACGAATATTCCACATTTATATGCACAGCGTTTATTCAAAACTGAATATACTCATTTTCCCCAAAATTTCAAGCATGTATATACAAACTTTGCATTTAGGTTACAGTTTTTATGTACAGATACTGCTACCAAAAGTAATGTGTTTATATTTTTTTATCAAGAATCAATCTAGAGAATATGGAATGATTTTGACTGCTTTCTTGTTGAAACCATACAAGACTTTCAAGTTGTTCTGCAAATTTTAATTAATAAAATTTAAACAAAATAATGTATAAATTCTAAGTATGCAGAAAATTTAATTGCATTAATTTACAAATTAAATAATTACAAAGAGTTGCAAACAGTTTTGCTCCGTGATTTATAAGTAAGTAACTATATTTAATGGCCCCAGCTAATATTATACTGCATAAGTGAGTAGTTTCGTATTAAAAAGAATAATAAAAATAATAATATGTAAACATTATTACTTAAATTTCAACATTCTTATACACAAAAATCATAACGTTTCTTCTTATGAGCGCACCAGGCAACCCACCATACACCTAACCCAATTTTTGCCCATAAATCTTGTAAATATAAATTTATGCGAAAAACGACATAACTTCGTACATTTTACAACTTCATTGCCATGTGGACAGATTACTTTAAAATCAAAATTACATTTCATAAGAACATAATTTTCAATATCCTATTTCCAACCAAATACAGGTATGGGTTAGGTGTATGGTGGGTTGCCTGGTGACTCGGAGCGTTCTTAAATGTCTTTAGTTTGTCACTTTATATGTAAACACCATAAATTTAGTGGGGCATTCCTAAATTAAAACCGCTTAACCAGTATTTCTAATTTATCAAATTGGAGTAACTATTACAATGTAATATTATTCTGAGAGCACGGTTTTGCTTCTTCCGTAGAATGTCAATATTAGAGTTTTTGAGTAAAAATAGAATTGTCGAACAATAGTTGCAGTGATGGTTTCATCAATAATAACACCACGATATGTAAATTCTTTCACCTGTTCAATGCTATTACTTAATGCCGATATTTTGCTTAAATTAATGCTTTTAACATCATAAATTTAGTTTTTTTTATAATTACTTTTAAATTATTGCTCGATAACCATTTATATAGTCTGTTTACTTCATTATTTAATATCTCATTCACATAATCTCCAATGAAGTATGGTAAAGTATCATCAGCGAATAGTTAAATACTGCATTTTTTACATATTTCACAATATCATTTTTGTACAAAATAGAAAGAGTGGTCCCAAAACTGTCCCCTGAGGAACTTCGCTGAGAACATTTTTGCTGATGATATCCTGTTTTCATATTTTGTAACCTGGGATCTATTCGTCAAGCAGCCGCCGAACCAAGTTAATACTTCATTTTCAATGCCCATAGCTTGCAATTTTAACATTAGTAAGCTTCCATTAATTGTTTCGAATGCACTTTGGAAGTCTAGAAAGATAACACCAAATATTTGCTTATCATTTAACGCACTTTTCCGTTTTATTAGTATTGATTGAAGGGCACTCTCACGGGAGGTCATTTTACAGAAACCCGCTTGATATTTCGTTAATACATTGTTTGTATTAATATAGTCTACAAGTTGGTTATTAACTATTATTTCCAGTAGCTTTCCATATACGGGTACCATATTTCTAGAACGAAATTCTTCACAGATTACATTAGATTTTTTTTCAATTGCTATTATCGTAGACGATTTCCAAGAGTTGGGAAATATTCCTTTTTCCAGACTATTATTTATTACTTGCAAAAACCTGTCTCCAATGATTTCAAGACAATTTCAGAATGTTAGTATTAATTCCGTCTACACTACTTTTCTTGTGACTCATCTATTCATTTATTTAAGTAGACACGCCTCCATAAAACGAATGATTAACAAAAAAGTCCACCACAGGGGTCCATAATAAAGCCAATTTTATCTCTTCTCTTCGTAAATGACTTAGAATCTTAGAAAATATGGAAATATTAAAAACATAAATCTATTTTCAGGCGTTATCGATCACTTGGAAGCGGAATGATTTAAGGCGATCTACATTGAGCAATGAAAATTTGCCAGTCTGTGGAACGTAATTATTTAAAAGAAATTATGAAAAAGTAAATTTTAATATTCAAGAACAAGGAGTTTTATAACTTTAGTGAATGCAATACCGGGCGAAAATTTCAAAACTGGTTTTTCGTTATCTGCAAAGTAAAATATCGGAATACGAGTTTTATACTGGTACTACCTAAAAATATTAAATCTACCACCAATAAATACAAGTAATCCAAAATAAAACAGGTTTTTGCTGTTCTAAAACATAACAAACAAATAACCTTTTTTATAAAATATGTATATGTATAACAATTAAAAGAGAATCCCTGTAAAACTACTGTAAATATTATTGCTATCGTTAAAAAATTACAAAATACCAAAATACTGGTATTTTTCGGTACTACTACCAGTATCAAAATGTTCGCCGGTATACCGGTATTGTATCCACTAACCAACTGATATTTTTGTCATAATGCATCCTTAAGAGATTTTGTTAGTGCATGTAATATTGATCTGGAAACACTAACAGTTTGTTATTGTTATAATAAACACTCGACATCACTTATGAATAATATGATTTTAAAAAGCACAGGGCACCAATGAAACCCTTGTGGAATAATGAATTAATACTGTGCGATTCAAAATTTCCAACAGGCACGAGAAATTCTTGAAGTACATCATGCAGATCTATAAGTAATTTTTTTATACTTTCAGGTAAACCAGTTAAGATTATTGAACAAAACAAAAGCAATGTTTGACAAGTATTATATTAGATCTTGGTGTTTTATTAATATAGTATTGCAGACATATTACAAAATTTAATTGATAAATAATGTTATTGAAATCTCAGACTGATTATGAGTAAGAGAATTAATAGAAAATAAACCAAAAGATTAAAAGTGGGAAGCTATTGAGAAATGAGTAAAAACTAACATTTAAAAGAGAAATAACTAAATTTATAATGCAAAGTCTGTTGAATGAGTGAAATTGTGTAACTCGTTCATAAACCAACACCTCGTGTGCCATAAACTTAAATTGAATAAAATACACAAACTATATCCATATTAAGGCCTTTTGAAACAGCAAAAAGGGGTTGAACTTAGCATAAGGGAGCGAATTTGCCAAGGGTTTAAAATATTAAATTTCTATTACTATTAATTTGTCAGAGATTAGGAAACGTGTTAAAATTTAGGGCGGATACACACAAATTTCTATTGAATAGTAAGTGCTGTATGCATACCTCCTAGGTCTTAATTACTTGTTGGATAACAATTACCACGAAAAGTTGATTATGGAATTTATAACCTTACCATAAACAGCCGCGAAATGAATTTTGATTGGAACCAGGTAAACGTACAGCTTTGTTATAGTTGCTAGACTGAAAAAATTAATTAAAAATTGATATGCTTACGCTGGCTGCGGAATGCTCCAAATAAAAAAATTCTCCCATCATCTGTGTCCAAAATTCTTTCTTTTTAAACGCGCATATGTTCTGATGATTATCATTTTTTTTACACCCACCCCTTTCCAGTGACGTCATTGGCTTTTTTAAATGACAACCTCCCCCTTCATTAAGGATTCCAATTCTCCTTGAAATTCTGCATACGGCAATATGAGCTTGTGTGAAATATTTATAAATTTATTTGAAACAAATTAATAACAAGTTGATAGAATACCAAATAAATAACTGTTATCATTTAAAACATTAAACTATCAAATCAAGTATTCAAATTAGGTCCCATTTACTTCTTGGCAGAAGGCAAGTCGATGGACAGATTCCTACCCAACATTTTGAAGCATATCTGGGATAATCGCCATAATTTCATTCTGGATTCATTATTTTAAGGCTTCAATGACATTTTTCTGTTAAACCTTACTTGGAGATAACCCCACCAAAAAATCTAAAGGCGTGAGGTCAGGTGACCGTGCCGGCCATTCAACTGCCTTCAATCCAGCGCCCGAGAAAAATTAAGTAATCCCGAACGGTAACGCAGTAATGAGGGGGTACTTCATCTTACTGGAACAATAAATCATTGGGGACATAGTATCGCCATAACTTGGGTACAGCTTCATCAGAATACGGTGGACAAGATCAGCATCAGCATTGCACATCTTCATTATCTTATCACAAAATCAATCCTGCGATTAGGACCATCTTCGTTCAACTCATAAACTGTCACTTTGTACGAATGCCATTGATGTTTGTTCAAGTACTTCACAACATAAGATCGAAGATTTCATTATCAGCAGCCAACGCTTGTGTAGTGCTATGCGGATTTTCTTGCAATTGCAACAACATATATAATAAAACTTCCTCAGGCGTGTTTCGGTAGTGTCTTACATCGCTTGTAAGGGTCCACTTTTCAATCGCCCCGTAGTTGGTACAATAAAAATTTTTAGTTTATCTAGGGGATTTTCTTGCCCGCGCATTTGAATTGTCAGTTGTCTATATCTCTAGAATTTTTTAATGAATACTACGATGAGGGGACGCGCCAGAGCGGGAGGTGGCAAGATCTCTTGAAGGGAGAACTCTGCAGGACGTTGTAGAGAGGCTGTTTGCTTTGGTATCCGAGATGTATTTGATTAATGGTTATTAATTAATGTAACATTAATGTTGTTTAATACATAGTGACTTCCTTTGTAAGGGGTCAAGTGCTAGTCTTTGATGCTACGAATATAAAATTTGTTTCCTGTGGAGAAGTCTAATGTTACACCACTACCTGTAAGCACAGCCACTTTTATTTCAACGAAAATTGCAGAAGTTCCAAGCAGTATATCGTGTGTATTATAAAGTATCAGCACTGCCATGAATGAGATGACAGTAGTGCATTTCTTTTTTGTCTAGGAGTTTTCTATCTGTTTTGTGGCGGTGTTTTGCACACCTACACTAGACAATTTACGTTTTTTCCTTTTTACCGGCTAGTTTTATACCTACTGCGGCATTCTGTACTAGTTGTTTTTTAGTTAGATTTTACTAGTACTTGAATGTTATAATTGTTATAAAACTTTCGACTTTGCTGTATTAATGTTTTAATTATATTTCTATACGTATAGATACACTGGTAATTTTTTTATGGCCGTAAGAATCTGAATGGTAAATTATTATTTCAATATTTAAAGTTAATATATGTTAATTAATGTTGCTAATTTGTTTCATTTTTCAAATCAGTATGTGGTAAACACAAAGTTATGTGAAACTCAAAATAAGTATTACTAATTCTTATGCAGCCTATTTATAGTACACTCAAATTTATGTGGAACTTTACGAACAAGATAAGTATTTCCAGTTTAAAACTAACCCCATCCATTTATCCAGTTTTAGCATGGGGTGTAGTCTACCGTTCTATTAAATAATATCAAATTATTACTTTTATGTTACAGCTAATAAAACTAGTGGTGCTCAACTAAAACAAATAAAACATATATTTAATTCTGATTCCACTGTCCACAATCCTAGAGAATTTATGTTTGCCTTCAGAGCTAAGGGCATTCTCTTAAATATGTATGAAATTTCTACAAATTAAAGAATTTGAATTTTGTAGAAAAACCCATGTTATACGCTCCTAGTATGTACCCCTTCAAAAAAAAATGTCTTTGATTTTGCTTACTGTGGAGCGCACTATGGGATTCTGATCGGGATATTTAAGAGGACTGACCAACTCGAAAAATTATCCATTTGAGAGCGTTAAGCTAAGACGACTAGAAGGCAAGCTAAGCAAATAAAGAATTAAGAAAAAAATTTCTTAATAGAACAATGTTCAAAGGACGGCCCTCAGGAAGCCGATTTTTGAGATTTTTACGAAAAGTACTAACAAAAAGAAATCTGAAAATAACGTGATTTTGGATGATTTTCGAATTAAATAAAAAAAAAATGGACATATTTTCAAAAAAGTGCCTCCTGGAGGTAGATATTGAACGTTTGTTAATCGAAAACAAATTTTTTTTTCAGAAAAAAAATTAACCATGTTAGTCATGGGACGTCGAGACCTGAACCTCTACCGACATTGCTGATATATCTATATATCTTATTTTTGATTGTATTCGAAGAGTCCACATAATGTTAAACAAAACAGACTTCTCGTGTACGATGCCATTCTCACAATCAAAATTTCAATTTTATTTGTTTTTCTGTTAAGCCACGAAGAATTTTCCACTAGATCGGTGGCAATAAATAACAATTAGGCTAAATTGACTTTTCAGCAAACTATTCAACTTGTTACTAATTTCTTTCAAATAAATTGATAAAATTCCGCAGCTATCCTGATTTTTTATTTTCAGTTTTTTCATAAATACCAATAATGTCGTTTCAAACGATCATCCCATAATTGCATATTTCTCTGTGCAGAATTTCAAAAGCTAGAATCCTTAAAAAAGTGAGGGCTGCCATTAAAAAAAATTCAATGACGTCATAGCGGAAAGAGGTGGGGGTAAAAAATTTACAGAAAAGATGCTCGTTTAAAAGGAACTTTAACAGTTGAAAACATGATTTTCAGATTTGTCACTGTAAGTGCTACAGCAAGTAAAGCAAAGTCGTTCACGCCAAAATTACTTCAGTTGCTTTAACATTGTTAACAAAATTTTATTATCCATTTCAAACAGACATTTCTTACATTAACTCAAAAAAATGTAGTGCCCCGTTCTTTCTTATACATTTTATGAAGAATTTGCTACTTTAAATCGTCCCCTGCAAACAATTCATAAGTCTCACTTGCTTCCACTTCACATAACATAAAGAAACGATCTTTTATAACACTACGAAAATATTTTCGGTATTTTTAGTCCCTATAAACTCCTTGAGAGCTAGTGTCTTTTTATTGCCAAGTTCCAGTCTTTTATCTTTTTTATACAAACTTATTTCCACATTTCCGTTGTAAAAAGGGCATACAATTTTGAGTACACGTCAAGCTGAAGAATAATAATTAGAATTTCGCGAATTTCTGCTGGAAATTCGTCTTCGTAAATAGAGTCGTTACAAGATGGATGAAGGGGAGATATTCCCTCTTAATCATTTTGTGCGTTTTATCACCATTTCGTATTAATTATTTTATTTAGGACAGGGTATATACTGTCGATAATGGAATATATCAGAGATCCTTAATGCAACTGCATGTTAATAGGTGTTAAAAATAAAATCTGAATTAAAATATTTACATAGATGACTATTTACGGTAATGTTAAATGCGTCAACGAAGTTGACGCCTACAAAAATACAGAAATTTTTAAATTCGAAGAAAAATTTTCAGAAATACGTAGATATACAACTTATTTTTTTTTACTGTTATTCATGCGTTATCAAATTCAACAATTTTCTTTTCAACTTATTTTAACACCGACTTATTTCCAAGACCAAACACTGACACCAGGAACTCATCAGTGCTCACGTAAGCACAAGCGCCCCTAAACTGGAAATTTTACTGAACCACCCCTTTATAAGGATTTTTAAGTAATCACATCGTAGATACACTGAACCTACATTTTCGTATACATGGTGACACGAGCAGATCCCCGTATTCACTATACCTCATCAGTATTCATAAGAGAAATATGACAACCAGCAACGTTGAAAATATTATAGATAACGAGAGCAAGTGCATGTATCCTGTATAACTGTCAAATTTTACATTGCGCTATATTCAGGATAATTAACGGCCGTATATGCCACACGTGTTGTACACTTCAAGCGCTATTTGCTCCCCGTTTTTGCTTTACAGTCATAACTAAAGCTGCAAATCGTTTCTGTGTATCATGGTCGTAGAGTACAGATGTACTTACTGTCGCCGGCATTCACCTTGACCGCGAAACTCTTTCTCCAGTCCAGTCTATTATTATCTTTCCAGTTGCGTACACATTAAGTCACTTGGGCGTATTGCATATTGTTTTTGTGTTTTTATTTTATTTGTTGTACTGTATTGTTATTAATTTAATAACAAAGCATGGCAGACGTACGCAGGGGTAGAAAACGGCCATTTGCTGACAAAGTGAAAAAATTATAGGTGAATTCCCGGATTTATTCTATGATGGTGCTAAAATAATATGTAAAGTGTGCGAGAAAGATTTGATGTGCTGGGATAAGCGTGATTGTGGACTTAACGTAAATAGTGTACACCATAAAAATAAAAAAAAAAATGGCGTGCCTTCGACAACACAGTTTATGTTTGATTTGCTATTAATGCTGATTGCCAGTGATGTTCCGCTGCACATACTCGATAAACAACCATTTCGAGAGTTCTGGAATAAATACAATGCCCAGGTGAAGTTACCAAGTCACACAATGTTATGTAACTATCTACCAACTGTACACATAGACGTGAATTAAAAAATACACGGCTGTGGTTATCTGTTGATGAGACAACAGATTGTAAAAAAAATTCTATTTTAAATGTTATAGTACGAGTACTGGACCCTCTTAAACCGACAGTTCCACTGTTACTAGCTAGCAAAAGACTAAGTCAGTGTACTAGCGAAACAATTACCAGGGTGGTGCTGGAGACGTTAGAGAAATTTGAACTGTCAAAAAGGCAAGTCTTGATGTTTGTGACTGATGGCGCCGTGACAATGCGTTCGGTAGGCCGTTCTTTGCAAGAATAAGATTGTACGTTTATACATGTTACGTGTAAAGTGCATGCTTTACATCTTGCGGCAGAAACTATTCGAAAAGGTTTTCCAGAGGTGGATGCATTAATAGCAAGTACAAAAAAAGTGTTTCGTAAATCTCCTAAACGTCTCCGTGCATTTCATAGCAACTGTCCCGGTATTTCTGAACCACCATAGCCGATTCTTACACGTTGGGGAACATGGTTGCACTTGCAGGCAGCTTTTTATTATGCTGAATATTTCCAACAAATAAAAGCTGTGATACTACAATTCAATCTAGATGAGGTTGCAGCTATTAAGGAAAGCCAGACAAAATTCGAAGATATTTCCGTTGAAACAGCTTTAAAAAATATTGCGAAGAACTATATAAACCATTACATGAAAGATAAAAAAAATAGAAAACAGTGCGTTGTCGTTAGCGGAGTCACTGCCAATAGTGGAAGAAGTAAGTAAATCTACTGCTACACGCTATAGGTGACGCAACAAATGAGCGCGTTAAAGAAAAGTTCGCAAGTGTGTTAAATAAAGACACTGGTTTTACCAAATTAAGACAAATATGTGATGGTGCAGCCTCAGTTCCGTTAAGTGCGTTCAAAGAATATTTTACGTATGCGCGTATTACATCAGTAGATGTCGAACGGTCGTTTTCAAAATATAAGAATATATTTTCACCAAAGCGAACATCACTCATGGAGACAACCATAGAAACATCCCTGATGCTGCAAAATGGCTACACATCTTCTCCAGTTTGTGATAAGCAAACTAGTTCATCAACCTAGTTAAGAGGGTAAGTTTTACATACATTGTTATAAATTGTAACAGTTTATTGTTTCTTGTATTAGTTAGTTTCGCGTACGCCACTGTCCCACGGAACATTTTTGACAGCCCTAGTCATAACACTCAGTATCTCAAAAACTGTTCATATTAGAACATATGACATATATTTATTAAGCAAACTAAGCTAATTTTTGTACTGTACTACCTGCTCTAGAAATGTTGGTACGTTTTTTAAATATTCTGTATATAGAAATACATTGTTCTCATAATCAAGAAGGATCTGTAATACCCTGAACCTCTTTGGGTAATTTATTATATCATTTTCAATTTTACTAATATCTACAGAAAAGTGCCAGAAACATTAAGGAATCAAATAAAATTTGCAATTGTTATTTCTTGCAGATAACTTGTTAACGATTTTAATCTATGAATATGCACAACAAAGATTTTTAACCTAAATAGTTCACAGATTTGCGCGAACATTAAGAAAAGTGAAAATAAAATGTGAAATTTATTCGCCGCTTCTTATAAAAACATTTCAAATTTCTTAAATATTAAAAGCTAATACACTTGTTACTTCATGAAAGTATACACAGATAAATTTAATGATAAGATTTACATGGAGGTCTTGATCATGTTTTTTAATCAACTTGTCTCTTTCATTTTTAGCACATAATTGCCAAATTTAACATTGTAGAATAAGTTTATCGTATCTTTATGCCGGCTTGGTCGTTATTCTGTAATAGTTTTCTTACATAATAGAATCATTGTTTATTTTAAATTATTTACTTTTACACCCACATCACACAGGTGCAAGTGTATATTCCTCATGTTTTGGATTACGTAAATACCGTTTTCCACCTAAGACCGATTTCAGGTCTTGTATACATCCTGCTGTAAGAGATAATCAAACTAAACTTGGTAGATACATACGAGATTGTACGTAGAATAGATTTTTGTTAACAAAAATTATACCAGTATACTTAAGAAACTGACAATAAATATCCTTCTTTAAAAACCGTCCTTATCAAATCTATTTTATAAAAAGTATATTCTACAGAGTACATACGGTTGAAAAAAACCAATAGCAGTGAATTTTACTAATAAATTTGCCTATGAAGTGCCAAAATTTCACATAAAACTAGCATACAATGATAAACAGTGGAAGAAAATCTTATTTCGACAAACCATACTACCGCAAAACCGGAAATCGCGAAATATACGTTTAAATCCGATTAACATACGTTGGATACCTACGCAGCATATTTGAAAAACCTCGGTGCTCCGTCTATTCATGCCCTCTGCCTGACATCTGTCCGATGCACTTGGATAGCAGCGCGATTTGGTAACTCTAATTTGTACATCCGTTTTGGATCCGTCGTAAATTCAAAGCGCAGAATTTTGTAGAATCCCAAGTAACGGCACTTGCTCTGCAGCTTGCTTTTTGATATTTCTCCACGTAGTCTTTTTTATGTGTAGAGGAAAGATTATACTACGAATACGTCTAATTAGTTGTTTACAAAACATTTTAATTTCAATTAGAAATTGAAGTATAGGTCGCATTTCTAAAGCAGACATTTAAAATTTTCATTTAAACATCATCTAGGATGAAATAGTGAAATTAGGAAAAAGCATGGGATACGCAAGTCAGACATAATAAGTGAGGTCGCAGCTCTTGGTACCTGATTTGCAGGTTGCTATCAGTCACTAAGACATCTGTGATGTCTGACGGATAGTAGCACTGACCACCAGTGGGATAAACTTATCACTAAAGCTGGCCGAGGTCACCTGGCCGACAGAGCCGTCATATGACTCATATGTTTACATCATATACTTGAATAAGTACAATAAATGGAAATAAATTTTAACAATAGTGTTACATTTTATAAAAATTTGTATAAAACTCACCCTTTTAAGCAGATTTATGAAGTAGTTTGGTTGTCGTCATCACAAAGTGGGGAAGATCTATAGTATAATAGCATCAGGTATGTTTCTACAGCTGTCTCCGTCAGCGATGTTCGCTTTAGTGAAAAAATATGTTTGTATTTTGAAAATGACCATCTACGGATGTAGTATAGGCATAAGTAAAACAATCTGTGAACTCACTTAACGAAGTTGTAGATGCACCATCACAGATTTGTCTTCATTTGCTAAAATCAGGATCTTTCTGTAATACACTCTCGAATTTTTCACTAACGCGATTATTTTTTGCGTCATTTATAGTCTGTAGCTGTGTATTTACGTCGTCCACTATTTGCAGCGATTCCACTAACGAAAACGAACTATTTTGCAATTTTTCTATTGCGTCGTGTAGTCCTCTATAATTGTTATTAATAGTTTTTAAATCTGTTTCAAGGGAAACGTCTTGAAAGCTTGTCTGGCTTTCCCTAATAGCTGCAGCCTCGTTAGGGTTGAACTGTAGTATCACAGCTTTTATTTGTTGAAAATATTCAGCATAATAAAAAGCCGCTTTCAACCACGTTTCCCAACGTGTAACAATCGGCTCTGGTGGTTCAGGGATATCAGGACACTGTCTGTGAAATGCTCGAAGCCGTTTAGGAGATTTGAGAAATACTGTTTTTTGTATTTGCTATTAATGCATCTACCTCTGGAAAACATTTTCGAATCGTTTCTGCCACAAGATGTAACGCATGCACTTTACACGTAACATGTAAAATCCTACAATTGCCTCTTTGAAGAGAACGGCCTACCACGCGCATTGTCGCGGCACCATCAGTCACAAACATCAATACTTGACTTGTTGAAAGTTCAAATTTTTCGAATGTCTCCAACACCACACGCGTAATTATTTTGCCAGTACACGCAGTTAGTCTTTTACTAGCTAGTAAAAGTGGAAATGTTGGTTTAAGAGGGTCCAGTACACGTACTATAATATTTAAAATAAAATTTTTTCTGTCGTCTCGTCAATACATAACTAGAGCCGTGTATTTTTTAATCCACATTTAATCCTATTTACAATGTCTTCACGAACAGCTGGAATATATCTACGTAACGATGTACGACTTGGTAAGTTCACCTGGGGATTGTATTTATTCCAAAACTCCCGAAATGGTTGTTTATCCAGTATGTGTAGCGGAATATTACAGGCTATTAACATTAACAATAAATCAAACATAAACTGAGTTGTGAAAGGCATGCCATTTTTTTTATTTTGATGTTGCACGGTATTGATATGACGACGACAATCTGTTTTGTGCCAGTACATTAAGTCTTGATTGCAAATTACAAATTATTTTGCATCCGTCATAGAATAAATCCGGAAATTCACCGATAAATTTATTCACTGTGTCCGCGTACGGTCGTTTTTTACCCTTTGGCGCGTTTGACATTATGTATAATTTATAGGTACAACCTCACGCATTAACCTTTCAAATAAGACTGCAGCGTAAATCACTTCTAAATCGGCACGTGTGACGCCAGCGCAAGACCGTGGCTGTACGCCAGCCACCTCGGTCAGCTTTACTTATCACTCACTATGTCTGTCTTTAGGCTAGCCTGGTTTGCTATTATTATTTGTCTTTTCCATTAATTATGGCATACTGACGAGAACATAACAAATGAGGAACTGAAAAATGATCTTAGCTACCAGACAACAAAATGGAGTTTTTGGGTAGTGGCTACAGATAAAATACATTTTTTAACTTGTTGATCGTTACCAAAATACGTGAATTATTGAAATTTAAACCACTCCACCAACTCTTACGGTTTTTAAGATTCCACTGACACGGCTTAGCATTAGAGACACACTGTATGTACGTACTAACGTCGCAAATTTCTTTCATTAAGTGCTATTACGTGTACTAGGACTTTATACATATATAATACCATTAACATATTGTTCAACCGTATTTAATTTGTCCACGAACCTGCCCGCTTCACTGGAAATAATTAAGTAATATTAATTGATACGATCTTATGATTCATTAACTTTTCTAGCCTACATATCGACGCTGTTTAATACATTTTGTTTCTTTATTTAGACGTTGTGACGTTTCCTGATTAAGCTGTCCATTAATTAAAATTTTAATTACGTAATTTAAGTGTTTATATTTTTCATAATTAGAAAGTCATTAATATAATATAACACATTAATCGACAGTTTCGAACGGCACCGAGATTTTCATCTAAATTTTTATAACAAACGCCCTGTCCATTTTTCAGACTTTCTCTCCACGGCGAACACCTCTTATAGTCGCGGCAAAATTTGCATGATGTTGACATGAACAATTGTACGAATTTTTCGGAATACGCAGTTCCTGATACGAGTAATAACATGTCATGTGTTTATTAGTGTTATAATAAATGGTTATACATACTGGGTTTCTACTATATCTTTACCCAGACTCTAGGGCTGCCAGTGTAGGCTATAGAAAAAAGTAAAAACGGATTTGAGAACACTGTGTATATTTTTACAAATCTTGAAAGGACTTCTCAGGGAGAATACAACTGTTTAATATATTGTTATGTTTTCATTCAACTATTTACGAGCAACAATTTTTTTAAACAATAACTAGAAGGTAGATAGGTAGATACGACACTATTAATTAGCCTTCACGTAGTCCACATCTTACGCCGATGGATTTTTATTTGTGGTGGCCCTTAAAAAAGCGTAGTATATAAAGAAAGACACAAACCAAGAAGAAATTAAATAAATACAAAACCTATACCTTTATGTCCTTCGTATCTGGGTATTTACTTAGAGGATCTCCGAGATAGGACAAGGGATATATTATGAAAAGCGTACAAAATTGTTTAAAAACAGTGGATGAATCATACGAGTTTGCTCATACATCAAAATCTACGCGATGTCCCTTTGTTTTTTAAATTACGGTTCAGAGATATGAAGAAACTTAATAATTCTAAAGTAGAAAGCGAAAGAATTGTGTTCCCTCCTGGCGATCCTCAAGTAAATAACAAATAATTACGTCTCGTTTTGAAAATGGTGACTACTTTTTTCTATAATTTTCTTACATATAAAGTAAACCCAACAAACAACAACAAACAACAACAAACAACGCCATTTTTTCAATATGGATGCCAATGAACAATCCTAGAAATTTTTAGTGTACTTTCCAACCTTATGTTAGTTTTGTTGCTGACCTACCCCAACCTAGACCCAATTCCGTAGGTACGATACGCTGATGAGTAAGCCTGGCCAAGCGATGATAGATTCAGGGTCGGGCGCAATACCAATGCCATCGCGCGCTTGTTTACGATGACGATGACACGTCACACTTCAGTTGTTATCTGTCGGTCGATGCATAGAGTACTAATAAATAATAAATAATGTTGAGCGTAAAGAGTAGAAAACGACCGTACGCTGATAAAGTGAATAAATTTATCGATGAATTTCCGGATTTATTCTATGGTGGATGTAAAATAATTTGTAAAGTTTGTGATCAAGACTTAATGTGCTGGAATAAATACGGCTGCAAATTCATGTCAATAGTAACCGGCATAAAAATAAAAATAAATGGCGTGTCTTCTTTGGAACCTCAGTTTATGTTTGATTTACTGTTAATGCTGATTGCCTGTGATGTTCCCCTGCGCATATTGGTTAAACCAGCATTTCGGGAGTTCTGGAATAAATACAATCCCCAGGTGAATTTACCAAGTCGTTCATCGTTACGTAGATATGTACCAAGTGTTCGTGAAGACATTGTAAATAGGATTAAATGTGCATTAAAAAATACACGGCTGTGGTTATGTGTTGACGAGACGACACGTTGTAAAAAAAATTCTATTTTAAATGTTATAGTACGTGTACTCGACCCTGTTAAACCAACATTTCCACTTTTACTAGCTAGCAAAAGACTAACTGCGTGTACTGGCGAAACAATTACGCGGGTGGTGTTAGAGATTTTCGAAACATTTGAACTGTCAACAAGTCAAGTGTTGATGTTTGTGACCGACGGTGCTGCGACAATGCGAATGGTGGGCCGTTTTCTTCAATGAGACGATTGTAGGTTTTTACATGTTACGTGTAAAGTGCATGCGTTCCATCTTGTAGCAGAAACGATTCGAAAATGTTTTCCAGAGGTAGATGCATTAATAGCAAATACAAAAAAAGTATTTCTCAAATCTCCTAAACGGCTTCGAGCATTTCACACACTGTGTCCTGCCTGGTATTCCGGAACCACCAGAGCCGATTCTTACACGTTGGGGAACGGTTGAAGGCAGCTTTTTATTATGCTGAATATTTTCTACAAATAAAAGCTGTGATACTACAGTTCAACCCTAACGAGGCTGCAGCTATTAAGGAAAGCTAGACAAACTTTCAAGATGTTTCCCTTGAAACAGATTTAAAAACTATTTGTAACAATTATAGAGGACTACACGACGCAATAGAAAAATTGCAAAATACTTCGTTGTCGTTAGTGGAATCGCTGCAAATAGTGGACGACGTAAATACACAGCTACAGACTATAAATGACGCAAAAAATAAGCCCATAAAAATTCGAGAGTGTAGGTATTACGGAAAGATCCTGATTTTACCAAATTAAGACAAATTTGTGATGGTGCATCTACAGCTGCGTTAAGTGAGTGCACAGAGTGTTTTACTTATGCCTGTATTACTTCCTTAGATGTCGAACGATCTTTTTCAAAATACAAACATATTTTTTCACCACAGCGAACATCGCTTACTGAGACAACTGTAGAAACATATCTGATGCAACACAGTTATTATAGAAGTGCTCCAATTTGTGATAACGACAACCAAGCTACTTCATAAATCTGCTTAAGGTGAGTTTTGTACATATTTTTATAAAGTGTACCAGTATTAATAAAATTTATTTCCATTTATTTTATTTATTTATTTATTTATTATTAGTTATCACTTAGATATACAATGTACATGTGTGAACGCCATTTATCAGTTTAATAATAATGTACAGCACTAAGTCTACAAAATATAAGGAAATACATAAAAAACAATTTAAAGCGAACGAAATAGTACAAAAACATACATCACAATATATAAAATGTTTTGTTTTTATTATTGTACTTATTCAAGTATTATGATATGATGCATACCCAGTACGTCTCTGTAGGATTAATGACCTTGGCCAGGCTTACTGATGAGGAACAATAACGCTGAGACATAGGTGTTTTTTTTTTTGGGAGGGGATATGGCACTAAATCTTGTTTATTTTGTTTTTGGAGCCCATTAGCTCTATCATTATTTTATTTATTTATCAAATTTATCAAATTTATATCGATTAAGCTTATGTCGTTTTTTACAAATTGTGACCAGACTATTTAAATGCACTGCAATCAAATTACCTGTGGTTCTGGCTTATTTATTTAAAAGATATATTACTATTTTTTACTTTCACTAATATTGTAATGTTACTAATGTTCGTGTCACGGTTCGATTTTTTTCTTTAAATTATTTGTAATTTGTCTTTTATGGTTTTATTATTTGGGATATGTCATTTACCATTATTACATTACACGATGATTAAGTTTCATGATTAATAATATATATATGTAAGACCTTTTCGAAGGATTAATCTTAGGAAAGTGTGTCAGATGTGTAATCCCGTGATTTTTTTTTAATAAGATGTGTTTTAATACGCTATATTATTATGTAAATGTGACAGAATATTGATGGTATTTGGGGGATTAGGCGGGCTCAGTGTTACTTATTACCTGAAGTTTATGCAACTATGTAATTCTAACCTCAGGTGTTTTCTCTGCTTATACCGAAATACACTAATTGCCACAAATGCATCTAGACGGTATAGAATACCATTTAATGTAGCCAAGTTCATATTACGGTTATTGCAAAATAAAGGTGATTTTCACCCAAAAAATATACAGCTATATTGGGTGGTAATTTCAATCAAAACAGTAACAGCAATAATTAATTAAAGTACGTATGGCACATCAATTACATCAAGTGTTCAAAATTGTATCGTTATTTTGAACACATAGTTCTAATCTCTCTATAAAAGATCACCTTACCCATCGCATATACTACCCATCTCCTATTACCCCCATTGTTAAAACTAATCGAGCTCTCAGATCGTCTAAATCGTCTGGTTGTTCCTTGTACACTTGGGCTTTTATATGACCCCATAAAAAAAGTCATAGAGGGTCAAATCTGGTGACCAGGCCGGCCAGTTTACTTCTCCTCTACGCCCGATCCAATTGTTTGGAAAAACATTAGGTAAATAATTTCTGACTTGACTTTTACTTCAAATTTCAATCATCCAGTGGAGATAATGCTGTGTGTCAATAACGGCAGTTATGCCTATTTACAGTTGCAACACGTCAGAAAACAAAATTCTTACAACATGTGGGCTAATAACACATTTAGTGCACATCGTCATCGGTAACAGTTTTTGGTCGGCCTGATTTTGGTGTGTCCCTAACGCTTCCTGTGTCTGTATTTTTTTTATTAGTTTGGAGACACAACCTTGAGTAATCAGAGCACGCACAGTGTGGCAAACTATATCAAAAGTTGGCATAAATTCAAGGCTTCGTTGGATTTGGATCAAAATGGGTGCTTTGGAATTTTTGGAGTCGCTGATGCTGAATCTGGTATCAGAAATACAAAATTCAAAATGGCAGTCATAATATGACACGCAGTGGGGCCTATATACATATATGTATATCTCAAGACGGATGTTATATAACACGAGTGAGGCCCGCATAAAGAATGTATACCGTGGACACGCGTTTCGAACTTGTTGGTCCTCATCAGCACGGCGCACAGTGGGGCAAACCACATCAAAATTTGGCATAAACTCAGGGCCTCGATGTATTTCCATGGAAATGGATACTTATGGGTTTTTGGAATCGTTGATGCTGAATCTGATGTCAAAAATAAAAAAATCAAAATGGCAGTCCTAATATGACGCGCAGTGGGGCGTAAACAGTATATCTCAAGACGGATGTTATATCAAAGGTGAGACCCGCATAAAGGATGCATACCGTGGACACGTGTTTCGGACTTGTTGGTTCTCATCAGCGTGGCGTAGCAAAGTTGAAAAAATAGACACAACTTAGGCAAAACGACCCAAACAGAAAACACTGATAGAAGCCAGTCGCTCATTTATGGCTTCAATTGAAAGACTCCGTGTTTACAGGGCGACAAACAATGCCTCTTTATAGCTGGCGATAACGTTAAGTTCTTATTAGTTCATAAAACGGTTATTTATAGATGATACAAATGTCCCTCTCCTCAACTTAGGTTAATGCCCACGCGCAAACGTTGCACTGTAAGTAATTGGTCAATTCGCCAGTTTTCACGGACCTGGATGTTTTACCTATTAGTTGGGAATCTGGAGGCCCAAAATCGATCATGGGGTGTGAATTCAAAGATACAATTTTTAAAAAATACCATCAAGAAAGATCATACGGATTTGAATCTGGAAGGCGCAATACCGTTCAGGATTGCAAAAAGACATAAACTACACAAACGAACACCACCGACAGGAAGCCAGTGGCTCATTTGTAGCTGCAATTGAAAACCCCGCGTTTACAGGGCGATAGACAATGTCTGTTGCCCTGTAAACATGGGGTCTTTCAATTATTGTATGTTGTGTGTTTTGACGCTTTGTTCTCTCTCAGATAACTTAGAAAAACACATTTTAGGTCTCTCAATAATTTCCTTTTTTGTTGGAGGGTAATTGGGAAAACTTACAGATGTTTCAAACCATGCGTAGTTACTAAATAGAAATCTTTCGCTGTGTATATTACACCGTACCTACTTCTAAAAATCTTTTATAAAAACAAAAACTTTTCTACGCAAATAAGGAATGTCTTTGTCAGAAAAAGTTCATCAGAGCTCGATCCTGAAATGAATAAATTTAAAAATATAAACTCGTATATACATAAAGAAGATTTAAAAATAACTCATATTTATCTTAAGCTAGTTCAAATTGGCGCAAACATGCGCAAGTTTCTAACCATATCCCTAAAAGATCATCTTATTAGCTAACATTAATGACTAAAAGTATAATTCCGAAACATTGAGAACTAAACTAAAACGCTAAGGTTCCTAAATCATACATCTTGATTTTCGATATAAAAATAGCTTCAACAAAAAAATCATTACTATATTCGTGTTTGAATAGAATGTTACATATTATAAAAATTGTTAGTCTTACCACTGGGTAATGACGTCCTGGTAAAATAAAAATTACTTTAAAATCCACCGAGAAATAAGCAAATAAAAACAAACAGTATTATTAAATTCTCTATAATCCGTATATTAATAACGCGCAGGAAGCACAAGTTTAGACCGGTGTATCGCAGGTAGTTCACAATTTCTAGTGATAATAAAATACCTATAGATGCGCAGACTCATTGGGTATTACCTACACATAATAAAAATCGGATACGTCGTTTTTTGAAATTTCGAATTTCTGCCAACTTTTGACGTCCTAGGCCCCACTGTGGCACGGTTGAAATAAACTTCAGCAAATAATGTGCAGAGTTCCTGCTGGTTTTTTTTCTGTCTTCAAATGCGCGACCACACAATCTTAATGAAATTAATAACGTTGCAATTGTTCTATAAATTGACATACAAGTTTCCAGGGTATGAGATAAAAAAAAAGTTGGAAAATTGTTGTATAAAAATTTAAAACTGCCCAGTCCGAGGATATAAAAACGATCCCTTATATTTGTTTCTGGCCTCTCGAAAGATTATAACACATTGTGATGGAAGAATTGCCAAATCGCCAGCGACACACAAAAAAATTCAACTTTCATTATAGTGGGACATGTCATTTCAGAAAATATATAAATACGGAGGTTTATATTTCCCATAAATAACCAAAATTTAATATTATTTATTATCAGTTCCTACACAAAAACCCAAAAATAGTAAGGAATTTTAACATATGTAATACAAAACCAAAAAAATGCTGATGGAAAATAATATTTACCAACTATTTATTTTACATACTCATTTAGTAAAAATTTATTAAGTTCCTATTAAATTATGACATACCATTTGTACAAGAGTCAAACTAAAAGGTTCAACAAATGGACATCAGTGCAATTAAATTTAAATAAAACTACAATAAAAATGATTATTTATTGGGAGTTTAAAATAATTGTCTTACTGGAAACATTTAAAATGCTAATGTTCAGCTAGCCTTTATCAACGTTTTATTTTAATGGGCGTTGTTTTAGAGAAATCTCACTATTTACATTTTAACACGATTCACCATCTTGGACCACCTATTGCTCCTGATTTAGATCCATTTTAACGTTATTAGCAAAGTTATCTAATAGAATTTTAATTCTGAATTTTAATGCCGACTTAATTATTTTATCAATAAAAACATACATTTTTTTATTGCGAATTTAAAACAAAGTGATTTTAAAGCTCCATAAACACGAATAAATAATTATACACGTTCCACTGGATGAATTAAATGCTTATATACAGTACAGATGCAGAATAATGTACCATAGATTACTAAATTTTGTAAATTTACATCGTTTTCAACCAATATCTGTTTCCTTTTTTCGAAGCACGGGAAAATAGTTCAAATTTGTCGTATTCTACCCCGCGTCTTTTTTAACCCATTCATTACCCAACAACATGCTATTTTTGTGACAGCTAGTTTTGAGCCTTCATCTGTAAATCACTATGTTCTAAGTTAAAATGATGACTTACCATATACAGGGCGTTTCAAAAAACATGCAGCAACTATCAGCTGGCGATTCACAATCAAAGAGAAAAAAAAAAAACGCTTCGTTACTGAGATACAAGGTGTTAAAATTTACAAAAAAAATATCGTTTTACTAAAAATCTAAAAACTGCCTTTAGGACTTTGTTGGATTGAACGAACCGTTTTTGAGAAAATTGACAAAATATGTATCCGTCAAACATAAACATTAAAAAACATTGACGACATTTTTAAAAAATATATAGTATTTTAACACAAAATTTTTTTAACTTTTAACAAGCAACTTTTTAAAAATCAGCAACTAAAGAAAATGTGGAAATGACCACCGTGTACGACGTAAAGATTTTATCATTCGTCAACAAACATGACGATTTTATTTAATTCTTTGAAATGCCTCATTTATTCGTTACATTAATTCTTGTACGAACAGGCGTTTTATAAACAATTTTCTTCATAGAAATCAAAATTCAATGGATTCACATTGGGCGAACGAGCACAGGACTACAAATGACGCTCCGTCAGTAAAGAGTACAATCCGAGAAAAATTTCTATCATGCTCCAATATATTTTTTAAAAACCACTGACAAAATTGTTGTCCGAGATCGAAATTTCTAGGTAGCATCGCTTGGACTTTTATAAAATGACAAGGTCTTAATTATTGCTCATTTAAGTGAACAATTTTTTCTATGCAGTACATACTGTAACGAAGTGATTTTTCCGTTAATGGTTGTCTATGGTAATCAGACCTAAGTAGATTTTTCGTTCACTTTGGTACACCTTGTAAACGATAACTTGTGTTAATAGGTCTTTTAAAACCGTCTTGAATCAAAGTTAAATCTATTTTGCAGGTCCAGTATTTAAAATAACAATTAGTTCCCGAATATAATTGTTTCAAACCGGGTTTTTTTTCAGGGTAATCTTAGTTTGTTTTATTATCCTAATGATAAATCTATTATTGTGTTTGTATTTAATCAAGAGGAAAGTAATTTAATTTAATCTAATTTAATTTCAAATCAAGTGAAATCATTTATTCATGGTAAAGAAATATGTTTCTATTTGTTTTAATAATTTACCAGATAAGTTACTAGTTGATTTATTTTAAATATTAGTACATGACCGTTTTAAATTATTCCTTTTCGGAATTATAGTTTTAAAATTATGAAAAAGCGATTCCCAGCCTTGTAATATTTTATAAACATTTGTTTATATATGAATTAACGCAGGGAATTTGTTTAAATACGATGCGCCGAGCTAGCTGAAATAACGTTTGCCACGGGCAGCAGCCGACAAATTGCGCGTCGCGCAGATCCCCGCCACTTGTTTCCAATTAGAAAGAGTATAAATTAAAAGGCACCGATTAAAAGAGGGGCTTCTCCAGTCAATGCTCAACTTAGCAGCACGCAGCTCCCAATATCCCGTGTGCTCCGCCGTCACCAGGTGGTAGTATTGAGGATTACTTTGACTGTTTTACTGTTTTTTATTTGCATTTCCGTCATTTCCCGTTTGTGTCCGATATTACTGCTGTATTATGTTGTCCGAAGCGCCTGTTTCCGAATAAGTCAAAGATATTCGGGGAAATTTCTCGATCCATTGATAAAAGTCTGGATATCTATTCAACGTTGAGCATCGGGAATATTCGGTTGTCATTATTTATTGTAGACGTAAGGATAGTCCATGATCTTCGGTTGGAATTCCATCTCAGTCATAGTTTTCTTAAGTAGCAGTAAGGTCGTAAATCCATGATCTTAGGTTATGACTTTATCCGGTACACGCGACACGGCACGAGTGAGGTTTCAACTCTGATCTTAGGTTGAAATTTCATCAAGTTCCCGAGACTGTAATGTATTATCCGATCCGTTTGACACCCGTACTCACTCACCACTATAAGTTGTAAAACAGACAGGCTCAAAATTGATATGATACCATATCACTTTCAAGGAATTGGCGCTCGAGACCGTGCCGTAATAAAACGTTCAAAGTACCGCTGTTGTACTAAAGGGTACCAAAGTGATAAAGTAACACATTCAGCACTTTGTTACGTCACAATACTTACACCAAGTTTGAACACAATACATCCAAGCAGTTTTTGGATCTTTAGGAAACACGATATTTTATTTTTAACACCCTGTATCTCAATAACGAATCGTTGCCAGATTCATGTTTATAGGAACTATTTCTGTTATTTTTGGAATGTGCATTAATTATAAAAGAAATATATTTTTTTACTCATTGCTGACTAACAGGGTGGGGTGGCGGTGGATAATTAAATTATTTCGTTTGCGTTTAAGGCCGCAAAAATAATTATATTTACTGTCTGCTCAGGCCTTGTTGAAATATATAAAATGGCACTTAATACTCAATAATGCTCAAAACTTGAAACATAAAATTGGAAAGTATGGTTGAAATCCTAAACTATAATTTCAAATTATTTAATGGGTTGAGGAGACTCTGATTTGAATCACATTATTTTCCAATTTATGTATTAATTCTGCAGTTTAGTTTATACAACACTTGCTTTTTTTAACAAACTGACCATCATAGAAGTGATTAGAATTTATATTACTTGATAATTTGAAAATGTGACGTGCTGCTAGTTTGACAGAAAGGTCCGTTTACGACGGACAGCCTCATTCATAAACCAATGTCGAGGCCCGTAATACACGGTCTCAATGCACCTAAACGGCTCAATAAAAACGTCTACTACATAATACACTTGACATGGAGACACGACCAAAAAACTCCCAAACATCTTTACCCTAAATTGAGTGTAAAATGACAGGTTATTAATGATTCAAGATACACTGTTGCGCCCCGACTCCGAACCCTCTCGCTTCGGTGCCGCTTATCAAAAAGGTTTCGAGTTGTTCTGTATTTTAATATCAAGGAATGCTGTGTACGTATATGCAAAACGACACGCAAGTTCCTGCTGTCGGTGTCGTGTTTTATCGCAGCTTCCTGCGACCGAATTTCTCCAGCAGGAGAGAGACCAAGGTTTCGCAATAAAGGCCAGATAAGTCAAGGATAGTGCCACTGTAGCATTGTGCGATACAATACAATAAGCTTTTCGTTTGGGACGCAGACAACGCCCAATGGAGAATGAAAATGTTCGGGAAATTTCCGTATTGCGTATACACGTACATTTCGTTCCTGCAACATATGTTCGAGAAACGGAACGGAACTAATATTTTCTGAATTTCAGCTATTGGTATGTCCTTTTTATATAGCACAAAGGTAAATAAAGTATATAAGTACTATACCGGATAATTTTAACAAAAAATCAAATCTTCGTGTTTTGCTAGGTAGAATTTCCACAAAAATTAATTAATCCGTGCCTTTCCCGGTTTTCCATGAACAAAACGACATGGAATTCCATGATTTTAGAAAGGTTTAACAAATATTTACAAACAAAAAATTATATTTATTTATATAGAGTGACTCTAAATAAGAGGACCAAATTTTAAAGTAAAGAATAAAAAAAGACACGTAATGTCTTTTTTGACATTTTTACTTTTTAGGGGGTTTTCAGAAGTGAAAAGGTGGAGGCAGAATTCATATTTCGCTTATATCTTCAAAACTCCTTAACCAATTGTACCGAAATTGCAAGCCATTTCATCCCAGATTGTCGTTTTCCGTAATGAATTAAGCTCTGCCAGTCTAGTCCAGATGGCGCCTGATTTCTACTGGAAAAGTTGGTTTGGTAGATTTTTGCACTTATGAAAAATGTCTAAATATCTATTTGTCTTTATTGCTTTTACTGTACTCTCAAATGTTTGTCTCTTTCCAAAATATAATCGAGTTTAGGTAGTAAAACACTACGGTGCTACTTGCTTCTTACTAGTGTAGCGTTCTGAAGACAACACCTGCGGTTCAGCGGTCTGGTAAAATTTATGTTTTCTGGTATTATCGTGTAATTTTATGATCACCATTATTTAAAAAGTTGCTATATTGATTTGACGTACCTTTGAGGTAATTTTCATGATAATATTGTACCGTATGTATCTTAATTTACACCTTTGACGAATTTGTTTTTCAGTGATCAGTTCACGTTGGTTGTTCTTTAGAACAGCCATCATTAATCTCTATTAGTATCGATAGTAGCAATTTCGAGTGCTAATTTAAACTAACTTCCGGTTATTGTAAATCTTAGATTTACCTGGCCACGGATGTCGCCATTTTGTATCGTATTTCGTTGTCTTCTCTCTTTGTCTGTTGATGTTTTAGGTCATTTGGTTACGTTGGTAGCTCTGTGAAGAGTGGTGACTGGTGATATTTGCAGTTTGGTACCCCTTTTGGAGGAAACCTATTTGTTTATAACCTTTGTGAGAATTACCTTTTATCTATTCTGTGAGAATTACCTAACGTGATGCATTGGTTTTGTGGTGAATCATTTTATACCAGTGCATATATTTACCAACCAGACCTCTGTAGCGTAAGGTTTTCCTACATTTAAAATATCGAGTGTTTACTTGAACGTTTACTTAGTATTTAGTTAGAAACGCTGCTCTAGTAGAGCCTTGCCTAGTTCTCTGGCAATTGATTAACTTTTAATTATCTGCAGTAAACATATGGTCAAGCTATATAACTTTATCTGAAATTCATTATTACCTCTGCGAGGAACTAATAAATAATTTTGGGAACCCGTATATCGGGTGTAACAGGATCATGGTACACCTCCTTTTCTCATTTAGTTTTGAAGATAATTGAATTCTGCAAATTTTCTGAATCCAACGATACCAAATAAGTGACATTTCAAACGTCAATATTTTTTATAATATAATTTTTAGTTTTCCATTTTCCAAGTGTGCCATGACGGTTCCGATTTATTCTAAATGACCTGTAATGCTAGAAAAAATCAAAAAATCCCATCAAAAATACCAAATTACGTGATTTATGAGCAAATAAAGTTCATAAAAATGGTTTTTGGGGCCAAACTCAATTTTTTCAAATGGAACCGTATTGGTACCGTGGTACCATTTGTTAGTATTATTAATAAGGAATTTATTCATATGTTTTATTAAAATGTGCGATAAATACAAACAAAATTACAGCTAAAAGAAAATAAGAAAATACAATTTTGTTCTAATTACCTTGTTATACATAAGGTGGCTTTGGAATACAAAAAATGAACACAAAATATTACAACAGTTGTTCAAAATGCTGTCCTTTAATGTCAATGAACTTCTGAACTCGCATAGCTGTTTCTCGAAGAACGTTCGCCAATTGCTGGGCCGTTATGCTGTTATTTGCGCGTCTTACTCTTACCTCCAGGTCTTCACGGCTTGTAACGGCGGTTGTATAGACAATATTTTTTAAATGACCCCAAACAAAGAAATCACGGGGTGTTAAATTAGGTGACTTCGGAGGCCACCTCACAGGACCAATCGTCGAAATTACGTTTTTTCCGATTCTCCGTTGAAGGTAATCAATTACTTACTATCCTTGAATTATGGGGAGGAGTGCCATCTTGTTGGAAATACATTCCCTGTCGTAAATAGAAAGGTAATTCAACTAAACAGTCCTCAATTTCATTTTGCAGAAATGCCAAGTATATGGCATCAGTCAGGGGTCCTTCAAATATTATTGGACAAATGATTCTACTACCGATTATTCCAAGCCAAACATTGAAACCGAACCGCACTTGAAAGTTACCCTCCCGTAATAAATTTTGATTTTATTGTGACCAATATTTTGTATTTTGTCGGTTAAATAATCCCAAATTTGTAAACCTAGACTCGTCTGAAAATAAAATCATTCCCAAAAAATCATTGTTTGGCTGTACATTATTCTGCAAAATCCAATTGCAATATTTCATCCTACGTTCGTAATCATTTTCGTACAAGTGCTGGTGCAATTGGTATTTAAAATATTTATAGTGGTATTTGTGCAAAATTCGGCTTACTATTGGGTGACTTCCAATTCAAACCAATTTGCCTTAAAGAAACATTAATTTCCGTTCCTTCGTCAAGAATGAAATTTCCTTCGGGATCATTGTTGGGCTCACTTCGGAATTGATTTTCAAGACAATTAAAATAATTTCTCGCTGGACATTGTCTATCAGGATATCGTTCAGCATAAATGTGTCTAGCCGCAACGGCATTTTTCTACATTCACCATAAATAATGAACATGTCCACTTTTTCATCTCTTGTATAAATTTGCGGCATTCTGAACACAATTAACAAGAATTTTAAACAATTTTTAAAGACACAATATAAACACCGGTAAACCAACAAATGTTTGACAAGCTAAATATTGTTTTCAAAGCCATCATAGTTAGTTAATTCTTAACATTTAATTATAACAAAATTGCATTTTCTTATTTTCTTTTAGCTGTAATTTTGTTTGTATTTATCGCAAATTTTAATACGACATATGAATAAATTCCTTATTAATAGTACTAAAAAATGGTACTACGGTACCAATATGGTTCCATTTGAAAAAAATTGAGTTTTCCCCAAAAACCATTTTGATGAACTTTGTTTGCTCATAAATCACGTAATTTAGTATTTTTGACTGGATTTCGATTTTTCTAGCTTTACACTGATCATTTAGATTAAATCGGAACCGTCATGGCACACTTAAATAGAAAACTAAAAATTATATTATAAAAAATATTAACGTTTGAAATGTCACTTATTTGGTATCGTTGGATTCAGAAAATTATGCAGATGTCAAAAATGCAATAATATTTAGGGCGTTCTATTTAAAAATCGAAAGTTAGTGTCACTTTCGGCGAAACCGAAAGTGAAAAAAAATCACTTGTATGTCAAAAAGTGCCGATTATTATGTATATAGGATATCCAAAATTTCAATCAATTATCTTCAAAACTAAAGGAAAAAAGGGGGTGTACCATGATCCTGTTACACCCGGTATATATCTACAGAATTTTTTTCCAATATTAAATAACCTACACCTCAGTCTATGTAGAATAAGCGACAGAACAGAGCAATATAGTTAAATACGTTTTCCCGGTGTAGTAGTAATACAATTATTGGAATTATTATACTTGACTGAATAGACTTTTCGTCGATCAAAATCTGTTGCACTGAACGAAGTAAGTTGATGATTTTATTTTTATATATCTTTACAAAATATATAAAGAACGGTAAAATTTAAAAATCTGTCATCATTACTTTGTTCAATGTAAACTAGAATCAAATAATTTAAAAACTCCTTAAAACCTGTTTTCATATAAGGCCAGTTATAAGATATATAATGCATACTGGCTAAAAGACTATTTATTAAACTATCAACATTTCAACGTCCTAAGTATTTTAATTCTAACCTAGTTCCAATAAAGTGACCCAATTAAGAACAAAATTCATCAAGCGGAATTAGTTCCAGAACAATCGTTTGCTTATGTAAAAGAGTCCTTATACAGTAAATCCCACCGACTTGTAAGACAACATTCAGACAGCTTTTTTGAGGCGCTTTATCCTCCGACTAGCTAAATTCTGGCACAATCCTGCGCCTTATCAGGCCGTGTCAACCGGGCGCGGAAGGAGGGTGACGTGCGAATTTTGGGGGAAAACGTGGAACGTGCGTTGGCAGGCTTGTCGCGTATCGATTTTGTGAATGCCCCAGGGAACTCTACGGGACCGCGCTCTCTCGCTCTAAACTCTGTTTCGGTCGCCCTTTGAAGTCGAAATACCTCCAGACTCAAGCACTTAGCCTGTTCGCTTCTTTACTTTTCACCAGCTACCTGGGTTTCGGTTTCGCAAACTTTGCAAAGTGGAGAGTCTTCCGCTAGTTTTAGGTGGTACAGGGTGTGTCGAGTTTAGGATAAGGCGAATAGTTCACAGTCGTCGGCCAAGATTAAAATTCATCCCTCAGCCTCCGGAATGCGTTTTTATCAAAGGAAATTGTCTACGAGTTATTCCTGAAATATTTCGCAAGTTTATTGATTGCCTGGACGTTCCTCCATCCAAACGAACATTTCCCGTTGTATTAACATACACAATAACGTTTCGAAAAAATGTTTGTACAATGTGCAAAATCAAGAAATTAAAAAAAAAAACAGCAATTTATATGATTTTCTTCCTTTTTTTTTGGGTATTAATGACTATCAAACTCATGTTATACACATTTAGAAGTTTGTGGAGATACTCTTGGTTATTTGTGATAGGCAGCGAAAATATTTACCATTTTCAGTACAGGCAGTTATATACAGGGGTGAGGAAATAGTGCGTCGGATTTCGTTATCTCGAGTTCTACGATAGCTAGAAAATAAAAAATAATGCAAGTAAACTAGATAAAATATCTGATGTGGCCAGTACATAACTTTCTTATGCCAGTATACAGAGTGTCCCAATCAAACGTAGGCACCCTGAATAACTTTGAAGATAAAATTTGTTTTGAAAAATGGTGAAACACGTCGACCTTGTTTCCAAGGGGGACATATTTTAATGTAATACTTGTATACCTATCATCATCCCTCTACCCTACACGGCCACCCCCTCAAAAAATTTAAATGGCAAGGGGGGTCGAGTGATACATCTTTTGAAAGGTCTTTCAATTCCCTACATAACTGTGTATTTTTTTTTAACTTTTATCGATTCGTTCTTAAGGAAAATAATTTTATTTTTGATGATTACACACAATAGAAATCGTTTAAAAAATCTAAAATACACGGCACTGGGTATTGGAATTTATAAAAAAAAACTAAATTTTTTAGTGCTCTCAAATCAACACGAGTTTTTTCGACAAAAAACACTTTCCTTGTCCGTTTAGTTTTGGAATAATAAAAGACTCATAAGTATTTGATAGTCCTTGAACATTAATTTGTTCACAACCAATTTTAAATCGAGATACATTTTACCAGAGTGAGTTCTCAAAATGGTTTATACCCTTCAGGAGAGAATAGAAATTGTCAGCATTTATTTTAAAAATCGATAATTGTACTAGAGCTACGGAGCGCATATTCAATAGAAATCACCCAGATAGAAGGGTTGGTTCTCAATATGTTTTACAATTATTGACAAAATTTATGGAAACAGGTTCTGTAGGAAACAAAAAGCATGAACCTCAGCGACCGATTAGGAATGAAGCAGTCGAAGTGGCAGTTCTGGGTCATTTGCAGATGGATAATACTCAATCGATCAGGAAAGTGGCTGAGGCTTCCGGTGTATCACGAAGCAGTGTTCATCGAATTGTAAAGGCCCACAAATTTCATCCATATAAATTTAAATTGGTACACGAATTAAACGAAAATAATCCTGATCGTCGGCTTGAATTCTGTGAGATTTTTAGTGAACAATTAAACGGTAATACCAATTTACTGTACAATACGTGTCTTTCTGATGAATCGACATTTCAGTTAAATGGGGAGGTAAACAGGCACAATTGTAGGTATTGGAGTGAAACCAATCCACATTTGTTCATGGAAACTCATACCCAAAGGCCTCAGAAGTTAAATGTTTGGGCTGACATCTTAGAGGATCACATTGTTGGGCCGTTTTTTTGTCCTGACAATTTAAATGGCGCAAGGTACCTCGATCTGTTAGAAAATAACATCGACCCAATGATTACCCAACTGTTTTTAAACAGGATGGGGTACCCCACATTTTGCTATAGCAGTCCGTCAATTTTTGGATAATCGGTTTCCTGAGCGATGGATTGGGAGAAGAGGTCCTGTGGAGTGGCCCGCTAGGTCACCAGATTTAACTCCCTTGGATTCCTTTCTGTGGGGACATTTGAAATCGAAGGTATTTGCAACAAAACCCGCATCTCTGGAAGAGTTACGTGAAAGAATTGTTCAAGAATGCCGTATATTAACTCCAGATATGTTCAGAAATGTTCGTACAGAATTTCAAGACAGATTATACTACTGTATGGAAGTTAGTGGGGGTCATTTTGAACAATACATACGATAATTTAAACTGCTTCTTTTATTTTTATTTTCCGAACCTAAAATAATGAAAAATTATTTCTCAGGAACGAATCGATAAAAAGTTTAAAAAAAATACACAGTTATGTAGAGAATTAAAAGACCTTTCAAAAAGATGTATCACTCGACCCCCTTTGCCATTTGAATTTTTTTGCGGAGGTGGCCGTGTAGGATAAAGGGATGATGATAGGTACACAAGTATTACATTAAAATATGTCCCCCTTGGAAACAAGGTCGACGTGTTTCACCAATTTTTTCAAAAAAATTTGTATCTCCAAAGTTATTGGGGGTGTCTACTTTTGGTTGGGACACCCTGTATAAGAATGAATAGAGTCTAGAAAGAGGCTTCAAAAAATGTACTGATATACATAGCATTCCATTTAAATAAAGCACTTGGTCCTGTAATTTCGTCTTAGCTCGATCTGTATATTTGAAAATAATTTCCAGTTATAGACTTTTCTATCTAGTTTACGTTTATTTTTTTAATTTCTAGCTATCGTAGAACTCTAGATATCGAAGTCCTACGCACTATTGCCCCACCCTGTATATTAATAACAATATATTTGATAAAAAGCAGAAAGCAAAGAGTTGGTCTAATTCCGGTAGTCCCAAGTTACACATTTTAAAGAAACAGATCTAAATCAAGTCGTGACTCAACCCAACATCATGGGCGCCGTCAAGGAGGGACAAGAGGGGCAATTGCCCCTGGAGAATGACAGGTATCAAATATCAACATAAATTACTGTAAATACATTTGCTTTCAATTAAACCAACATATATTTTTAATTCTTTCAGCAAATTTGTTTACCAAAAAAAGATGAATCTGGCATTTGGCAAGCATATTATTCATACTATCGTCATATATTTAGATAGATGGACTGTGCGATCTAATGAGCCGGTTGAACCATAGAAGGACAGAGTATGTATTTTATTTTTAAATTCAATTATGTTACCAAAGTTGTTGCTTTCTATTTAGATTTCTTTTTAACACCATAGATTTGGTATAGGTAACCCTTTCAAGTATTTTAGGGTTTATTTTCGTTTTTATATTTTTTGTTTTTCAATAAAGAAATCATAAAAGCATACATATTATTTTTGCCCAATTCTGAAAATTTTTCTAGCGGGCGCCCATGCTAAATACTGTCACAAAAAAAAACAAAACTGACAACTCGTACTTACAGTAGCCAATATTCAAATAGGACACACGGTATATGTACGTATGAGTTCTAACTACATATATGTAAATAGGGGTGCGGTTTATATATAGGTTAAAACTAGAATGTGAGATAAAGTTCCATGTTTACCTTTACAAGATGTCAGGTTGGTGTGATGATGAACTCGTCAATTTGAAATGAGGCTTCAGCAACTTAAAATTTCAATTACGTAGTTCTGAAATTAATTCTGGAAACTTAATTTAATTTACATAAAGTTTCTCAACTAACTATATATGCACTTTTCAAAAATGTCATTAAGGATCTATTAGCATTATAATTTCTTTCTGTGATAATTATATTAATTAGAATAAACTTTGTGTGCAATTAATTACCAAGATGATTATAGCTATATTTGATCACTTAAAAAGCCAATTAGTCATAGGGGTTTAGGGAGATTTCGATTTGTCATCGCTAATGTCAACACGAAGCATCTGGATTCTGGTGTCGCTAAGAAGCAGGTAATTAGGTAGCGAATGTTAGGTACAATTAAAACTGGTTTGTTTGAAGTACATTTAGAATTAAAAAGTACTCATTGGTACTATACCTGGGTACAATTTTGGGATAAGTCTGCTATGCTATGGTGACTGGAAATTAGTTATGGCCTTATATCAAAGGTTCCGCTTCAAGATTAAGATTGAAAAACTGAGAAAAATATGCTTGAATTAGAAGCATATGAATTTTCTAAAGAGCATAATTTTATTTTAATTTAGAACATGAACAATGGTGAGGTCTGCAATTAACGTTAAATTTATTACGAAAATGTTCTTTAGAAAGTTATCAACTTTCTATGAAATCATTTTTTTGTAATCGTTTGAAAAGAAGAACTTACCTCCTTAATGAGGAAGTAAATTTTGCTTACCTACCTCTGAAGGCATTTTGGATTGAGATTGCTGAAAGTTCAATTTAATACTTTTTTGATTCCTCTAAAAGATTTGCCAGAGACGATTCCAGAAATCCAATCTCCACAAATATGGTAAAAGTAGAATATCAAAATCTACAAAGGGCAGAGGAATTTTCAAAATTAGCAAATCCGATTGGTCTTTATAAAAAAAACTTTCTAGAAATTCATTACCTACCAAAATGAGTAATGAAATCAGAACTCTACTTAAATCATGTAACAACCTTATTACTCCAACTATAAAAAAATAGTTGATGGTTCCTGTTATTTCTACATCACCTATTTAACGACCATAAAAACAAAATGGTCGACCGAGGATTTTGAAAGTTTATCCAATGCACCACTTAGTTTTTCAGTCCTCAATTCCTATGATTGTCTAATAGTCAGTTGCAAGAGAGTGAAATTTTAAACACTTCTGATGTTTGTTCATTGTTTCTGAGTGAAAATTGGAATAAGTGAAAGGTAGGAGGTTTACAAAAGTACTTATAAGAAACTATAATCAATAGCATGTTGAACAAACAAACCATCAAATTCAAACTAGGCTTAAGAAGTATTTAGTTTGTTTCAAATATGGAAAAACAAATAAACCTAGTGCTGCCCGGTATGCTTTGAAAACAATCAGTGACAATTTAAAATTAATTTGGAATATAACAAATACTCGTAATAGATAGCTAGATGCTTTTGAAAGATTACAAATTACAAAACGTAAATATAAGAAGAATAGAGCCAATTAGTCCCCTTTACTGCTTAGTGAGTCACGTTGACATCACCGCGATTAGTTGGTGTCGGTTCATCGGATCGAGACGAGAATTTTAATCATTTCAAGATTATGGCAACTTGGTTGATGAAACACGCGTCAAGTATAATACCATATGGTTGTTTGTGAAAAATAGGTACTTATTGCTAGGGTTGTCACATCAAAGATTCCAACTCACTTCAGCATATCTGACAAGTTAAAATATATGAGATTGAGAGATTGGTGAAGAAATTCAATGGTCAGTTGAAATTCAATGCAGGATATCAAAAGAAGAAACAAATGAAGTCATTCAAGTACAAGGTGTTCCGCATAAGAATGACACCGATTTGAGTACCACAAAAAACTATAACTGAGTATGTAACTAAATCCGCATAATCATTATTAACCAACAAGGATCAACACTTTTCTTTTCCTATCCATGTTAGATAAACACAGAAACAGAATATATAAATTTCAATGCAGAATTCAATTGCTGTATCAGAAAAACAAAGTAATAAAAATGTATTAACTGCCATTGGCTCTGTTGTAAAGTCACAATATCAATTTATAAATATTTTTCTAAGTGAATAGGTTTTTATGTATTAAAATTAATAACTATAAAAAACAATGTGTCGTTTTAAGCTAAATTTCAACATATGTAACCCTGAGCGTTACTAACCATAAATTTGGATTTGCATGAATATAACAAATCACACATATAAGATAAATTTACAGTAAATAAAACTTTAATCATGTTCATTTTTAATTTTTAATGTAAATAAGGATGTAAGTAGTCTGTACATAATATTTTTGTTACGAAAATGTCAATGAAGTCCTGATGCATCCGTGTATCTTTGATTTTTTCCATTTTCTATTTACAATTTATTTAGTTAGGAAAATTCCATATTTCTTTTATTGAGTTTTGTTGTAGTTTGTTACTTTGAAGTGAAAAAAATGACATACTTATGGTCAATCGGCAGACATTTTTGATTTTATAACGAATAATTTACAGATATAAGGATTGTAACATGTGTTATCCTCTTGATATTAATTTTCCCCAGAATAAACTACTATTGGGTTCACAAGTTCCTCTCCGTTTGTAAACGATTTTTTAAATAATCTGTTAATTTACAAAATATAGCACAGCTCTAATAATAAAACTTCAGAGGAAAAAATCGTAATCACTGGAGTTCCCCAAGGATTGGTGCCGAGTCCCTTACTTTTTTTAAGTACATATCTATGACATTGCTATAAATGTAGAAGTAACTAACTTCATATTATTTGCCCACGACACTTCTATGTCAAATTTTTCCCAAAATTTTGTTAATTCAACTTTCCCGGTGTGTCGCGTAAAATATTCTTCTGCAACCGTTCTTGATAAACTCAAAAAACTTTTTAACTTACAGCACCTTGCAAGCAAAATTCTTAAAATTCAACTGACCGATGTCAGAAACTATTGTCTAGAGTGTTTAATTATGTATCTACCCTATCGCTGTCAACCAAAAGTGACATAAGAGATCGGTAAAGTCTTTACAGATCCTTTGTCACTTTAACGGGTGTAACCAAGTGATTATTTTGTAGACTTAAGTTAGGTAACTAGGTGCTATGTGTCTGTTTTGAAAAATATTTTAACCATTGTAGTACTGCGCTTTTAATAAGTGGTATTGTCAGCTGATCATTAATAACAGTTTAATTGTTAATTATAGATAGGTAGTATTGATATGTTTTTATGAATATTCCACATAGGCCGAGTGGCCGGCAGTACGTGAATCGCGAAACGCGAAGCGCGCATTGTGCCCCCGGCACCCTTGTGCCCGCGCTACCGTGAAGGAGCCCGAGACTGGAAACAATCAAATTAGTTCCCGTCTGACCGCCAACCGAAGCACCACGCCGACTTGGATAGTAAGTAATCTCGTGAGTATAAAGACAGGTATTTTAAGTCAGTAAACAGGTGACGTAGTTGTAATATACCGCGCATGACTACCGCGTCTCATTCTACTTCTGCATTTGGCCGTGTTTAGTAGCATGAGGATTTTGCAGACAAGTTAGTCCCCGTCTGACCGCCAACCGAAGCACCACGCCGACTAGGACCGTAAGGAAACTTGTGAGTATAGAGGTACATAGGTATACAAATGTAATTGCGAAAAAGGTGACGTAGCTGCAATATTCCGCGCATGACTACCGCGGCTCATCCTACTTCTGCCTTTGGCAGAGTTTAGTAGCTTGAGGATTTTTCGAACAAGTCAGTTGCCGTTTAGCTGCTGACTGAAGAACCACGCCGACCAGCATAAGCATCCAAGAGAGTCTGTTGCTGCCGCCCGTACCGACCAGACGTGCCGACACCGACCGCTCCAGAGAGGAAGCAGCCTAGGACACGGAAGTAGGTAGCAAGGTTTGATAAAGGTATGGTAAATAAAAAGCCTTAGTAAGTCATAGTCATAGTGTGCTTGTATCGGCGCTTGCTTCCCCTCCTGGTATTCGTCCGCCATCTGCTCATGACCGCTTAATTTATTGCTGTTTACCTTTTTCACCGCTTCAATCACCGGATTACCGCCTCGCACCACTTGACCGCCCGCTTACTGCCCCCGCTCGCCCGTAGTTAAGACCGTTGTAGTATAAGTTGTAGTTACTAAGGTGTATATAAAGTGTAAATAATAATTAGTGTGTAGCATAAATGTAAATATATTGAATGAGAGTTTGTTCATTAACTGTAGTGTGTAAGTTACCTTTTCCCGACTCCTGGCTTATTCGTATCTTCACTGTAGTTGCCCGGCCTCTATCGTCCCGCCGATAGAGTAAAGTGGTGTTTCTGCACTCTAAACAGAAACTGGCGCCCGAGATATCCGTACCATGAGCTCCGCCGTAGTGTTGGGCGTCAAAGTGACACTTCTGCTCTTGCGTAGAGCAGCGAAGTACGTCACACGGGCTAGACCAATAAATAAGGATTTTACACTCAAAAAATTAACCAAAACGAGTTATCTTTCTAGGCGGTTGCGGAAAAAATAATTTACAAGTATATAAACACTAATAAATCTATCTATCTATCTAAATTATGACCAATACAACTTCATAGAACACAATAATAAAAAATCATGAAGAAGGCATCGAGTAACTATATGATGTACTACATAAAACATTTTTATAATTATAGTTGTATAAGTTAGTAACACGAATTCGCTGATTATATTATAAAACATGAACAATCTCGAAAATCCTTCATTGCTCATAGACCAACTAATTTTCTTTTGTTGTATCTCACAATTATTAACGTAAATTAAAATGATATTAAAAAGTCATCAACGTATAAATCCTTCTTCACCCGGTTATTATGGATTTAATAAGTACCCAGCTCAAACAATTTGATTACAAATTATATAAGTATAAATAGTCAGTCGATATCGTTTTGGAAATAAAGAGCTAGATTTTGTAATTATAGAAATTATGTGCGCTGGCTAGATATTAATTTTAAATTACTATAATGGAAGAACGATAAAAAAAAATTACTGGCTGGGTTCAGATTGAGTAGGTAGATTTATAATAAGGTAAAGGTTTAAAAATGATTGCAATACAGAAAGGTAGGTAACAGATTCTTACACAAAATTAAGATGGTGGAAAACGACTGGACATATTTTGTTTTATAGAAAAAACGGTTTATTAATAACTGAAATGAAATTACGGACAGTTGACATAAAAAATTGCGTATGTGTTTTCATATCCAAAATAATTTTAATTAACCTAAAACACAAGTGTAAACAAATATACCCTCGGCTAAGGGTTCGTACAGACTAACAGACAGAGTTCACCAACAATGAGCGAACACGACTGTTACAAAAGTTCGACAATGATGAAAATATTAATTTTATATATAATGTGTTGTCAATGTATTTTATACAGGGTGTCCCAACCAAAAGTAGGCTCCCTGAATAACTTTGGAGATAATTTTTTTTTGAAAATTGGTGAAACACGTCGACCTTGTTACCAAGGGGGACATATTTTAATGTAATACTTGTATACCTATCATCATCTCTCTACCCTATACGGCCACCCCCTCAAAAATTTTAAATGGCAAAGGGGGTCGAGTGATACATCTTTTGAAAGGTGTCTGAACACATCTAGAATCAATAAACGGCATTCTCGAAGAATTGTTTCACGTAACTCTTTCAGAGATGCGGGTTTTTTGTTGTAAATACCTTTGATTTCAAATTTCCCCACAGAAAGAAATCCAAGGGGAGTTAAATCGGGCGACCTAGCAGGCCACTCCACAGGACGTCTTCTTCTAATCCATCGTTCAGGAAACCGATTATCCAAAAATTGACGGACTGCTATAGCAAAATGTGGGGGTGCCCTATCCTGTTGAAAAAATAGTTCGCCCTCAAAGATTATCGTCTTTTTCGAGGATTTGGGTAATCATTGAGTCATTGTTATTTTCTAACAGATCGAGGTACCTTTCGCTATTTAAATGGTCAGGAATAAAAAAAACGGCCCGACAATATGATCCCCTAAGATGCCAGCCCAAACATTTAACTTGAGGCCTTTGGGTATGAGTTTCCATGAACAAATGTGGATTTATTTCACTCCAATACCTACAATTGTGCCTGTTTATCTCCCCATTTAACTGAAATGTCGATTCATCAGAAAAACACATATTGTACAGTAGATTGGCATTAGCGTTTAATTGTTCACTAAAAATCTCACAGAATCAAGCCAACGATCGGGATCATCTTCGTTTAATTCGTGTATCAATTTAAATTTATATGGATGAAATTTGTGGGCCTTTACAATTCGATGAACACTGCTTCGTGATACACCAGAAGCCTCAGCTACTTTCCTGATCGATTGAGTTTTATCCATCTGTAAATGACCCAGAACTGCCACTTCGACTGCTTCATTCCTAATCGGTCGCTGAGGTTCATGCTTTTTGTTTCCTACAGAACCTGTTTCCATAAATTTTGTCAATAATTGTAAAACATACTGAGAATCAACCCTTCTATCTGGGTGATTTCTATTGGATATGCGCTCCATAGCTCTAGCACAATTATCGTTTTTAAAATAAATGCTGACAATTTCTATTCTCTCCTGAAGGGTATAAACCATTTTGAGAACTCACTCTGGTAAAATGTATCTCGATTTAAAATTGGTTGTGAACAAATTAATGTTCAAGGACTATCAAATTCTTATGAGTCTTTTATTATTCTAAAACTAAACGCACAAGGAAAGTGTTTTTTGCCGAAAAAACTCGTGTTGATTTGAGAGCACTAAAAAATGTAGTTTTTTTTATAAATTTCAATACCCAGTGCCGTGTACTTTAGATTTTTTAAACGATTTCGATTGTGTGTAATCATCAAAAACAAAATTATTTTCCTTAAGAACGAATCGATAAAAGTTAAAAAAAAAAACAGTTATGTAGGGAATTGAAAGACCTTTCAAAAGATGTATCACTCGACCCCCTTTGCTATTTGAATTTTTTTGAGGGGGTGGCCGTATAGGGAAGAGGGATGATGATAGGTATACAAGTATTACATTAAAATATGCCCCCCTTGAAAACAAGGTCGACGTGTTTCACCAATTTTTCAAAAAAATTTTATCTCCAAAGTTATTGAGGGTGCCTACTTTTAGTTGGGACACCCTGAATAAGAAAAAAACCTAAAATCTACAGAGAGGCTTCAGGCTTTGTTTTTAAATAGACTATACAAAACACGAAAATAATTTACTTATGATTATTCGTAGGTAATTAATTATATATTGAGAAAACAATCTGCAATACTTTATTTGTAGTATCGTTTATAAAAAACATGAAAAACTCAGTTATAGATACTACCCTTGTAACAACAGAAAATATCAAAAACCCGACAAAATTTGCCCTGAGGGTCAGGATGGCGGTAGAAACTGTACCCACTACCACTAATAGAGATAGACAGTTGCCAACATAAAGACGTGACCCCCCCCCCCTTTAACCAAATTTTGAGCTGGGGGTTAAAAATAGAGGAAAGATCTTTATATCCCCTAAAAATTGAGATTTGGCGCTCATAAACATTATAGGCACCTATTATCCTCATTGCTTTACTATAATAGGTAGATAGGTCTATAAAAAGTAATCTTATTTCATACCAAAACAACGATTGGGGTTCAAAATAAAAGAAATAAGGTTTAGTGTACTTTCCAGCCTTACGTTAGTTTTTGTTCCTGATCTATCCCATTCTAGATCAAATACATTGGCTACGCTACGCCGATGAGAGGCAATAACTCCGAAACATGTGTCCGTAGCTGCATAGTGTTTGGGGGGGGGGCAATAAACCTGCTTTGACTTATTCCATGCGTTTTAGAGGTCTTTTTTATTTTATTTTATTTTTGTTAGTTGAGTAAAATTCCTTTTTTTATTAACAACTGGAATATCTGCACTGCCAAAAACATAATTAAAAAAAGTAAAGTTTTGGTGTGGCATATAAAACGAACTGGAAAAGTGATTAATATATATTTTATCATTAGGTACATTATTGTCCATCGCTTTTTATGACACGTTCCAATAATTAAAAGTTCTCATTTTAATTATTGTAACAAACAGTTAAAATTTAATGTTGGTCGTGTCCTTTAGAAAGAAAGACGTTCATATTTTCGTATCATGACATTAAAAGACTTGACCAATGTCTGCTTGTTCTAGTTCTTTGCAATTTTTTTCAATTTTGGGTCACATTGTTCAGTTCTACCCTCCTATTACATCATCTACAACCTAACCCTGTATGCAAAGTTACTTATCAAACAACTATTTCTCCGATATTTACTATCTATCAATTTCTTTTATTTAATTGCTTGGAAATGGCATATGTCCCAGATACGGTTACTGTGGGATTTAATTCATGCATTAATTTTAGTGTTAATGTTGTTAGAAGGAGAAGAAATCTCGAGTGCACTTGCAACTAAGTTGTGGCGTAACTGTGCGTAAAAGTGTTTATTCTTTCGTAACGTAACTTGAAAACAGGGATTGTTGGGTAACTAATGAATATAGACAAGCAGAACTGTTCCATGGTGGCTGATAAAATGTTGATATTGTAGCCTTTGTCAAGTATAATTTTGGACATATTATGTATTAAGGGGAATTCTGTACATAGTTTTTATACAGGGTGTTTCATGAGATACCGTACAAACTCAAGGAGCACGCCCCTCAGGCCATTTTAAGTAGAAAATGTCCCAAATGTCCAACTTCCGTGTTTCAATATGCACAAAGACATGGTTCATCTCTAACAGTTTCCATTAGATCTCAACGTCATGTGCAGCAAAATTTAGATGCACAAGAAAACATTTTACAAATAATTGAACACAGTCCAGTACTAGTATCAGAAGAATTTCTACACGTACGACCGTTCCTCATTGGAGAATATGGCGAACATGACATGTTGAACTGTTATACCGTTTTCATATACAGAGGAATCAGCAACTACAACCTGAAGACTTGCGGTTAAATTTTTGAAAGTGGCTTCAAGCAAATTCTTAACTGATTTCGTCCATTTTATTTACGGATGATTCGTAATTTACACGAGATAGAGTGATATGTGATAGGTTTTTTGTGAATGGGTTCTTGTAGACCCTCCACTGCAGCCATCGGCAGGCTTATTGTAGTTTACTCTTAATTATATTTCACCCAATAAGTTCAGTTTTTTAATGAAACTGATAACTTTATTGGGTGAAAGTGTGCCCAGATCCTCTGGCAACAGATGCCCTTTGCAAAATATTGAATATCGGATCATCTTCACAGTGGGACAGGTGCATAAGACGTAATCTGCCTTCTCATCACCCTCCAGGCGTAGGCGACCCTCGGAGTTTTCCGTTAGGCCGAATTTATGCAGATGATAGTTTAGTCAGCGGTGCCCGGTATATAGGCCTGTTAGGGTTTTCAGGTTTACCCCATTTACCTCTAAATGTTTCTTAGCTCTTGATTTCAAAGGGTATTTTATAAGCGCCCTCGAATGAACTAATCCTGGTAACTCTTGCCAGTACTGAAGAGTTTTTCTTTCAACTCAGGTGGGGATTGCCATCTTTGCAGTACTTGAAGATATGCCAAGTATCGGTTCTGGTCCGATGATTCGTGATCCCGTACCTTCTCTGGCCAAAGAGTTGGCAATTTCGTTACCTTCCATACCAGAGTGGCCGGGTATCCAGAATAGAGCCACTTTGGAGACAGAGTGAACAACACGATTGAAGAAAGACTTGTTAAGCCTTTCTTTTTTGGGGAGCGTTACAACAACTTTATGCGAAATGAATAACAACCTTTGTTAGACAGATTACAATACAATAAATTATAATACAATAAGATGGAGCTCCTCCCCATTTTAGTAGACAAGCGAGCGTATATCAAATTGATACTTAGTTCAATAGGTGGAATCGACACGGGAGCCTACATTCTTGGCCACGTAGATCACCCGATCTCATCCCTATGGACTATTACCTGTGAGGCCATATTAAAAGTTTATAGTGTACGAGGTAAAAGTTGAACTAACACAACGTATTAATGACGTCTGCCAGCAAGTGAGAAATGATCCTGTGGTTCTAGGGGAGGCTACTCGATCCATTTTAGATCGCACTGCATAGTGTATCAATCAATCATTCTGAAAAGATTAGGTAATTTTTAAGCTGTTTTGTTAATACTATTTTTTTTTTATTATTTCTGACAATAAAACATTGCAAAAACTTGTGCAGTTGCTTCTAAACTTTAAACGTCTACAGCTGGACAACCTTCGCGAATTAAACCATGTTCATGGGACATTTTTTTAATGAAAGGCCTGAGGAACGTGCTCTTTGAGTTTGTACGGGACCTCATACAACCCCCTTTATAATGAACTGTTGAGTTAATTTGATGCATTTCTAAGGGTTATTTAGAATACAATGAACGTAAAGACAACACAAGATAGAGCACAATGCTGGCAATTACGTTATTGTGAAGGTCTACCAATATGACAAATTCACAAGACTCTGTTGCGTATAGTTTAATTTAGAAGGGTATTTGCTATATACTCAATTCTCGTACTGCCAAAAAACCTTACGCTAAGACATTGTGTCAAAATTATTAGGAATTGATGAATGCGCTCCCACTGAGTAATTTTTACGAGATTTGCATTAAACAATATATAATTCTCAATTAATTTTTAGAATGAAATCCTAATGAAAATCGTTTCAGTAATAAATGAGCTCGGACGGAGGTATCGGTTTTCAGTGACGGCTTTTATGCAGACCATGAAAAAGAAAATTTTATTTAATTTTAAAATGTTAATACGTAAATTTGTTTTATCGGAAAACGTATGACAAAAAAACAAAAACGTTATATTTTCACACTAACCTAATTTGTCGTATGTCACACTATGTTTTTCCTTATAACTCGTGAACGGCTAGAGATATCTAAATTCTTACATTTGAACGTATTGGCCAATGTAACACTAACACAAGCATGTATTTTTAACTAGCGATCACAAAAGTTAAAGTATATTACTGATATTTGTTGTAAATATTCCGAAATTGATCCTCGGCGCCTCTCATTAAAAATCCATTTATATTATGAGAAGGGACGTTCAACGTCGACAGATGTAATTAGCGCATACTTAAAATATGTGAAATTTTTCAGAGACTCCACACATTCATGTCTTGTGTAGAAAAATCTACTTCTTTGCTATTTAAAAGGTCAACTGCCAACCCGCTAAACGATGCCCCGGGATATATAAACACAAAAAGTCTTGAAAAATGCTTAAAAGGTCAAATAGATGTTAAAATATGTAAAGCATAAACTGACAAAATCAAAAAAATCTTTATAAATCGTGAAGGGATGTAGATATTGAAAAAATAAATGAAAAAAACACCCCACACCCTTTGTCGACTTAGGTAGCCTATTACCTTGTGTAAAAGCCTCAGTTCCTTTGGACGAAAAACAGGAAAGTTTTGTAAAAAATTCTTTAAAAGATCGAATAGATCCTCAGCAGTAGGGGTTTCAATCCCATACCTAATGCCCTTCTGGTTTCTAAATTTTTGTTTATAGTTAGAATACCTACAGTCCTCGATAATAAATTGACTTTTATCAACTTTGAATATTACGGAATTAGCTAAAAAATTGCAAGGTAAGATATAGTGTGTCATACATGCAAGAACATATTTACGCGAATGACCTACAGCCAATACTAGTTTTGACGTCATCAATACCTTAATTCCGAACTCTTGTAATAAGTCCACTCATTGTTTATAAACATATACAATTAAAAGCCAAAATTAAAACAGTTCCACAGCTTTCCTGGTACTGTTCCATTTAAATTTTTTCGTAATAAAATACTCCAAGTTAAAAAGATCATAAATATACTTACAGCTGTTAATTTTTTCCAAATATAAAATTTCAGTAATGAAATTGCTACACAAGATTCTAACACAGATAAATGGCTTACCAAACGCCACCAACTTCTTAATTAGACTGTAGAAATTATGGCTTATTTAAAACCGACTAAAAATATCAAAACAAGATCAGTCCAATTTATCAGCTGGTTGACATCCAATACGTCTCAGACGTTCATTTACTAGAGCACTAAGTGTATCTTGTTCCGATTACTGTTCTAATTTGTAACGTTACTAAAATAACCCATCTGCCACATACTATAAATATTAAAAAACCAGGGCGTAAAAAGAACTCATTTCGGTTTGCAAAGAGATCCTCTATTTTACAGCTGCTCGAGAAAATGTTTAAAATTTTGTGGTCACGAGAATGCCAATAATTTTAAATAGGATTTGTAAAAATATGTTACGCGTAGTCCCAAATGACTTTTATTTCTTAACGAATCTGTGTTTGCTCTAATTATTCATTACAATCTGCTCAAAATTGAAATGTGAAAATCGAAATTATGGCTCTAATTCGATACCTCATCATTTTCTAGAACTCATTTCGTTGGCAATCAAGCCACTGCGTCAATTTATATCACGATTTGAAAAAAAATATATTACAGGGAAAGAAATGAAACCGTGCAAAGTATCAAAAAATTCAAATATTTTTACAATTTTAATTTTATCTTCTGTGGGCAAAAACTTGAAGGTTAATATATTTCTTCGGGACAGTTCTGGAATTCTGTCATTCATTGTATTAGTTGAGGGATTTTTTTTCAAGAAAGTTTATTTTTTTCAAAGTTTCATTTGCTTGAGCTAAAAAATACATATTTAAGTTTATAACTGAGATTTCACAATAATCGTACTTTCCCATAACGAGATAATAAATACCTATTTAAGTTTATAACCGGGATTTCACAATATTGGCACTTTTAGCTCAATTAAACCCGTAATTTAACAATTTTATATAAAAAAAATATTGACAGATATTTTTCGTTTCATGAAACTTGATAAGTTAAACCTTTCTAACGACATGTTATGCGTGGAACTCCAATAGATTTTAAAAACCTACGCTGAATATTCTCTAACTGCAATATACTGGCATTGCAAATTTGATTCTACACAACTGAAACATATTCAAGGCGAGATTTAACAAATGTTACATAAAGTAGACGATGAGTGTTGGCATTAAACCGGTAGATATTTAGGTCATCTGCATACAAGAGGAAGTCGAAGAGGATGTATTATTCAAGCTTTAGAAAATATCATTAATAAGCACACAAAAAGAGCGGTCCGGGTATCGAACCCTGCGGCATGCATTCTTTTCAGAGACTATTAGATTTATGGCCACGGTACTGAACAAATTAATATCGATTCCCTAGATACGACTGTATTAAAAAAAAAAGTAACGACTTTGAGGGACCTGATCTGTTAAGTTTACAAATCAGGGCACTGATCAAGTTTATCAAAAACAAAAAGTTTGCATAGATAATATCTATTTGATCTGCTTGATTTAGACCTCCACAAGGAAATTGCGTTTTGAATACAAAATTCGTTACTGTAGATCGATCCCTTATAAAGTCGTGCTGATCAATAGATATTAAGCCAGACACGTGAAGAAAAAATTGAAAAAAAATCATCGAAGTTACTAATAATAGTAATGGGACTATAGTTCGTTAGGTAATTTTTTTCCTCTTTGAACACTGGAAACACCTGAATTTATCCATTTTTGAGGAAAATTCGAGGTGCTGAGTTTCAAATTAAAAATTATTAGAAGGGCTTTGGCAAACACAGTTGAATAACAATACAATTTTTTTGCTAGTTTATATAAAAGAAATTTTAGAAAACTCTTCAGTCATAAGAAAATCAATAAGATAAATCTGTAGAAGACCACCCAGGTGTCCTGATCTAATACCAATGGGTTTTTCTATTTACGTAATGGTGAACATGATTACGTTTCAGAAAATTTTAGGACAGATTCCCATATATGGGACCGGTACCCCAACCACGACGAATTTGTGCTTTGTATAGCAATAGTGGTAAAGCAACCCTAAGTTCTGTATAAGGAATTCTTTGCAGCTGACTAAGCTATGTATGTTGGTTTGTTTTCATCGCGATCTACTGGTTTCCCTGCCTAACAATTTCATTTACAATTTATTAACTCAGTAGTATATGCATGTATATTTCAATAATGTATTTGTGTACTTTTTAACAGTTACTTTTGTAATAGAATATCCATTATTGTGGGATTCATTTCATATGTAAATTGATTTATGCTTGAGCGTTTAACAAAAAACATTTTCTAAATGTTGTTCTACTATATTTTATTCTAATGAGGCTCTGTATAAATTCTAGCAGGATAATAACTGTCAGATAAATATACACAATTATAATTACAACCAGAATATTTTAATTTTAACGATTTTTGTTTCGCCATATTTTACTTCCTCCTCCTCCTTTAGTTTAAACTGATGAAAAATTTATTGTTATTATCTGTTTATATTAAAAGTGTTGAAAAACAATTATTGAGAAATTAAATTTTTAAATTAAATAGTTCGTTGATAAATAGCTCTGGAAATAAAATTTGTTATGCAAATAAAATCATTCATATTTCGCACAATTTTGAGTTCATCTATATCCCAAGAAATTTTAACATATATGGAAGGGAGCGACAGGAAAAGTTTAAATTGTGGTCCTCTTACCCCCAATGTATCGCGTGATTAAAAATATTACTGTGTCCATTAACGTATCCATTAGAACCAACAGTTGGTTATGGAATTATCAGAGCCCATATTTCTTCACTTATTAAATATGGCAAGTTATTGAAATTTCAGTATGGTATTCACGCTCAAACCGAGGGGTCAACCACTCCCCATAAAATGTACATTGGCGTGCAATGAGGTTACATTGGAACTATTTCAAGAAAAGGGCACGCCTCTGAATTTTTCAAATTTATTTCTTCAATTTTCAAACTCCTCATCAATTTGAAATAAGATGCGCTTTTACAGATCTTAGTTTAGGTCATATTTTCAGAGATATTAGTTTTTTTTCAAAAGCTTGCAAACTCGTGCAGAAATCATTTTGGGTTCGCCATGGAAATACGTTTATAAATAATATAAGAACTACTACTGGTCTTAAAAAACTTTTTAACTGTAAACTAATTAAAAAAGACACAAGGTTAAAAATGAAGCTCAAAGTGCAGTCCACCGTTCTCAGCATATGAAAACATTGATTTAACGAATTTGTAGCATTTGTCAACATTTCTTGGTTTTGTCTGAGCTCAATGCAGGTATTTTCTATTCTCAGAATTAATTCGTCGCGGGATGCAACAGGAGTTCTGCAAACTTTTCTTTGATACAGCCCCAAAAGAAGTTTAAAGGGGTTTAGATCTGGCAAGCGAGGCGGCCAGGAACTAGTCCCAAACCAAGATTCAATTCAGTAAAATTAGCCTTTGCAATCTGACCTGCTCAACTCTCCCAGTAGGTTTTGTGTAACCACTCTAACTAGATTTCTAAGGTGTGCAGGCGCCCCATCCATTTGATTTCAGTGTCTTGGCAACAAATTCATGGGCACATCTTTCAATAAATCTTCCAAGTCTTTTACAAAAAACCCAAGAATGAGCGTGGTATTCAAACATGACGCCAAAAATGTGGTCCGGAAACATTATTACTTAGTTATTACTTACATCCAGATATTGATGCTAAATTTGTTTTGAAATGAAGTAGGCTTGGTTTTGGGCAAGAACTGCGTATCATCTGCAACGGGATTCAAGAACCAGTTACATAAATTTAAACGTGTGTCTCCGTTCCCTGGCTTTAATTTTTATACAGATTGTAGATGAAAACTTCTCCGGTGGTCTTTTCTTAAAGCTCTTGTTTACGACACGTTAAGATTTCTAGCCGCTCGTCTTGTAGATAAGTGTCTGTCGGCATTGAATCCCAGAGAATTCTGTTATCATCCCCGTTATTTCGATTTTGGACTTCATTTTGCTCACCAACTTTAGTCAATTCAAATTCTCCGAATCGATAACGCCTATTAACAAAAACTTGATCATTATGACCCCTTTGCGAAAAACGTAGTTTTTATAAATAAACATAGTGAATGTCCGCATACTGGCTATCACCTAATCCTTTCAAATGAAGGAAATAGCGGTAGGAGCCTTTCTCGACATTGAAGGAGCATTTAATAATGCACTGCCCGACTCCTTATATGCAGCAGTGGCTGCCAGAGGAATTGAGCCTACTATAGGCGACTGAATTCATGCTATGCTATCAAACAGAGCCATAACAACGTCTCTACAGGGAGAAACAGTTAGGTTTAAAGCCACAAGAGGATGCCCGGAGGGTGGGTTTCTCTCCCCCCTTTTATGGTAACTTCTTGTGGACGACCTACTGGCTATTCTCACACTGTGGGAGGTTGAGGTTCTAGCATATGCAGATGATCGTCATACTAGTCAGAGGAAACTCTGAAGAAGCAATATCGAATACCCTTCAAGAGACACTGGATGCAGTGAGTAACTGGTGTGACAGGGAACAGATGTCTGTAAACCTTCAAAAAACAGTTATAGTACAATTCACCCGGAAAAGGAAGCTGGAGGACTTAAGACCTCCCTCCTTAATGGGTGAAACTATTCCTACAAAATGTACATTGATTTCCACTAGTGGCTGAGCTCTCGGCTCAAACCATAATTCTTTTAATAATTTTGTGGTTAAAACTGGTCACCCAATAAGTCCGAGGCTGTTTCGGCATATTATTTTCTATGATTCTAAACCTGCAAATTATATATACGACACCCAGAATAGATAGAATTTTAAGGACGTGTACGTTGTGACTGTTTACAAAATTCCATAATACTCAGAAATTTCTTAAGGAATCAGCTACAATCCTATATGATGTTGGTTTAGGGGCTTATCGATCTAATTGACACCTCCGAATTTCATGGAACAATAGAAGGAACAGACTGAATTGTACCAGAGAAGGAACATACTGAATTGTACCAGGGAGCATATTAATTGGGATTTACAAAAACGAAGACAATATATTTTCGAATGAATCCAGAACCATATGTTTATTCCCTGATGACAATAGGATTCGTGAATGAAAAGGAAGAGGAGAAAGATTTGTGGAGGTGCGGGTTAGTTTCGGTGGTAGATGATAACGCAGGGCCTAACAGAGCCGCACATGTTAAACAACTTTTTCTTGAGGAAAACCTCACTTGAATGATTTGGCATGATAGAACCTCCGATGCCAATGACATCTAACACATTTGGACAATTGAAAAAAACCAGCGAACAATATGATGAATGGAAACAGATTACACAGGACATCATAGGCAATGTCATGGACACTGCGCAACGACGATATCAAGCCATTGAAGTGGTCCTTTGTATATTTCGTTATTTTTTGTATCTTGTGACATTCTCCCATAAATGTTTTCATCTTAAACAAGTATTTCTTTCTTTCTGACGTGTATTTTCTACGGTTTTATAATCGGCATGTTTAGAATTAGTATTTCGAAATTATCAACACAATCAATAATTGTTTTTCATGGCCTACCTGAATATTAGAACAAATGTGTATCATTAAAAGACAATTCGTATGTATCACCGAAAGTATCGTCGATACTCAAAATGTAAATAGTGCTGTGAAATCAAAGAGAGTCCTGCTATTGTACAAGGCAATACACATTTACCGAGCACTTTTGACTCCATAGATAAAACTTAAAATATAAAAAAACGCATTGTATCTAAAAAAAACTGCAAGCCCAAAATAAACGAAGAAAACAGTTCTTGCAAAGGAAGAAACGAAAATGAAGACAAAAAAAAGGAATCATCAAAATTCACTGGGAGAATAAAAAATTACAAGTATCATGCTCATATTAGGTGATCCGCTTCAAATGAGCTTGAGTGTACATCAACACCTATAAAAATGCACAAACAAATGCATAAAAGCATATTTTTAAATGTACCGTTTGCTTTTGTCCCAATCACTATGACCATGGTTTCATCATTACAAAATTCGTATGTCTTGCAAGTATAATGGGAATTTTTAATGCCTCATCATCAACTCGTATCGTAAATGAAGCGATTTCTTTTTCTCAGATATGAATCGTCCAGCAGGCATTGTCGAAATAAAGACGGTACACACATAAATGGTAACATGGAAAACTTTTAAAGGCAACAAAACCCATAAATCTTTTATGGCCATTGTCAAGGTATTTTATGTGGGATCTAAATCGCGTCAATCAACATACAATACAATTTGTTCTTTAAAATTCAAATGAGATTTAAATTTATTGTTTAAATATTATGTAAAGAGTCAATTTGTTCTGATTTAAATTGGATGATAGCCTGAAGCTGGGATGATTATTGGACGAGGGCGAGGAAAGAGTAAATAATAATATGAAAGGTAATAAATTTATATGAAAATTAATTTAGGCGTGGATGGCTATTTAGCTTATGGTGAAATAAATATCTAGCAGTTGCGTTGCGTCATAGATATTTTTCATTGAAAGTTAAATATCTTAACATTTCAGGAATTAATAGAGCTGTCAGATCAGTCAGAAAATATGTACAGGATGTCCAGTATTCAAAGGAAATATCTCATTAACCGCCTATAATAGAAAAAGCTGCTTTCGATTTACTTTTTTTACATAAAATAAATTGGTGAAATTAAAATTTTGAGTTTAAAAACGAATTTGCTTGGGTAGGTATACAAAAATAATAACCAGTATACAAACAAGTAGTAAATTACAACAATTGCCAAGAAATCATTTAGTCTTGGTACATAGTAAATTACAATAATGTCAAGAAAGCCTTCTTGTCTTGGTATACCGCAAATTATAACAACAGCCACGACATCCTAGTCGCCTTGGTATACAAAATAAATACTAAAGAATTATCCCAGAGAATTTTATCTTCTTGGTTTATAAATAAAATGGTCAATAATAATTTAACCCAAGAGTATTCTTGGTATACAGTAAAAACCAGGGAGCGGTCAACATGTAGTATGAGCAATTTACTACTATCTGCTGTATATCGGCGAAGGGGGATCATTTCGCTTCGAATACTCGAGGGATGAAATGGTAAGTACTACACACGATAAATTCACATTCTTGAAATAATGCAAATAACCAACTCCAAGAAATTTCAATATTTAACCCCATCTACGATAAAACATTGAAATTAGAAAAAATTCGGAACGTCTTTCTAGAAACAAGTAAATTAAAAAAAAAATCAGATGGAGTTATACAGCCTTCCACAATAGATGCGGTCGTTCTATGAACCAGACTGGTCTGGTCTGCGGAGTGCGGCCGATTACTCGTTAGACTCGACCTTGAAACTGTTGACGTTTGGCAAGTTCGTGCATGTAAGCACCGTCGGCCACTTATTGATTAATTGGTCATACACCCTTTCATGTTCGCATTCTCTTGGTTCGATCTGTATAAAACCGATGGTTACCACGACAACCACATGGTGTTGGTAAATAAATAAAATAATAAGTCATATCACAACATTAGCTACGAGAACTTTATACCCCTGGATTATAAAACAAGTACTTTAATGAAAACAATTGCCAATAGATCCATTTTTGTGTGCGCATAATTTTATATTTCATTTTCCAGCAAGCAAATGGCCAATATTTGAAACGGTTATTTACTTTTAAAAGAAATTTTGTTAGACAAGAATACTAAAGTTGCAGAGGCAGCAAATAATATAATGAAAAAACTCGTTATTTCAATGTTTTAAATTATAAGAAACTAAGAGAATGTTTAGGTGCATAAAAATAAGAAGCCAGTTAAAAGATTTGTTTACTATCCTACTAACCATATGATGCCAGTGTGTTTTATTACCTAAACCATAAAAAACAAACTACCAGTGTTTTATGGTGTTTTTATAATTAAAGATATTTACGATACACTAATGTACAAATCCAACGGCTATACATGATCGAAATAAACAAGGGAAAGCAATTGAGCAACAAAATATACATCAATTTATCGACTACAATGCTTTTCAAAAGTATTAAGTCCTCACTTTGAACGCCTAAAAAAGCCAGGTGACCAAATTAGACCATTTCCTCACTTATCAGTAAATGTAGTGTTTAATATAGTGTGTCAAAATTGTATGAAAATAGGTGTTATACTTTTTGAAATATTGAATGATAATATAATTAAATTATAGTTTAAAAAACTAAAAAACACGCTTTAATAGCAAACCAAACTAAAAAGTAAAAAATAAGAATGAGGTGATTGACAAAAAAATTCAATTTATTGTAAAAAGCGTGGAGTGCTTGATATCAATTGTTATAAATATTTTATTGGTAACTATTAATGAAAGTCGAGTTATCATAAAAATATAGTAAAAAGCACCCCACGCTTTTTACAATAAAATGAATTTTTTTGTCAATCACTTCATTCTTATTTTCTACTTTTTAGTTCCATTTGCTATTAAAACGTTTTTTTAGTTTTTTAAATTATAATTTAGTTTTTTATTTTTTAGTCATGAAACGAAAACAAATGTAAGTCTTCAATAATTTTTGTCGCCATTTTTTAATTAAATTTTTTTCAAAATTTATTGTTGAATTTATTTCAGAATTTTTTTTATTTTCTTTTTCAAATTATTGTATTGCTATTACTGAATTGCTGTATATTTTGACAAAACGAAAGAATTAAATTCTTCAAAAAAAAAAAATTCTTATCGTAAATTGGTAACTAGCTCATCTTGTATTTCAAGTATAATATGAGTTACGGTATTCAATTAGTTGTTAACTTTCTGCCAACTTATCATGGATGCGATGTTTTGGCGAATGCGCCGATCACACAACTTTGACATCCGCTTAGAAATTTTTTTTTTAAGAGAAATGCGTCGATGCGCATTCAAATTATTGTATTGTCATCGGTCCTTAATACATGTGCAAATCAATTTAATCAGGCGTCTTGAAGTTGGTGAAAATTACGTTGAAAGATTCCCTTATATACATAGATACATACAGGTGAAGCTAATATAAAGCGTGTTAAAAATGTAGCGAATTTCGGCACCATTTTCGATATAACGGTGTTTGCTAATTAATTATTTCTCTAAAACTAACCGACAAAACTACATAAAATTTTCATGAGTTAAGAAATTCCTTTTGGTTGTTGTTATTAAAAAAAAATTTGCTAATTGCTATTCCCGTCTATTTACACTTGCTAGACGCAATACCGGCAGCTCTACATACCCGAAACGCTGCTCACACAACCGTTTCCAATTTTTCAAATCTCGCTGCCACACATACATCTCTATCCACTCTAGCGCTTACCCATACATTCTGCCATTCACACCAGGCGTCCTGCACGGCTTTTATCAGTTTGCCAGCATCACAGCCCCAATTACATCATTTTATTATAGTTTTCACATTTTCTCATTTCAAAAGAGTGACGCACGACATTATTCAACAACTCTATTTCTTCTCTCGCCCATCATCTAACCATCATCGTCATCTCCAAGTGGTGGAAGCCAATCAACGTTTGATGTTTTTTTGACGACACGTGTTTCGTCACAACGGATTTCCTAATAATTGGACACACAAAACATCACTCTTTCTGAAGACGCTGACTTTCTCGCCATTTTTTACCTCCACTACGCACTAAACAGAACACATCGAATAAATAAAAAATTTCTTTATACTCGCCGTACACACAACAGATTACTAGCTGAACAAATTATAAACTGTGCACAGCAAAAATGTAAGCTAAATAAGTAGGTAGTCGCCTAGGACGCAAGCGATATTCGCCCTTCGCCACCACATACATACATAATATAATTCTCAGGCGCTAATCGGTGCCAGTATAATTCTCGACGGTTGATGTGCGCTCGTTAGTGCTGGTTTTACATGCAAAGGCTAATTAAATTAATTTAATTATTGTGTACGTACACTGTCAAACATTACAGTTTAATTTATTACTATTATACCACGTGAATATAGTACTAAGTTTAAAAATCCATCTCTGGAATGACATCCAAACTCCTAAGTCTATTAATAACACAATTAAAATATTTTAACATAAGATAATAAAAGGTGTTTCAATAGGGGCGCAAGATTTGAATTGGGCGCCAATTTGGCTGTCATGATGTCACAAGATTATGACATGCCAGGTCGATAGGAGACAGATGGAAGTTAGTAAACATGGAGCATTACACGATAGAACAATGCGTCCTGATTGTTAAACATTATTATCAAAATGGTGAAAGTTTGATCGGCACGACTTGTAAAGTGCGTCCAATTTTTGGTCGATATAATGTTCCTCATTCGTCTACTGTGAAAAGAATAATCGAAAAAATTCTAAAGTACTGGTTCGGTTAGTGATGTGAAATACACGACACGAGCTAGTAGAGGTCGTTCAGAACAAAACATTACGGCAGATCGCGAGAGCGTGGCCGAGAGTCCAGGGACGTCGATTCGTCATCGTGCACAAGAATTGGACGTTACAACAGCCACTCTTCAGCGTATTCTCACTAATGATTTGCATCTGCATGCCGACAAAGTTCAATTGACTCAACAACTTCTGGCAACAGACCATGCACAGCGAGGAAAGTTCACCAATTGGATCCTTGAACAACAAGAAGTTAACAGTGAATAGTAGTAGGTATAGCGATACCTTGGATGGGAATCCGCCCCTTAAAATGGGGCCCTCATAGGGCTCCGGGCCCCCTTGTCGGTGCTCCGTGCTGTGGTCCCATTTTCTGTGGGGATCCGAATGGCCCCCTTTTCCTTGGGGTCGTCTATGGTTGCCAGTGGGGCCCTTTTTTCTGCAGGAGACCTTAATCTTACATATGACCGTCTATAATATGGGGCTCCATTTTCTTTAAGGGTTTAACTTCACCACATTTCAGTTCCATAACCTCACTTCTGGCCCCATTTTCCCCGCGGTCATGTAAGGCTGCCACCACCTCAGCACCGTCGTCGCGGTTACATAACCTTACTTTTTCCCCACTTTTCTCCGCAGCACGTACCACATACTCTTTCGCAGTACCTATCACTTGGTGCCTCCGCACTAAGTGACTGTACTGCTGGTGCTCTCTGCTGGAGATTTCTTGCTGTTTTAAGTTGTATTCCTAATGTTTTTAAACGTAAATATTTCTAAATTAAATTTACACACCACTATTTAAAGAAAAAAAGCCCGGTTCACGGCGGGTCGAACCCGTGATCTCTTGGTCTTCACGCCAGCGTCTAATCCACTGAGCTACGTAACTCCAGCAAAATAAAATTTTAAACTTCGTTGCCTGCATCTGAACTGTGTCTGTAGCAAGATATTAATTTTGCGGACAAAATCATTTACAGTGATGAGACCCGTTTTGACCTGGATGGCTTCGTTAAGAGGCACAACTGCCGCATTTGGGGCTCAGAAAATCCACGAATGATTCATGAGAAAGCAATGCATCCAAAAAGTGCCATTGTTTGATGTGCATTGTGGTCTGGAGGAATCTTTGGGCGGTTTTGCTTCGAAGACGAGGCAAGTAATACAGTAACGGTGAATGGCAAACATTGTCGTGCTATGTAACCCAGTTTTTTGTGCCTCAATTGGAAGATATTGCTCTCGACGACATGTGGTTTCAGCAGAACGGTGCCATTTGCCATACCGCCCGTGAAACATTGACAGTCTTGCACGAATCTCTTCCTGGTCGTGTCATCTCTCGGTTTGGTGACCAGAATTGGCCGCCACGCTTTTGCGATTTAACACCTTTGGACTTTTGGCTGTGGGGTTATCTGAAGTCACGGATTTATGCCAACAAGCCCGCGACCACCGAAGCATTAAAGGCCGAAATTGGATGCTATATCAACGAAATACCACATGTATGCAACAGTTATTCAAAATTTCGCCAAAAGAGTACGCATGTGCCAGCAAAGCAGTGGCGGCCATTTACCAGATGTGCTATTCCATACATAACTCCCAAATGTCTACATTCTAACTCAATAAATATTTCAATATTATAGAAAACCATATTTTATTGAACCTTGAAATATTACGATTTTATTGAAACACCCTTTACTTACACAACAAACATCGATGCTATAAATATATTATAGTTTGTAACGAAATTGCAAGCTATTTCATTCCAGTTTGTTGTGTTCCGCGAGGAATTAAGTTTCTGCTAGTCTAGTCCAGATGGCGCCACTGATTTCTACTGGAAAAGTCGGTTTTGCAGATTTGTGCACTAAATATCTATCTATCTTTATTGCTCATACTCTACTCTCAAATGTCTGTCTCTTTCAAAACTATAACCGAGTTTAGGTTGGAGGACAGAACGAGGCTTCCTTCTTCTTACTAGTGCAGCGTTCAGATTGAAACCATCTATAATTCTGCGGTCTGGTAAAATTTATATGTTTCCTGGTATTATCTTGTGATTTAATGCTAATCATTATTTAAAAAGTTGCTATATTGATTTAAAGTACCTTTGAGGTAATTTTCATAATAGTATTGTACCGTAATTATCTTAATTTACGCCTTGGGCGAATTTGCTTTTTGGTGATCCGGTCATCTTGGTTGTTCTTTGGAACAGCCATTATTAATATTGATTAGTATCAATTTATCGTGCCTTGCTGGCAATTTATCTAATATTACTTTGATATTGTAATAATTTCAGGTGTTAATTTAAACTAACTTTCGGTTATTGTAAATTTTAGATTTACTTGGCAACGTATGTCGCCATTTTGTATCGTAGTTAGTTGTTTCCATACTTTGCCTGTTGATGTTTTAGGTCACTTAGCCACGTTGGTAGCACTCTGAAAGTGGTGACTGGTAACATTTGAAGATTGGTACACCTGGTTTGACAAACCTATTTGTTTATAACCTTTGTGAAAATTATCTAATTTGGTGCATTTGTTTTGTGGTGGATTATTTTATACCAGTGCATATATTTATCAACCAGATCTCAGAAACGTAAGGTTTTTCTAAATTTAAAATATCGAATGCTTACTTGAACGTTTCCTTAGTATTTCTTCAGGAACGCTACTCTAGTGGAACCTTGCCTATTTCTCTGGCAAATATACCTGCCTAGTTATCTGGCACTTGATTCACTTTTAATTATCTAAAGTAAACATATAGTCAAGTAGATATCTTTACTTAACTTCATCTGCAATTCCTTAGAACCTCTCTCAGAGGAACTAATAAATAATTTAATTTAACGTTACCTTCAAGTTGAAAACTATCATATTGTTTTATATTTAGCAAATATTTATTTACGTTATCTTTCTAGTTGTCTGTCTGTATACAGACATTCTAAATTTTATTTTCTGGAAGCTTAACTTCTTTTAGTACAAAAATATCTTAACATTTAGTGAATACCTATTTCACTGGTTTATTATCATAGCTACACCTAGTTTATTTGCTGGACTAGTATTTTTTCCATTTAACGTAACGTTTATTAATACTTAAGTTAGTTGAAGTCTTCAACTTCCTAACATATTGTAGGATACCGATCCTAGTTTGTTTAGTTTGCAATTTACTCTGTAAATTTGTGTAAACTCATATTTTGTCTACGTAGCTGGACAGTTCAAACGTCATAGCTTTTAATTTTGTTTTGCCTATAATACTGATCTCATAAAACTCTCCCCTTTTTATGTAAATACCTGGACCAAGAGAAGAGGATAACTGGTGGATCGAACTGATCATTATATACAGGGTGAAGCAGAAAAACTATATTCTACACAACTGGCATTTTTCTCAAGGGTAACTGCAGTACTGACAGTGGTTAGTCAAATTGACACCGAACCCAATAAAGCTAAGCCGTTGGTGGATTCTTCGCTGGACTAACCCCTGGGAAATACGTAAGATCTTCGTCCTCAGTAAACATTTATTTGGTCAGAAGAGATTTGTGTTGTGAGAGATCAGGCATTTCATTTTTCATTTTTTTTTCCTCTTTCAATATAATTTTTTTTTCTTTTATTAGTTTTTGGTCTTCAACCACTAGTAATTTTTTTTGACTTGTAAATACTTGTACATCACATATACTAGTCTTGATTATACTTTTTATTAAAATAAGATCTTTTTATTCCACTTCCTTACCAACCGAATTCAAGTTTTAACGCTATCTTTACGTTTTAAAGTAAAATTTTAATTAATTGGTACTTGCAAAAGTCCTGGCGTCCAGCCTAGATTTTGGTGATAACTCAAATTAATCTAAGCCCTAATTCACGACCTGCTCACTGAGCTACCGGTCAATAAGTACAACCCCCAGCTTATTGTGTTATGCCAACAATTGGACGGGGGTGTTGCAAGTTTTATCAAAAATGAACGAAATCCCCAAGAACTAAACATCGGAAAAGGCAAACTCGACGGTATCCACAAAACTACAAAAGATGATAAAATGTATAAATTTCGGCCTTATATATGATGCTTAGTTTACACTTTTCATGCAAAATAAACAGTGTGAAAATATACTTCAATTCTATCTAATTACATACTAAATTTCTTTGGAATATCTTAATAATTCAAGAAATTATAAGTAATTAAGCATATACGAAGAAAATCGTGCATTTTCAGACATAGGTAATAATGTGAAATTTGGCAAGTTTAAAAACTAACATGTTAGCACTTTACACAGTATTAACATAATATATAAGCCTGGCTAAGTGATGGTAGATTCGTGGTCGGGCGCAATACCAATGCCATGGCGCGCTTGTTTACGATGCCGATGACACAACACACTTCAGTTGTTATCTGTCGGTCGATGCGTCGAGTACTAATAAATAATAAATAATGTTGAGCGTAAAGAGTAGAAAACGACCGTACGCTGATAAAGTGAATAAATTTATCGGTGAATTTCCGAATTTGTTCTATGATGGATGTAAAATAATTTATAAAGTTTGTAATCAAGACTTAATGTGCTGGAATAAATACGGCTGCAAAATTTATGTCAATAGCAACCGGCATAAAAATAAAAAAATGGCGTGTCTTCTTTGGAACCTCAGTTTATGTTTGATTTACTGTTAATGCTGATTGCCTGTGATGTTCCTCTGCGCATATTGGATAAACCAGCATTTCGGGAGTTCTGGAATAAATACAATCCCCAGGTGAATTTACCAAGTCGTTCATCGTTACTTAGATATGTACCAAGTGCTCGTGAAGACATTGTAAATAGGATTAAATGTGCATTAAAAAATACACGGCTGTGGTTATGTGTTGACGAGACGACAGATTGTAAAAAAAAATTCTATTTTAAATGTTATAGTACGTGTACTCGACCCTGTTAAACCAACATTTCCACTTTTACTAGCTTGCAAATGACTAACTGCGTGTACTGGCGAAACAATCACGCGGGTGGTGTTGGAGACTTTCGAAAAATTTGAACTGTCAGCAAGTCAAGTGTTGATGTTTGTGACCGACGGTGCTGCGACAATGCGTTTGGTGGGCCGTTTTCTTCAGAGACGATTGTAGGTTTTTACATATTACGTGTAAAGTGTATGCGTTCCATCTTGTAGCAGAAACGATTCGAAAATGTTTTCCAGAGGTAGATGCATTAATAGCAAATACAAAAAAAGTATTTCTCAAATCTCCTAAACGCCTTCGAGCATTTCACAAACTGTGTCCTGGTATTCTGGAACCACCAGAGCCGATTCTTACACGTTGGGGAACGTGGTTGAAGGCAGCTTTTTATTATGCTGAATATTTTCAACAAATAAAAGCTGTGATACTACAGTTCAACCCTAATGATGCTGCAGCTATTAAGGAAAGCCAGACAAGCTTTCAAGATGTTTCCCTTGAAACAGATCTAAAAACTATTTATAACAATTATATAGGACTACACGACGCAATAGAGAAATTGCAAAATACTTCGTTGTCGTTAGTGGAATCGCTGCAAATAGTGGACGACGTAAATACACAGCTACAGACTATAAATGACGCAAAAAATGAGCCCGTTATTGAAAAATTCGAGAGTGTATTGCGGAAAGATCCTGATTTTACCAAATTAAGACAAATTTGTGATGGTGCATCTACAGCTGCGTTAAGTGAGTTCACAGAGTGTTTTACTTATGCCTGTATTACTTCCGTAGATGTCGAACGGTCTTTTTTCAAAATACAAACATATTTTTTTCACCACAGCGAACATCGCTTACTGAGACAACTGTAGAAACATATTTGATGCTACACAGTTATTATAGAAGTGCTCCAGTTTGTGATAACGACAACCAAGCTACTTCATAAATCTGCTTAAGAAGGTGAGTTTTGTACATATTTTTATAAAGTGTACCAGTATTAATAAAATCTATTTCCATTTATTTTATTTATTTATTTATTTATTATTAGTTTTCACTTAGATATACAATGTACATGTGTGAACGTCATTTTAACAGTTTAATAATAACGTGCAGCACTAAGCTTACAACACATAAGGAAATACATAAAAAAGAATTTAAAGCGAACGAAATAGTACAGAAACATACATCACAATATATAAATTATTTTTGTTTTTATTATTGTACTTATTCAAGTATTATGATATGATGCATACCCAGTACGTCTCTGTAGGATTAATGACCTTGGCCAGGCTTAATAATATATGTCCAAACATTAAGTCCCAGTTTCTTTTTTAATGTTTAGCCCCTCAGTTTCTTTCTAATTCGCATTTAAAGAGAGCGCTCAATGTTTTGAACAAAACGCATAGTAGGCATTTCTATTATTCTAAAGAAGAAAACATGTCTAAAATAATATTTTTGACATGTGCATGAACAATGAAAATTGTTTTCATAATTACATGGCGATGTCAAACAGATATCAGCCTGAAATATTTTTACACCAGTTATCATCAACGTTGTCCAGTTATAATAATAATGTAATACCTATTTCCTTCGTCAAACAATGCCTAAACAACAAACTAATCCACCAATTACAAATTTTGAACAGAAAGGGCACTTTACCTGAATCGATTTCAGCCTTTCCTTCCTAAGCTACCAAACGCTTCTACGATCTTAACTAAATTCAAATACCCTTTAAATAAGTTTTAGAGTACAGACTAGACTACTAAACAGACAGGTATTATCTAAATATTTCCTTACAACTATGTCTGCCTGTAGCAGAGGTGGCATTTAATAATTAAACCTTTAGAGCTACATTACACTACACTAAATGCAGCAACTAATATTGGTAATTCAGCCCATTAAACACTTGACAGTAGACTCATACTGATTTGAAGAAAAACCACAATACCTACTGGCAGAGCTGTCAGGTACTTCAATTAAAAGAATTGAAATAGTAATTTAATTATTTTTAAGTAATTAAATTACTTTAATTCAATTACTTTTTGGACGCCTTAAAATAATTGGTATTTGAATTACTTTTGTAAAAGTAATTGTAGTCGGTAATTGTTTTATTGTTTTTGGTAATTGAAGTACTGAACAAATAATTCAATTCCTTTTGGGTAATTCAATTCCTTTCAGATACTTTAATTACTTTAAAATAATTGTAATTGTATCGAAAATATTCCGAGAAAAATCGCCACGCGCTCGGCTTTAATAACTTGTCTGAGCTTGTCGTTTGACAGTATTTTCGTCTTCTTTCAGTTATCCAGTGTACTACACAGTATACAGTAGCTGTGATTGCAAGAAAACCATGTTTTTAATTATTTGTGTCCTTGTATTTTTAATTCTTAAAAGTTGCCTGGCAAGGTTAAATAATAGATTTGTTCTTTACTATTTTTTAAATATTAATATATGTTACACATATATCTCCGATATTGGCAATATCTATTATTTTACCTATTTGATTTAATAAAATACCTATTAATATTAGTTACACTGACAAAATTTTTTAATAATGATTGTAGAAACAAAATTTTTGCACAGAATATCGAATAAAAAATGTCTGTCTGTATGTATGTCTGTGTGTAGACCATTTCTTGTCAACACAATAATTTCTTTTAGACTTGAAAATTTTATTTTAAATATAGTACCTATATATGTAAAATAGCTTGGTAGAATATTAACTACATACGTGTTTGAATGACCTAATAATTATTTAAAAATACATGTACATTGTGCCTCTTTTTTGGTAGGTATTTGAATTTCTTTTATTTTCAGTCGATATTTCAATTATTTTTGGTAATTCAATTACATTCAAAGTAATTCAATTAAATAGAGTAATTGAAGTATAAGGTAAAGAAATTGAATTCCTTTACTTGAAAAAAAATATTATTTTCGACGAGTAATTGATACTTGAAATACTGTGTAAAATGAGGAGTAATTGGTAATGGAAATATTTACTACTTTGATTGATAATTGGTAATTGGTACTTCAATTACTTTTAATGGGTAATTGTGACAGCTCTGCCTACTGGTATTAGTTAAGCAATTTATTTGAAATTTTTACACAATGTAACAAAAATATGATTAAAATTCCAACAAAATACTCTAACACGTTATCCTATTTTTTGCTGTGGTTTTTATGCAAAAAAAAGTGTATATTTCGAAGGTCTCTTCGTAAAATTTAATAAATTCTTGTCAGTTGTTTTTACATTTCTATCGCAAACAATATCCACAGTGCCTAGAGTTCGACAAGTTCAAAATTATTGTCAGTTAAGTGACTTTGATTGTGGTCGGATTAATGGTACGAAGGAGACAGGATGTTAACTTAGGGAAATTGCCAACCGCGTAGACCGTAACGTGACAACTGTGTTAAGATTTTGGTTAAGGCGGTATGAAGAAGGTCTCCATGAACGCCGCCGCGGATCCAAGCATTCTAGGAGGACCAAAGATCGTGAGGAACGTCATCTAAGAAGGCTGTAAATGTAGGCATGGTACGGACGGCACGCACCCACAGATCGGCATCGTACGGACGACACACATCGGACGAATCGGAATTTTTATATAATTCACACTTTTAAATTGACAGCTGACGCCAGCTCATCAGTGTCAGTTATGAATGCAAATGATGAATTAATTACTGTGTAATTACACTGTCAAAAATTATAATTTAATTTATAACTATCACGGATTTTTCGGAATATAATTGTCCGGTGTCACCCGACCTATTAATGGAACGCACCTCTACCCTGAAAGGTGCTTGTTTTATTCTGTGCAAACCAGATGGCGCAGGAGTCATGAACTTGAACAGTAGAGTTGCGACAGAATTGTCATATAATTTCAGACATGTTTGTTAATACTAGATTTTTCTAAACAGTTTTCATTGTTTAACACATTAAAGTTTATGTTCCTTTTTTTTACGTTTTAGTGCAATAATAGCATCCATCACTGTTGTCAAGATTATGTGCTAAATCAGTTGTTTTCATCCAGTTTCCGTAATAAACAACGTGCTCACGCACTTCAAAACATCATTCCAGGCATTGCCTTTTACTTATTCCACCCGTTTATGGTAGAACCAGCTATACACAAATGATTCAGCGGAATTTTGCGATATAAAGCATTAGAGCAAACCCGTGGGTCGCACAATAACATTAGGTTTAAATCCATCTCTGGGATGACACCCAAATTCCCTATGTGATATAAACCACAATCAGCCTAAAAAAAATATACTGTTCCCGAAAGAAAAATATATATATATCCACTGTTCCCGAAATATCTTTAAAAATATTTGAATATTGTATAATATGTATATTAACGTAACAAAATATAAAGTAAAAAAAAAATCAAAAGTTATGCTACTTTGAGTGCTAAGATTTCTCATTTATTTTAAAACATTTTGATTTCTAGTTATTATTAACCTGTCAATTTATTTTGTATAGGCCTAGATTATACGCAGGATGTGCGTGGATACACCAATACATAGTGTTTTTTTCTTTACAATACATTACCATAATGACCACCTCTATCTCTGTAGAGACCCGTTTCTTGAAAATATCTCTGAATAATGGATAACCATCTTAAAAGTATATCCATATATTATGCGAGATTTAGGGCACTTACCTTGTTCAGCTTTGGTCCGAAAATACGTAAGGGCCACCGCAAGAAGAGGAACTATGCGCCACATCAAACCCATGACGGACGTACTTGAAAGGGACGTCCGGCCCTTATCGGCGGACTTGCAGAAATGGCGGCTACTTCATGCTGAAACAAAGAAGAGCATTTAAATTAACACGTATTTAGGTATATATTTAAACAAAATCAATAAATTTGAGATAAAATAGTTATTTTCCGGACCTCTACATAAAGAAGGTAAAGTAAATATCCCGTTCAAATTAACGATAAGTAAAGTAGGTTTAAAAATAGATATTATTAACCGATTTCAGTAAAACGTTTGATATATACCAATCACACATTTCTATTGGTGTAACTTATGGTAGGTATAAGGGATATACAGGGTGGGGCAATAGCACGTCCGACTTCGATATCTCGAGGTCTATGATAGCTAGGAACTTGATTTAAAAACATAAGTAAACTAGACAAAAGAGTCTATAACCGGAAATTGTTTTCGAATACACAGGGTGAGCCAAAACGATTCTACAGGGCTAAGTAAAATTTTTTTTAAATGAAATGCCATGTACATCAGAAAATTTTTTGAAACCTCTTTCCTTTCACTTCTGTATTATGATTGACTTTCTCCCAACCACTTGGATGTAATGATTTTTTTTGTTGAAATTATACCATTTACACGTGTATATTAATAAATTATAGTTTAAAAAACAAAAAAAACGCTTTAATAGCAAACCGAACTAAAAAAGCAAAAAATAAGAATGAAGTGATTGACAAAAAAATTCATTTTATTGTAAAAAGCGTGGGGTGCCTGATATCAATTATTATAAATATTTTATTGGTAGCTATTAATAAAAGTTATCATAAAAATATAGTAAAAAAAGCACCCCACGCTTTTTTACAATAAAATGAATTTTTTTTGTCAATCACTTCATTCTTATTTTTTACTTTTTAGTTCGGTTTGCTATTAAAGCGTGTTTTTTCTTTTAGTTTTTTAAACCATAATTTACTTTTTTTTTATTTTTTTAGTCATGAAACGAAAACAAATGTAAAAGTCTTCAAAAATTTTTGTCGAAATTTTTTAATTAAAATTTTTTTCAAAATTTATTGATTTGAATTTATTTCAGAATTCTTTTTTTTTATTTCCTTTTTCAAATTATTGTATTGCTATTGTGGAATTGCTGTATATTTTGAGAAAACGAAGGAATTAAATGCTTTAAAAAAAAACATTCTTATCGTAAATTGGTAACTAGTTCATCTTGTATTTCAAGTATAGTATGAGTTACTGTATTCAATTAGTGGTTAACTTTCTGTCAACTTATCATGGATGGCGAATGCGCCGATCACACAACTTTGACATCCGCTTAGATTGTTTTTTAAGAGAAATGCGTCGATACGCATTCAAATTATTGTATTGTCATCGGTCCTTAATACGTGTGCAAATTTTCAATTTAATTAGACGTCTTGAAGTTGGTGAAAATTACGTTGAAAGATTCCGTTATTTTAGCAAATGCGCCGATCACACAACTTTGACATCCGCTTAGAATTTTTTTAAGAGAAATGCGTTGATACGCATTTAAATTATTGTATTGTCATCGGTCCTTAATACGTGTGCAAGTTTTCAATTTAATTAGACGTCTTGAAGTTGGTGAAAATTACGTTGAAAGATTCCGTTACATAGATAGATACATACATACATACAGGTGAAGCTAATATAAAGCGCGTAAACATATCACTACAATCACAACTATCGATTATAAGAAAAACTATGTTAGTACCAGTTATGAGACATCTGTGTGATGATACTCATTTACACTTCCTAAAAGTATACAGGGTGGCCTAAAAGGATTTTTAAATTTACAACTTCTTGAACTGAATTTTCTCAATTTTTTCAAATGGTATGTATATTTTTGGACGATGTGATGTAGGATTGAAAACGAATATTTTTTTTGTACGTACATTCCTATGGCTATTTATGACCATTTTGAATTTATTGAACAATAACTGAAAAATTCCGCAATAAAAATAAAAAATTTAGGGTTTTCTTCAAATAATTCAAGAGAAGGTATTATAATTAGCGTGTAACATGATGTCCATAAAAACATCACACCAACAATAATCCAAAATTTGAAGGAAAGGATAATAAATGCTTTTAGAAGTATCACTTCGGCAATTTTATGAACAGTAGAAACCTCATTCCAAAGACGCATAGAAATGCGTGTCAATCAAAATTGGCAACATATTGAGCACTATTTATAATATCTTCTCTTGAATTACAAAAAATATATATTTTTATTGCTGAATTTTGCAGATATTGTTCAATAAATCGAAAATGGTTACAAATAGCCATAGAGATGTACATACAAAAAAGTCTACATCATATTGTCTAAAAATATACAGGGTGTTCCAGTTGAAAAAATTGAGAAAATCAGTTCAAATAGTTGTAAATTTAAACATTATTTTTGGCCACCCTGTATACTTTTAGGAAGTGAAAATGGCTGACTGTCATCAAACAGATGTCTCATAACTGGTACTAACATATTTTTTCTTAAAATCGATAATTGTGACTGTAATAATTTTTTTAATATACACGTGTAAATGGCTTAATTTCAACAAAAAAAATCGTTACATCCAAGTGGTTGGGAGAGAGTCAATAATAATAAAGGAGTGGAAGGAGGCCTCAAAGAGGTTTCAAAAAATGTTCTAATATATATGTATGGCATTCCATTTAAAAAAATGTAAGTTGACCCTGTAGAATCGTCTTGGCTCACCCTGTATATTCGAAAATAATTTCCGGTTATAGACTTATTTGTCTAGTTTATTTATGTTTTTAAATCAAGTTTTTAGTTATAATAGAACTCGACATATCGAAGTCAGATGCACTATTGCCCCACCCTGTATAGTTGAGACTTAAAAAAGCAAGCCACAAGCGGTAAGTTACGTCGGTCAATTTTCATAATTTCTACCAATACAAATAGATGTGCCCCACGGTTCAATATCAGAGCCTTTGATATTTTAGCTCTACATAAATTATTATCACTAAAGTTGCGACTCGAAAAATAATATTATTCGTTGATTATCACATGGTGCGCCCTCAAAACAACATAATCGCTTTTTATAAACATTAAAGACACATAAAAAAATGCCAGACACGCGAAGCATTTTAAGTAATTTTGAAAAAATATTATCTACATTAAATGCCCCAGTAGTTTCAGAAAACTCAGTCAAATGTTTAGGTTATGTACGCCAAAATGTACATTAGCTCGAAAATACTTATTATATGACAGAAGATTATTGAAGCAATATTTTTAATCAGAAGATTATTAAAACATATACGTCCCATACTACACGTCCGTGTTTGGCGGTACAGTGTATTATATGCCCAGTTAACACATTAAGTTTTTTTTTTTTAGAAATTGTAAGTCTACTACTAAAATAAAACCATTCTGACAATACTTTGACAAGTAATAAGTAAGAAGATAAGTCTCTGTTAGCCTGTAAATGCAATCGTGAAATGTCGATCATTAAAAATGTATAAAATTTTTCTACACTCGGTATTAGAAATATTAAATGACATGTAGTTTGTATCATGCACGAAAATCATCCGAATCAAAATCAAAGTATTCAACGGATTAGGAATCTGTAACTTTTTAGTGCAAGAGCACTTTCACAAGCCTCTTCTTTTTTTGAGACAACATCCTAAAGAACACGTCTCGAAGGTTCGAAATAGACTGATTATTCGGGTAATATTGTAACGGATTGCCGTAGTTCGACAAGCTACAGCATATATGGGGTTCATTTAACCCCGTATATTTTTATTGGAAATTTGGTTAGTTTAATCAAGAAATTTAACACTACCAGTAGCATTAAAAGCGGTAAACAAATTACAAAGTTATAGGTGTCTCAAGTAGCGAAAGCTATTGAAATATTTGCCCGCCAAACACGAAAGTTGTGATACGGGACATTATGCCCTGTATCACACTGAAAGTGTTTAGATATTATTTCTATTTAACAAAAAAAAAACAGTTCTCAAGAAAATGTCGAAAAAGGCACTTTTACAACTTTTGTCCGTAAATATAATTTAAATTTAAATGTATGCCATGAGCCAATTTTTATTTTATTTTTTTTTAATTGACCCCAGTGGGAATTATACAGGGTGATTCTTAAGTACATCCAGAAAAATCGAGGAATGATTCCTATTTAGTTTTTCGTCTCAAAATAGGTTCCGGAAACATCTCATGAATTCTCTTGGTGTACTTAAGGACCACCTGTATAACCATCTGGGAACCTAGTACTCTTATTACTTTAGACTTTTATGCGCTTATCCATGCATGTTGCATTCACATGCATCTTACTTAATTACTTAAATACATATAAAACATTTTATTTTTAATTTTATCCACATATCTATCTATATTCTTCAGTAATAAAGTAGAACTTATAATAACATGTTTGTAAAAGAAGCGAACAAACCATGTAAAAAGAATTTTGTAATTATTTTATACCTATGCAATTTGCTAATGTTAATGAACTGCCCACATAAGAAACGTACGCAATCTTGGAACGTTGGAAAATACTTGGAATATGTTCGTGTACATTAACTTGGGCCTAAGTCAGGCATATCTATTAGTAACTGTCACCCGATGTCACTTTCACTTTTGACATTTCATTTAGTTACGTTTCGGTTACCAAATTCTAAACACTGATAAAACAAATATTTGCCTTCTGCTCAATTGTAAAAATAAACCCAACTTCAGTTATCGGTTAGAACTTGACCAGCAACAATAATACTCGTAATTGTACCGACATTTTACTCGAATGTCTAATATTTAATCATTTATTTTTTGCGTTCTTCTGTAAAAAAGGAATTATTTTTCAAAATTCGGTATAATTAATTTATTTCAAAAACTTGCGTGCGCAGAGGTGTGGCAACTTACAAAATATTTTCTCTTAGTTGTGTGATGTCAAGGTAAAAATATTAGCCCAACATTCCCGAGGGGTATCACATCCCACCAATGCGTTACCCTGCTATAATCTTTGTAATTCTATGGATCCCACATCATTGAATGTTTTTCGTAAAAATATTAAAGCCTGGATTATTAATTCCAGTAATACCGAAGTGATTTTTGGGTATTTACTGTTTACATACCTTATATCATTATTTTCAGCGGCATAATTGGTGGTATCATTTTGTACATTAATTAGTCTTAACATGAATCTCTGTAATTTTTTTTTTTCGGAATATGATATACCGGTTAGTCCTTCCATGGCCTCCGGCACCTCACGGGAGTCGCGCCGGCGAATTAACTACAGCCATTCCACACATCCCGTAGGGTTAGTGACTGTACATACCAGAATCGTGTGCACTAAGCGGACGGAGAAATCCCAGAATGACCGCCTTCTGCATTTGGTCTGCCAGCCACTCAGCTGGTCTTTGGCAGGCCTTTAAGGTGATGTTTTTCTCAGTTGGTGCCGAGAACTTGATGACATACATCACTTTGGTTTGATGGTTGAGAATGACTATGTTAGGCTTGTTGGCTTGGATTAGCCTGACCGTCGGAAACGAGTATTTCCAGTAAACCCTGCATTTCTCATTCTCAACAACGGACTCAATATCTCCGGGGACGTAAGGCAGCACTGGTGTCCGCTCTACCCCGTACGAGTGGCTTAGATGGTAGTATAGCACTCGTAACGCCGCGTTATGTCTGTGGATGTAGGCCGAAATCGCGTATTCGCTGGGAGCGAAGTCATGGTAGGGAGAGCCAAATCGACACCAGCGTCCGCAGCGGTTGATGTAGACAATAAAGGACGCTGTTTTTAAAATTCTATCGGATAAATACACGTGAATAGTTTAAATTTATTGTATTTAATAATATTTGAATAAAATGAGTAACCGTAGTTGCTGTGTTGTTGATTGCAAAAATACCAGTAGAAAAAGTGAATGCAAGTTTTATAAATTTCCAACTTCGAAATTTAAAATAATTCAAAGACAAAAGTGGATAGTTGCAGTAAGAAGGTGCAAGTGAGTAGTGCCATAACCTTACTTTCAGTAATAATAATAACAGAGAATAATATTTTAAGACAAATCGATAAATTTGGTAATTTAGTGTTCACGCTAATATTTTATTTAAATTAATAATAGAAAAATTGAATTATTTAATTTTTAATATTTATAGAAGTTGATAAACAAAAAAATTTAATACTTTTTATATTTGTAATTTTTCGCGTGCGTTAGATTCTAAAATATTTATTTACAGTATTTAATTTATTTTGTAGTGTTGATGGATCACCGTGGGTTCCTAAGCCACATGATGCATTTAATCAAATAACTCTGGTTATTTTTTCGATGTTCTTCAACATCACGTACATGCTCTGCATCAGCTAATTTTTTACCTTTCATTTCAGTCTCGGGTTGAAACTTAATTTGATGACTTATTGCTTGAAACCCAGTTTTGATGATGACGTCCATTTTTTCTTATAAAAATAAATTAAAAATTAATATTCAAATAAATATTTCAGTATATTGTTAATATATAAACATTTTACAATATCTTCAAGATATAGTTATCTAGTTATGTCCTTATTTTTATTCCTTGTTTTTTATTAATTTTTGGTCTCTGTTATGCTTTAAATTGACTTTACTTAACCTCTTCACAGTTTTAAATAATTTGTTTATATATTATACTTACATTTTTTTGTTGTACTCCAGTAAATATAAATCAGCAACTGATTTTATTTGTCACTGAGGATTTTTTCACATTTTATATATTTTTTATTTTAACAATAAAAAATTTGTTATTGTTAAGTCCCATAAGTGTACTGAGTAAATAGCGTCCTTTAGTTCATACTTCTGGTGGCGCTACCGTCACGCACCGAGCGAATAGGGGGCTTACAGATAGTATGTGCATGAGCGATTCCGGTGCCTGACAGCAGGTCCTGCAGTTGATGTCAGGAACCTCAACATGCCACACGGTTGCAGTAGACTATAGTGTTGAAACACCGTCTTGGCAGGCCATAATGAATCGGTCTCCGACTTAAGCCCCGCTGACCTTAGAAAGGCGAATGTCAGCTTGGTCGATAAACCCAGTGTTTCTATATTCTTATAGAAGACACCATGCTGAGGTTTATCGACGTGCTGTCGCAACAGATTTTCTTGTTGGGCAGCTCTAATTCGGGCTTTCAGGCGATTTGGCTGCTGACTGACTCTACATCAGCACCTCGTCGGCCACCTCGCCTGGTGTTGAATACGAGACCGAGTTCACCTGCTGCTCTTTTTGCTGCCTTGAACAATCCTGCTCCCACTACTACAGTTTCGTGATGTTTTACAAACTGCAAGAGAGGATCTGAGCTCCTGAGGATGTTACATGCCACAACTCAGTACTACTCTGCCATGCGTACACTCCAGGCTCAAGAGTCCTCCCCCCTCCCTGTTGACGTGAAAGGTACAAACGAGGATCAGACGATCTAGGATGAATACTTCTGTGAATATTCATCATCTTGTGGGTATCTGTTTAATTGGCGCAGCTCGTCTACTGTCCACTTCATTACTCCAAAGAAGTAGGGCAAGACTGGAACGGCAAGCATGTTATTCGCGGACACCCTGTTCTTCCCCGAAAATTCGGAAGACCAAATCTTTCGGAGACTGTGTCTGTACTTGCCGCGGAGAGAATCCTTTATTTGTTTTACATCCTGGATATGCCTTTGTTGCACACCCAGATATGTATAGGTCTCTCCAGCGTCCAGATGTCTTAGAATGCTTCCAGCTGCGAGCTGCGCATCTTCAGAGAATTCCCCGCATGGTCCTCTCTAGAGAAGGTCGACTGCACATTTGTCCAACCCGAACTCTATACCAATTGCCTGCGTGTATTCTTCGACCACCCTATGAGCCTTTTGTAGTTCGCACTCTCCGGAGACATAAAGTTTAAGCTCATCCATATAAAATAAATGGGTGACCTTATGCCTACAGTCGCTGGGTGGTCCACATTGATATCCGCGGGTTTAGCGGAGCCCAACAGATAACGGCAGCAGTGATATACAGAAGAGGAGAGGACTCAAGGAGTCACCCTGGAAAACTTCTCTCCTAATGACACCTGCTTCTGTCGTGACCCGCTGTGCACCTGATGATATGGTGCAGCGGGTCTTCCAGAGCAGCAGCAGCTGTTCTATGCATCTCACTAGAGATGCTGGTAACGCTAGACATTCGAGCAAGTGTAACAATAAACTCGTGCGATGTTGTATCAAATGCCTTGCGGTAACCAATCCAGGCCAACGATAGACTCCGCTTGTATTGCACAGAATTCTGTGTAATACAGCAGTCTATCAGCAGGCTGTCCTTGCCACCTGCCATGCTCTTTTTGGCACCACACTGTTCGTGTATCTGCTGGAAGACCGGATCAACAGACCTCAGTGTCCTAGCATACAAGATACGTGTAAATATCTTGTAGAGGAGTTGATGCAAGTGATCGGCCTATAATTTTTCGGGTCGGAAAGATACCGCTTTTTGGGGATAAGCACAGCACGTTTCGCGACGAACCAGTCCTGATTCTGCTGCCTATCGTTCAACCATGAGTTGAAAACTCGTGCTAGACGGTGGTGTCTGTGGCACAGAGCCTCGAAATGTGCAATTGCTGGAGTGTCGCTATTGAATGGACGCATTGTTTCGTAGATGCCCTTCTAGAAGGTTCCGACATCTTCTGCAGACGGCGGATTTACGACAACACGCTGTGGCTCTTGAAAGAGGCGGGAAGGATGCGTACGGAACAAATAGTTTTGTTCCATACTTCTCACCCGCCTTTTCAATGTTTTCTTTACAGCCATAAGCGCTCGAATCCTATCTAGACAATGCTGCTTGATGGTAAGCATCACTGTTAGATTTAGAGTGTGGTGTTGACGACTTAATCCGGCTGCTATGCGCCGGATTCTGGGAGTAAAAACTTTACCACTTGTCGTGTATTCCACCATACTCTGTATCAAAGAGGCGTGTTGTTTGGGCGACTGTATTTTGCCTTCGATTTTTTTTCACGTCGCTTGGCCTTCTCGACCCCGTTTAAAGTGTTAGTTGATCTCACACGGGAGACGAGTTGTTTCGCGGCGTTGTACATGGCACAGTTGACTTGCCAGATGTCCGCATCTTCTGGAAGTTCCTCATCGATGACCACGTCTATTCTAGCCAGGTCTCGTGGCTTTAGGTTAGCCCTGGTGTTAAGGCTAACCTTCGTCCTTAAATCTACATCGGTGAACTTTACAGGATGAATTTCAAATTCATTATTATTACTATTACTGTTATTATTTTTTATTCTTTCTATTATGTATCTTACTTATTTCTTTTTGTATTTTGCTTAGGTGGTTTACAAGGTCAAGTGTAAGAATAGCCATGTGGCTAAACTTCGCCTTGCATATTGCTAAAAAAGAATGTATGTACATTTCTTGTATTGTAATTTTT